>CM022405.1:11076536-11758463 GCA_011833715.1 Carcinoscorpius rotundicauda | reverse complement strand
ATTTTATTCTGTATCTTCGATTTAAGTGAATAATATTGTTTGATTCAATTATATAAAGACTTCATTTCAGATTTTTTGTAGATAAGATATCACAGTTGATAATCTGAATGTGATTAAAACAACAAATTGATTTTCTTATGTATATTAAAAAATGATCTTGATGTGAGTTTGTGGGAAAGGAAAATAAAGCTGTTTTTACAACAATGTGATTATGTTGTTTTATAGAACAATTAATATTTTATGTGATGTAAAGTTTTTATTGTAGAATGATTTTGAAAAACATTTATGTAGCATAAATATTGTTGATATTGGGAAAACTGTAAATGATGTAATGATTTGTCTTGTAATAGAGAATATATTTCTTACAGTGTTCAAATTAGAGTAACTTCAAAAACATCATTTTCTGAAGTTAGTTCAAAGAACATGACTTCAGTACTATTAAGTGTTAAGAAAGACTTGCACTTAAGATATTCCTTACTTACTATCTTGAAATTATGAAATTAGTTCCATCTCAGAGCTTCTAATTGAAATTTAATTAATTTTTGCATTTGTTTTACTGAATGATATTTTGTGCTTAATTGTTTTCATACAACTTGTATGTGTAAATATTCATAACTAAAATATAATTTTAAAATACATTTTTTTTAAGTGTTGACAGTAGGGTTCAATTTACCTTTACTTAGAAATTCATATGGGTGACAGTTTATACTTTAAATTCTTTTAAGTCTTTTTATCACATGTTGTGCTTTATATTATCTTGGTCAGAATATGTTTAACTGTTCAGTTACAATCTTGTAATCTAGAGAAAAAAACTTGTTTGAGAATAAATTCACGGTTAACTTGGTTTGATAAAAGAAGAAATTGTAAGTATTTAAAGCATGTGCTAATTTTTGTATTTTAGCAAGAAGGTTTCAGCTGTTGTATAAATAAAAATAGTGAAGCAGTTTTGTTTTATGTTGGAGTTCCAATATTAGTAACCAAAATAAGGTAGCAAAGAACAAGTTACCTTCACCTTGTCTTATTACTAAAGGGATGGTTATGCAAGAGTGACCACACTATGAGTGGTGAGGGTAAGGAAGCAATCCCATGTTTGACATACAGGGGCACTGTACATGTGGTTTCTGACCATCAGATGCAGGAATTTCAGTTTCATTCAGCAGTTTATAGTATCACAACTACAAAATTTATTTCAAAATCAATGTGATTAGGAGCTTAAGCTGTCAAACGTTCTCTTATATTTCATGATTTGAAAGCTTTCCTTTTTCAGGATGAAGTCATGAACTCTACAATAAAATTTATTCCTATGTTGACATTGAATGGCATGTAATGATTTACATAAAAAATATTTGTTGGAATTTTTTTTTCCTGGTATGATAGAGTGAAATACAATTTGAATTATATCTTTGTTGTCACTCAGTGATTTTTACCTTTTTCTGTAGCATAAAAGACATTGAGATTTACATATTATTGTTCAGAATATCATAAAGACCTTTTTCATAATGATGAACGAACATTTATACATTGAAATCAGATGATATTTAATATGAAAAGTGACTTTCATAGAAAAAGTACCAATATGAATGTTTAAGTATTTCTGATTTTCATTCAGTTTTATGTAACATTTGGAATTTTTTTTATATTCAAGAACGCTTCAATATAATCCAATAAAAAAAAAAAAATCATAAAACTAACTAAAACAATGGAGTAGTGAGAAAAGTGCAAGTTCATCTGTTTAATAAATATTGTATGATATAAGATATTTTATAGGATGATTGTTTTTTCAAATAAACATGATGATGATAAACTCCTTAAAGAGCAAGAAAACACCTAATATGATTGTTTATAAATAATAATCGTTATTTAAATAATAAATAAAAAAAAAATTGAAAACAATATATATATATAATGCTGAAACGTAAAACGCTATTAAATTCTGCTTTTGTTAATTTTGATAATTTGTGATGTATATAAAGATAAGTTAACTTATCATTCCAGACAATATTCACTCGTTTTAACTCTTTATAACAATCTAATTAATAAATTCTGTTGAAGGTCTTTTTTTGTTGTACACTTAATAAGTGAAAATGTGTGATGTCAAAAAGTAACAGGAAGCTATGCAACATGTAATTAACTATATTTTTTCTCATATAAAGGGTTTTCTTATTTCTTTTTAATGCACTTTTAAATGTAATAAATGATTTAGTCCTATTAGGACCTATTAGGTTTTAATGAATCTTTTGTTGCACTCTTTTACCGCATAGATAAGTTGAATCTTAAATAAAACATTTTGGTGGATATTCCATTTGTATTTGAATAGTAGACATTTCATGCATAAAGAACATAAAGAATTTTAAACAGATAATATATTAGAGTTATCTGCACTCGCCGTACTTCCTTGTTTGTTTGTTTTTAATTTTGCGCAAAGCTACACGATGGCTATCTGTGCTAGCCGTCCCTAATTTAGCAGTGTAAGTTTAGAGGGAAAGTAGCTAGTTATCACCACATACCGCTAACTCTTAGGCTACTCCTTTTACCAACGAATAATGGGATTGACAGGAACATTATAACGCCCCAACGGCTTATGGAGCGAGTGTGAGTTTGGGGAAGGGATTCTATCCCCTCAAGTTGTCGGCCAAGCTCCCTAAGTACCAGGCCATGACAGGCCTGAAAGTAAAAATACATTAGTATAAATACACAATGAAAGAGTAATACCACAGTGCTTTACGATAATTGGGGTTAATACAGTGAAGAATGTTTATTCTCGCTCACATAGTTTCAAAGCCACCCGCTAGTTCAGCGGTATGTCTCCGGATTTACAGATAGCCCGATGTGGCTTTGCT
The DNA here is from genome assembly GCA_011833715.1 of Carcinoscorpius rotundicauda. Lineage (NCBI taxonomy): Eukaryota > Metazoa > Arthropoda > Merostomata > Xiphosura > Limulidae > Carcinoscorpius > Carcinoscorpius rotundicauda. The sequence continues at coordinate 11,755,623 of CM022405.1, read as the reverse complement.
ATAAGAAAACAGTTTCGAAATCACAACGCTTTTCGATTTTTAAGAAAGTTCTGTCATAGACACCTCTGTGCAGCTTGGCGTTTAACAACAAATATAGAATATCAATAATATTTTAAATTAAAATTTATATCATTCGTAGTTAGGTCTTGCCTGTCATTACGTAATGATAACTAAAAGTTTCAAATAAATATAAATGGAAATAGCTCAGAAGAACATAAAACACACACACACAAAACAATGACTTCGAACCGGCTATTTCCAGTTTCACTTTCCCAGTTATAGGCAAGTATATCTCGTAAAAGTAAAACTTGAAATTTATTTTAAAGCAACAACGAGATATATGTAATTCTCAATACATTTTCATGGACTACATCACAGAATCAGCAGATAGCCTGATGTGGCTTTGCTATAAGAAAACATGCATCACAGAAATACAAAAGAACAAACTTTTGACCCTTCGTTTGCGGCGTGTGTAAACCCGCCTAACACACCTTGCGCAAAGTTTCGTGAATTCTTGCAGCATGTCATTCAAAATGTTGCGCTGAAAATGCTTGCCTCATACGATGCCAACTGCAATTGAAGGGTTAATCTTTAATTTGTGTACCTGTGTTTTGAAAATGTTTCGCATTTCATTGAGCTCTGCGAGGCCAGGTAGTTGAAGCATTTGACTCGCAATCTGAGGGTTGCGAGTTTGAATCTCTAACAAACTAAACATCTCACCCTTTCAGTCGTGAGGACGTTATATTGTAATTGTCAATCCCACTATTGTGGGTAAAAGAATAGTCTAAGAGTTGGCGATGGGTTATGATAGCTAACTACCTTCTCTCCAGTCTTTCACTGCTTTAATCAGGAATGGCTACCTCGTGTCGTTTTGCGCGAAATGCAGAAAAACCTATTTCATTAAAAAAATAAAAATAGTTTATTGTGAATTCCATTAAAGGTGTAACATTGTTGGTTGACGTGTAGTAATATGCATGAGTTTGTCTAATCACAGATTCATTGATCTGATTATTAGGGCGCTCGACTTTTGATAGTTTGAATCCCGTCATGAACAGTGCTCAACCTTTCAGACGTAAGGAGTGTTAAAATGTAACGATTAATCACTTTATGTTGGTTAAATAGTAGTTCAAATATTGGCGGTGGTTGTGGTAGCTGCCTTCCCGCTAGTTTAGCTTTTCAAAATTAGGGGTGGTTTTGTGCGCGAAATTCGAAACAAATCAAGTCGTTCATGTGGATGGCTAGTAAGCTATCAAAAAGCACGTTTTAAGAAAAGTACAGCAATGCTCTTTTACTGGAGGAAAATAAAAGCGACTTGAACCGTTTCTGAAAGGAACTGATGTAGCTTCCAGCTTCTTCATTATGGTTTTACTTTATCACAGGAGAATCTAAGATTCCAAATGAAGAGGTGCCAGGTAAAGCTATTCAAACACATTCTTCCTTTTGAACGTTTTCAAGAAATATTTTCGCATGCGATGTTAGTGTAAATATCGCAGAATAAACAACTAGCCCGAGTTCGCTCCAGCAGCTGTGGTTGTTAGAAGTCCCATAGACTCGCATTCCGTTAGTGCAGTCCCTCGCTGTGACAGCGGTAAGTCTACGGATTTACAATGCTCAAATCAGGGGTTCGGTTCCCCTCGGTGGACACAGCAATGTGGCTTTGCTATACCAAAACACACACCCTTTATATAAAGAAGAATTATGCTTTGCACTATGGAGTCTTAAGTGTGTTAAGACCAAACACAAGTATTTCGATTAAAGCCCAAAAGCCGTGTTGAGCGCTATCAATCGCTATCACTAGTTGCCTTCCGTTTAGTTTAACCAATTGAAAATTTGGGACGGTTAGCACAGAAAGAAACCCTTGCATAGTTTTGCACGAATATAAAAACACTCATTTTAAAATGATAGGCAAACAATCAAGATCATCCACCGAGAAGTCTTGGCTAACGCTAAACTAATATTGGAATTTGATTGTTACTTTTATAATGTACCACTTTTCCAAAGTGCAGAGCCGAATTTTGGCCCTCTAGCGCCAGCATAAACTATTTAAAATAACTATCGCCTGTTAGTAATGTGTTCAAGAACCAACATAAGAGAATATAAATATTTATTAATGTAACATATCTACAGACCTAATAAGGTTTAAAAAGACAGATTATACGATCTTGATAATTAGAGCAATAAGATAACCAGTATCTGAACATTTTATGCACGTGTTACACTTGTAGTCTAGTTGGCTAGTAGACCTGGGGAAACTTGGCACAAACCCAGGAAACCTGGGCTCCCTGCCCATCGCGGGACTTTTTATATTGAAGCCCCCCAGTGGCTCAGCGGTATGTCTGCGGACTTACACGCTAAAATCCGGGTTTTGATACCCGTGGTGGGCAGAGCACAGATAGCCCATTGTGTAGCTTTGTGCTTAATTCAAAACAACAACAACAACACTTGGTTTACAGTAATCATAAAAAGAACACCAGATACTATGTTCTGATACAACTTGTAACTCAGTTTAGTATTATAGTCTGGTTGTTTGAACGTTTTATTCGTAGTTGGTGGGTCGTGGAATTAAAAAGCATTATTAATGACGCTCACTGATTTAATCGTAAGGGCCTTATGATACGTTGGTCAATACAATTATTCGCTGGTGAAGAGCAAACCAAGGGTTGGCGGTGGGCGGTTGAATAGCTCCATTCCCTCTAGCTATTTGAAATACAACTATTTATGACTTTTGTGTTGCAGAAATCGATTGAAGATTTTTTTGTTTGTTTGTTAGAAGGCAACCAAGAAGCTACACTATAGACTATTTTTGCTCTGCCAGTCATCACGGGTAGGGAAATATTGTAAGGTTGTAATTCCGCAGACATATCTCTGTACCACTAGTGGGGATTCTTGAAGCCACAATGTTTTTTTAGAAATACTTAAGTGTGCAAAAACAAATTATCCGTCAATTATCTGTGAAAAGAACACAAAAGTAAAAAGGATTTGTGACATAATTTTATAAATATTTTATCAAAAACGCGAGTACAACAAGGTGCAAAGTTTCTAAATTACTTTTTTTTGGTTAAGTTCTGATTGCTACACAATTACTAATCCGCTAATTTTAGACACACAAACCAAGATTGTTAAATAAAATACAGAAATAACTTCGTCGATCACATTACATGCGTTCCTGATAATTTGTTTTGGAATTTCGCACAAAGCTACTCGAGGGCTATCTGTGCTAGCCGTTCCTAATTTAGAGGGAAGGCAAATAGTCATCATCACCCACCGCCAACTCTTTTTACCAAGGAATAGTGGGATTGACCGTAACTTTATAATGCCCCCACGGCTGGGAGGGCGAGCATGTTTGGCGCGAACCCGCGACCCTCAGATTACAAAGCGCACGCCTTAATGCGTAATTTAGGGTATTCTAAGGTACGTTTGAATTTTACTGGTAAATTATTAAACTACAATAATGAGATGTTCGATAAGATTTGTAATGCGAAGAATAAATATGTCTAACTTATCTAAATATATGTTTCACAAAGGTACATCATATTACAGCGTCTTTTTATCCATCACATTGGCAGACAAAAACCACGAGGATTATTGCATAATGTAAATAAACAAATTTTGTTATATTTTATCAGTTTAGACAGTAGTAAGTTAAATTATCAGTTGTTTGGTAACAGATTATTTAAGTTCAATATTTAGAGCAGTTGTTGGTTGCTCCAAAAGGCAACCCTCAGTGGACCAGAGAGGTAAGTCTGTGAACTCATACTGCTAAAAATCTGGTTTCGATACTCATGGTTGGCAGAGCACAGATAGCCCATTATATAACTTTGTGCTTAATTCCAAACAATCGACCAAACAAATCCGACAGACATGATCGTGGTGGAAAATCATCTTATCGATGGTCATATGTCTTTACGCATCAGCATAAACAGACAATGGGTTATCTAGTCGTTAACAAAAAAAGTAAGTTTATTTGGTTAGACGAATAGTTGTAAAGCCAGAAAAGTATAAAAACATCAGAATCTGTTCATGCCACTTTTTGTACAGTAATTATGACATATTCTTAATCAAGTTTAAATATACACCCTTGTGGAAATTAATTGAAACAAGACGCAAAATTACGATTTTTTTCAATTTTTTTGCATTTTATTTCTGAGAATCCAAAAATTACTCACAAATTAATACATGATATGACCGCCTTTATTTTTCAGAAGATCATTAATCCGCTTTGGCATCGAGTCCACGAGTTGACTGCAATCTTTATTAATTTTTGATCGCGATACCACACCTCAATTATGGCCTCAATTAGCTTATCTTTCGTAGTACAGTATTTTCCCCGAAGTCTTTCTTTACAAATCGCCCAAAGATTTTCAATAGAATTTAAGTCCGGAGAGTTTCCAGGCCAGTCCAGCACCTTTATTCGCGTCGTAGTCATAAAATTCTTCATAAGTTTCGATGTGTAGCATGGAGCCAGATCTTGCTGAAAAATGCCAGATCCATCTGGAAATCTCTTTTTCAATTCTGGAACAACTTTTCTCTGCAAAACTTCTGTGTACTGTGGTCTTCGCATCATATCTTCTACAATATATAAGCCTCCGACGCCAAAGTAGCTGAAAAAGCCCCGAAACATCTTCTTCAAGGAATGTTTTACGAACTGATTGATGTGAGATTCTCGAAGTTTCTCACCTGGAAATCTACGAACATGCAGACTTCTTTGACCCTGTTCGAAAAAATGAGTCTCGTTACTAAATAACTCCTTCCTCCATTACTCTTGCGTTCAGTTATTGTATTTCAGACCCTATTGATACCGTTTTTTCTTAATTGGCTAGGTAAGAAGTTGTTTTTTAACTGGTTTCCTTGCCCTTTTAACGCGATTTCGAATGACGTAATATCCCTCAAAATTTCATCATATATCCCAAAAATAGATCGACTGTATTGCAAAACACAATAAATAACGTCGTCTGAGTGAAAAAATGACTATTAAAGAAAATCAGCGGGTCCAGCGAGCTTACATCGGCCGCCATGCTAAAAATGTTGTAAAATGACCATTTGTTTCAATTACTTTGCACAGGGAAGTAGTATTGTAGTATTGGCACATTGTCTTAGTATCGGGAAATATTACTGGTGAAATTTTGAAAAACTATAAGAATGGCCACATAACTATGTGCGTTAAAACACAATGATGTGTGATAAAATATAGGTTTATGTGTTGAAACATAACTATTTGTGTTAGAACATAATATTGTGTGTTATGTGTTAAGAATAACTATTTATGCTAATAGGTAACAATGTGCGGTAAAACATAACTATATGTATTAGAACACAATTATCTGTGATAGAACATAAGTATGTGGGCTAAAGCATATTTATGTACTTTAAAATATAGGTATGTATTCATGCTAAAATCCAGCTGTGTGTGCTAAAACCTAATTATGTTCATTATAACAAAACTGTTTATATTAAACATAACTATGACTATATTTGTTAAAACGTAGCTATTCGTGCTAAAACCTAATTATGTCTTAGAATATAACCAAGAATGTTAAAACATAATTATAAGTGAAAAAACATAATTATATATGTTAGACTATAACTATGGGTGTTAAAATATAATTGTTTACGTTAGAACCTAACTATGTGCATTAAAACATTACAATGCATCCTAAACATTACTATATCTTCTAAAACGTGTTAAAAATAACTGTCTCAAAAACATTTTTTTATTAAAATGTAACTTTGTGCGTTAAGATATAATTTTGTATGTTAAATATAGCTATAGTTGTTTAAACACAACTGAGGTTTAAAACATAACCTTGTGCTGAAATATATCTATGTTCGCTAAAACGTAACTTTGTATGCTAAAACAATGTGTTACTTAAAACATAACAAAGCATATGTGTGTTAAAATATAACTGCATGTATGTCTGCTACACCATAGCTGTTGATTTGTAATTATAAAACGTGTGTAAAATAGTAAAATAACATTATAATTCTTTTTTTTCACTTATGTGGTATAAAATCGGATTAGACAGATTTCCGAAAATGTCGACTATACGAATTTTCTGTTTAAAATAAAACAAACAAGCACATACAGTAAATGAAACCGTCAAAAGTCTTGATATTAAAGAAACGAGTTTCGACGCATTTTTGTGCCCTCTTCAGTCTCTCATTGCCTTTCGAGTAAAAAATTTAAGATCGACTGATTTCACATCAGTTTATAAAGTCTGTGCATTAGTGCTTAGTAACATGAGTTAGACATAATTTAAAATTTCTAACTCTCTAAATCTCAGGAGGTGTTACCGAGTTTAAGACTGGAAGCATAATTAACAGCAAAATGAAGATTAAACTTTATATTGGAAACAGTCAACAAAGAATTGAAGTCTAAGACTGGAAGTATAGTTAACAGCGAATTGTTTGTTTATTTTAGAACAAAACCACATTGAGCTATTTGCTGTTTCTGTTGCTGGAATTGAACATTGGAATTTAACGTTGTAAGTGAGTAAATTTATCGCTAGTTCCCTGGAGAATAACACCGACTGACGAGTGACATTGTGACAAGAAACATAGCTAATAGCAAATTGAATTCTGAATTTAAAAGTAAAACCAGCTAACAGCGAAATTTAGATACTAAAACTTTTTGTTTATTTACAGCTAGTGTCTACATATGTAATTACATGCGTTGATGTACAACATTTGTATGTGTAAATAGTTACGCATGTTAACGTATACAATTAGTGTACTTGTGTATATTTTAATATAGTGGCTAGGTAATTAAAGTTTTCCTTCAGTTGAGTGGTTTGTATGGCCATTTTGTGGCCTAACGTTTCGAATTGTGCTTAACAGACTTGAATTCATGTTCAAACCTTTAAGACTGTCTTACTTATTAATTCTCAAATTTGTTTAACAGATACTTTTGCAAACATCACAATATTTCCATTTTCGGAGAAAAGAGAGTATAAAATTATTTAATTGGCCAATGTTTCCACTGGCTTATGCACACACAAGCTAAATTATATGCCAAATAAAGATTGTTACTTTCTGGTAGGTGATTAAAAACTGTTACTTGATGGTAGGTAACTAAAGCCTATTGCTTTCTCTTAGGTAATTAAATGTTGTTATTTTGTTGTACAAAGGTAAAAGTTTTTACTCTCTAGTATATAATTATAAAGTCTTCATTTCTGTTAGGAGATTAAAGATTGTTACTTTATAGTAAGCCATTTAAAGATTGTTATCTTCTCAACTAAAGACAACATTGCTGCTTCTCTACAAGAAAGAATAATATCAGATCAAAATGTAATCTTAGATATTTAGTTTAATCATTTTAATAGAGATATGTTGTGAAGAGTCAGATCTCATTATTCCATCGGACACGAGTAGCTCAAGAGTTGATTGATGGCAGGTGATGTTGATGAGCTAGCAATCTTCCCGCTAGTGTATGAATTTAAAAATAAGTACAGTTCCACTCACCCAGCGATAAATGTATCTTCATGCGAAAATGTTGATACAAAAAGAAATCATGAGAATATCTTCCAATGTTTATGCTTTAGCTAGATTTTTTTTAGAATTTTTCAATGTGTGACAGTTAAAGGAATTAACAAAACAAAAGATGTTTAGGTATTTAGGTCAGAGTTTAACCAAAATTGTTCAATGTGTGACAGTTATATAAATCAACAAAGAAGGTTTGGTGAGTTTGGATCACACTTCAACCAGAATTATTGAATGTATGCCAGTTATATAAACCAATAAAGAAGGGTTGGTAAGTTTGTTTCACATTTTAACCAGAATTGGAATTATTCGATATGTGAGAGTTAAAGAAATCTACAAAACAAAATATGTTTAGGTATTTAGGTCACAGTGTAACCAAAATTAGAATTGTTCGATGTGTGACAGTTAAAGAAGTCAACAAAACAAAAGATGTTTAGGTATTTAGGTCACAATTTAACCAGAATTGTTCAATGTTTGACAGTTAAAGAAGTCAATAAAAAAGGTTTGGTGAGTTTGGGTCACAATTTAACCAGAATTGTTCAATGTATGACAGTTAAAGACGTCAACAAAGAAGGTTTGGCAAGTTTATATTTGCAAGTTCTTTTCATCCTTAAAGAGAACGTAATGAAGCAGACATATTAGATTTTTATCCAAACAATTTTGTGAATTTAAGAAGTGGAAGATGAAATTACTGATATTGATAATTTTAGGAAAATTCATTTTGAAATTTACGAACATATTGATAAAAATATTTTTTTTAGTCTTTATTCAAACAGTTAATAATTCTATAGTTTATTAGGTCTCCCAAAATTTATGTTAAGCTAAAGCATATTTTATAAATGTTAGCTGAATTGTCAGTGGAAAAAAACTTTGAAAAAATTGTACGCACCTTTAAATAGTAGTGATTTGCATGATGTTACTTCAAAATATCTGAATATCTAACAATTTTCAACATTTATTATTAATGTTTTACTTACTGCAGGCCAGGTTAAATTAATATCTGTAAGCGTATCCTAAAATGTGTCATATATGCTAAGATAACTTTGTTTACTTTCTATGGGAATTATTTATAAATAAACTGTTCTAGCAACTGGTGACTCTGGAGGACAGGTTTTATGTTATGAATAACAGAAGTGACTTTCTTTTTCCACCAACTTTTTAACTAGTCACCCAAAGTCTCATTTTGTTGCTTTTAAGAGTTTGGACAATTTTGAAACGGGAACACCAACATTAATAGTTCCTGGTTTATTTAATCCTAAGTTGCACATGACTTATTGGCGCTCTGTCCACTGTCGAAAATCGAACCATGGATTTTAGCACTAACACCAGGGGAAAGTTATAGTTATCAATGACAATGAGATTGACTTAGTAGTATACTTCTTTTGTCATTTTTATTACGATTACTTTTAAAAATAATTCTCTAAGGTCAATTACTTTCGCGCAATCGGCTGGAAACAGTAAACAATAGGCCAGGCATGGCTAAGCGCGTTAAGGCGTGCGACTCCTAATCCGAGGGTGGCGGGTTCGCATCCCGGTCGAGCCAAACATGCTCGCCCTTTTAACCATGGGGCGTTATAATGTTACTGTCAATCCCCCTATTCGTTGGTAAAAGAGTAGCCCAAGAGTTGGCGGTGGGTGGTGATGCCTTCCCTCTCGTCTCACATTGCTAAATTAGGGACGGCTAGCACAGAAAGCCCTCGAGTAGCTTTTTGCAAAATTCCAAAACAAACAGTACACAATATGCAGTAAACTGGCTGGAGACAAGACACAGTAAGTAGTTTGTGGTAGGCACATCCAATTGTGCTGTTACTTTAAAATTCACTCTATCACACGTGAGGCTCGTGAATAGAGTTAATGAAACATCATTGATTCTACAGATAACTCTCCTATTGCGACACAGCTTACTATGACGCTCTTATAACTGTATAGTGAGGCTACTCGTGTGATGTGAATGTGCAATTCCCATTGTCTTGGGAGTGTTTCGTGAATCACTGACAGTCGTGAGGCTAAAACTTTTTTTTTGACGAAACCTCACCACTTTGTTTCACTGTAAGTAATATTTTGTTTCACACTCTAACTCCGATGTTTCAGTCAACTTACTAAAGAAATCTGGAAGGAGATTGTGTCAATATAAAGGATTTATTGACAGAAAATTCTGTGTGCTAGAACAACAGGCTACTGTAAGAATCTTCGACAGATTATATCGCACTATAGGTATTCTCTAAGGAGTAGCAATGGAATTAATTGAAAAGAGGCTTAACTGCGTTTCTATTATATCAGTTATGGGCTTTAAAACTAAGTTAGAAGCTCGACACAAAGAAGCTTATGAAGACCTATATTAAGAACGCAGGCCTTCTCTAGAGCAAGGATGTCTTTGTTTTAACCTAAGGAGCTAGAATTGTTACACACAAATAGCATAAAAAACAACATGCTCATGCCATTAAGATTTACCGTGTAATTTCTGTAACAAACGTTTTAAACGTACTTCCAACAATCTTGCTTAAATCAAGTAAAAAGTGTAATTCTTGAATTGTATGTGTAAACAACATGTACATCTTATCTTATTTTGAAGAGCTAAGTTGGAGACCATATGATGTATTTAAAATTTGTATTTGTTTAAACAAATACTAAAGATATTTTACGTGTAAACAATGTGTTCACCATTTTTCTTTAGTATGTTAATCGCTTTACTAAGACAATAACTTCCAAATTAAGTTTTCTATGTACTTTGTTACTCAAGAGTGCAGTTTGCTTATGTTGAAATATATTTGCTGCTGTTTTGTCTTCGTAAACACAGTATAAATTCACAGTAAGCACAAATGTGGAGACTAATGATTAGAACAATTCAACGATACAGGTGCGTAAAAAGTGATTCGATTGTAACTTACAACCTCTTAATACTGAAATAAAGCAGTTAAAGAACCTAAGAGCGGTTGTGGGTCCTGACTACGAATCCAATGGCTCGTTATTTGGATCGCTTTCGTTACATTTTGCTAAACTTTGCAAGTAAGCATGGTACAGTGTTCAAGATTTTTATATATATTATAACACTGTAGTTGTATAACAATGGTAATCCTTGGGTGTAACATGTATATCATGAAATAAACACACATAAGTTGTCATAATATGAAAACAACATTAAAAGAATAAAACCGGACTTTTGATCTAACTATACTGTTAAAATCGGGTTGATTCAGGACTGATTTGTTCATTGTCAGACGATTTTAATCGATTAAAGAAAAAATCAAAACGCAGAGAAAACTTAACCAAATGACAAATAAGAACGCTTTCATTACTAGAAGTTCATAGAAAGGAAAGCTACGGAAAGTTACACAAAGGATGAAAGGATTGTTTTTTAAATTTCCCACAAAACTACTCAATTGCTATCTGCGCTAGCCGTCCTTAAATTATTAGTGTAAGACAAGAGGGAAGACAGCAAGTCATTAACATTCACCGCCAACTCTTGGGCTATTCTTTTACCAACGAATAGTTGGATTGAATGTAATATTATAACACTCCCACGACTGAAAGGGTTAGCATGTTTGGTGTGAGGGGGATTCATACTCGCGACCCTCAGATTACGAGTTCAGTGCTCTAACCATCTGCTCATGCCGGACCGAGTGCACAAAGTAATCTTATGGTTAATTTACTGATAAAGAGATCTAATTTTTAGAACCTTTAGCCAAGATTATTGAAACATGAACTCTTAGAACTTCGTAATAATAATATAAATTATCTAGAAACGTAAGAGAGTTTAAACCATAGATTTCGTTTACTTGCTGGAGTTCACTAACAGAGTAAGATGTTAACGAGACTAGAAGTAAGGATGTTATTTAATCAGTATCGGACCGTCAGTTTTTTTCTACGTCTATCTGTAATCTTAAAATGTCACAAAAGATTCTTCACTCTTCTGAGCACTTCTTTGTTGCTGAATAGGCATTTTAAATATTCATTATACGGAAATGGAATTCATTAAAGTTCTGTTTCAACACAAATAAAAGTGATGATTAAGATTCTTTATTGAACAGTCACACAGTTCGCCGGTTCCTTTGTTCTTGTTAGTAATCTCAATGGACAGTTATTCAATTGCCTAGAAGCATAGATTATATTTAAGTTTAAAATATTAAAAAATAGCTAACTTTTGTCTTATCAGACACATTGCGATAGTTGTTTCGACTATTGTTCTATTGTGGCTTTACCTGCTTATAAAATAAAAGTAGTTTGAAGTGGTTTGTAAACATAACTACAAAAAAATACGAAAAGATTCAATAATTAGTTCTAACCCTATTTTAATTTCAGATACTATAACAAAATTATTTACATGTGTAATACAGTTTATAAAATTGAATTAAACACACTATTTTAATTTTATACTTTTACTTTGATTATTTATAAAATTATAGCATTATATTCATTTAGAAGAGTTTTATCTTTCAAGTTATAATTGTGTCGTAGTAAAAATGAACCACAAAAGAAGAAACTACAACTGTCTTTAACTAAGGTAATTGTTAAATTGTTGCTAGTTTTTGCGTTTAAAACAATAACAGTACATTCCTTTCAGCCTATCATTCGAAAATTAAGGATGGCTATGAGAAAATAGTCTTTGAATAGCTTTGTGTGAAATTTTAAAATTAACAGTTAATTTTATTCTATGTAAATACGTTTACTTGTGTTAGATATAAATACAAGATATGCCCTATTAAACACATAACTGAATAAACTGTGTTTTAAAGGGTTGAGCAGTAACGTTTTTTAATTTTCTTATTACAATTTACGTTTTTTCCTATACGTTTTTGTAGCTATAAGAAATAAACACTGAAAGGATAAAAATAATAGTTGAAACTAGCTTTGTTGCATAAGTAAATAGAAGTATCGCTTACAAATATTCTTACTGTCGTTATCAGCATGTTCATAAAAACAATCAGATAGGAATATTTTATTTACAATGCTAAAACAAAGGATACTCAGGGTTTAACATCTTCATTTACGACAGTTCACAGTGAAATATCATTTTATTAAACTATGTAAACTGCACCGTCTGTGTGTATCACTGTATAAGACAAGTGTCACATAAGTGGCTTGTCACCTCATCTGGCATGTACATTTTAAATGTATTTGTTAATGGAGAAAACATTATGTGTTATTAACAGTTAAACAGTATTATTTATATAGAACCTGACTGTTAGTGAAACATCTCAATACAACAGTTGGACATGTCCATGATGTAGAGATTATATATCGCCTAGAAGTTGGTTAAACACAACAAGGCCTTACGTATGGCTACAAGACGGATATGCAGGATGTGAACAGTAGTTAAAATAAAGTACGATAAATTAGCACTTGTACTATCAGAAACGTGTTTTACCAGGTTGGCTTTTATGCAAGATAACCATTAGTGTGTCTTCTTCGAAGCCATTGCCCAAAACTGCCTGTTCTGGTGGTGTCAGAATATGAGACCTAACCAAGTGACTTGAGGACGATTGTTTTCTTGTTCAAAGATGTTTTGTGCTTCATAGTGATGCCAGATTCAAAATATAAACGGATTACAAGAGTGGCCAAGGTTTCAAGTTTTAATGTTGTTTGTTATTATACAACACCCAAATGGGGAGGGTATTTCACAACAATTAATGTTGCTATATGGAGGATCAGATGGTCAAAGCTTTATTCTAGTGGATGATAACATACGTGTTCTTGTATTAAAATGGGTAGAAACTTGTTAGTAAAAAGAAAGTATGAACTAGCCAGAATGTTTGCTGGATTTCAGTCTGTTTGAACATGGATTGTACGGTAGACATGTGATCTAATTAAGAGTTAACGAAACATTAACAACAGAGAAGCAGCTCTGGTTCAGAAATTGCTCCAGAAGATTACCATTAGTTCACTCATTTTAAATGTATGACATCGATGCACAGCTTATATTACTGTCCGAGGTGATCATATGCCTTATTAAGAAACTTTTTTCGGTGTAATTTGTGCTGGGTAGCAATACCTGTGATATCAAATGGACATGGATTCCAAATAGACATTTCCATATAATGTCACTCGAATTTGTTTTACTTAGGAAAATAACTTAGAATACCAAAGTCATAACTTAACAATTTTTGAGGTTTATCATGATAAACAAAATACACAAAACTCCGATTTATTCCTTAATGTTTTAGTAGTATTTTTCTTATTTATTTCGAAACAATGACGAAGGCGTATTCTGCTCTGCTTTTATATTTGTGAAAAAATGTCTAACTTAACTTCAGTGCTTTTAAAAGAAATCAATCCTAAGCAACAATTAAGTTAATTAAACATTCCAGTAAAAGAGTTAGTACATATGATTACACATAAAAGGAGCAATGCACTTAAAATCAAACAGATCTTGAGGGCTTTCAAATAGATGACAAAGAAAAATAGTCAGCTATCCGTTACCTTTGAAGTTTTTGGTCTTTTTTTCTTTGGAAACAAGTTAATTAAACATATTTAACAACTAAAAATATATAATTTAGGTTATAGGGCTGAAAATTATGGTACTATTATAAGAACAGAAAACACTTAATTTGAACACATCTTGTTTGTTTTTTAATTTCACGCAAAGCTAACACGAGGACTAGCTATTCCTAACTTTGCAGTATAAGAATAGAGGAAAGGCAGCTTGTCATCACCACCCACCACCAACTCTTGGTCTACTCTTTTACCAACGAATAGTAGGATTGACTGTCACATTTGATATGAAAGGGATTCGAACCAGCGAACCTCAGCTTACGAGTCGAATGCCTTAACCACCTGGCCATGCCGGCCCGAATATGTCAAGTTCGCTATAATGTTTTAATTCATTTATCTTGATTTATGATAAATTAAATTCCTTTGTTTGAATTAAAAACTTTGGATACTGTGACTGTGAATACTTGTCTAGCAGGAGCGTCTTTGTCTTTTGCCTGCTGTTCAAATATATTAACCATCACAGTCTATCAACAATAACAATAGAAAGATAGCGTCACAGCGCTAACTCTGTAGACTTATACTACTATAAGACGGGTTTTGATAACGGTGGTGGCACAACACAGGTAGCTATTTTGTACTTAACAACAAACAAACAAGAAAGAGAATATGTCTGCCACTAGACAGTGTAAGATCGCCAACAACTGGTGGCTCACAAAGGAAAAAGTACAATTTTTTTGTATGTGTTTTCTCATAGCAAAGCCACATTGGCCTATCTGCTGAGAACCCGAAAGGATTCGAACCGCTGATTTTAGTGGGAACAAATGCAATTGTAAACCGCTTAAAATACAACGGGTATCAGACTTTGTCCCAATTATTGAGCTTCAGTCGTAGCATAGGAAAAGAGAATTATAAAACTATCAACTGACATTTTATTAATATAAGATTAAAATCCCATATATCAGTCTCAGTAGTCTGAATAATACTTAGAACATAGAATGTGAAGAACTGTATGAGATAAGGCTGTTGTTGTGTTGAATTTCACATGATTCTGTGCTAACAATTATGGACTAATTGTATACTAAACAGGTCAACAAATTGACTGCAGTCTTTTTGTAATTAAGCACAAAGCTACACAATACGCTATTGGTGCTTTGCTCACCACGCATATCGAAACTTGGTTTCTAGCGGTGTGAATTCCTTAGAGATACCCTCTGCCAAGGGTGGGGATGAACTGAATACAGTCCTATAAAACATCTTTTATGTCATTTTGAGTCCACGCTATTATTCAGAAGAAAAAAAATTAACCTGATGATAGAAAGTTAGTGTTTTCTTATAGCAACACCACAGTGGGCTATCTGCTGAGTCCGCAGAGAGAAATCGAACCCCTGATTTTAATGTTGTAAGTCCGTAAACTTATTGTTGTACCAGCGGGAAACGATGTTAAAGAGTCTCAATAAACCAGCCAGTAGCTAAACGTTAAACGCTCCTTTGATCCTACTAACTAATGTTTCGTGATTTCATCAGAAGTGAAGAAAACAACAAAAAAACGCAAACAAAACAACATATCATAAGCTTTGTCTTGTTTTTATATTGATGGTGTCTATGTATTGTGCAATTTTATGTTTTATCTGTTACATTACAGAATGCAAAGAATTTATAGAAAATGGCTCCTATCACCCATTTTACATGTAAGATACATAGGAAATATTTTTAGTAATTAGTGGTTTTAATTGCAGTATTTGTGATCTATATTATTACATTTTTGTGTGACTAGTACATTATTTAACATCCTGTAATACGAAAATTCATGAATTCACAAGCAGTATGATGAGCAAGTAGTTTTAAAAAGCTGACTAACATCATCAGTAATTCAGGAATTAAACATCACAAGAGGCTTTTTTCATGTTCTGACTTCCTTCTTTTTTTGGAATCTTTAACAGTGGTTTCATTTATGACCCAGTTGATTTCACTAAAAATAAAGTTTGTCACTCATTTCATTTAAAAAAATAAATTATCGTCAACTTTAAGTGGAAAAACAGCAAATGATTACCCCGTATTTACATTATTTTCAAACATCAAAATTTACAGACAACAAGAAATGTATCAGTCTGTCTGGGCCAGTTTTATCTAAACTAAACTAAAACTATAAAATAAATCATGAAAATAGAAATCTTATAGCCAATTCTTATTATTCATATAGTTATCAAGCTTTCTCTTAAACTCGCTTAGATTTACTGCCTCCAATAGGCCCAGCAATGTAAGGGTAGCGGGTTTGAATCCCCGTCCAACCAGACATGCTCACCTTTTCAGCAGGGAGGGGCGTTATAATATGAGAGTTAAGTTCGCAACTGTCGGCAAAAGAGTAGCTCAAGAATAGATGGTGATGACTAAATGCTTTTTCCTAGTCTTTAATTATTAAATTAAGGATGGCCAACGCAGATAATCCTCATGTAAGATAGCTTTGTGCGAAATGCCAAACAAATTCCCTCTATATAATCCGAAGGCAATCCATTTGAGAGGTCAACCATACTATAAAAAAAACACAACTGTCTCAGCTGAACATGACTCTTTCAATGCCAAAACTTATATTTATGTTTCATAATCCTACTATTCTAGACATTAAGTATGAAAAAAAGATGATGCATCAATGCTATCAATTTCCTTTATAATCTTAGATACTTCAACCGGAACCTCGAGCTCTTTTTTTCTCGAGAGAAAATAATTTTCAAAATTTTAATTTCTCCTCATGTGACAATTCCTTCATCGAAGGCATCATTTTAGCAACATTCCTCTGAACTCTTAATTGAATGTCTTTTCTAAGGTAAAGAGCTGAGCAAAATATTCCAAATGTGGCCTAACAAATGACCTATACAATGAAATTATAATCTCTTTAGACTTGTATTCAATATTTCAGTAGATACAACTTAAAGTCCTATTTTAACTACCACTAGCAACAGCACATAATTTAAATGGCTTAAAATCCTTTCATTCATGGCACATCCCTCAGTGGCACAGCGGTATGTTTGCAGACTTACAACTTACTGGAATCGGGATTTCAATACCAGTGGTGGGCAGAGCATAGATAGTCTATTCTGTTGCTTTTTACTTAACCTCAAACAAACAAACATTCCTGACTCTGTTAAGGTTATTCCCATCTAAGTTATATTTGGAATTTAAATTGTGTTAACCTAAAATTCCAAATTTTCGTTATATATCTTAAAGAAGTATGAAATATTTTAGTAAACAGTACAAGTCTGTTTTATATAAAAACTAAATGTGTTTATAATGGCTTTGCACTAAAAATATGTTTGACATGATGAAGTTAATTTGATTCAGACTCTGACAAGCTGGAGTACAAGGTAATGTTTATGTGAATAAACATAAGATTTAGCATCGTACAGTTTACACATTGCATTCACACAACATTTACAATTTGTTTCACGTATATCTAAAGTTTTTATTGCCATTGTTTTATATTTTTCTCTACTTTAAAAATAATTGTTGTGAAATAAAAAATATAGGGTAACATGACATACTGATAATTCTAGCTTCAATGTCGTAATACCAAGTCGAATGGCACTCTGCACTATTTTGACACCCAACCATGCACAGGGCCCTTCAAGATAGATTCCTGTACATAGTGAGGAGAATTTTGGGTAAGGTTCTGTAATTTTAGTTTACCTCCTCTGGGATCTGAACGTCCACCCACGTATTAGTCGTGCGAAGAAGAGGAGAAGAGGATCCTGGTGGTAGATGGTGTCCAGGACAATACAACATATCTCTTTGGCTTTGAATTCATATAGATGGGTAGCCTTGGGTGGATTTTCTAGAGTTATTCATCTGACCTCGTTAAGCTAGGGTCAACTGAATGCCAGTGTTGAGCATGCTCAGCATATGTTGTGGAATTGTGTTGGTGTTTGGGTATAGTACTAATGAAGCCCTGACATTACTGTAGTGTTCTTGTTTGGCATTGTAGGACGCTGTGGTTGGTGGGGTCAGTAGGTACTGAATCTTTTTCTTTTGTTATGAATCCCCCGAATCTTAATAATAAACAACAGCTCATAGGTGAGCGACCAAGTCGAGAAGACTGAAGCAATCACCTCCCATTATGTACCTCGTTTATTCTTTCGCATTCTTTGTAAGACAAACATTTGGAACAAATGTCTCTCATTTTTCTTCAAAGGGATTAGAATGGCTTCTTGGCTCTCTAAAGTCAGTCAAGAAGTCATGATCAAGTACATTCTGGTGGAAACATCTACATCATCACACAGTGAATTCCTCCTGAACCGAAAAGTCATTGGGGATATACCTATTGAGGTTACTCCCCACAATACCTTGAATTCCTTCCAAGGAGTGATAATTAAGACTAGTTTATCCAGTCATAGCGTTTCTACTGTGATTCATATCTACACTTGCAGGGACGAAATTATACTATCTACCAATGTTCTTATTTCGATGTCTACATCACCATGTCTGCATACCCCTGTAAGGTATGACTATATATAATCCCAACCTCTTAGATGTTTCCAGTGTCAGCTGTTTGGTCATTTGAATGCATCTTTTCATGGTTCTGTGACTTGTGCTTGTTGTGGAGGAAAAGGTCACATTGCTTACGAGTGCGAATTGGACCCTCATTGTGTTAGCTGAAGCAGTTCCCACCTCTCTTATTATCGATCTTACCCTAAGTGGGTAGAGGAGAAAAGGCACGACAATTAAAATCGGTTAACAACATTTCTTATTCAGAGGCTCGAAGGTTGTCGTTCCTGACCACATCACATCACACATATGTTTCTGCATTACATTCCGCAACTACACGGGGTGTACTTATGGCACTCTCTGTACCTCCATCAGAGTCTTTTTCACATTATGCGAAGAGTGTTTGCTCTCACTGGATAATTGAGTTAACACGTCAGCGTCTACTTCTGTCTCTGTTCCATCCTTCTTTCCAATTACTGTATGGGTTCACTTCCTTTGGGCTTTGTTTCAGGTATTTGTTTGGGTTTTTTTTGCTTCAGCCATTTTTGTTGGTTAAGTCTCATAAAGAGACTTATGATCAATTAAACCTTAATGCTCTCGTTGAACAGTTGCAGTCTCCCTTTTAAATTATGGGAGACTTTAATGGACACAGTTCCTTTTGAGGTCGCGCTGATATTGATGGGAGTGGGTCGTTCCACGGAGTGTATGCTCTCAGAATGATTATCCATTCACGCCCTCAGCCGCTGGAATTTATGTATGCTGACAGAAACCTGCCCACTCGACGCAAGGCAAGATTTATGGAAGTCAACCGACCTCTTTTTTCTGAAGAAAAATGGCGTGATCGTAAACAGATGGATTCTCCACTCAGTTTTCCCACACCTAGGTAAAAAATAGCCACTTTGATACAGTTGAATTGTCGCGTTTTCCACTCTAGTCTGGATGACATAAAGGCCTTGAATGATTTCTATCATCCCATATGTAATTTCTTGTAGAAAGCATTCTTAAAAAAAACCCGATACAGTCAACTTTCGTTTCTTTATACAGGAATATCAGATTGTGTGATGGATGAGTGCATAAAGGACTGGCGCTGTTGATTAACCAGTGCATGTCCACCTTGTCTGTGTTATTCAAAAACACCTTTGGACACAGTCGTCATCTGCGTTTTCTTAGGTTGTACCATTACTGTATATTCTTTCTACTTGTCTCATAAAGAGACTTATGATCAATTAAACCTTAATGTTCTCGTTGAACAGTTGCAGTCTCCCTTTTAAATTATGGGAGACTTTAATGGACACAGTTCCTTTTGAGGTCGCGCTGATATTGAGAGGAGGGGGTCGTTCCACGGAGTGTATGCTCTCAGATCAATATCTTTTTCTCTTCAATACTAGTTCCATTACTTATTTTCAGGTACTTAGTTAATCTTTTACTGGTATTGATCTCATTTATCTTGGAGAATTAAGAGTGACCCCGGAGCAGTGATTACTATCTTATAGTTTTGAGAAGATTAATCGTGGCCAGTGTCGACTGATTCGAGTACATGGATGGAAGTTGGTTTAGGTCTGCTGGCTCTCTTTCACCTCTCTCTTTCTGTAACTGATCCTGCTGTCATTAGTCCCACCATCTATTAGTGACTACATAGAAACAGTAATTGATTACATTATTAAAGCAGCTGTTCGTTCTATATCTAAAACATCAACACGTTTTCCATGGTATGTTTATATCCACGGTGGCCTACAGCCTACCAGCAGATATGAAAGGTTGGAAATGGGCTTGAAATACTTTTTTGCAGGCATCTCCCACTTTTAAACTATCAGTAAGTCTTTGTTCATTGCTGAGTAGGTCAGACATCAGTACCAAAAGGAATATTGGGTTAAGTTCACAACTTGTATTTTTTCTATTAACAATTTTAAAATCACATGGGATAAAATTCCCATCCCCTTTCCATCTTGTTCTCCAATGGTCAGAGAATTTCTGATGTACAGAGCATCGCTGATACTCTCTGATATTTCCAGCATTCACTTTTGTCTCTTATCTTGTTTTTTGATCATAAAGTCTCGGGCAGAGAGATTGCCTCTTTAATTTTGAGCTAATCTTCTCTAGATTATAATCATTACTTAAACTGGTAAAATACAAGGCTGTTCTTCATCACTCTGGGTACACATTGGTTAGACCTCATATAGTTCACTATGAGATGCTGTGTCATATCTCTCCTGCCTTTATTTTTCTTCTTCTGGTTATTTTTAACCGAATCTATTAGAAGTACGTCCTCTTGGTGCTTCGCACAAGGCTATTGTCCTGTCTTTGTATTAGCTCATTTGCCTATTTTTGTAGTTTTTACTCGACAGGCGATTCCAAGTACATGTAGGTTCGACTCATTCCCATTATTTCACACAAGAGCGTAAAATCTCTCAGGGCTGTGTCTTGAGTGTAACACTTTTCAGTATCAAGATCAATCCTATCACTACACAACTTTCTGCTACTGTTAAAAATGTGCTCTATGTCGACAGCTTACACATTTTGTGTCAGTCCTCCAACATGAGTTTAATAAGTGGCAGCTTCAGACTGGTTTCAATCACATGTTGAAGTGGACAGCATCAACTGGTTTTATCTTTTTTCTACAAAATCTTTTGCATACATCTTTGCCACCAGCAGAGTCTACACCCTGATCCAGAATCCTGTCTCAGTGATTTTGCTCTTCCTGTGGATCCTGAGACAGAGGTCTTCTTACTGTCATGCCCCACATAAAGATGCTACGTGTCAAGTGTACAAGGGAATTGCACATCTTCCATGTTCTGTCTTCCACCTTTTCAGGAACAGATCAGTGTTCTATGCTCAATATTTATTTTCCTCTTATTAGATCTAAACTGGACTATGGGTTTCTGATTTATGACTTTGAAGATATTGAAATCAATTCATTATCTGGTGGCTTTAGCTATGCATGGGAGCTTTCTGTACTTTTCCTGTCCAAAGTTTGTGTACAGAATTCTATGAGCCTTGTCTTTACCTTTGTCATTTTCAACTTTCTCTACAGTATACTACCAAGATTCAGTCTTTATCACATCATACCACCTGGGGTTGTGACAGAATCCTTGGTGGGCAATGCCCTTTCAAAACACGCAGTATGGAATTTCTGCTTTTGATCTTTGTATCCATGCTCAACTGGATAAATTGGATCTGGCATTGGATGACATTGCTGTCTCCACTGATCAGCCCATTACATTATGGCTTATTATTATTTCCAATATGACCTTTCCCTGAGTCATCTGAAGAAGGCAGATACTCTCGACTGGAATTATCATCTTCTCTTCACTACATATCTTTCAAACCATCCTTTTCTTCCCGTTTATATGGATGATTCGAAATCACACTACTCTGTGGGCTGTGTTATGGTTTGCTGTAGTTTGGTAGTTACCTGTAAGAATTTTCACCATTTTCTCGTTGATGTTTAACAACGAATATCCTACTTTTTCAATTTTAAATTAGTGTCCAATATTTCTGGATATTAGGCCGTGTCAACATTCACAGAAAAAAGCTAGTTGATACCGTATGCTTTAGAACTGTCACAGCTGTGGCTATCTCGTATATGGACTACGTTCCTATGTTTAAGGCTCTGCTTCGCGTCAGTAGTGGAATGCTCTTATTACCAGGTAACAGTCTAAATATGCTCTATAGCTGTTTTGTTGGTTCCTCAACTGAACAATGTTATCTATAGGTAACGTACACTTGTATAACATAGTAAACTATATATTTGTGTGCAACACATACCTGTAAAAATAAGAAGTTCAAGGAAAAAGAATGTTCCACAAATTTATTTTTTCAAAATCCATACAACAGAAGCTTAAACCAGCTTCTTCGGCTCTGTATTAAGTCGAAAACGTTGATTAATACACTAATATATGTGTATGTATGTATGTACTATATATACATATACTAGCTAGAGTACCCATCTCCAGGACAAAAGTTACCTAAATTTATGATTAATGAAAGGTTATTTTTATATATATATATTATATATAAATATAATTTTAAAAAATCGCCCATAGAAACTGCAAAATACAAAATGTGAAACTTGACATTTTGTATGTATCTCCCCATGGATCCAATAAACCTTTTTACCAACTGTAGTGAAGATTCATCCAAACATTGCGAAGTAGTTACATGGACGTACAACAGACAGTACTAGTGTATCTATATAGATATATATATATACAAGCCAATGAAAAATAATTAATAAAATGAAATATGTGTGTATGTCATACTAACATTACTTTCAGTTTGAATTTTACAGGAAAATCCATCCGTTAAGTCATATTGCACTTCTTCCGGTTTGCGGCTTAACAATAATTTATGTATGTAAGCAAGAGCAGATTTAAGCCTAAGTTTGTAGTCAGTTAAAAAATAAAGGGAAGAGGGGGACAGGTTCTATTCATATCAACGTTATGCATCAAGTTAAATCTGCCTCTGTGTATAACACGTTTTAACATAACTTGTTTGTTTGTTTGTTTTGGAATTTCGCACAAAGCTACTCGAGGGCTATCTGTGCTAGCCGTCCCTAATTTAGTAATGTAAGACTAGAGGAAAGGCAGCTAGTCATCACCACCCACCGCCAACTCTTGGGCTACTCTTTTACCAACGAATAGTGGGATTGACCGTCACATTATACACCCCCACGGCTGGGAGGGCGAGCATGTTTAGCGCGACGCGGGCGCGAACCCGCGACCCTCGGATTACGAATGCACGCCTTAACGCGCTCGGCCATGCCAGGCCTTTAACATAACTTTCAGTTGGTATTTTAACAGTGAAATACGTGTGTAAGACGAATTAACGTCGGTTTCATTTCGCCCAGGCCTGGCATGGCCTAACGCGTTAAGGCGTGCGCTTCGTAATCTGAGGGTCGTTGGTAAAAGAGTAACCCAAGAGTTGGCGGTGAGTGGTGATGATTAGCTGCCTTTCCTCTAGTCTTACACTGCTAAATTAGGGACGGGTAGCACAGATGGCCCTCGAGTAGCTTTGTGCGAAATTCAAAAAACAAAAAAACAATAATTTCGCCCTCTGCTTGTAGAGGTACATACGAAACAATAGAGCTAAAGTACAACAAAACGTATACAATGAATGTTAAAAGTAAGTCATGTTCCTTTTCTAAATCATTATTATTTTCAGACTGTTTGTTTGGAATCAAGAACAAAGCTACACAATGTGCTATCTGTGCTTTGCCCACCATAGGTATCGAAACCGGTTTCTTGCGATGTGAGTCCGCAGACGTATCGCTGTGTCACTGAAAGGGGGGGACGAGCTTTTTGTAATCAAACAAAAACTACAAAAAAGATACTAACAAAACGTCAAAAACGGTTGTCGATTACCAAACTTGATAAACCCGCCACACATCAAACAGATAAGCACATATGATGCTGGTAAGTGTTTACTTACAATATAAAAAATACAAGTAGAACAATATGAAAAAGAAAATGTAAATTTTCGTAAGAAAAATATCTGTTCTTGTTGCTCTTATAGGTGATGTTTCTTGACACGTGCTTCAGTTTGTAGATAGAGAGTAAAAAACGTGTGACAACTTTTGTTATTTAGCTCACATTCCATCAGGAGGGCTTAAGCACCGAGAAAGATGGTTGAATATCTTTCTGGAAAAAGCGGGTGTTATCTCGTGTAGTGAAGATATCGATTTTTTTTTTAAACCAGCGCTCGATCTTTTCAAGAGTGACATCCCCATCGATGATGCGAAAAACTCTCATTTTTTAAAAATATAACTTTCATATGCAGGTTTTGTTTTCCGTCTTGAAAGTAAAACTGGTGTTTTTATTGTCCTGCAGGTAAAAGTTATACACAGCAACTCTATCTCCATCTTCCCGGTGATCTTCGCAGATATCCCGATGTGGTGTTGCTATAAGAAAACAAACTCTATCTCCCTCCATATGTATTTAATCTATATAAAAAAAACTACCATGTGTTACGTCACACTTGATTTCTCGAAATAGAAGTTTTAAAAACCAAAATATATTCATTTATTTAAATAGAATAGTTTGATAACTGTCTGCACATTTAGTGTTGGAGTGAAAGGGAGTCCTGGAGAGATGTCGGGAAACCTCATAAGTTAAGTTGGTGTTGGTATAATAAGCCTAAAGTGACGAGACATAAAAGCCATTGTTGATTTTAATTACAAGCAGGCAGTAGAAGTCGTACGCTGATTTAGCGTTAGATGTCACTTTTTACAACAGAATTTCATTATTTTATATGCAAAAAACGGCTCTTTTGGGCTCAGAAAACACTTCAAATAGAAGGTCGAAACGTTGTTCGCTCTTCTATTTGAAGTGTTTTCTGAGCCCAAAAGAGCCGTTTTTTGCATATAAAATTCTCAACAAGTGGGTTTCTCGACATCACTGAGAATTTCATTATGGAATTAGCTATCTGCTTTTTCATATTCTACGTATGCGAGACTGCTTTGCTGTTGCGTGACGTAGATATGCTTTTGGATATAAATTATCCAATTTTCTTATCAGTTTAGCTACAGAGCTTATTTTGTATATATACAGAAAATTAGTGATATCTTGAGAAGAAGCATATTTATTTTTCGTATTAAACTCTTCTGATGGGTTGATATTATCTCAACAATAAGAGCATTTCAACAGTAACAGATATAACTAGTTCGTTAGTGGCATTGTCATAAAAAACAAATTTAATAGTCAGGATGGATTGTTTCCGAGTGTGCTGTAACAATAAGTTGAGTACAACTGTGGCAGGGTTGATTAGTTGGATAATGACATTATCCTAACAAAACCAGATTTATTGGAAGTCGGTCTATCTGTTTGGCAATATTATTGTAATAAAAAACACATCACAGTATCGATTTCTGATGGCTGCTAGTGAAATACTTTGTACTGTCAGTTTCTTGAGAAACGAACTGAGGCAAATTACACGAAACAGTTATTGGTATGACATCGGTTTTCTATGAAGGAAAAATGACACACAATGAAGGCGAGTTGATTCTTTAAAGCAAGAACATAATTAGAATGAATACTTAAATTGAAATATTAAAAACTGATATAAAGGTTAGTAAAAAGCTATTATTGTCATTATTATCAGTAAGAATGTTAGTTATAACTATCATATTAAATTAACTAACGTTCACATAACAACTCTTGAAAGTATCTCATTCACAGTAATGTTTGTCGTATATCTAAACTTTTTAAATTTGTGTTTCAGAAAATCCAATTCTTCTAGAAGACTACAATTAAATGAGAGTAGGTGTCTTCCAAGTGGGTAAGCCAATAAGTCTGAGGGCTTATTTATAACAATAAAAAACTGGGTTGCTATACCTTGGTCGGCACAGCATAGGTAGTCCATTGTATACCTTCATGCTCAACAATAAACAGAGATAGCGGATGTTCAAGATATAAACATAAACACAGTTGAAAGCATGACAATGCTTTAAATGACTTCTTATGACAAATATTTTAATCCATTTTAAAGTTCCAGCACGCTCGGTTCATAAATAGAATCGTTAAGCAAATCAAATATATTACACATAAGTCTAAGATATATTATTTCCTTTTCTTAAAGGCTCAAAATAATGTTCAACATATTAAAATTTTGACGAATCACACGGTGTGACAATAGGGTATAAGATATGATTAGCACTTCCTCTAAACCAGGGTTTCCCAAACTTTGCACATCTGTGGAGCTTCGCGTCAGAAAAAAACAACAACAAACATTCCGGAGCCTTCAGTGATGACAAGAAAACCCACTTGACGAGAAAAATATCTTTGCGTTCATTTATGTTTGTTTCTTTATTTAGTATGTGGGTATTTTTTATGGTTATATTGTATTTGATTTGCAATGTTCGTAAACGTGTAAGGTGACTTTTTGTATTTTTTGAATCTGATTTACATTTTCCTACATGTTTCTCCAATATAGAACTGGAATTTTCCAGTATACCAAATTTATTCAAAAACCAGGTACAAAACTAAAGTCTATACTATGTAAAAACTACCCTGATAAACACTACACCGACATTATTTATAAAATATAATGTGATAGCTTCCACGACTTCTAGTTAAACAAACGCAAAATCAAAGAAGCCTTACTTATATAATAACTCAAGCCCAAAACAAACCAATACAAAGGAACACCTTTATATCTATATTAATAAATATCTAATGAAATATCTAGACCCCCAGTGGCTCAGCGATATGTCTGCGGACTTACACGCTAAAATCCTCGTTTCGATACCCGTGGTGGGCAGAGCACAGATAATCCATTATGTAGCTTTGTGTTTAATTTAAAGAAACAATGAAATATTTAAGTAAGCACGCCCTCTACATTCCTACACTCAGTTACACAACCCACTTCAAACATGTGGTCAGCTATCGGTCAGTTACTTCTTTTGTGAACCTGACGATGACCGAATAATGTCGAAACGTTGTTCGCTTCTCTATATAAAAATTTTCTCAACCCAAACCAGCCGTTTCTTACATATATATTCCGGAGCCTTGATTAAAACAAACACCCTAAAAATAAAAAACAATCGGTTACTTTAATCAGATAAAATATACTTCAAACTTTTATAATATCAATATTTAAGGAAAAAAAATTACTACCTCTTATTAAAAAATTTCTGCTTGCAAAATTTATATCAGAAAAAGTTCAGTGTACTGATTTATTTATTAGAGGCTCGGATGGGCTTGTTTTTGTTCACAAATTAGTTCAATACTTGGAGTTACGGTTGTTACCTGTAAGCGCAAATCATATTCAATATTTAGTCTGTTTCTAAATTTGGACTTTGCAGCTGTATACAGCGAAAATGTTTGCTCAAAAAGATATTTTGTTGGAAAACGCATCAAAATTTTCAAAACTCTCTTATTTATTTCAGGGTATTCCATGGCCAGTTGATTCCAAAATTGTGTAATTTCTTCCCGCCGAAAAATTGCTTTTAATCTGATGTAATCAGTTGAAATTTCTATAAGCTGTTCTTTCTATTTCAAAAGCAAATCATTGGTATTTGCAGAGTCAACAAAGAGATTTTGAATCCATAGTATGTTTTTCTAAATCAGGAGGGAAGTACTTTCCAATAGCTGTACACAAATCAGTAATGTGCTGCAAGACTGAAACGTTTGCATCTTCACTAAAGGAAATTTCATTCACAAGTAAAAAACCACTGAGATTTTCGAAACAAACAAGTTCTTCCATAAGTATAAATTCACCACAAAGTTTTAGCTTACGTTGAAGCGCTTTCATTTTACTCTGAGCTTTAAAGTATGTTATCCTGGTACCCTGCATTGTAGCATTCACTTCATTTATATCGGCAAATACGTCCGAAAGGTAAGCTACATTTTGTATTCAGCATTTGTTCCTTAATTTGTGAGCAAGTGAAATATTACATTCAGATAACAAGAAACCTATCTCCTCACGCCGTTAATAAAACAAAGTAAGCACTTTTCCCCGAGAAAGCCATCGAACTTCAGTATAAAGCGGCAAATTTGAATACAAACTTCCCATATCCTCGCATTAACTGGTCTTGATTTCATAAAATTAACTATTTTTATGACATAACCCAATACCTCTTTCAAGTTTTTCTGGCATTCGTTTCATTGCAAATGTATGACGATGAAGACAGTAGTGGATACTCTCCATGTCCGATTTTTCTTTTTTATGCATGCCACTGTGCCTGAAAATTTTCAAATCATAGCTGCAGCACCATCATTGCAAGTAAGCTGTCATTGGATTTCACGTTCTTCCATAAATAAATCGATCAGTTTAAATATTTCTTCTCCTGTTGTTTCAGTACGCAAAGGTTTGCAAATTGGCATGTCTTCTTCAAAACTAGCTTTGTGAATATATCGAACAAACACGAGCAACATCGCATAACCTGCGACACCTGTTGATTCATCCATCTGAAGCGAAAAAGTTGGACTCGCTTTTACTCACCTTATTAACTCCGTTAAACAATGTCCTGACATATCCTTGATTCTTCGAGAAACCGAGTTGTCAGAAAGGGGTACAGAAGTAATGTTTTTAAGAAATTTCTCATCAATCAGGCACTATACTAAATATTTTGCGCATGATTTTATCACATTTTCTGCAATTCAATGAAGGGCCTGGCATGGCCGAGCGCGTTAAGGCGTGCGCTCGTAATCCGAGGTTCGCGGGTTCGCGCCCGAGTCGCGCTAAACATGCTCGCCCTCCCAGCCGTGGGAGCGTATAATGTCACGGTCAATCCCACTATTCGTTGGTAAAAGAGTAGCCCAAGAGTTGGCGGTGGGTGATGATGACTAGCTGCCTTCCCTCTAGTCTTACACTGCTAAATTAGGGACGGCTAGCACAGATAGCCCTCGAGTAGCTTTGTGCGAATTTCCAAAACAAACAAACAAGCAATTCAATGAGCTTCACCAGCTTTTGCAATACGGTAACTAACACAATATGAAGCAATAAGAACACCTTTGTTGTCCTGATGGACAAACGAACAAAATTTAGCTTTCCTTGCTTTTAATTGCAAACACTTTCTTTTGAAATACTCGGAAGTTAAAGTTTTTATTGGGAGTGTTTGGTTTCTACATGCCGTTTTAACGGCAAAACTACTGTTATTCAACACTGTTCCACATTCAACACACAACCCACAAGATCCATCTTCATTACCTCTCCATGTAAAACTACATTCCATAAAACTTTCATTTTACTTTTTTTTTTCTTGTTTCGGTACTTCTTGCATCCTCCTTCGTTGAAGTGCTTGTACACGACGATAATTCCGATTAATTCGTATTAGGCCTAGGTCTAGGAAGATTTTTACTCGTATTAGATTTATTACTGATATTCAGTTACTTATCCAATATAAGTGTGACAACTAATTATTAATTTGTTCAAAAACGTATTCTTGTGTCTTTGACACTTAAAATTATTTTCATGGACACAAATTTCCTTCTTAATGAAAACTCGTTCAAGCACTTGGGTTTTATCATCATACAATGACATGACCTCAGATCAGTGTTGCCATAACGAAGTCAGAAATAAATATTTGTGGAAGAAGGCTAGACCGCTAGAATAATATACTTTTTCTAAAAGAAAAGAGTAATCTATTATTTTTACAATTATTTTCTAATAACAAAATATTAAACCAGATCTGACGTGCGTTAAAATGTTGAGCGAAATTAAGCATGACGTCATAGAGCTCATTAGTACCAAATTTGTAAAATTAAGCTACAACGAATTTAACCTAACATAACAATTACCAATTATAATTGTCATCAGTATAATTATACTTTATATAAATATACTTTGAAATTGAAACTACTGATACTGCACTTAACTGCATCACAATGTTTCAAATTTGGATAAGTTTTAGTTATGCTGCTAATCTAGATCTGGCATCACAATTCAGTGCTTACCGATATTTCATATGAAAATTACCAGGCTATCTTGCATCTCCAATGACGCACGTTAGCTTGAGATGGTTCCATATCTACTAGCAACCAGTGGTGCCACTATCAAAGTTAATTGAAATTGTTTTAACACTTTCACCGCGAGAACTCCCACTAAGCTATATAAAATCGTCTGGTGTAAGGCAGAATAAAATATTAAAAGCCCAGTATGCGATAAACGTGTTATATTAAAGATATTTTTATTTTTTGTTTAGCGTATTTTGATTTAATTTTATGGTTTTAGAGAAAATAATATTAACATTCTAAAATTTCCTCGCGGAGCCCCAGAAACCATGCTCTAAAGTACTCATATCTTCATTTATTGTGTTAGTCTGAAGGAAGGCAAAAACAATCATAAAAACAACATTAAATATACAGCTTTCATTACTTTATTTGTGTATCAATTCGTTCATTCACTTATCCATACTTGAGTTTGTTTGTAATTAAGCACAAAGCTACACCACGTGCTATCTGTGCTTTACCCACCACGGGTATCGAAACTTGGTTTCTAGCATTGTAACCCTATAGACATGCCGCTGCCCCACTGGTGAGGCCCGTGCGTGCGAGAGACAGAGAAATTAAATAACATGATAAGCTAGAAATGTTACATCTGACACGTCAGCCATTTATCTAACAAGAACATCTGAAAACTGTCAGTGAGTTTAACAGAAAATAGTCAAAAAACTAAAGTTACAGACTATGTAGTTTTTTTGTGTATTGATATTATTATAGTCTGACACAAGACGACTTTGGAGTTTTGGTACTTACTTATATTAAAACCCCTGCCTTTAAAAACTATACTTTGGTTTTGATTCATACTCGAGGGAAAATCCAAATAAAATGAAAGTTATACAAAACTTGCATTAAGTGCTAATGAAGAAGGTTTTTCTTTTAAAAAAACCTAGAATCTGTTAATAATGATCCAAATGTCAACCCTATGTCATTCTTTTATTTATTTTTTGTAGATATACGACTTCGAATACTCGAAGATATTTTGTAAATATTCGACTTCGAATTACTTCGAAGTAATGATAAAGTAAATTTCAAGGATAACGGTAGTTTTTGTACTAAATCTAAAGTTTGCTGTATAACTATTACATAACTTTGCAAAAGTTAGGTTTATTCATAAAATGTAATTTACTCCATATTACAGTACTTAAGGTTGGCTATTCGCAGGAATCTTTAAGTTAATATAACTGTAAAAATATTATTTTTCATTAAAATATAAACAAGTGCAGCTTGTTACTCGAGAGTTAAATTACGCCTAGCATACCATTCAATGCAGAAGTTAGGTTCTTTCCCTTATAAATGCCCCCCGCCAGTAAAGCGGTATGTCTCCGGATTTACAACGCTAAAATTAGGGGTTCGATTCCCGTCGGTCTGCTCTGCAGATAGCCTGATGTGGCTTTGCTCTAAGAAAAACACACAAGCACACACCCTTATAAATATAATTAATGTACTGAAGTTAGGTCTGTTTTAAAAATACAATTAACTGTGTATAACTGTACTCAAAAGTCAGGTTTATTTGCCATCTATGATCAGCTACATTTATTTGTTTGTTTTTGAATTTCTCGCAAAGCTACACGAGGGCTATCTGTGCTAGTCATCCCTAATTTCGCAGCGTAAGACTTGTAATTTAAACACCACCAATTATAAATGAAATGATAGTATGATGTTGTTGTTGTTTTGAATTAACCACAAAGCTACACAGTGGGCCATCTGTGCTCTGCCCACCACGGGTATCGAAAGCAGGATTTTAGCTTGTAAGTCCACAGACATACCGCTGAGCCACTGGGGGGAAAACGAGAACAGGCGCTTTCCCCATTGTACAAAAACCTACGAGTGTGATAGTACGAAGCTGAAAACAAAGATGCCTACAAAAACTAAAATGTAAGATTGACTGCAAATGTTTACAGAAAATATGTTTTGCTATTCATAAAAGTAAAATAAAAATTACAGAATAGAGATCAGAAGAGAGAGAAATATAATTAAAATTACGCTAAAATCAGGGGTTTGATTCGCCTCGGTGGACTCAGGAGATAGCCCGATGTGGCTTTGCTTTTAGAAAATACACACACACATAATTTAATTAATATTTAGATATTTAAAATATATTAGTTGAAATTAACTTAAATACAGAATATTATATTCATTGTTTACGATCATTTTGCTTAAACTGTTTGTTAGTTTTTAATTTCTCGAAAAACTACTTGAAAGCTGCCTGCTCTAGCCGTCCTTAATTTAGAAGTTATAGAGAGAAGTGAAAGCAGTTAGTTAACACCAGAGACATCCAACATTTGGACTGGTCTTTTACTAACGAAAAGTGGTATTGACCGCCACTTTATAACGCTCCAATGGTTGAGAAAAACGAGCATTTCTAATAAGGAATTTGAGTTCATGACCAGAAGATCGCAAGTCGAGCACCCTAACCATCAGGCGATGCAAGGCCTTTAATTAAATATTCGAAAGTTATATACTAAGGTTTGTACTAATTCTAATCGTGAAAGGTTTCAAACACTAGCTTTTTCGTTAGAAATAAAATACCAGTATTTTCAAAACGTCGATCTTTCAGTAAGATTGTCTTATATATTTTCAAATTTGGAGTTTTTTTTATGATTATCTAGAATTGGTAGAGTGTTTGTTGGGCAGCCTGAATGTCTTAAGTTTTGAAACTGAGATAAAAAAAAGGATTGTCACAGAAAAACTGGCAATTCACTAGTTGTTCTACATCCCTTAGGTATGATCTGAGGAAAGGCCTTGTTTGTGATGAGGAAAAATGTTGATTTTTATTTTGATAGGCCTTTACCAGGATTATAATAAAAGGTTAACTCTTTAGATCAGTTAGCAAGGGGACTTTCCGTTATCCAGAATTGGAGTTCATGAAGAAAACTGGAAATAAAATGGATTACTAGTCCCACAGGTAAGTGTATTTGTGAAGGAATAGAATTAGACCGTCCAGAATAACGAAGTGTAACATAAGCTAATTGGTGAAGGAGAATAATTATACAGGCCAAAATAACGAAAATAATTTAAGCTATGTTACTTTTCGCGTTGAAAAGCTACATTTGAAAAGTTATTGAAATCTAGGAAGAAGTATTTCAATTAAAAACAGTGTTTTCAGCTGTTGTTACATTTCAGCACTTCATATAACTGCAAAAAAATATTAATCACATGGAACAATCGTGTCGTAAGATCCTACAGCTAATGAAAACTACATAGTCATTCAGGTTTGACATCAGACATTTTCCATATCTATTACCTTGCACAGAATTTAACATTATTTCATCCAACGAGTGAATTATTCCCATCTATTTATAAAGTACTGTTTGCCTGAGTTCTGAATTCCCATCTATATGTATTGTACTAAGAACCGGCACACACCTCAATTCTTAGCAATATGAACTTCTGCACACAGAAAACATTATATGTTTGGAGAAACCTGATGGATTTCTGTTCACGGCGTACCTGTGTCGTTAGCGGTCGTCGTCGCTGCAGTCAAGTAAACAGTGTGTGAAGCTTTTATTTCTTTTACACGACAGGAACATCACACGCTGAATCGAAACTCTTTACAAACATATTCTTTGATAGATGGAAACGAGTTTCACTACTGCAAGCTTATAAATAGAATATTTGATAACGAATAAAGGTGAAGGTCAAACTGGTTTCTGATACACATTAATACTTATTTGTGATGATATGACTTTTACGTGGACAACAAGTAACTGAAATCTTATAAGAAAAACATGTTAAAAGAGTCTTTACAAATTATCTAAAGTTTAATTGAAAAGAGGTGGATGTATTGTATACACCAATAGAGATATTGAACTGCTTATTAATTAGTTTTGTTTGTTCTGAATTTCGCACAAGAGGGATATTTGCGTTAGCCATCCCCGATTTCGCAGTGTAAAACTAGAGAGAAGGCAGCTAATCATCAGACCGACAACTCTTGGTCTACTTTTTGCCAACGAATAGTGTGATTGATTGTAACATTATAGCGCCCCTACGGCTAAAACGGCGAGCATGTTTGATGTGACGGGAGTTAGAACCCGCGACCCTCAGATTACGAGTTGAGCGTTTTAACCACTTGGTCATGCTGGACCTTCTTATTAATTAATGATCACTGCTTAATATATTTACACAACTTGGGTTTAGTTATGTAGATTAACATTAAGGTAATTAAAGACAGTTTGATGAAATTCTAGTGAAGGATTTATAAGAATAGAAAATTTGTATTAAAAGAAAATAAAGTAACTTAAAGATTTGAATATTTAAATTGATATTCTCAAGTAAAATATTATGATCTACTGTATAAAACTGGACGTAATCAAAAAATTTGGTAAAACAAAACAACCACAAGCAATACTACTTTATATGTTTGACAACGATAATAAGAGAAAGTCTCAAAAATGCACGATACTCCAGACTCAGTGAAGGTAGTTAAAAAATTAGTTGTTTACAGTGTAAAAAGAATGCATGGGAGAAATGAAAGAAGAAATTTACGAGCTTCAAGTTAAAAAGTGGTTGGTAACATCTTTGGCGAAGATTGGAGATCGTGTGTTAATGTGTTGAAGTAATAGTCGATGAGTAAATGTTGAAGGACAAATGCACCTTAATCGATATTTTTTTCATTAAGCTGCACATTAGAATTATTCGATATTTCGATAAATGAACTAAAAACGTTTTTATAAATATTATTCCGTCCTGTAAATATTTTATTCCTTTGGAACTTGATAATTATCTCTTGTTATTCAGCAAAAATGGAATACTGGTAATAGAGGTCGCTATTGTTTGTGCTCTGTTGTCAAAAGGAACATCGAATTAAACTCTTTGATTTTGTTTATATGAAACTCGTATTGAAGTCCGTCAGAATGAATATTGAGCAGAACACGCTTAAGTCCTTGGTAAGATAAACTGGCAAATCGGCTCTGCTGTAAGGACATGGTTGTCAGTTTTCACCTGGATGACTAAAAGTTAGGTTGTGTGTTACAGCAGTAGAGATTATAGAACATCCTCTTTATTTGTCAACATGAATTTTGCTGAATCTGCTCAGTGATGCTCTGTAATTACTTATGAAAGTGTTAAATTCCTTTGCTGAGGCGTCAAAGAGCATTTGTGAGAATGTGATCTAACACAAGGGGGTTAGAAAGATACAATCTGCTTTTCAGTTTCAATTTTTCATTCTTAATTATCATTTATAAACATGAGAGTGAGATGTAACATTAATTATCAAAGAATAAATTTGTATTCTTCAAGACCATAGAGCCTTCTTTGGATATTAAACCTTTATAAATATTTATAGTTCTCCTTCGGTGGATTTACATAATTTATATTTGTTTATAGAATGTTACAAGAACAACTTTAAGTATATGTATTTGTAGTTTTGTTCAAATTAAGCTAAAGCTATGGCATTGTGTAAGAGAAAAGCGCCTATGTTTAAAAGCTATAATAAAAGACGGAATATGAGAGTAATAAAAGAGGTTTTACAATTCGTCATGATAAACAATGGATAAAAAATACGTAGTGTAAGCTAAAAATACATATCTCTAGTTGGATGAAACTTAATGACCTGTATCTATAGACTTACCTTTAAAATAATAGCTACATTTTATATAAATATATTAGTTACTTAGACCATGTGCGATACAATGTGTTTTCACTCCAATTATAATACAAAGTAAAATACTTCAAAGTATATAGAGATATCTCTACGTTCCCATGATAACAATCATTACAGCATACTTGCTATGAACAATGAGTTGTTTCGGTTTGATAGTAGTTAACTAGGGAACTGGCTGACGATTTGATTTGCTGTAATGCTGTAGTGAGAGAGTTTGTGATGTTTGTGACATACATGAACAAACCCGTATTTCACATACTGTGTTGCTCGGTATCATTATACATACAATGAGTA
Source organism: Carcinoscorpius rotundicauda (assembly GCA_011833715.1). Classification (NCBI taxonomy): domain Eukaryota; kingdom Metazoa; phylum Arthropoda; class Merostomata; order Xiphosura; family Limulidae; genus Carcinoscorpius; species Carcinoscorpius rotundicauda. The sequence goes on along the minus strand of CM022405.1, from coordinate 11,719,908 downwards.
CCCTAATATTTCGGTATTTTAGTCTTCGTCCGAAAATTCAAAGTCAAAGGAAGTGAGGTAAATAAATAGTACAAGGTTCAATGACATCTCCTTTACAAGGGTAGTTATCTGTAAGGAAATGTCTGAATATTTTGTTATATCATAGAGTAGATTGGATTATTTATTTACTTGATTACCGTTTTCATTATCTGTTTTACTGCCTGGTGTTTAAAGGCATTTATGTCTACCATTTCGAAAATTTGTTCGGTAGTGTTTTAGTCCAGCGAATAGTTTGATTAATTTATTTCATAATATCCTTCATACGAGACTTTAAGCTTGTCTTTAATGCTGTAATTGTTATAGTTTGATAATTTTGAACTACGTTTTGACATTAAAAAACTACATATATCCCTTGAAAACATGGAACTCTTTCTTTTTCAAACTTCCTCTCTGGTATCCAGTCCACGTAAACATGACCTTAAGAAATGTGAAAATATAAGTTGTTCAAAATAATGGCAGTATGAACTGTCACGAAACTTAGCCACCCCCACTTTAACAAAAATCTCAAACAGAAATTACGTAAGTTTGAAAAGTGTCCTGTAACGGTCAAAATCTACTATTTGATTTGACGAGAGAAGCCCAGTGATTGGTAGCAGATGACGTTGACTATTTGTTTTTCTTTTTGTCTATCAGATGAAAATTTTGACGGCTATGAGCAGATGGCAATGTGCAACTTTGCATGAATATCTGAGAAAAACAAACAAACAAAATTAATAAGTAGCTTTATGATCAAAATAATCTAGCTCTATGGATTGGCATAGTTTGCCTTTAGGGCCATGGCGGTCGACTAGCAATCTGCAGGTTGCGGGATTGTAACCCATCGCCGAACATGCTCGTCACTTTAGGTGTGCAAATAGCATTTGTGACTGTTAATCCCAGTACTCGTTAATAAAGGGTAGTTAGCGATGGGTGATATTCACTTATTGCCTTCCCTCTAGCCTATCACATGAAAAATAGGGATGACTAGAACAAAGAACTCTCGAGTAGGTTCGCACGAAACTTCGGCAAAGCCAAAAACTAGCTTAGAAATGGGTTACGTTAACTCTATTTAAAAAACGAGTAGATATATACAATTTCATAAATAAATACTCCAAAAAACTAAAACCTAGAATCATTAGAGCTGTGGAATAATTCATGAGCGGGAAACTTTTGCTGTTACGCAAATTCAAGAGTAACTTCCAATGATATTTCACGAAATTTGTTCACCTTCAGAAGATTTGAGGAGTCTAAATCCATTTTCTAAGTTAACAGCCCAAATATTCTTCAGAGCTGTAAAAAAATTAACATTATATTCAAAATTATTTTGGAGAAAATATCCGACAATATCACTTATTAACTTCAGGAAGCTCCATATATAAAAAAAATCTTGGTTTGTGTGTGTGTGGTTTTTAAAACAGAGCCACATTAGGATATCCGCTGTGTCTACTGGAGGAAATCGACCCCCGGGTTTTAACGTTGTACATACGCAGACATACCTTTCTTGCACTAGGGGACTTTTAGATTTAAAAAAAAAAGTAAATAGTGTATGAAAGCTCATAAATTTTGCAAAATTGTTGAGAAATAAGCAAAAGTAAAATTAATGAGTTTGCACAATTTATTCTATAACAGAAGCACCTGTAAAAAATAACTTTAATCAATTGTATTAATTTATTTAATTGTTAACGTTTGCTGGTTTCAAAGAATTAGCCAGTATGTGACAGAAACTTGTATGAACTTTTATATGCAAAAACGGCTCTTCTGGGCCCAGAAAACACTTCAAATAGAAGAGCGAACAACGTTTCGACCTTCTTCGGTCATCGTCAGGTTCACAAAGAAAGGGTTACTGGTCGGAAGCTGACCACATGTTTGGGAGGGGTTGTATAATTGAGTGTTGCAATGTATGGTAAATAGTCTTTGACCAGTGTTTCGTTGATTTTGTATTTGAACAGAGTGAAAGTCCGAAATATGTCTACGTGTGTTTGAATACATGGTGGTTAACATTAAGGCAGGTCAAGAAAGAATCAAACAAATGGTACTTTGTTAAATAACAGTTCCATTTTTTGTTTGTTTCATGATCTCACATGTTAAAAAACATAGAATGAAGAACAAACAGCAAAAAATACACACATTCCTAAAAATAGAGTGAAAAACACGTGTGTTTTCAAAACAGAAACCACGATACGTATTTTAAAATAGAGTACAAAAATTAGTTCTTCCTCCCAAACAAAACTCAAAAAGATCATTTTCAGGAAAGAAGGCTGAATAATAATTGCTGGAAAGAAAAATGTATGTTCATAGAAATCAGTAAGAGATTTCTTTTACTTTGCCAAATTTTTTTTCGTTGGTGAATGAAACCTAATAGAAGAGGAGAGCTTAGTGTTTTCCAATTCTCAGGATGAGCTGATTAATTCAGCAGTTCATTTAAAGTTCAGCTCCATGTGCTAGCCGAGATAACAAAAAAAAAGGCTGAAAGACATTCCACAACAACTGTATATAGAGAGGGCCCCGTTTTAATACGGTAATTTTTACGTGTAAACACATAATCAGTAGTAACTGCATAATCAGAGTTTGAATTACTGAACTTAATGAAGTCAAACCTAGATTATATTTATCGATTTTTAAATAGGTATGACTAGAGGTGAACTACAGTCACAATGAGTCCATAAACAACTTCATTTTGTGGATCCTTTGTTCACAAGCTGTCTTTTTGATACTGAGATTTTATCTAAGCTGTTCTTACTGAAAATATGATCCTTTTAAACTGTTTAAGTTTCCAGTTTTGTCCGCTATCTAAAAGTTATTAAAACATAAAGAAAAAAGAAGCGTAATCATTGTGGGACCCTTGATATCTTGAGCCTTTTTACTCAATCTGACTGTGGTTATGATTTCGTTTCTTCTTGCTTAGCTATTGGTTGCCTTCTGACCACATTGTAATTAAAAGTCTGCGCCAGGTTACTAAAGTCTTAAACTGTGTATTTTGTCGTTTTATAGAAATAAATGTTAAACTGATGTTGATGGCGGAATTGACGTCTGATAAATTTTCGGTTCGACACAGAGCAGAGAAATTTACCATATTAAGTCTCTGACCTAGTCATTTAACCAATCATAAGCGTTGTATAAGAAGCTGTTCATTTTGAAAATATTACTAAAATCTTATAGTTTACTTTTTTTAAGTGGAAGTATTGTGAAGTTTTATGTATCAACAATAAATATACTGAGACAAATAATAAGAAACACAGCCAAATGCGAACTAACATTGCGTGGTCCGTTCTCAACAAGTTAGTAGATCATGTGCGTCGGCAGAATAAGTTGTCACTTAACGTGTTATAACAGAAATTAGGATCTTATTGAATACTCAGCTATCTTCTATACCTTCTAGTGTCTATAACGTTAGAAAATAGTATAAGAAATGATATTTAAAATACAGAAAGCAAAAACTAAAACTACTTCTAGTAACAACATTCAAAATTATAATATCTATTAAAACAAATACAAATAAAATAACCAGAGACGTATTTAGGATTTCGGCGCCCCTAGGCACAAGGTTAGGTTGATACTTTTGCCCCCCCCTCCGTTCCACAACTTGCACCAAGCATCACAACAACAGACAAACACAGTTGTTATCATTCAAAATAAACACAACGTTTATTTACCAACACAATAAAAATGAAACATCAAAATCAATTATCACTAAATATTATTCTGCGGCTGAATATACAGGCTTTCTCCTGGCCTTCTGTTCCGAAAACATGTTTATTGCATCGTCATAGTTCATTCTACAAACAATATCACTTTCAATGGCGAGGAGTGACAGGGCATTTAGTTTATCTTCTGCCATTCTTAATCTCAAGTAATTTTTCACACGTTTGAGAGCCGAGAAAGATCTCTCTGATGTACAATTAGTTGCTGGAATGCACAGAAACATGCGCATAGCAATATCCAGGTTTGGATATACAGTTTGAAGTCCTTTAGCTCGCAGATTTCTGTATACTGCTAACGCAGAAGAGTCATCGTTTTGCACTTTCATACTCACAAGATGTGCGCGGAAATGTAGACATTCATCTACGAAGCTCACTTCCAAATCATTGGGGTAGAGTGTCAACAGTGTTCCAGCTTGACTGATGACATCAGTGGGTTCAAGATTTGTTATCTTGAACAAATATTCAAACCTTGCGTGGATTTCTACATAAGCGGTTTGTCTTCGCTGTAGTTCTGAGCAAAGTCTGTCAATGATCACATTGAAAACATTTACTCTAAATGCCTCTCTGCCTTCTTCCACTGCCTGGGTGTCACCATCTGAAAATTTTTGCTTCCTTTTTCGCTTAATTTCGTACATCTTCATGTTGGACTTCAACATCGCCTTGTCTTCAAAATGATCGAACAGTTCTCTTGAATCTTTCACAAACTGCAGCAAGGAAGCATAAAGCTCGACTACAAGTCCGATGTCCATATCAGCACTTTGCAACTTTTTACTGGCAGCATTGAATCTTTCCAGTATTGTTCCCCAAACTGTGGACAAAATAACTGTTTCTAGCGTTCCTAATTTGGAAAGAAGTCCAGCGGCCTCATTCCTAGCGGCTGGTTTTTCCATAGCATTTCCCTCCATGGTGGTGAGGGCATCAAACACTTGTTGCCAGTTTCTGTTGAGGCTTTGACAAGCATCTTCACGAGCGGACCACCGAGTGTCACTGAGTTTCTTCAAAGAGAGACTTTCTTTATTTGCGGACAGGTGTTTTTGTAGAATTTTCCAACGATGGGTTGAAGCATTGAAGAAAACATAGAGACTTTGTAAGAGTTCGAAGAATGAACATGCTTCTCTGCAACATTCAGCAGCACACGTTCCTACAAGATTTAATGAATGTGCTGAACATGGGATATACACAGCTAAAGGATTTTTCTCCATGATACGAGCCTGGAGACCACTGTACTGACCAGACATGTTGCTGGCGTTGTCGTAAGACTGTCCACGACATTCAGAAATGTCAAGCTCATATGACTGAAGCAGGCTAAGTACAACTTCTGCCAGCTGTTCAGCTTTGTGGCCCGGATTGGGTATAAAAGTCAGGAAACGTTCCATAGGTGAACCATCACTGTTCACGTGCGTGATGATGAATGCCAACTGGTCAACATGGGATATATCTGACGTCGAGTCCACGCTGATTGAGAAATATTTTGCAGTTTTGACGTCCTTTAAAATGTTCTTTAGAACAAGGTCTGCCATAAGCTGGATGAATTCGTCGCAAGTACTGAAAGACAGGTAAGACGTGGATCCCTTGCCAGCATTGCCATATCGGTGAATGTGATCAGCGAGGAAGGGGTCAAACTCCGCAACTAGTTATAACGACATCATAAAGTTGCCGTTGTGTACTGAGCCAAACATATCATCCCGACCTCTGAACGGAAGCCTACGTGAAGCCAATCTTTTCGCTACAGCTACCACACGAGTGAGTACATTTCTCCAGTATTTGATTTCGTCGTGCAGCTGTATGGCCATCTGGAGATCTACGCGTCCCAACATGTTGCTCCTTGCTACTAGAGATAAAACTGAAGACCGATGCTCAGGAGAGTTTTCATGCTCATTCAGCCGGACAGTAGCATTTTTCCAGTCATCAAAGCCTTCGTCAGCCAGTTTGGATTTTTTTCCAAAATCAAATAAACGACAAGGAGCACAAAACAGTCTACCTTTGCTCTCTGAATAAACCAAACATGTCCGCTTACTTTTTTCGCCATTTTGCAGTTTTCTTTCAAACATGCCTTTGGTTACAGATCTGATTTTCTCCCCGTCCTTTTTCACAGAGTTCTTGAAATCCGAGTCATCGTTTTGAAGGATGGCATGTGTGGCAATATAATCTTTTGTGTAATCATCTACTCTGCTGGATCTGAATTTACTTTGTCTGAAAAACTTGCTGGAACCATTGACGTTTCAGGCACGTAACCGGCAGATCTTACTAGGCCTGCTGCTGATGACGTCACTTGTTCAAGCTGCAGTACGATATGTTCGGGTCGTTCAGATTGTTCAAAACTGCTACTGCTAGGCCCGTCATGTGTATTCCCTCCATCGCTGTTGGTTTGAACATCATCGCTAGTAGGCTGTTCTTGCCTTTGTTTAGCAAAAAAGGCCTCCATCGTCGGTGTCTTATTCAAAACATCACGTGTGTTTTCATTTTTTAACTTTGCTATTTTCCTATAAGCTGCTCCACTCAATTTTCGGCGTATGTTACTCATGACGATATCACTAGAATCCACTGATCGTACATTGAGTATTGACAGTGAATTATTTACTTTCACATCTCAGATCATCAGGATCTGAGTCATTTTCGTGGGATCGAGCTATTTATGGCAGCTGCGCGAACCTCACAGAGATCCGCGAGCCGTTTGACCCCCAGTGACCCTCGCCCTCACAAGAATTGTGCTTCTTGTGGAGGTTTGGACACTGACAACACGATATAACTTACAGTAAGATATTGGGTGACGGAGGAATAAGTAAAAGCATAACGAACTCTACATTTTGACACCAATATCGCTTTCCACGTTATTATCTATATTGTCAATTATATTGTAAATATGTTGGTGAACCATATATTCGCCCGGCAGATAATGAATTTTATGATTCAAGAGGTTATTGGGGCGGCATAAATGGCAGGGGGAATTAATAACCAGGGACTACATTTTAAAATGGTGTCCATTCTTTTTCTTTTTTTTTGGTCAAAATTTGCCGCCCCCTAAAATCTGCCGCCTCAGGCACGTGCCTCGTGTGCCTATGCGTTAATACATCCCTGAAAATAACATAATTTCACTATCATGTCAGCAACATGTACATAAAATAAGAAAATTATAAATTGTGCAACGTCTTAGGAAAGTTTAAACGGTATAGTTTTTAACGGAAAAGGTCTATGGCAGTAATTCTCAAAAGCTATTGTAGGCGTGCCGTTGTTAAAACACAACTTCCTCTCTCCACCAAAAACAACAACAACAAAATAACACAAAAACTAAACACATTAGCAACAAGACAGTTGTCAAGAAAAATAAATGAGAGTGAGCATTTCAAAAGATGGTTGAGTGGTAGAACTTTTTCTGTAGAATTATTACACTATGCACATGACTTAAGTGTAGTGTTGGTCAAAATTCAACTGGCGCTATGCCAGGACTGTAAGATTAGATTATTTATAGATATTGTTTCTGTGAGTTTTTCCTGAGAGAGACTTGACTATCAGTGAATTTTTAAATATTTGTGGTATTTTCAGATACCGATTACTTCCTGATAGTGTTGTAACCAGTTTTATCAGCAGTTCTGTTGAATGAGTATTACAACTGATGTGAATAACCAATCTAACTAAGTTGTAAAAAGCGGATGGACACAAGTGTGTAGTGATACAGAAGTGAAATTTATTTGTTTAATACATATACAGGAAACAAACAAAACTGAACTTACGTGTGCACAAAACATAAGACAGTACTGCAGTACTGCATTTTAGTTGCTGAGAGTTCTTTACTAGAAATAGTGCGAAACAGAACTAGTTATGAATTAGAGGATTAATCAATATATTTATGTCAACTCCTGCGGAGTGTGTTTGTCACCAACATAGCTTGGTTATTTCATAAAGTAACAATATGGCATGCCTTGCCCCCAGCTGTTCCTAAAACCCAATGCTATAGCTCTAAAGAATTCTGAACTGACACTTTTCATGGAAGAATTCAGAAATGTCAAACGGAGAAAGGCCTTTGAAAATATGGGACTAGTTTAAGAGTAAGGCAACGGAATTTCCAAAGCTCGTTTATCTACAAGTTATTCGTAATGACGAGAAACCCACTTGAAGTAATAATGTATTCTCCAGGTGGCTGTATAGGTATTATAACTTTAAAATGCAGAATGGAACAACGAAGATAACCAAAGAAGATCGAAACTTGTTCTATAATTCATTTTAATTAAAGTTCTAATACTCATACCAGTCGTCTTGAGAATACATATCTACACGTTATTTGTACTACATTTGTAATAATAAGTGTAGTGTGTAAAATTATCGGTTTTGTGAACAAAAAATATTTATATTTTTAACATTAAAGGCAAATAAACATGTGGTATGTTTTACATTCCAAACCCGTATATATGTGTGTTTTTAACTCTATTCATTTTAACCTAATCATGATACAAATACAAACTGAAGATCTAATGAGTTTGTAACGTGAACAGAAAATTATATCCCTACAATAACAATAACTTTCTTAGTGTGAAACTCCTAGTTCTCAATATGTGGAAAATATTTCGAACGAGTGTTTTTTTTGCTGGAGATTTACCAGTCAAACGTGTAAATGTAAAAACATCAATGCAATACGCGTTCCAAATACAATATGTTCCACAATCACTACACATTCTATCCAAACACATAAATGCATAAATCCCACAAAAATTAATATGTATTGGAACAAACAGAATTTATTCACAACCATTGGGATATTTTATAAATTGGAAAACAAAATCCCTCCTATGAAATCTATGTATATGATAAGACAATACCCTAGAGAACAAAGAGTATTAATAAACTGTTATAAGACGTTTTCTTATTAATTCTACGAGTTTAATTTTCCAGTCAATTGTTAAATAGAACATGAATAATTAAATAATGTTTACATTGTTGTACTTGTTCTTCTTCAAGAGTATTTTGGTGGATAATATCAGTTACATCAACAGCAATACTATTATGGTAAATCATTGCTATTATCTCTCCTCCGGTGACTAAGCAGTGAGCCCGAAGACTTATAACATTAAAAACTAGATTTCGATACCCGTGCTATTCACAACACAGTTAGGCCATTTTGTAGTTTTTTTTTCTTATGTACAAAACGATAGTATTAAAAAAGAGCTAAACAAAGTCCCTTATGTGATAGACGGTGTGGCTACTCTCACTCTACACATTTTAAGAAAAGTTCGAATCAATTATATGAATATTCCTTTGGAAAAGACGGTCCTCCAATCATAAGCTTATTTACGGTGGCATTGGACGCCAAATGGTCAATAATTCGTCATAAACCAAATATATAGGTCCTAAATATATGGTCCTTTTAACCACGTCTCGCACTGCATTATAACTTGCATAACATTGTTCTCTTGGAAACACCCCCAAAATCTGATAGTTTTTAAGGAAATAATATGTTGCTGGTAAAGTGCAAAACTAGAAAGAATCTACTTTATTTACTTTTTTTTTCAAGTTATTTGTCGTACCTTCGAAAATTCTTTAAAATACGTGTGTAAAAAAATATTTAATTATTTTTGTATGAATGGTTAAAATCAAGTGTATGAATAAGTTTAGTAACTAAAACTTTATTGAATGTTTAGGACCTGAATAAGATTCTTGATAACCTTATATATATATATCGAAAATGTTCATGAAAAAAATTATTTTATCGAAACTTTTGTTTAAATTTCGCGCAAAGCACGAAGGCTATCTGCGCTAGCCGTCCCTAACTTAGCAGTGTATAACTAGAGGGAAGACAGCTAGTCATCACTGTCACTACCCACCGCCAACTCTTGGGCTACTCTTTTACCAATGCGCAGTTGGATTGACCGTCACGTTATAACGCCCCAACGGCTGAAAAGGCGAGCATATTTGATGTGACGGAGATTCAAACGGCAACTCTTGCCGGCCCACTTTGAAACTTCGAACATATTTTATTCAAGAGAGCTTAACGTATGGCCCCCCAGTGGCTCAGTGGTATGTCTGCAGACTTACAACGCTAAAAACCGTATTTTGATACCTGTGGTGGGCAGGTAGCTTTGTGCTTAATTTAAAACAACTCAACTCTTAACTTATGCTCCTTGCCCGCAGTAGCTTAGCGATATGTCCTAAGGCTTACAACACGAAATCTTGGGTTTCAATAGCAATTATGGGCACACCAGAGATAGCCCATTATACTGATTCTGTATATTTTATGTATATTAAACTTCAGATTAAATGAAATGGACATTTAATTGAAAATTGTTACACACTAAATAAGACGTAAGTTCGGATGCGTTTCTGTAAGTTATATTAATCTACACTGTTAAGTTAAATAATGCAATATGTATTTTAGTTATTTATAGCATCAATCAACTGTATAATTATAACAGTACTGTTTATTATATATCCACGTATCTACTTCTCAGGGTGTAGATGGTTCTTCACCAAGATTTGTTTGAGGTTCATTATGAGTTTTGCATTTAGTGGTTTGATGTTTTTATGGGCGTTTCTGCCATCGCTTCGCTCCTTCTGATGGATTTCCACTACATTTGTCAAGGAGGCTTATTTGATCCATGTAAAGACATAGGTATACATGTTCAGTTTTTCATTTTGCGTTTAACGGTTCTTATGAGCGTTGTTTTTACCACTACTTCATCTTCTGTGGATGGATCTTCACCAAATTCGGTATGGAGTTTCATTTGGTTTATTGGTAGACACAAACAAATTGTCTAGTTTTTCGTTTTACGGTTTATATTGGAGTTATTGAGTTTTTGCCGTTACTCCCCCTCACTTTACCAAATATAAAGGTTTGTTCGGTTATGCGAAGATAAATGAAAACACGCAGTTTCATATTTTGTGCTTTACAGTTTTTATGGGCGTTTTTTTTACATTTACATGTATGAGAGGCAACTTTAATATTCTAAGATAACCTATCACTGATCATGAATTTACATATATTCTTCCCAGGGAATGGGTACTTCAGCTAATATCTAATTCGTAATAATAAATTTCGGAAATAGTTATAATTACAGAGGCCAGATGTGATAGGCATGGTACACGAAGCTCCACATGTGAAACTTCTGCTAAATGTTGAGTTAGTCATTATGTAGGTATTCTTGGGTTAAGGACCGTAAAAGCTGCTACAAACAATGGTACCTAACTAATAACTTTGAACAGAGCAACTATAAATTATTTCTGTAGTTTGCTTGTAACTGATAATTAACTATATTTGATACTGATTGTGATTATTGTTTTAGAAATTTCTGATAGAATTGTTACTTAAATAATAATAGTTTACAGTTCATGACATCAAAAAACAATTAAATACAGTAATAAAAATATTACCCTATTTAACGATGTACAAGAAAGTACTTTTTACTCTTAAAACAATGCATGATTTTACCCTTTGTCTTATACACAGGTTCAAAGACAGAGTTCCAGTGATAAATCACCGGCTAGTAACATATTTAACTGAAACTATGTTGTTCCTTAATTTAGCAGTGTAAGACTAGAGGGAAGGCAGTTATTCATCATCATCCCCCACCAACTCTTGGGCTACCCTTATACGAACGAATAGTGATATTTACCGGCACATTGTAACGCTCCAATGGCTGAAAGGGCGACGGTGTGTACAATAATAGCCCAAGAGTTGACGGTGGGTGATGATTAATAGTTGGTTCCCCTCTAGTCCCACTCTGCTAAATTAGACATGGCGAGCACATATGGCCCTCATGTAGCTTTGCGCGAAATCCAAAACAAAATAATTTCATGAACAGTACTTTCCTAACAGAGACTCTAGTCATCAGAAATAACTAAAATCTTCTCACTATCAGTAGTTCAGTTATACCTCCTTCTAGCTACTATCAGTCAAACATGGTATTCTTAACTGTGTTTAACACAAAGTATAAATGAAACTTGCGACCACAAGTTCCTCGACACCTAGTTCAATTAACTAACACTATGAATTTAAACCAAAGGGAAAACAAATCACCGCCTACCAGAGCAGACAACAGGACCAATTATCTACAAAAACACAAAACTAGAAACTATCCATAACTATTCCAACATAACGTACCAGGATTTCTATTAAGAATCCGGAAATTTATTGCAAACACGAAATTTAGACTACCTTTAAAAGAGGCAGAATACTTGAACAAATTTTAGCAAAAAAAATTACAGCATTTATCTGTGAGCAGAGAAATGCTGTACATGCACTTAATTTTAAATGTGGTGAAGAGTATTTCAGGAAGAAAAAGGAAAATCATTACATATTAGTGTTCAGGAGCAAAGATGAATACAAGATTACGTCGACAACGAATCCCCATCATCCACCACGAAACACAAAATGTTATGTACTAAAGACATAGGTTGGCAAAGTGTTACAGTTATTGATCGAGAGTAAACCGCCACTAGAAGAAAATCAAAAGAAGCCCTTTAGATACAAATCAGAAACATAGTTCCAGGAAATAGAATGAATAGAGAAATAGTTGCACATAGTACTCCTTAATCATACTGGCAAATAGGACGCCTATTAAAATCTAATTTTAGAGGATAATGGCATAATAGACACTGTATACGACAGGTTCGTACTACTTTACTGGGACCTAAGTATCGTGTCATTTATTACATTTTAAAATTGTTTTAAATGTTTGTACACATTGCAGCTTGATAAGACTTAATTGATAATTAGGTGTAAAGTTAAGGCTTAAACGCCGGTGAAATATTGAAAATAAATCAATAAACATATAACTTTTTAAAAGACAAGATAACTGCAGATTAATTTTTCTTCTCCTTCATCTTAGTTTGCAGATTAGATCTCGAAGCCATAACCTTTAAAGTATTATCTAACTTATATAAGAGCCACTATGTGTCACGTCGCGTCACTCTTAATTTTTCGAAACAAGAATAATCATAAAAGTCAAAATACATTTATTTAGATATGATAGTTTGGTCACTATCTGCTCATTACGATGTTAATGTTGGAGGTGCAAGGAAAACGTGAAGGAGATGCCGTGAAACTTTACAAGTGTAGTAAGTGTTGGTATAATAATGCTAAAGCAAAGACATACATAGAGTATAACAATATTAAGTTGTACTTTTGTTGATAAACAGCAAGACATAAAAAAACATTGTTGAATGTACTGTTACCGAAAGATATTGGCTTTCACTTACATTACAAATTGTTAACCTAATTGATATTTACTAATAAATGTTCTTTGAATACGCCACGAATTTATTATATGAATTATCTTAATTCTGATAGCCTTACGAAAGAACATAACAATGTTTGGCTGCTTCTACTGCACTTTTTTGCTTCTTTGTTAGTCGAGCTTGATTTTGCAAAATTTATTAATTACAGTTAGCTACGAAATGTTAAGTTAGAGTATAGTATGAGGTAGGAGGTGGTAGTATTTGTTCCGTCGTTTTTGATGGGCTGTACTTTGGTACTGTTTTCATAATAATGGTTCATGGAACCTTTTGTCTTTCATTGTTTAGCTCAACTGACAAGTGATGATATTGAATAAAAAGCTTATGTAGTACCGACTTGTAGAACACAAAAGATCAGTCTGAAATTATGTTTTCACATCCATTTGATTTTGATCTACAATGGGCATATTAAGAGAAATGTGATAAAACACATTTGCAATTAACCTGCTATACCTGACGTCTATAATTTTAATTATTTGATTTTTTTTCATCCTACCTTTTTGTTACTTCAATCTCCTAACTTAGATCATTATAGGTAACAGTTAATTATTTCATTAATACATTTCATTCAACAATCAACAATATTTTGCTACTTAATATGCTGTAGAAATGCACTCTATAGATTCAATTAGAACTTATTTTTTAAACCATTTGGAGCTTTGTACTGTTATTTACCGATTGTGTTTTAGTGTTTCAAGATGCTGTAAAGCGAAACTTGTTTGTCCAATTAAAGGAAAACAATAGTATGGAGTTATAAGGTCGTTTATTTCTAGTATTAAATTATTATAAAAGTTAGTAAATTAAATGATAAATAACTTTATCACACCAAATCTATTATTGTTCTTCACTTGGATTCAACGTTTCTCTTTACAGCTTTTTCAGAAGCATTACACTAAAACACAAACGCTTCTCATGAACTATAAAACGAAACACTTTCGTTTATTTCTTGCTAAAACGTTTTTTTGCGGCAGTATGCACAGCAAAATTACATAATAAGACATTACACTACTGTTGAAGCATACCTGATCAATGTTATGAGTCTGATCTAATGGTTTTCTCACCTGAACGATTTTTATTTTTAAATGCTTTTTTCCAGTTAGTGTCATAATTCCACAGAACGAAGAGATCTTTAAAAAATGCGAAGCTCATAGCTAAGTGAAACCCTATATATTAACGTAATCCTTTAGCTTGTAAGTTTATTTTGACGTTAGAATTGTTTTTGGTTAGTAGTCTATTCAATACTGCTAACTTATTTCTCGACTGCACAATGCATTCACTAACTTGACAATTTTACTTTTCCATTGCATCTCAACTATTAAAAAAGTTTCTGAAAATTGAAGAAAATATCTTGTAGGATACAACACAAACAGGAAATATCTTGTAGGATACAACACAAACAAATTCGTGAATTATCGTAAAAATTCTTTCCAATATCTTCAGAAAAAAAAGTATACATAACACATATGAAAAATATCTTTCAAAGTTTTCAATCAGGTTTGTGTAGCGCACTGTGTGGATTTACGCTCAGCGAACACAACCTTTTTACTATATATAATCTTTAATCCAGTGAGTACCCAAGATGTAACAATATTGCTTTAGAAAACTGCAAACATAATTAACATCGATTTTACTTCCTACTGTTGAGATAAAAGTGTAAGTAGCCTATGTTATTATGTTTCTTTCTGTTTGTTTACTGCTTGAATTGGTGACACCATCTTGACTTTCAATGGGAAAGAAAACTAATAGAAAAAACACATATCAGAGTAACAAATTTTCAAGTCACTTCGACATGACATGAAGCAAAATACACAACTTTTGTACTTACAGGTTTGTTTAACTACGCTACATTTACTCGATAGGAATAAAATCACCTGGTATGCATATTTTATCTCAGTCATATTTGTTATGCCACTGATTAGCTTTAGTATTTAAAGTACAAGTGGGCATCAGAAATTGTCACCAGGGTGACAAAAAAAACAAGATGTTTTTTTCCTTTGTCTTCTCCCACGTAGATTTCGTGGGAAGGTCTATCAGAATTATATTGATATCATCTGAAGAACTTGAGATTTAAATGTGGACATTCAATTCATTATCGTAGAAAATTTCTATCAAATATTTTTGGAAATGGGATCTGAAACACTTATACACTTAAAACTGCATTATTTTAAACAAATCTTTGTGTAATGTGATTACAGTCTTGACAGTTTAGTTTTGAGATTAAATTCTATATATCACATTACATATCACGTCCAATTACATTGCTACGTTGTTTTATCGATAAGATATTCAAGCTCATAAGACTTTGTATTGTTTTTCATATTTTCTGATTCGAATAAAATTGGGATGGTTTAAACTCCTCGGTTTCTTATGCGTACAAATGTCTTTAAAAATGGTCACGACAACTATATTCACATCAATATTGGGAAAATAAACTAAAACATAAAGTTGGTATTTCAGATAGAAACAGTTTCTGACTTGATTTACAAAGCATTGGTTAATACATAGTTCTATTCTAAATATAAATTAAACTATGTAGCACAAATATTTTGTTCATAGATAGTATGTGTTATTTCTTAATTGCTTATGGTGTACAAGTACAGAAAATAGCCATTATTCACTTCAAACTTTGCTTTTGTGACATGGATAATGAAATTTAGAAATTAACCTATTTTTTATGTAAAAACGGGCAAATTTGCATATTTCCATTTACATCAAGTCTGAATAAAACAACATATGAATCAAGATTTACATGTATTTATATTATGTCATACAAAAATTAACAAAATGTTTGGAAATGAGTAATTTTTCGAGATTTACGACTGTAATGTGAATCACTTTCATGTATTAGCCCCCAAATACAGTCTCTCATCATGTTTTCGTTATACGCTCCCAGGTCACAAAAGAAAAGTTTGAAGAATAAAATAGGTCTTTACCATTTACTTTAGGTATAAGTAATTGGAAAATAACACTTTCTGCCCAGGAACAAGAAAAAGTAAAAACTTTGTTACATAGTGGTATTTATTGTCTCTATACCCCTGAGAGAAACAGTGGCATATCTGCGGCCTAGCAACGCAACAAACCGGGTTTCGATACCTGTGGCGGACAGAGTTCAGATAGTCCGTTGTATAGCTTTGCACTTATTTTTAAAAACAACAAACAATTCGATTTCTTTGAGATGCTTTTGTTGGAAAAAAACTGTAAACTGTAGCAATTGTATAAAAATAATTTTCTACGATTGTGTTTATTTAAAGTTAAGCACAAAGCTACATAATAGGTTATTTGTGCTCTGTTTGGTTGTTTTGAATTTCGCACAAAGTTACACGAGGGCTATCTACACTATCCCTCTCTAATTTAGCAATGTAAGACTAAAGGGAAGGCAGATAGTCATCACCACCCACTGCCAACTCTTAGGCTACTCTTTTAAGAACGAATAGTTGAATTGATCGTCACATTATAACGCCCCACGGGTGAAAGAACAAGCATGTTTGGTGCAACAGGGATTCGAATTCGTGACCTTCAGATTACAAGTTGAACACCTTAACCCACCTGACCATGCCGGGCCTGCACGCACCGACTACTGACTACTCTGTTTCCAGCATTGTAAGTCCGCAAGCATATCGCTGTGCCACTGAGAGACTCCATGAGTTTGACCTGCGAAGAATTAGTACAAAAATCATGATATATATTCATTGTGAACGTAAAGTTTCATGTAAAAATGAATTCGATTTGAATATTCGTTACGCGGTTTAAACATTAATACTTTTTATTCGTTAAATGTTATCGTACCGAATGTGATCCTATGCCCGTAGATTTACGGTTTACGACCCGTTGCCGTGAAACCTCACTTTGTATTTAAATATTCGGCCAGACAGTAATCGCTCGAACTTAACAGTGTGTGATGCTGATTAGTTGCCCTTCCCGTGGGCTATCAATTCAAAATTGTGTAGTTTTCCGATAAACGTTCGAAACACATAAAACGTTGCTTGTCCATAACATGTGACAAATGTGACATTGCATTAAACGTTTTTCATCCCTGACAAAGCACAATAGACGTAAACCCTGTATTTACAAGTTACTAAACAACATTCTATGTATTGTGGCTAAAAATTCCGACTTTATTAGAAGGTGGTTATTTTAATGGTGCGTATTTAAAAAACAAACAAACTTAAATAAAGTATTTCCAGCTTAAATCTATTATTTGGAAATAAACTGAATGTTTCACACCTTATTATAATAAAAATCGTTCACGACTGTTTAAAGGGACATACATCCCTGAAAACGCTATTGTGCTATTAGCTAGAAACTAGTGTCTCTGTGAACGCCTGTACAGAATTAGACGTTTTTGTCCAGTTATTTTTAAGGCGAATGCTATTTGAATTAATCTTATTATTCTCAGTTTTGAAAGAAGTATATATATATTATTATTAACTTTTGTAATCAATGTGATAAACAACTTCAAACAAATCTTATTTTGCTTAGCCAACTCGAACTTTCTGCTTAAGAGCTTTTTAACTGTGTTTAACGCGAAATTTAATTACTTATGTATTTATATATTTCTCGGTAATCGTTTTGATGTGTTAGTTATATTTAAGAACAATTGTATATTTTTAAAACATTACAAATAACAACATAGATTTTCGATAATATGAACAACAACATTCACAATTGATACAAAAACATAATTTTTTGCTCCTTTCTGATGTCTTAAAAAGTAATTTGTTAAAACAGTTTATTCACTTTTGAAACATAAGTAAAAATATAATTTTTTTTACTTCATTAAAGTTTATATATTTTTAAGGTGTTTGTTTCATCATGTTACCGGCAAATAACGACTGTAAGCTATAACGCTTATAGAAATTACTTCTTTCTTTTCACAGCATTCGTTTTTTTGTGACTTTAGACATATTTTATTCCCATATCATTACGATCATCCATAGGTTTCCTTCATCAGCTGTGGTCACTATGTGGTTTAGACTCCTTTTGCTGACTGTTACGTATTTTTTAATGTTTTATGTTCTTCGTAGACTAAACGCAACAGAAAAACGCAGATAACAGCTTGTATAATTTATTACACTAAACTATTAACAAATATAACAGATATAACACAAATTATATATAGTAACAGTGACAGATATTAAGTTATAACATTCGAAATTAATTACAAAACAAAATAATATTAGTTTCAAACTTCAAAATTAATCACAAAACAAAACGGTACTGGCCTGTATCTAATACAATGATCTAAAATGAAAGTCTCAAATTCCAGTCTAGGGTGTGAATTTGGTCCCACGAAGAGATTCCGAAACAGTTCACAGTTCAATAAATTCGCCGTCTCTCAGCACAAGCAGTAATTCAGATGTATCGTAGAGATTGACGAAATAAAATCACAGCTTCCGTAGATCTAACTTCAATCACAAATCCAAGTTGAATATTTACAGCAAACACTTAATCTTTCTCAAATAACTAAAACTAATGCCTGAATCTCACTCTTATTCTTTGAATAAAACTAATGACTGAATCTATCTTCTTTTTTCGAATAAAAACTGATGACTGAATCTCTCTCGCGTCACCGTCTTTTATACCGATAGGCCTATTTCTCGAACAATCTCGCAATTTCCATACAACTCTAGAGCAATCCGCGCGTGTCCGTTCTTGCACGAGACTACACGTCTAGACACAAAGTCACCAGCACTCATTTACAAACATATGATTGGTCTACTTAATTCAAGAAAGTTCTAAATGTTACCCTAAATAAATAACAAAATATTAGTTTAAACTTCGAAACAATAATATCAATATGGAAAAATGAATAATAGAAATGAAAATTTAAACACAACACGACATGTTGTCGTTAACAAAATATTTACACATATACATAACACTGACAGATGATGCTTAAACTGTCTTTTATTTCTTGTACATTAAGATAATTTTCAGTAAGATATAATTACACTTTTATCGACCACAGCTCGTAACAAGTGTCTTCTTTCTTCGAATACCGTTTTCGCGCCTCGTTGAAGTTAACGTGTACGCAATCTCACGAGTATCAAGAATGTGATCACGTGACTCGACATCTTTCTGATTTCGATACGAGTGAGCAAAGCCAACCGGGACAATCCAAGAAGCGAAAGCGCGCTCGAGTAAAGAAGCATGTGTTCTTGTTTATGCCAACACTACAAATCCTGCGTGTTCCAGAATATGCTTTCAACAGTTTAAACCTTTATCCTCGTTGACTTATTAGGTAAGATTCATCGTTGCATAGGGTTAGCTTAATGCTTTGTTCGTGTTTCTCCTCAACGAGCGGAAATTTGAAATTGTCGACAAAGTGAAAAACAAAAAGGTAAAGTTAGTTATTATTGTCACAAGTTAAAATACTGCAATAGTTAGTGGCTTAAATTATGCCAATTTATTGTTTTAAATAGTTAAGTGTTATGGAGTACAAATACTACTTTGTTAATGTAGGCTGAGTCATTCAAACTAATTTTTTTTTTATTCTCGATGTTCGCCACTATTCTTATCCGCTTATCTCAAATCAAAGTTTTAATGTACAAAGTCTACTTAGTAAATGTGATTAAGACATAATATTGACGAGAATAGTCAAGATTTAGTAACAAAAAATACTCACAAGACCTCTGAATGTTAGGTAGCAATAGAATAGGGTGAAGTTCTTTAAGAAAATCTTCATTAGTAGAACTGTGATTCTCAAACATTGAATTGGATCCTTTAAAGATTACCTGATTCGAGTTACGACGTGTTGTAGTTATAAACACAACCAGTTTATTTAAAATTATACCGAGTGTTAATCGCTCTTTATAAGAACGATGCTCCAGATTTTGTGCTACCCTAGGAACTATTTTATCCAGCGTAGAACATTCACACTCTGAAACCATATTAATATATATTTCTATAGTAACAAGTCATTTCGAATAACTTAGATCGATTTTAGACTGAAAATCTTGACAATTTTTCCACAGACTTTTACTATATGTGGACTCGGGCTACCAAAACCATAATCAACCCTTATAAGGTGGTCATCATCTACTGATGCTGCTACCGACAACATTCCCGTTGTTTAAGGGTTAAGCAAGCTAAGACACACAATTCCGGTGGAACTACATCGAATACTTAACGAGTATATTATACAGTTATACAATATATTGATACTGTAATTTAAAGCTTCCTCCTACCAGAGCCATTAAAATCGAGGTGTGGCAGGAAGCTTGTGAATTTCTGGTTTGTAATCTTTGGCAACTTCACATCCTTGCTTATTTTCTTCATATGAATAATATATAACCGGCTTCACCACAGTACTATTTTTAAGTTGGAGGCTGAGTTGGTTAAGGTTTTGGTTTGAAATCCTTAACTGTCTTAAATGCACTATTATGTGAGTTTCCTGCTTTTTAAAAGTGCATGTAAGGCTTGCGTTTTCCAAATGCTCTGTCGTTTGGTTCTAAATTGTTCTACAATAGCTCTGTAATAATATTTCTTTTCGTAAAGGTTTTTAATATGCCTCCAATCACAAATCTGTCAGTAGAAGTAGTTTAAGTCAGTTGCGATATTAGTTTAGTGTATAGGTGTTAAACATGTTGTTGTGCTGAAACACTACAGTGTTAGCATGTTTTAACAGTTTTTATACAGCGTCATCAAACCTCTGTAAGAACGTGAGGATTAAGGTAGTAATAAACCTTTGATTGAAACTTTCAATCAAACAATATTATTTGAGCTTACCAATGAGATTTTCTGTATATGTTTTTGTTATAGCTAACAACATAGTATAAACTACTTTGTAGTTTTAGTTTCTATATATAGTTTAAAATGTTCTTGCAAACATAAATTTCCTGTGTTTAGCGTTCTTTTTTAAAACGTGTGATGAAGGTAAATAAAAAACGATGGCATACATGATGAATTACATACATTAGCATAGAACGTGCATAAATCATTTGATAGGTAACTTGGAAATGTTTGTATGTCAGTTCTAAATTTTAAGTAGTTTAGTGTATTGTATTATTTATACGCGATACAAGTATATGAGCATATATATAATTTGGGGTTAGTCAGAAATTATGAAAACTATAAACTGTATATACATATATATATGTATGCATTTCGATATACCTTTGCTCTTTGTCGAACAACCGTGAGATTAGGTTCAACGACACCTGTGATTCTATGTGCTAATTAATATACACGTAACTAGATCCTGATTACATCATAGAATATGTGTTTTTATGAGAATATCAGCGGATCTCGTGATTGGTCTGCACGAGTAGGTAAAAGGCTGTTTATGAAGCATTGAAGTTACAGATGCATTGTAGATTATTCTTATTTAGTGAATTTATAAGGCCGGCAATGTAAGGTTGAGAATATGTCCTGTTCCGTATTACAATTTCAAATAGCTGAAAACTGAGTTAAATTCTAATTTAGGTTTAAGAGTTAAATAAATGTCAATATATATCAAGTTCGTGATACTTGCAACAAGATTCATACACTAAGTTTCTTTGTTAATACAAATATAACTTATATAACTTATATAAACATACAATTTACAATAACTTTTACTACAATTACTGACTGACACCATAACTTTGAGTTCTTCATTTTCCGCTTATCACTTGTCGAGTTTTTCGCTATTGAAGTTATATAATGCTTTTGTGAAAATACTAATGTCCGATGCGAATCCGCTGTTGTTAATATATCTGAAGTTTCCGATTAATAAGTATTACTCACAGTTATAGCTTCTGGAGTTTGTAGTACACCAACTATAGCAAACCAATAATATATATTATATTTTGGCGTGTTGCGTTGGCTACATTTATAGGCGTCAGGAGATTTTCTAGAAATTTCAGCCTGTACAAGAATATAGATAATACACTAGTGTTTGCGTTCATTCTTACACGTGAGAATTTTCTACAATTCTAGTGTATAGGCGGGAATTTCGCTATGTAGATTTAACTACATAAGTTATATACATTTCAAAAAAATAAGTTTAACTTACGCAAGATCACTAAATAGATATATAATAGTAAATCTGTCACACTATTGTCAGTTTCTTCTTTTATCGTGTAAGATTACATTACTGTCAATTTCTTGCTTCGTTTTGTGTAACGTTACAATATTGTCAGTTTTTCGCTTTAGTCAGGTAACGTTACACTATTGTTCAGTTTTTAACAGTTAGTCACAGTTACAGCTTCCAAGGTTTATAAAATACCAACTACAGCAAACCAATAATCTAAACAGTCTCTTGTGCGTCGGGTTGGTTACATTTATAAGGGTAAGGAGAATATATAGAAATTTCAGCCTGCACTACAATATAGACGATACACTAGTGTTTACGTACACACGTATACTGATGATTTTTATAGTCGGAACTCTTTTAATGTTTTAGTGAATAAACAGAAATTTGGCAATACAGATTTAACAGCATAAGCTATTTACCTTTTTATAGATAAATCTAACTTAAACAAATTTCTGTATTAAAACAGATATATGATAGTAAATTCATCATATTCCTATGTTCTAAAGATCACTATCATAGCTCAGGACTTTCTGTGAGTTTTAGGAGGCCAGATTCTATACAACAGGTGTCTGCAACTTGTAGGTGATTAGTGTTGTTGTTGTTTTTGAATTAAGCACAAAGCTACACAATGGGTTATCTGTGCTCTGCCCACCACGGGTATCGAAACCTGGATTTTAGCGTTATAAGTCCGCAGACATACCGCTGAGCCACTGGGAGGCGTGATAAGTATCAACAGCATCTACTTTTTAAAATGATATATTCAAAACAAATGTACAAATGTATGTACAAAAATTTGTTACACCATTGATTATTACAGTTGTATCTAAAGCTTTAAATAAGTGTATCCTTTATGTCAGAGTCCACACAGACGGGTTTAAGTATTTTAGAACATTCTTTGACAAATTCTACTTTATCTGTGTTGAACAACACCACTGCGAAACTCACTTTAGATATTACCTGTTACGGCTAAACTAGCAATCATGCAGTCTAACTTCTCTTCCACTAACTTTCCGAATCTGCACGTATTTATAGCATTCAAAGAAAAGTCTAAAACTATTAAGCCCTATAGTGACAACAATATCAATTGACAAGAAAAACATAGAAGCTGCAGTAACATCGTCAACGGCATTACAAATGCTTATTTAGTATATTTCAGGGTTTTTAGTTTTGGTAATTGTAAAATTAATAGGTTTCTCTAGAAATATTTAAGTTAAAGCATAAAGTTAAAAGACTGTAAGAATGAGAATTTGACGAAGTACAAGATATAATAATTCAGAAACTTGCTATCAATTTGTTTCATTGTTAACTGTCCACCTATCATTTTCTTTTGTTTTCGTTTTTTTCCTTTGTTAATTCCCTACAAAAGTCGTTGTATTTGAAAACTGATATTATGTAAGCGTGTATATAAAATGCCTAATTCACTACTATGTTCGTCGTGAGTCAACTGGCCTTGAGTCCTTATTGGCATTGGATGTTGCAGATGTAGTGTGTTTGACATAACATGTTTTACTTTGCTTTCAGTCATGTGGTCGTAAAAACTAATGTAGTTTTCTCATTTCAAAGCTGTAGTTGCTTGTTCCTCTCTGGGATCAAGAAAAGTACCTTATTGATTCGCCAGTTCTCGTGAATGATTGTAAAGTTAATTAAAACATATGATAATAATAAACACTAAATAAAAGCAATATCACTTGTGCTAAAAGTAATGTCGTGTTTTTAATTCTTACCCTATAAATCTGATGTGTAAATAAGTTAAATAAAACTGATAAGTACAATTTACTTAAGTAATTTGGTTCACATGATAACTGTCTTTATAAATGAAAACTTATGTTTCTATCGTGTAACCGATTTACTGTTATGTATTTATTTTGCTATCGATGATTGTTTTAGTTGAATATACATTTAGAAATGCATGTAACTTATATTGTAAAATGCTTATTGCGAAAATTTAGCCTAGTCACTACATTTGTAAAAGATTCTTGAGTGTAAGAATCAACAATGTACTATGTGTGCATATAATACTAGCGATTGCTGGTATTGTTGCCAACTGAACTTTTTAAAACCTCGTCTCAAGCATTGAAATTATACATTGAAACGCTCCGAGAGATAGTTTTATATTGTTGGTTTGCTGCAGTTAGTATACTATAAATCTCAGAAGCTATAATTGTGACAAACGCTTATTAATAGGAAAACTACAAACATTTGTTTAGGAATGTTTATAGATTTCGAACATTATAAACCTTTCAACTACAAAAAATTAATTTCGGACATTAATATTTACACGAGGACATTACGCATCTTCGTCTAAAAAACAACAACTCATTTGTGAAGAAGCGAGCTTCTTCCTGTCAAATGAAGGGTATCTGTTTATCAACATAGAATTAATTCGCTCGTCGTGAACCGTTGATAAAATATTCAGTTTCAGACCAAATGTAAGATTCAGTACTGTTTATAAAATTGTGATACTTTTGTGAACACATCGTGTTTTGTAATAACCGTTACTATAAATTATATTGTTGTTTGTATATTAAAATATATTTGCGTAAAGAAAGAAATTATTTGTATCAATCTTGTCGGCAAATATCTTAAATTTGATACATATCGACATTCAATTAATTTCTAAATGAAAATTAAAATTTTTTGGCGACTTAAAAACGTAATACGCAACATAATAAATTGAAAGCTTGTCTGAGATAAATTATAATACGTAACAATCATTTAGAGAATCGGATTTTCAAATTATGATCCATAGTTATTTGGGACTCAACGATGAAATTTTAGAATGTTATTTTTTTTTCACAAAAACTTCAAAATTGAATCAGAACACGCTGGACAAAAAAGTAAAATATATCTTCAATATTACACGTTTATCACGTATTGGGCTTTCAATATGTTATTCTACCTAACGCCAGACGCCTTTATTTAGCTCAGTGGAAGTTCTCGCGGTGAAAGTGTTAATACAATCTCATTTAACTTTATATATGTAAAAACGGCTGGTATGGGTTGAGAATTTTTTATGAAGAGGAGCGAACAACGTTTCGACCTTCGGTTATCGTCAGATTCACAAAGAAAGAAAGAGGTAACTGACTGATAGCTGACCACATGTTTGAAGAGAGTGTGTGGTTGAGTGTAGGAAAATAGAGGGCGGACTTAGATGTTTGATTATATTTATTAATATAGGTATAAAGGTGTTCCTTTGTGTTGGTTTTATTTTTTTGTGAACCTGACAATGACCGAAGAAGATCGAAACGTTCTTCGCTCCTCTACTTAAAAAAATTTCTCAACTCACACCAGCCGTGTTTACATATATATTTTTCTCTACAAATGGGTTTTCTCGTTACCATGGGTTATTATTTCATTCACTTAACTTTAACAGTGGCAACAATGGTTGCCAGTGAATATGGCACTATCTCAAGATTACATGCATCATCGGAGATGCAAGATACCCAAGTAATTTTTGTATGAAACATGGGTTAACCTTAAGTAGTGATGCCAACTTTTTTTAAAAGCCAAATCTGGATTAGCGGCTAAATCTCGAAGGAATTGAAACATGACGTCATGGTTGAAACATTATGATGCAGTTAGATGCCGTATCAGTTGTTTGAATTTTAAAGAATATTTATATGAAGTATAATTATATTTATGGTAATTATAATTGGTAATAATTAGGTTAAGGCGTTTGACTTGTAATCTGGGGGTCGCGGGTTCGAAGTCCCGTCACACCAAAAATGCTCGCCCTTTCAGCCGTGGGAACGTTATAACGTGACGGTCAATCCCACTATTTGTAGGTAAAAAAGCACGTCAAGAATTGGCGGTAGGTGGTGATAATTAATTAACTCCCCTCTAGTCTTACACTGCTAATCTAGTGACTGCTGATAGCCCTCGGGTAACTTTGCGCGATATTAAAAAAACAAAACCAATCGTTTGAGATTTGGACGCACGTCAGGTCTGGCTTAATATTTTGTTATTTGGCTTAAAAATTTCTGTTAAAAACAAAAGGAATTGTAAAAATAATCGGTCACCCTTTTCCTTTATAATAATATATATTTTTTGAGTTTAGGTCAACATGTCATTGTGTGATGATAAAACTGAAATGCTTGATCGAGAATTCATTAAGAAATTTTTCTTTGTCCGTAAAAACACTTTTGAAGTCTCAAAGATACAAGAATACGTTAGGCCCCCAGTATCTCAGCGGTATATCTGCGGACTTGCACGCTAAAATCCGGGTTTCGATATCCGTGGCGGGCAGAGCACAGATAGCCCATTGTGTAGCTTTGTGCTTAATTCAAAACAACAATAAGAATACGTTTTTAGACAAATGAATAATTAGTCGTCACCCTTACAATGGATAAGTGGCTGAATATTAGTAATAAATCTAATACGAGTAAAAATCTTCCTAGACCTAGGCCTAATACGAATTAATCGGAATTATCGTCGTGTACAAGCACTTCAACGAAGGAGGATGCAAGAAGTACCGAAACAAGAAAAAAAAAGAGTAAGATGAAAGTTTTATGGAATGTAGTTTTACATGGAGAGGTAATGAAGATGGATCTTGTGGGTTGTGTGTTGAATGTGGAACAGTGTTGAATAACAGTAGTTTTGCCGTTAAAACGGCATGTAGAAACCAAACACTCCCAATAAAAACTTTAACTTCCGAGTATTTCAAAAGAAAGTGTTTGCAATTAAAAGCAAGGAAAGCTAAATTTTGTTCGTTTGTCCATCAGGACAACAAAGGTGTTCTTATTGCTTCATATCGTGTTAGTTACCGTATTGCAAAAGCAGGTGAAGCTCATTGAATTGCAGAAAATGTGATAAAATCATGCGCAAAATATTTAGTATAGTGCCTGATTGATGAGAAATTTCTTAAAAACATTACTTCTGTACCCCTTTCTGACAACTCGGTTTCTCGAAGAATCAAGGATATGTCAGGACATTGTTTAACGGAGTTAATAAGGTGAGTAAAAGCGAGTCCAACTTTTTCGCTTCAGATGGATGAATCAACAGGTGTCGCAGGTTATGCGATGTTGCTCGTGTTTGTTCGATATATTCACAAAGCTAGTTTTGAAGAAGACATGCCAATTTGCAAACCTTTGCGTACTGAAACAACAGGAGAAGAAATATTTAAACTGATCGATTTATTTATGGAAGAACGTGAAATCCAATGACAGCTTACTTGCAATGATGGTGCTGCAGCTATGATTTGAAAATTTTCAGGCACAGTGGCATGCATAAAAAAGAAAAATCGGACATGGAGAGTATCCACTACTGTCTTCATCGTCATACATTTGCAATGAAACGAATGCCAGAAAAACTTGAAAGAGGTATTGGGTTATGTCATAAAAATAGTTAATTTTATGAAATCAAGACCAGTTAATGCGAGGATATGGGAAGTTTGTATTCAAATTTGCCGCTTTATACTGAAGTTCGATGGCTTTCTCGGGGAAAAGTGCTTACTTTGTTTTATTAACGGCGTGAGGAGATAGGTTTCTTGTTATCTGAATGTAATATTTCACTTGCTCACAAATTAAGGAACAAATGCTGAATACATAATGTAGCTTACCTTTCGGACGTATTTGCCGATATAAATGAAGTGAATGCTACAATGCAGGGTACCAGGATAACATACTTTAAAGCTCAGAGTAAAATGAAAGCGCTTCAACGTAAGCTAAAACTTTGTGGTGAATTTATACTTATGGAAGAACTTGTTTGTTTCGAAAATCTCAGTGGTTTTTTACTTGTGAATGAAATTTCCTTTAGTGAAGATGCAAACGTTTCAGTCTTGCAGCACATTACTGATTTGTGTACAGCTATTGGAAAGTACTTCCCTCCTGATTTAGAAAAACATACTATGGATTCAAAATCTCTTTGTTGACTCTGCAAATACCAATGATTTGCTTTTGAAATAGAAAGAACAGCTTATAGAAATTTCAACTGATTACATCAGATTAAAAGCAATTTTTCGGCGGGAAGAAATTACACAATTTTGTAATCAACTGGCCATGGAATACCCTGAAATAAATAAGAGAGTTTTGAAAATTTTGATGCGTTTTCCAACAAAATATCTTTTTGAGCAAACATTTTCGCTGTATACAGCTGCAAAGTCCAAATTTAGAAACAGACTAAATATTGAATATGATTTGCGCTTTCAGGTATGTTACGTTTTTTTTTAAGTTTTATGTTTTTTGTAGACTAAACGCAACAGAAAAACAGATAACAGCTTGTATAATTTATTACACTAAACTAAATATATATATGTAACATATATATCATGAATTATATAATAACAGTGACAGATATTAAGTTACAACATTCAAAATTAATTACAACACAAAATAGTACTGGTTTCAACCTTCAAAGTTAATTACGATACAAAATGGTACTAGTTTCAACCTTCATTGTTAATTACGATACAAAATGTTACTGGCCTGTGACAAATATAATGATCTAGAATGAAAGTCCAAAAGTTCAGATCAGAAATCCGAAATTCTAGTCTAGGAGGTGAATTTGGTCCCACGAAGAAATTTCGAAGTTTGAATGGAGAATGACGAAGTTCTTTTTTTACGGTGCTTCTTGATGAACGTTTCAAACTTGCCGACTCTCAGCACAACCAGTAATTCAGATGAATCGTAGAGATTGACGAAATAAAATCACAGCTTCTGTAGATCTAACTTCAGTCACAAATCACAGTACACACTCAAATGAATGACTGACTCTCTCTTCTTTTGAATAAAACTAATGTCTGACCCTTTTTTTCTTTTCGCGTCACCGTCCTTTTATACCAGTAGGCCTATTACTCGAACAATCGCGAAACTTCCACAGAACTCCAGAGCAATCCACGCATGTCCGTTCTTGCACGAGACTCAACGTCTAGACACGAGGCCGCCAACATTTCATTTACATACATATGATTGGTCTACTTAATTCTAGAAAATTCTAAATGTCATTTTAAATGAATAACAACGTATTTTATTGTTTAAACTTTGAAACAATAATATAAATATGGAAATATAAATAATAGAAATGAAAATTTAAACACAACACGACATGTTGTCGCTTACAAAACATTTACATAACACTCTCCCCCTTAAAAGTAAAAAAAAAAGTTTGAACTTGTGAAAACCTTTTTTTTGTTTTTTGTTTTTTAAAACCAACTCAAAAGGGTTAAATCCAGTAGATTCTTGCATAACTTCACGAGCTGCAAACAACAACAAGGGAGCACCCTCATCCCAGTTTTTCGAGTGTTCGTGGCAGTAATTTGATGGAAATGATCAAGAACACCTTGTGACTCAGGATGGTATGCACTGGATGAAATTTGATGGATGTTTAGTTTATGCATGGCCTGTTGAAATAGCTTGTACATGAAATTTAAGTCTTGATCTGATTGTACAACTTTTGGAATCCCGAACATGGTAAAGAATTTGACAAGAGCCTTGACAATGTTGGGAGCAGTGATTTTTCTCAAAGGGATAGCCTCAGGGAAACGTGTAGAAGCACACATGATCGTCAAGAGGTATTCATTTCCTGCTTTGCTTTTTGGCATTGGGCCAACACAGTCGATAATGACCCTTGAGAACGGTTCTTCAAAGGCAGGAATAGGGTGCAGTGGTGCTTTGGGAATCCCCTGATTTGGTTTTCCTGTCATTTGGCAAGAATGGCATGTCTTACAAAAGTCAACAACATCTTGGCGCATCTTTGGCCAATAGAAATGTCGTCGGATACGATCTAGGGTCTTTCTTACACCTAAGTGTCCCGACAATACATGGTCATGAGCAAGACTAAGAATATCATTCCGATAGCATTTTGGAATGACGATTTGGTGAATAACATTCCACTCTTCATCAGCAGCAACGTCAGGAGGTCTGTATTTTCTCATTAACACACCTGACTTCTGGTAGTAACAAATAGGGACAGTTCCTATTTCATTTTCATCAACAGCCAGTTGTAGAAGAGAACGAGTTTCAGGATCATTGTCCTGTTCCTCAATAAGTTTGTTTCGATGAAGAGAGTCGAAAAATGTCTTAGAGTCATCAGTAGAACTTAAAGTTGAGTCAGAAATCTCATCGATGTGAGACATGAACGTATCAGATAAAGAGAAATCCTCTTTGGATTCCTGAGAACGTGTCTGAGAACGAGTAACAGCACAGGCGGGAAAAACATCAGAAAACTCTTCAACGAGTTGCTCTGTACTGGGAGTAACAACAGGTGCTTCAACAACACGAACCTCTGGTACCACCTTACTACCAGCCAAATCATTCCCCAAAAGCATAGACACACCTTCAACAGGCAATGAAGCTTTGATACCCACAGTCACTGGGACCGAAACTAAGTCCGAATGCAAATTCAATCTGTGAAGAGGAATAGAAACGACGCCACCTTCTACACCAGAAATGAACACATTGGCCCGAATGGATGACTTTTCAGAAAACGGAAGTACACTTTCCAAAATCAAACTCTGAAAAGCTCCAGTATCCGCAGGATTTTAATTGGTTGTAGACGTGAATCGCCAACAAAAGAAACAAAACCTTCAGTCATGAAAGGCTTAAATTTTTCCTCAACAAGATCTTCAGGTACATCAATAATATTGGACTTGGAATCCACAGTGGACTGAACAGGGTCAAAATCATTGGGAACCAATGATGTATCCAACGAGGGCGAAATAAAACTATGGGGTGATGGCTTGTTTTTGATCTTATAGCACTCAGAAATCAGATGGCCAGGTTTCCTACAATAAGCACATGTTTTGGATGAGAATGACACGTTTTTGGTAGGTGATGAGCTTTGAGAATAAGATGAAGTCTTTGTTTGAGAATTAGAAGTTTGCTCTTTTTTGTCTTTGTCGACATTTGCATAATGTTTGAATGAGTCATTGGGTTTCTTTGCTGTGTGATTTGTTTTGCTTTTGTACGAGAAATCTTTGTGAGTCAAAGCATATTCGTCTGCCAAGACAGCAGCATCATGAATTTTGGAAGCTTTTTGTTCGTCAATGTAAGTTTTGAGCTCTACGGGAATACATCTTTAAAACTCTTCACCTAACATGAGTTCTCTGAGTTTTGTATAATCATCTTTGATTTCTTTGGAATCACACCACCTGTCGAACAGAGTTTCTTTTTCACGAGCAAATTCGACATAAGTTTGGCTGTCAAACTTTTTGTAACCACGAAATTTTTGTCTGTATGCCTCTGGCACCAATTCATAAGTATTCAAAATGCATTTTTTGACGTGCTCGTAATCATAACTTTGCTCGGCCGTGAGTTTGGAAAATACTTCCTGAGCTTTACCTTTGAGAATACTCTGAAGTAATACTGTCCAATATTCGGTAGGCCATTTTAGCCTAAGGGCCAATTTTTCAAATTGCTGAAAATATTTATCTACAGCCTTTTCATTGAATGGAGGCACTAAACGAATTTGTTTGGAAGCATCAAAATTATCCAACCGCATTTGGACAATGTGCCTTTCTCATACTGATTTCCTTATCAGCTTCAATGCTGATAATTTGTATTTCGGCATCAAGGCGTTTGTTTTCTTGTTCTGCCTCAAGAACAAAGCGTTTGAGTTCCTGTTCTGCCTTAATACGTTTCTGTTCTGCCTCAAGTCGTTTGGTTCCTTTTTCTGCCTCAAGACGTTTGCTTTCAATTTCTAAACGAAATTTCATTTCCATTTCCATTCTTTTTAATTCAAAATCTGGGTCAAAATGAGCGACAGGCAATTGTTGTGCAACTTTTTGAGGCAAAACCTTTTGGCTGATCAAATGTTCAACAACAATTCGTTTGATATCTGCTTTCTTCATTGCTTGCTTCACTTCCAAATTAAAATGTTTTCCAACACCAAGCAATTCAGATTTTTTTAATTCACTGATCAATTCGAAAGAGGGATTCTGATTAAATTTGTTTATGAAATCTTCAAGTTGGAATGCCATTTTGAATATACAAGCTGTCTATCTGTATAGAATATAAATCTAATTTTAGAATAGAAATAAATTGTTTGTTTGATATCCTGGACGAGCCCCCAATTTTCTGTTACGTTTTTTTATGTTTTATGTTTTTTGTAGACTAAACGCTACAGAAAAACACAGATAACAGCTTGTATAATTTATTACACTAAACTAAATATATATATGTAACAGATATAACATGAATTATATAATAACAGTGACAGATATTAAGTTACAACCTTCAAAGTTAATTACGATACAAAATGGTACTAGTTTCAACCTTCAATGTTAATTACGATACAAAATGTTACTGGCCTGTGACAAATATAATGATCTAGAATGAAAGTCCAAAAGTTCAGATCAGAAATCCAAAATTCTAGTCTAGGAGGTGAATTTGGTCCCACGAAGAAATTTCGAAGTTTGAATGGAGAATGACGAAGTTCTTTTTTTACGGTGCTTCTTGATGAACGTCTCAGACTTGCCGACTCTCAGCACAACCAGTAATTCAGATGAATCGTAGAGATTGACGAAATAAAATTACAGCTTCTGTAGATCTAACTTCAGTCACAAATCACAGCAAACACTCAAATGAATGACTGACTCTCTCTTCTTTTGAATAAAACTAATGTCTGACCCTTTTTTTCTTCTCGCGTCACCGTCATTTTATACCAGTAGGCCTATTACTCGAACAATCGCGAAACTTCCATAGAACTCCAGAGCAATCCACGCATGTCCGTTCTTGCACGAGACTCAACGTCTAGACACGAGGCCGCCAACATTTCATTTACATACATATGATTGGTCTACTTAATTCTAGAAAATTCTAAATGTTATTTTAAATGAATAACAACGTATTTTATTGTTTAAACTTTGAAACAATAATATAAATATGGAAATATAAATAATAGAAATGAAAATTTAAACACAACACGACATGTTGTCGCTTACAAAACATTTACACGACATTTACATAACAGGTAACAACCGTAACTCAAAGTATTGAACTAATTTGTGAACAAAACAAACCCATCCGAACCTCTTATAATAAATAAGTACACTGTACTTTGACTAATATAATTTTTATATGCAGAAAGGTTTAAACAAGTAGGTTGAAGTAAAAATATTCACAATGACTTGAAAAAAAATTTGAAGTTAATTTTTTGTCGTGTGATTGTTGTTACAGACCCTAAAGATTTCTAATTTATGTCTGATATGTTAAACTAGCCAATGAATATACTTTTTGGTTTTAAAAAAAGATAAAGAAGAAAAAAAACTGACCCAACTGAACACTGAAAATATGACTGGTTTATCTTCAGTGTTTCTAAACCATGAAGTAGAGATCCATATTAAATAATTTACATGAACTGTGAATATTT
This sequence comes from Carcinoscorpius rotundicauda, assembly GCA_011833715.1. Lineage (NCBI taxonomy): Eukaryota > Metazoa > Arthropoda > Merostomata > Xiphosura > Limulidae > Carcinoscorpius > Carcinoscorpius rotundicauda. The sequence goes on along the minus strand of CM022405.1, from coordinate 11,686,647 downwards.
AATATTGAATGATATGCATATACTTTTTATGGTAAGATAAGCTTAAGTTCTCAAGCTTACCTCGGAGGCACGGGAGAGCTAATTTGTTTTCGGTTAATTACTAGTACAAAAAGGCAAAGGAAAATTAGTAAACATGTTAAAATACTTCAGTAATGTAAATTATTTACTGTTTTTGGCTTTAGAAATGCTTTTAATGTAAATCTCATTTTGCGATATTCATCTAGTTTGGTTTTGCCCTGTTTCGTTTATTAAGACTTTATTTGTAACACGCTTTACTTTATATTTAACTTGAATGTAACTGTACTTAAGTCACGTTAAATCACATTTACAGTCCTTCAATGGTTCAGTGGAGAATTTTGGGATTTTTAAAGCTAAAGTTAGGGGGATTAGATCTCCACGATGGGTTCAGCATGTATTGTCTGTTGTGGAAATTTATAGAATACACAAAGGGATATTCGTGCTCTACACTCCACGGTTATCGAAACCTGACTGCGAGCAGCATAAGCCTGCAGACAAACCACTGTGCATGTGGGGGATGCATGTACGGCTTTATAAATAACAAAAAAATGTAAGCTCTCCTCTGGAGAACAGTATACACACTCTGTTCTCCGAGTACACATTTTCTCAAGTTCTTCATACGTAAACATTGTATATAGTTAGAATCTTCTTAACTCTGAATAACCCAATGTTATACCTTTATTCTGGCCAGTATTTATGACTGATTCTTATATTTTACTGGTATGTATATGAGCATATATTATATGCATCATATATCTTCATATATGTATATGAACATATTTGATTAATACAAATTAAGACTAATTTCAATGTACAAAACACCAAGTCTCTGGATGGAACTCATTTGTTTTATCACTGCTGAAGATGAGCTATCGAAATATTACTCAATACAGATTGATTTCCGGACGTTTTCTTTTCCCCCTAATAGTTATTATAAAATACTACGACTTTTTAAGAGGAAATTGTTTCTTTTCTTTTTGAGCTCCTCACTGGCTCAGCGGTATGTCTGCGGACTTACAATGCTAAAAACGGGTTTCGATATCCGTGGTGGACAGAGTACAGATAGCCCATTGTGCTTAATTCAAAACAACAACAACAACTTATTGTCAATTGTAAAGTTGAAGTGAAGCATATTATTCATCACTAATCGCGGTTAGTGACGAATAAAGATATTATTTACTTCAGTAATGTAACTGTTGTTAGACAACTTTTCTTTTGTTATTTAACAAACAGTCAAGTGATAATTATGAATACTTTGAAATCAGTCTCTGAAGTATTCTGTTTTCATGTCATGATAAGAAATTGTATCAGAACGCTTATATTTTACGAACATATTGTCATCACTTAAAACTGATGTTCTACGTCTTTTCCCGCCATCTCTGGTTGAGATTTGTAAACAACAAAAGTTGGTAGAACAAAGATTTCTCTTCTTCCCTGAAATCTACATAACACGGGTCAGTTTTATAAAACGTATGGTCCAAATGGGAATTAAATCGTATAATTTTCTCTTGATATTGACTACATTTAGATAATCATACCTTTTATTTGTAATTGTTCGAAATTAATCGATTGCTGGTAGAGCTTTTCTCAGAAACAAAAAGTTGAAATATCGAAGTATGAACGAATTTTTATTAGTTTTAACATTCCTAATTTCCTTCAGAATAATGTAACAATTATCTTAAGAAGTGGTGATAATGTTTATTTATCGTAAATTTGGTTTTTGTTCAACGTGCAACTAATATTACTTGATTTAAATATATTTTTGGTTCACTTGGAACCAATACTGATAAATACATAAGTACAAATTATGTTATTTCTGGCTTTTAAATAAGCTAATAACATATTCCAAAGGATAAAATTCAAACATCCTTTACAGTTTACTATCCAACCATTTAACATGTATAAAATATATGTCATGAAATTAATATTCATATCAGTATATCAGTGCAATTTACATAACGAACCATAATCAGTATCAAATGTTAAAGCTCTTAAAAGGGTTACGTATTGTCTGTAATTGTATTAATTACGTTGATTTCCATGGGTAATATTGCCTCGTCATAAATACCAAGCCCCCCAGTGGCTCAGCGGTATGTCTGCGGAGTTACACGCTAAAATCTGGGTTTCGATACCCGTGGTGGGCAGAGCACAGATAGCCCATTGTGTAATTAGGCCCGGCATGGCCAAGCGCTTAAGGCGTGCGACTCGTAATCCGAGTAGCTTTGTGCGAAATCCAAAACAAACAAACAAACAATTCTTATAGCAAAACTACATCGGGGTTATCTCCTGAGTCCACTGAAGGGAATCGAACTTCTGATTTTAGCGTTGTAAATCCCTAGACTTATCGAACGATATAAGTACCTGTTTCTATAGTTACAGTTTAGCCAAAATCAAACTTAGGATTCGTTTGGAACAAAATTTATGTTGCATAGGTGTAACATATCGGAAATATCAAAATAGTAAGTTTGTTTTTAAATTAAATGTAAACTAATCAGGGTCATACTTTAAATTATCAACAGAAGTTAGAATCATGGTTTATTTAATTAAAATATAAAATTAAGTAATTTTTCTACTTCCACTGTCTTGTCATTTATTTCTATATTTATAAGTGAAAATTATTTTTGGGTTTATTTGAGCAAAGACCACATTCACAGAGACTCTGTTACAACTGATTATTAATTAATTATGTTATAATTGTGAGGTAATTGCTAGAAACGCTATATTTCATGTCAAATGTATACTTCATCACATTGACTATTTCCCAGCTTCAGTCTGTAACAAATGTCTAACAACAGTTACATTACTGAAGTAAACAATATCTTTATTTATCACTAACCGTGATTAGTTCAGGATAATATACTTCAAACTTCAACTTTTCGATTCACAGTAAGTTGTTGTTGTTGTTTTGAATTAAGCACAAAGCTACACAATGGGCTATCTGTGCTCTGCCCACCACGAGTATCGAAACCCGGTTTTTTAGCGTTGGAAGTCCGAAGACATACTGCTGAGCCCCTGGGGGCTTCACAATAAGAAGTCTCCCAGTGGGATAGCGGTTAGTCTACGGACTTAGGCTACACAAAGTTTGATTTGGTTTGTTTTGAATTTCGCGCAAAGATATACGAGGGCTATTTGCGCTAGCCGTCTCTAATTTAGCTGTGTAAGACTAGAGAGAAGGCAGCTAGTCATCACCACCCACGGTCAAGTCTTTGGCTACCTTTTTACTAATGAATAGTGGGATTGAAAATCACGTTATAACGCCCCTACGGCTGAAAGGGAGACATATTTGGTGTGACGTGGATTCGAACCCTCGAAGATTATGAGTTGAGCGCCCTAACCACGCGGTCATACCGGGCCTTTTTGATATCAGTGCGCTGTTCGTTTATCTGCTAAGGTGTAGGATTCCCATAACTATTGATTTGATAAGTGAAAGTATTTTGACTCTTCTGTTGAAAGCATAATCTTGGTAGTCTTTTCAATGTTTCGGTTGTGGAATTCTATGGGAGACAACGTTAATTTCTAGGTGGAATTCAACTAAGATGAAACTTGCGCTATTCTTGAGATGAGACTACATTCGACGTGGATGTGTCCACACAATAAGTTGAAATGTATGACACTGATAATCTTCTGAGAATGGTTGAGAGGGGTTAGTCTGCAGTTTAAGAACTGAGGGATTATATTAGAATCATAATACCTCTTGAGGAATGAAACTTCTGTTCAGCTTTGTCTTTTCTATGTGAAGCTGAGTTTTTGAAAATTGTCCCAAATAATTTTCGCTATTAAATGTTTCATACAAGTTTTACTTGTGGGTAATATTGAAGAACGTAACATAGAACTCGTAGTTTCTAAGAACGTTCTGGTTCTTCCGAAGATAAGGATGAATGTTTCACACAGGTTGTACTTGTGGATAACGTTAAAAAAATACAAACTAGTCATTTCTAAAAATGTTCTCGGTGTTCCAAAGAGATATTATGAAGTAATCAAAGAAACTGCTCTTTCAGTTTAATCGAAACAAATTGGTTATTATAAGATAAACAGAATATTATTTATGTGTTTAACAAAAGAAGAAACTACCGATTTATTATTACACCCAAATAACTTACCCCAAGATCTGAAAAGCAGTCTTTTCAATCACATGAAGGCTTTTCTTTCTTTTTTTACGGCTGTAGGATTAATCTCTCGAATTTTGTTTTCCATTATAGTTGAACTTTTATGTTTCGAGTAGATCATTACTATGTTTATATTTAACATTAAATGTTCGGTTAGCTGGCACGTATTATCATACAGTCTTAGTTAGTCTTGTTTGGTAAGTTTGTACACGTGTCATCATACAGCCTTGGTTTGTTTTGTTTGGTAAGTCGGTATCGTGTCATCATACAGCCTGAGTTAGTCTTGTTTGGTAAGTTTGTACACGTGTCATCATACAGCCTTGGTTTGTCTTGTTTGGTAAATCGGTACAGTGTTATCATACAGCCTTAGTTAGTCTTGTTTGGTTAGTCGGTACAGTGTTATCATACAGCCTTGGTTTGTCTTGTTTGGTAAATCGGTACAGTGTTATCATACAGCCTTAGTTAGTCTTGTTTGTTAAGTCGGTACAGTGTTATCATTCAGCCTTGGTTTGTCTTGTTTGTTAAGTCGGTACAGTGTCGTCATACAGCCTTAGTCTTGTTTGGTAAGTTTGTACACATGTCATCATACAGCCTTAGTTAGTCTTGTTTTGTAAGTCGGTACACGTGTCATCATAAAGTCTTAGTTAATCTTGTTTGGTAAGTTTGTACACGTGTCATCATACAGCTTTAGTTAGTCCTGATAATTCTGATCATTTATTGATATAATTTCCTGACAGGCTCGTGACTGACTACACAGTTGTATGATAATTTATGTAATACATCTGTTCATGCCTCTACATTTCCTTTTCCTTATCTCCCCAACAGCTAATATCTTCATACACATATAAGTTGACTGAGCCACTCTGTGTGATTTAGGCTTCTGTGTTCTATTATTGATGGTAATCATAATTGGTAGAATTATATGTCATTGGAACTAAAGTGACCGTTGTTTTTAAACTCTGATTTTAAAGTTTCTTATTGTCCTTATAAACAAGTAAATCTAAGTCGCTCGTCTTACTTAAAAAGGTAAACAGTATTTTACCCCTTTTCCTTCTTTAACGGTTGGTAATTGTCGTGTATTTATTACTTAGAAAATTTTCATTTGTGTTTTGTTACTCATGAAAAAATCTAGCTCTGGAAATGTTACTTTAGTTAGCTTCGCAAAATTTGATAAAAGAAAATGAAAGCAAGATTTTTCTCTAAGTTCTCTTTTGAAAATTAGATGTAAGCATTTCGTTATTTTAATATAAGTCTAATATAATTAAGTTTCTGCTAATGTTTATATTTATTAAAATATTGAAATTTAGCCAAAATATTTAATTTTCCTTCACGTGTAAGATATAAAATACACTTAAATCAACATACAATAATTTCTTTATTAAAATTGAACCTTCCAGAGGCATGTCTGCAAGGTTACAAACCTAAAATCCTGGGTTTGATACCTGTGTGTGATTGGCTGAATATAGATAACTCACTGTGTAGTTTATTCGCTTTGCTGTTGTTGTTTTGAATTAACCACAAAGTTACACAATGGACTATCTGTGCTCTGCCCACCACGGGTATCAAAACCCGCTTTTTAGCGTTGTAAGTCCGCAGAAATACCGCAGAGCCACTGGGGGTGGCAATTCGCTTTGCCAGAAACTGTTAAAATCAAACGTGGTTTGGTTTGTTTGTAGTTAAACACAGAACTGCACAAAGGGCTATTTGTGTTCTAACAACCATGGGTATCGAAACCTGATTTCTAGCGTTGTAAGTGCACAAACATGTCGTTGTGCTTCTAGGGGTTCAATCGAACCTCGAATCAATAGTAAACTAACGATAAGTAAGTAACGTTTTATTATTTTAAAGAAAGAATAATAATTTCACTTAAAAATACAACAACATTTTTTTTTCTGTTTGAGAATGTTAGAACTTTAATATAGATATCTTACTGCACTATTAAGTTAGAAGTAACTTGCGGTTTGGTGTGGACAACATGGACGAGGTGAGTCAGTGACTTCAGTCCTTAGTTTGTCTTTATTAGTTAAAACTATTTAATGCACTCATTTAGTAAAATATTTCAAGGATGGTAGCAAAAGAGACTGTAGAAATCAGAAAATTTAAACGTAGAACAACAATAACAAAGTTTTATATAATTTGTTGGTTAACGTTAAAAAATATTAAATGACAAGCTCAGGCCTTTATCTTGCACAATAATAACTGTTATAACTTAGTGTTGTTGTGTATTACACAGTATTCACCTGCATCATTATTAAAGACACTTAGTGTTGTTGTGTATTCCACAGTATTCACCTGTATCATTATTAAAGACACTTAGTGTTGTTGTGTATTACACAGTATTAACCTGTATCATAATTAAGGAGAGTTAGTACGCAGGGTAGGAGGAGTCAACACAACATCGCGGTTCGGACCTCGGATCTCCTGACATTTACAGTCAAATAATCTACTGTGAACATCTACAAAGTACTATCAAAGCAGATTACTGGAGTTAATGTAATATTTCCTTTTCTCTCACCATCGATATTTTTATTATTGGTGAATGCTAGAACACTATTGTTTAAACTTACCTTTTAGTTGCTTCATTTTCTCAACATACATACTCAGTACGAACCAGTCAACCAAGCTTGACCTTTCTATAAAGAATGGAAAATTATTTTTTCTTCATTAAATGTTTGTACAACAGAAATTGCAAACATTTCCCGAATAAAAAAATTAAACTAAGATCCAACGGGATTTGAACCCGCGACACTGTTTATCGATAAGAACTTACTGCGCATGAATTTCAAGGCCCGTCATTTTCACTTTTCACTTCAAGAACAAATGTCGACCATCCTATTTGAGATATGCGAATAGGCTGTAAACCTTGAGCTATACTTTTGTCATTTTCTATTAGAAGTGTAGATTTGAAAAGTAATTTGAGTTTATAAATTTTGAGCGCTGAACTCAGTCGTCTTTGGTTTTAATTTTTTAATAAAACTGAAACATTGAATGGGACTCAAACCCCGACTGTGCCTACAACGAAAGTGCTGAATTCTAATATGCGTGTGACAACTAAGTTATTAACAATAAACAACTAATGTTAAATTCTGCAGTTTAGATTGCTATAACTGCATTTATGTTGTATTACTGGATTAGTATTTCCGCCCCCCGCTAGTACAGCGGTAAGTCTACGGATTTACAATGATGAAATCCGCGGTTCGATGCCCCTTGGGGGGCTCAGCCGATGGGCCCCATGTGGCTTTACTATAAAAAACAAACAAACCATAAAAATACATTTTAATATTTCTGATTCCCAAACATACCCAAGTAATTACAGCATGAAAGAAATATTTGAATTTGTGAACAAGCTAAGTAATTATGGAGTGAATCAGATCTTTTGAATGTGTGAACAAACTAAGTAATTATAGAATGAAACAAATATTTTGGATTTATGAACAAGCTAAGTAATTATGGAGTAAAACATCTTTTGAATGTGTGAACAGAGTAACTGCAATTACAGATTGAAACAGATATTTTGAGTGTGTAAATAAACTAATATGTTTTTTTCTCTAACAGTTGTAAATGTAACATTCAATTTTTTCCCTATAGGACATGGACCACATTTTGTGTGTTGGATATAAATATCACTTCACTTTAGTCTTCGTTCAGTCCAGATGTTGAATTCCAGTTATGCATAACAGGCCGTCATAAGAGTGGATTTTACAGTTGATAAATAACTTTTTTGCACAAATTTTTTACTTTTTTAAAAAGTTAGTAACGGGCTATTTAAGAGAGATTGAATTACAAAAGAAACACCTGCAATGAAAAGTTTATTTTGTTTGTTTTCTGACACTGAATAACTATAATAGACTACTATCTTATTAGTTACAGTATAAACAGAATTATAAATAGAAATGTGGCCCTCCATCATTGACACATCGGTAAAACCGCGGTCTTATAATTTCGGATTCTGATATCAATGATGGGCACAACACAGATAGCCCGTTATGGAATGTTCTCCGATATACCTTGTTTAGAATAAACTGTTTTATTTTGATATCAACGAAATTTGTTCTTGTACAACATAACTTTAAAAATATTGCAGAAACGTTTTTGTAATGAGATCATATTTTAAAAATATATTACGAGTAAAATTTTAAAATTCGTATGTTCTGATATAGAAACTGAAGAACGCGACCAGTTTGGACGATTGACTAACATGGCGGAACAGAGATCCCTTGAGAATAACGCCAAACTTCCTATGTTGGAAGGCACCAGTGAAATTCGATTGACCCAACCAGTTCAATCCTGTGGAAGAAAAGTAAGGCTTTTCAGAAATGTTCGAACATGATAGAGAAAAATATTAATTTAACTGTTTGATTAATCAAAACTTAGATAATCAGTTGATATGTAAAAAAAGACTGGAAATGATTCAAATCATATCCATTTGATAAATATCCGTTTACGGCTTTCCATTGAAAAGTTTGTTTGTTTTGGAATTTTGCACAAAGCTACTCGAGGGCTATATGTGATAGCCGTCCCTAATTTAGCAGTGTAAGACCAAAGGGAAGGCAGCTAGTCATCATCACCCACCGCCAACTCTTGGGCTACTGTTTTATCAACGAAAAGTGGGATTGACCGTCACATTATAACGCCCTCATGGCTGGGAGGGCGAGGATGTTTGGCACGACTCGGGCGCGAACCCGTGACCCTCAGATTACAAAGCGCACGACTTAACGCGCTAGGCCATGCCGGGCCGCATTAAAGGGAGGGATGTAGCTGAACTTGTGTATTTTGTTGTGATGTAGTATCATCCGTGTTATGGAGTGTTAGAATAAACTACACGAATATGAACGTTACACGCCATAACGTTAAAACTGAGTCCTTTAGATATCGTATAAATAGATATATACACAATTTTAATAAAAGTTTATATAGGTGCAAGAATGTTGTTTATTTTAATTACTGTTAGTCTGTTCTAATTATTCTTTGTACATTATAATACAATGATATTTACGTGTGTCTGTTAATATTTAATAATAACAAAAATAGATCGTGAACTTAGTGGTACAGCGAACTTGCAACACTAGAAACCGGCTTTCGATTCCCGTGATGGTCAGAGCGCAGACAGCCCATTGTGTAGATAGATGAATAAAAAAGATAAACACAAACGAACGTAAGATAGTAACGGAAATGTTTAAGGCAAATTTGTTCTATTTTGTATATTCGTTACTTTTTATCCATCTTAAAACTTTCAATCTAATTTTCTCTTGTGATAATGTTATAAGTGATTTTCTCATATACTTCTTGATCCGTCAGCAACTTGATGCACCCTTGAACATCCCGATTTGGAACGGATTCAAGGCGCAAAAAATTCATACCACATATTTATAGAATGACAATCCAGATTATAACCAACGTCGAATTCTGCCAGGCAGAATGATATTTCATTTGCCGAAGCAGATAGTTTTGTACGGTAATATCACGCTTGGATAATGATATAAATTGTAAACTACTTCAGAAAATTATATTATTATAACAGATGTTTCTGCAGAAAATAAAAATTTCATTGAGGGTAAAATACGACTTATGGGAAAAATTAATATCATATTTTATGGTCCTGGTATTTGAAACTATTTCTTCTGTAACTCTATTAAGGCTAATAAGTAATAGAAGAGTTTAAGTAATAGCAAGTTTACGAACTTACAATGCTGAAAACCGATGTTCAGTTTTCTGCGGTGGATACATTTGTTTGTAATTAAGCGAAAATCTACACAATGGAAGTTCTGTGCTCTGTCGGTCCGGCATCACGAGGTTGTTAAGGCACTCGACTCGTAATTCGAGGGTAGCAGGTTCGAATTCCCGTCACACCAAACAAGCTCACCCTTTTAGCCGTGGAGCATTATAATGTTACGGTCAATCCCACTATTCGTTGGCGGTGGATGGTGATGACTAGCTGCCTTCCCTCTAGTCTTACACTGCTAAATTAAGGACGGCTAACACAGGTAGCCCTCGAGTAGCTTGGTACGAAATTAAAAACAAACACTTTGCAGGGTAAGTGTATCCTCTTCAAATTCACTTTTCCAAAGATAAAAAAGATGTAATTTTCTTACTGAAATTTCCTAAGTCAAATTGAAATGGATCATGCAAAAATTCAAATATTAATTTCAAATTTTTAAATTCGGAGAAGTGTCATTCAAATTTCTAAGACAGATTTTTGATCCAATTTACATAGAGATCATCTTCAGCATCAGAGAAATCATAGTCATTATTTTCTAGAAAACTATTCAATTTTGCAAAATGCGTCAAATCATTTTTTGTAATTGTTCCGCCAGGAGGTTTAGCTTTAATTGAAATTTATGAACAGACTGATTGATCGCTTATTATTTTACCTCTTCCCTGAAGCTTCGTATTCAAATTATTTAAGTGAGTCATCATGTTGCACAGAAAGTACAAATCACATTGTCATGACAAAATTTCAATTTCAGGAAAATTTTCAATCTTACCTTTTACAACAATATGCTCTTTTATTTGAGGAAATAAGGAAGCAAATCGTTCCAAGATTTTTCTTCTACTTAACCATATTACATTTACAAAATCAGTTAGATCATCAGAAGTACAGTCACTGATTTTCTTCAAAGTCTCAAGGAACTGTCAATGGATAAGAGAGCTTCCACTTCTAATATAATTCACAATTTTTACAACAATGTCCATCAAATTTTTCAATTAATCATTTTTAGACATTTGAGCACATAAATTTTCCTGATGCAAAATGCAATGCAAATATGGCAGCGTGGACTTTACATTATTTTCAAATAAATGCTGCTTCAAAAGAGAAACAAAACCTAATTTCACCCTAGTCATAGCGAGAGCATCGTGTGTTGTGATGGCAACCAGTTTTTTTTTAAATCTAGATTGAATTTTTTGACACCTCAAGAATTTTTTTAAAAAATGTTTTTTTCCATATATTCGATCTCATTATCCACATAGGCCAAGTATTTTTTCCCTCACTTGAAGATCTGAATTTACATATTGAACCCAATATATCAACTCTGCTAACATCTGTTAACTCAACGAGTGCTAATAAAAAGTACAAACAGTCTTTTAGTTGTTCAAGCAACTGATTTTCTATGTTTTTCACTAACTATAGCATTCTGCGGACAATTGTTCTTCGACTTAATTGCAAATTATTTACCTTTTGAAGAATATCACCTTTTATTTTTGAATTATAATTCTCAAACAGAGTTTCAATGACGAGAATCGATATTTATTTTACTAGTACAGCATAAGAAAATAATTCCTTTTTTTTTAGCTAGAATCCAAGCTACTTTATAGCTAGCTAATGTAACTAGTTCTATCAATGATAACAACATTTGTAGGCCTCCCTTTTTGTTCATGAAGTTGTGCTTTCAGACTGCTAATTTCATTCATACGATTTTTACAATCAACTGGACATTTTACACCAAATTCGTTGTGAAAATTGTTCAAGTATTGCTTAAGGTTGTATACTTTATTATTTCTAAAAACTTTGTTACACAAAAGATACACTGATTTATTATTTACTCCAATCACTGCAAATTTCAACTCCCAACTTTAATTAAATTCTCATTTCACGTTTTTCTACTCACGCACCATTGTGTTTTCAGAAGTAATGCCAGAATCAATTAAATTGTCTTTATTTTCTGAATGTTCACCATCATGTGGATTCTTTGGTTTTCGAATTATCCACTTATCCATATTATGGGATTAAAAACAAAATATATTTAAACACTTCAATGTTGCACGATAAAAATATGTTTGTAAGCGCATGCAAAACAACGCACAGTCGATAAAAAAACTTCTAAATTAAAATGACGTTACAAAATGGACGGGGCCTGTAGCAGTGACGAAGCGCGCGACATTAGCGATGATGTGAGGTAGTGCGGTTGCTGATTACCAAATTTGCGATAAGAAAATGAATGACGGAGAAAGTTGATTCCTAATCTCAAGCTGGCCACAATTGTGCTATCCACTGACCACATGTGGCTAGTGGCCATGTGATTGCCCATCCCTAGTCTCAAGTTTATGTGATATGTATTACACGTACCAATGTCTCTCACTGTCTGAAGTTTGTGTGCTATGTGCCTGATGTCTTGCGTCACACTTACCGGTGTCACTCACTAAAATTTGTGTAGTATGTACCACCGACGCCTTGTGTCACAATTAAAAAAATGCCACTCAGTGTATTAAGTTTGTGTTCTATGCAAAACTGACGCCTTGTGTTATACCAGTGTTACTCACTGTCTAAAGTTTGTGTAGTATGTTCCATTGACGCTTTATGTCACACTTATCAATGTGGCTAGTGGCCATGTGATTGCCCATCCCTGGTCTCAATTTTATGTGATATGTATCACACGTACCAATGTATCTCACTATCTAAAGTTTGTGTGATATGTACCTACGACAAAAACAGCCCAGAAGAAAAGGATTCTCCGATACAAGAGCTTTTAAAACTGTTTTTTGACTGAATGATGGGATTCTCTGTCAATTTTATAACGTGCCTACAAGGGGAATTGCGTTGCGAGTTCAGTGTAATAATTTTTCGCATCCCAAATAACAAGCTCATTACCGGCTACACCTAAACATTACCGTGTTCTTTTTTTGCATTACAAAATATCACATTTTACGATGATGAAGATTATTTGAACAGAAGGAAACACTAAATTTTATTTTTTTATTAATTTTACTGTTTATAAATTTAGGAAAGTGATCGCGCAACCTGGAAAATGTTCAAATATATATATATATTGATACTCACAGACTTAGAATTGTAACTTTGTTAATAACGTGAACCAAGTTATCCGTCACGTACTTGAATACTGATTCATATAATTTCCATCCACAGTACTACATTTTAATCCCGATGAACAAAGATATTTCCACGATGGTAATACACTAATCCAACATGCTCAATCATTGTTTGTGAATGACACATACTCCTCAAGAATGGACTAAAATCAACAAGACATCTACTGCAGGCTTGTGAAATTCATTTTATGAAGAATTTAAGTGTTTTATTCGTGACAGATAGTTTAACTCTGTTAGGTCCAGTAACAAAGTCAGTCAATGGATGATTCTTAGATAGTGATCTAATAACACGCCAATCAGTGGATATTCCATTGCCGTGTAATATACGTTATCTTTCTATTTTTTTGTAGTTTATAACATGGACCAAGAAGAACCTGCTTTTGGTTTTAACCGTGCTTGGAGTGTTATTGGGTATTCTAATTGGTTTCTTGGCGAGATTTGCAGAATATGGAGAAGAAGTCGTCATGTTGGTTTCTTTTCCTGGTGATATACTGATGAGGATGTTAAAGATGTTAATTTTACCATTGATCATCTCATCTATGATATCAGGTAGGTACACATTTAATAGGTATACAGTAAGAGTTAAATTAAAATAGCATTTGGGTATTGTTTGTTTCTCATATTATGAAAAGATTTAAAGTTGCAAGTTGTTATTAGGGTAAAATCTTCATTAATGATACTTATTAAATTAGTAGCATAATGCAAGCGGAAGTGCTTGTCATTTCATGTGTCTACACAGCTTGCGATGTTTCTAAGATGCACGGATTACCTTAAACAAAATATAATAGAAACTATTTTTGTATTTTGTGCTGCCTTTCTTAAACTGAGTTAAATTCAAAATTTAGATTTATTTCTGAAATAAGAAGAAAACAGTATTAGTTTTCTCACTATATAAGACACGGATCAAACAAATAAAACTTATGAAACGAATGACGTACTTCGAAGCAAAAGACAACACACATCTTTCACTTACTCTCTAGTTCTGCAGAGAGATAGACAGATCTTTGCCAAGATAAATTTTGGATCACACTAAAAGAATTAAATACTGAATTGAAAACAAGAACTAGTATTTGTCAGAGTAGCTACTATCCAGATAACCGCTGTTCGTTCCACAAGTAAAAATAGGAAGGACTTAATCTTCAGCTGCTGTTAAGTCAATATTATTTAATTAAATTTTTGTACAGTTCTGCATATTATTGAACTCACTGTCTTATAGCACTGTATGTTATGAACTATATTGTTCTGCAGTACTATATATTATTGAAAGATATTGTTGTTCAGTACTACATGTTTTTTCAACTATATTGTTGTAAAAGGACTAAATGTCACTGAATTATATTTTTGAACAGTACTACAGGGTGTTCGGAAAGTCATTGCGCACTTATTTATTAACAGACAAAACTGCACAGTGACTTTCTGAACACCCTATTCATATTATTGAACAATACTGTTGTACAGTACCACATATTGCTGATATATATTGTTCTACAGTATTACATGGTATTGAACTATATTTCTGTACAGCACTAGATATTTTTTAACTATATTGTAATTAAGCATTACATGGTATTCAACTATATTGTTGTAGAGAAATAGATGTTTTTGAACTGCATTGTTGTACAGTACAAGTTACCGATGTATATTGTTGTAGAGCACTGCATGGTATTGAACCATATTGTTGTATAGCATTAAATGTCAATAAAATATATTATTGTACAATAGTACACGTTATTGAACTAAACTGTTATACAATATTACATGTAATTGAACTATATTGTTGTGCAGTACCACATATTATTGAACTATATTCCATGATGACAAGAAACGCCACTTACACACAAAAAGTATATGTTTAAAAAACGGTTGGTATGGGAAGGAAAAGCAGTAGTAGAGGAGCGAGTAACGTTTCGACCTTCTTCGGTCATCGGAGGTTCACATGTTTGAAGGCGGTTGTGTAATTGAGTGTAGAAATGTAGAGGGCGAAATTAGATGTTGGATATATTTATTAATATAGGTATAATGGTTTTCCTTTGTATTAATTTATTTTGGACTTGAGTTGTTGTATAAGTAACGCTTCTTTAATTTTGCATTTGTTTATGTTTCTTTCTTTATTTAGTATTTTAGTGTTTTCTATGGTTATGTTGTGTTTATTTGACTTGCAGTGCTCGAAAATATGTGAAGGTGTCTTTTTATGTTCTTTGAATCTGGTTTCCATTTTTCTACTTGTTTCTCCAATATAGAAGTCGTGGAAGTTCTCACTTCGTATTTTATAAATAGTGTTGGTGTGGTGTTTGTCAGTGTAATTTTTACATACTATAGACCTTAGTTTTCTGCCTGTTTTTTGAATAAATTTGGTATTAACTTGAATGTCATATTTTGTCACTAGTTTTTGCCAAATGTTGGTTATTTTTCTGCTGATGTCGGGAACGTGTAGTAAGCAGCAGTTTATGGTTTCGTGATTATTTAAATCATGGGATATATTTACTTTTGTAAGTTGATTTTGCTTTTTGTCTAGGTGTGTGCGTATAATGTTTCTTAAAGTTTATGGGGGATACTTTCTGATGTTGATGAAGTATTGTTTTGTCTAATTCGTCGTTAATTTTATCTGGTGAGCATAGTTTTATGGCTGTGTTTATTTGGTTTCTTAGTATGTTGAGTTTTTGTTTTTTTCATCTGTTGAGTCCCAAGAAATAAATACTTCAGTATGAGTGATTTTTTGGTGTATTTCTATTTTAAATTGTTTATCAGTTCTTGTAATTTTGAGGCTAAGAAATTATATTTGATTACTTTCTTCCTGTTAACATGTGAAGTTTAATACTGGATTGCCAATGCTTAGGCCATTTGTTTGTATATATTTGTGGTTGTTGAACATGAAGTTTGTCTTTATCGTGGTGAATTTTAAGAGGGTTGCTTATTGGTTGCTGGGAATATCTATTGATGGGTTAGGTGCTCGGATATAGAGTTCTAAGGCTATTTTGCTGGTTTCAGTGGTTGAGACTTCTGTAAAGAGGGATATGACATCGAAATTGGCCATTAAAGCTTTATGATTAAGTTGATTAAGGTAAGATTTGAAATTAACGGAGTCTTTGATGAATGATCTGGTTGATGTTACATATTCGGAGAATACCGATGCTATGTATTTACCAAGATTGCAATTAAACGATTCATATGTGAACATTATTGGTAGTAGTAGGCAATCTGATTTATGAGGCTTGCGGATGTCGTATATTTGTATTGTGCGTGAGTTGGTCATGCGTAGGTAGAAATAAAGTGTTTTTGAACTTGTGTTGGATTTTTCATTTTTAGTAGAATTTTTTTAGTTGCGTTTCGTGTATCTTTGTTGGATTTGTGTGTATTGGTTTAAGATTGCTTGTGTCTGATAGGATACAAACAACAGAAAAGATATCAACACAACGAACCATTGACTAACCTCATAATTAAAAGATCCGACCGACAATTAAATACAGACGAGATATATCGAGTTAACAAAGGACTCATCTTCGCAATAGCACCTAGGTACATCCCAACCTTTGAAATTAAAGTATGTTTAGAAGACCTAGCAAGGACACTTGTAATACTTTCCTTAGAAAACAAAATCAATAAAAAACAACCGAAAACAATCAACAGAAAGAAGATAACTTCGACAATTCTATTGACATCCAACAGCCATACTTCCCTGGAAAAATTAAAAATTAATATTTTCCAGAAACACTTAAAAACAACATCTTAAACCATTTTACAAAGAATTTTCTCACAAAACCATCAACATAATTTGACAAAACAGAAAACTAAAAACAACCTTACAAAAAGAGACATTAATTCCATTAAAAACCTAAAACTAGACAAAAAACATTAAAATTCTAAAAGCTGATAAAGGAAACGCTATAGTCATAATGAACACGAATTAATACATCCACAAAATAGAAAACACATCCTATCAGACACAAGCAAGTTTAAACCAATACACACAAATGCAACTAAACACAATACTACTAAAAATAAAATAAACAATTTCAAAAACACTTTATTCCTACCTACGCAAGACCGACTCACGCACACCACAAATATACGTCATCCCCAAACCTCATAAATCAGACTGCCCTCTACGACCAATAATGTTCACATATGAATCGTTTAATTACAATTTTGGTAAATACATAGCATAGGTATTCTTCAAATATGTAACATCAGCTAGATCATTCATCAAAGACTCCGTTAATTTCAAATCTTACCTTAATCAACTTAATCATAAAGCCTTAATGGCCAGCTTCGATGTCATATCCCTCTTTACAGAAGTCCCAACCACTGAAGCCTGCAAGATAGCATTAGAACTCTATATCCGAGACCCTAACCCATCAACAGACATTCCCAGCAACCATTTAGCACCCCTCATAGAATTCACAACGATGAAGACAAACTTCATGTTCAACAACCACAACTATATACAAACAAATGACCTAAGCATCGGCAATCTAGTATCACCATTTCTAGCCAATAGTTTTATGACACAAGTTGAAACACAAGCAATTAACACAGCATTACATCCAGCACTATACTGGTACAGATATGTAGACGACTCGATAGCGGCGTTCACATCTACAGAACACACACTTATTTTTTTCGATCACTTTAATTCCATATATCCCAACATTAATTTCATATGTGAACATGAAAAAAACAATCAAGTATAATTTCTTAACCCCAAAATTACAAGAACCGATAAACAATGTAAAACAGGAATCCACCGAAAAATTAACCATACTGGACGACACATTCCATGGGACTCTGCACATGAAACAAAACCTCAACATACTAAGTAATGATGAATTAGACAAAATAAAACAATAATTCATCAACATCAATAAGTTTCCTCCACAAACCGTAGAAAATATTATACGCACACACCTAGACAGAAAGCAAAATCAACCAACAAAAGTAAATATGTCTCACGAATCAAAAAATCACGAAACCATATACTGCTGCATACCACATGTTCCCGACATCAGCAGAAAAATAACCAAGATTTGGCAAAAACTAGTAACAAAATATGACATTCAAGTTGACACTAAATTTATTCAAAAAAGCAGGCAGAAAACTAAGGTCTATAGTATGTAAAAATTACACTGACAAACACCACACCAACATTATTTATAAAATACAATGTGAGAACTGCCACGACTTCTATATTGGAGAAACAAGTAGAAAAATGGAAACCAGATTCAAAGAACATAAAAAGTCACCTTCACACGTTTTCGAACACTGTAAGTCAAATAAACACAACATAACCATAAAAAACACACTAAAATACTAAATAAAGAAACAAACGTAAACAAACGCAAAATTAAAGAAGCCTTACTTATACAACAACTTAAACCCAAAATAAATTAATACAAAGGAAAACCATTATACCTATATTAATAAATATATCCAACATCTAAGCTCGCCCTCTATATGTAGGGTTATTTTTCTTATTGTTTCAGTACAACGTTAAAAATACAATTATAATGTAGCAAGGCCCGGCATAGCCAAGCGTGTTAAAGCGTCCAACTCGTTTTCAAAGGGTCGCGGGTTCGAATCCCGGTCACACCAAACATGCTCGCCTTTTCAGCCGTGGGGTGTTATAATGTGACTGTCAATGCGCCTATTTTTTGGTAAAAGTAGGCAGTGGATTGTGATGGCTAGCTGCCTTTTAGATGACACACCTGATTAGGGACGGTTAGCGCAGATCGCCCTCGAGTAGATTTGCGCGAAATTCAAAACGAACAAGAATCTAGCAAAATATTATCACAGAGGTTGTTGTGGTCTTTATAGTGCTCGTGTGTGTAGAAGTCTATATATATATCTAAAGAGTCTGTTTTGGTTTGTTTGGTATTTCGTGTAAAGCTACACGAGGGCTCTCTGCGCTAGCCATCCCTAACTTAGCAGTGTAAGAGTAGAAGGAAAGCACCTAATCATCACTACCCACCCTCAACCTTTAGGCTACTCTTTTACCAACGAATAGTGGTATTGACCGTCGCGTTATAACGCCCCCACGTCTGAGAGAGCAGGCATGTTTAGTATCATGGAGATTTAAATCAACGACCCTCAGATTATGAGTCAAGTGCCTTAATCATCTGACCACGCTAGGCAACATTTTGAGAGAGAGACAAGATGTCTGCTTGTTTGCACACTAATACCTCTGAGCATATTGGGCTTGTCCCAACCAATATTTATTTGTAAACACTATAAACAATGAGGAATGTTCTTAGGGGATCAGAATTAGACTTAACCCAATTTCTGTTTTGTAAAGCCTATTAGTTAATTACTCAAACAATCTAAGTAAGTTAGCGTTTCAGACAATGCTGAATATTCTAGAAGGATTCAAGATCAAAGTATTAATGTTGCTGGATTGACTTTTAAACAACCACGGTTTTCTCATGGTCAGTGAGATCTAGGATATTCAAGGGTGAACTCACTTCAGAATTTTTATAATTTGTTAGAGGGAAGCAAACTACAAATATTGTTTAATAAAGAGCTCTGCTGTAATTTTTAAATTTTGAGACAAACTTTACCTTCAAGTTCTTATTTTGGAATCTACGATTGCCGTTAAACCTATATTATTTTAATTAAGTTTAAACATTTCCAGTCAGTTTAAGGTTATTTCAGCTTGTTTATACATAAAGAAACAACGAAGTATTGACTACTATTTAATGTTTGCTATAACATGTATTTTCAATGAGATAATTTTAATAACATTTAATATACACTAAAACAACTTTCAGTTTTTTTCAGTAAATTATAGAGAATTAGTTTTAAACAATTTTACAAGCACCAATATAAGGGTTTTAATATAATGAAATAAGCCCTACTTTGCCGTTGTCGATCTTAAGATCAAAATAAAATTATGGCGTAAAGTTAAAAACTAAAACCTTAGTATACGATTTCAAATAATCATAATCTTGAATAATATAAAGATATGGAAGTTCTGGTTTCTATTGCTACTTCAGATTTTGTTTCTTTCAGGTTTTATAAAAGTATCAACAATTATCGGTACACTGTTTGTACCGAGCAGGTTTTATATCCTTTGTTCATTGTCAAACTTAAATTCAGGCTAAAACAACTTAGCCTTGAAACCTTCATACACAGCGACCCCTTCATATACAGTTTTATTTTCTTTCTTACAGCATGTAGATTGCTTATTTTTTGTTTTTTTTTAGTAGTTTCTGATCCAAGACATTTAAAATCGTTTCAGTAATAATGTTTCCATGAAAAATCCTTATTACAGGTAGAAACCTAAGCGTTTTCATGTTAAACACAATCCTCATTAACAAAACAATCGGCCCAACATGGCCAAGCGTGTTAAGGCGTGCGGCTTGTAATCTAAGGGTCGTGAGTTTGAATCCCAGTCACACCAAAAATGCTTGCCCTTTCAGCCATGGGGGCGTTACAATGTGACGGTCAATCCCGCTATTCGTTGATAAAAGAGTAGCCCAAGAGTTGGCGGTGGGTGGTGATGACTAGCTGCCTTCTATCTAGTCTTACACTGCTAAATTAGGGACGGCTAGCACAGATAGCCCTCGAGTAGCTTTGTGCGAAATTAAAAAAACAACAAAACAATCCGTATACATCGTTGTCTCTGCTCATGCACTGGTCACAAATGCAAGTGATTCAAACAATATTTTGGTTTCTTCTTAGATTCTAATCATGCAGAAATACGTATATATGAATGTGGATAATGAGTGATGTCTTAGATGGCTGAGTAGATCTGTATGTCCGTGTTTTTCGACACCCTTTACATACCAGTTTATTACATTACGCATAGCTTTCCGTAACAGCAAAAAACTCTCGTACCAAAATGCTATACTATTTTTAAAATTTCCAATTATTTAGGAGTTTCAGGATTCAAACGTTCACTCACAACACCTGTTACAACTACCCAGAACACACACATCATTTATGAGTCACCACGCCAACAATTAGTGCTACCTATTGTCTCAATGCAGAATATGTTATTAGATTCAAATGCCATTTGATAGTTTGTTTGTTTTTGAAATTCGCACAAAGCTACTCGAGGGCTATCTGTGCTAGCCGTCCCTAATTTTGCAGTGTAAGACTAGAGGGAAGGCAGCTAGTCATTACCACCCACCGCCAACTCTTGGGCTACTTTTTTACCAACTAATTGTTGGATTGACCGTCATATTATAACGCCCTCGCGATTGAAAGGGCGAGCATGTTTGGCGCGACGGGGATGCGAACCCGCGATTCTTAGATTATGAGTCGCACGCCTTAACGCGCTTGGCCATGCCGGGTCCATTTGATAGTTGCAATGTGAATTTTGCTTTTCTGCGGTATCGTTTTGGATTATAGATGAGAGTAAAATTACTGATAATATCTCAATAACTAATTATTGTTTCAACACTAATGTGTAGTTGGTATAAAACCTACGAGTACGTGGACTAACGTAAACATTTCTGCGTATTTGTTTTTCTTTGATTGGAAATTATTTGTTTTAAAATGTGTACCACCATTTCTTATCGTGAAGAACCAAGTGATTTAGTTTTTCTAATAGTTACATTGCATACTTGATTTATCATTATTATAAGGTTAATATTTTTTATTGTTCTGTTCATATTCTCTATTTTGTTTGAAGTTTTTAAAGGTAAGTTGATTAATTAAATAATTTTCATTTATTTAGGACTTGCCCAGCTGGATGCTAAGTCAAGTGGAAGAATGGGGTCTAGAGCTCTGGGCTACTATTTTGTGACAACCATGTTAGCAGCAATCCTTGGAATCATTCTTGTTACTGCGATACATCCCGGAGATCCATCCATTAAAGAAGGAATCGATTTGGAATCTGAAAATAAAAATGTCTATACACTGGACGCCTTCTTGGACTTGATAAGGTATGAAGATTTGCATTTTTACTAAGTACAACAAGTATCAGTTCTCTTCGGACTCTGGGTTTTTGTTTCCTTTTACAAAACATATACTAATAATAATTATACCTGGATAGTTTCAGTGTTTGCTATTTTGGATTTCTTAAACAATTACGAAGGCATGTTACTAATGGATTATTCTTACATTCACCATATTTGCTCTCCACAAATGAGTGCTAATCTTATGGCACATTGTTTTCAAATCGTTACCCAATCAAACTCAGCAATGTTTTTGTAGTTTGACTATTTAAAGAAAATATATTGATAATATTTTCTAATAACACTTCAGTTGGCCTAATGTGGTGACTTTCAATCTGATAGTCTCGGGTTTAAATCTCCATCACTGAGCATGATCACTTTTTCAGTTATGGGAGAGTTTTAATGTGACAATCAATGCCAGTATTCGTTGGTCAAAAAATACCTGAACAGTTAGTGGTGGGTAGTGTTGAATAGCCTCGCCTCTAGTCTATCTGCTAAATTAAAGACGTGTAGCTTTGCGCGGAATCCAGACTAACCAATATTTCAATAAATTTTGTTAGAATGGTGAAGCAGTTGTCTTAGTCCATCAAATTTCATTTTTTAATTTATTTTCTGAAATTGGCTAAAAATGTTAGAATTGTGGATGAAAGTATTACTTATTTAATGATTATCATGTATTCATAACAATCTTTCAACTTTAAGTAATAACTTTTCCTCAACAACAGAGGGGGATGATAAAATTAGAGATAGATTCATTCAAAGCATGATAGCTAATTAATTTTTTTGCACCTTACTACACTCTCAACCCACCAGGATTTCCCCCTTTTTGCAAATAAATTAATAACAACCACTTGCATTGGAGAGTCTAATGCTCACCAAGAAGCAATCTTGTGTTGATTGGTAAATGAACCTTCTTGCCAGGGCATTATTTGTCGTTATTTGTATAATGTAAAAACCACTGTGATATTTCAGTGTCACATTTTGCAGAACCCCAGTGGTACAGCAGTATGTCTGCAGACTTCCACCGCTAAAATTCGGGTTTGGATACACGTGGTCAGCATTATGTAGCTTTGCGCTTAATTACAAACACAATTTGCAACTATCTTCTGCTTCAATGTAAAAGTAATAAAACTTTAATTTTTGAAAACGGGTGCAAATTCTTCGTCCTTTTCAATAACCTGTCTTATTTATTGTTGTCGTTCGATGTCTTTTAGAGTGGATAATAATTATTTATAAATAGATAGAAACTAACCATGGTAGTTATGTTGTCATACTAAACTATCGAAACTCGGTTATACTATCCTTCACTTCAGTGATTTATAAGTTCCAAATTAGGCAGAAAACTGGAATTGTGAGGTAAATAAAACTAATACAACTCGTAGTAAAACTTTAGGATCATTGGTCATAAGTTCAAAACACAAGTCAATAATATGAAAGTCTATTTATTTTTTTCAACACTGTTTATTGATAACCAACTCTCCCAGACCTAAGTTTATTTTTAGCAAACAACAACGCCAAAAATATTTTTATAATTCATTACTGAAAGAAACTAGTAAACTTTGCAAAGTTTGAATAGGAATACCTGATTCAAAATTCCCAACTGTCATTGTAGTTCTTTAGAATGTGACTCTTGTGGTTATGGCAGTGAAAGAAATAAAAGTATTGTTAAGTTAGGACGTTCTTGAATATCACTCATTCACCGATTTTATTTGGTTTTCACTTCATTAGTTGACTTCAACGTAGGTTATCAAGACGAATAACCTAACCCTTTTCATGTCTCTCAATATCTCTTCCAGAAACATGTTTCCTGAGAACCTTCTGCAGGCCTGCTTCCAGCAAGTTGAGACAACGTACACTAAAGACAAAGTTAAACCTAACTACGTACCATCTGGTGTGAATGTTACCAACCTGACTGACTTTAAAAATGTTACACAGTATAAAGAAAAGAGAGGACTAACTTACAAGGATGGGACCAACGTGCTTGGTAAGATACCCAAGTAAATCAGAGAATAATGTGCTAGGTAGGATACCCAAGTAAATCAAAGAATAACGTGCTAGGTAAGATACCCAAGGAAATAAGAGAATAAGGTGCTGGATAGGATACCCAAGTAAATCATGGAAAAATGTGCTAGGTCGGATACCCAATTAAATCAGGGAATAAAGTGCTGGGTATAATATCCAAAGAAATCAAGGAATAACGTGCTGAATAGGATATTCAAGTAAATGAGAAAACGACTTGCATATATAATATTTACCTACTGTGCTTTTATATAGTGCTTCTTATTGTTGTTGTTGTTGTTTAAAATTAAGCAGAAGGCTACACAATGGGCAATCTGTGCTC
This sequence comes from Carcinoscorpius rotundicauda, assembly GCA_011833715.1. Taxonomy (NCBI): domain Eukaryota; kingdom Metazoa; phylum Arthropoda; class Merostomata; order Xiphosura; family Limulidae; genus Carcinoscorpius; species Carcinoscorpius rotundicauda. The sequence goes on along the minus strand of CM022405.1, from coordinate 11,662,462 downwards.
TGCCCACCACGGGTATCGAAACCTGGATTTTAGCGTGTAAGTCCACAGACATACCGCTGAGCCACTGGGGGGCTAGTGCTTTTTAAATATATATATATATATGAAAGGAATCTGGTGTTTGAAGTGTAAGCAGTATTTGAGCCCATAAATGTATTTCATATCATTGGTGCAAATTCATTGATACGTCCCTTTTCTCTGCAAATATCTGTATAGTTTTGTCAAACATTTGTCTGTATTCGCACTCAAACACTCGGTAACAATATTACACTTTAGGTTATAACATTTAAGTTTGTAATCGATTGAAGAGAAGTTACACACAATAAGAACTTATTGTTTCAATATTTAGGTTTGATGATTTTTTGCATCGTTTTCGGCGTCACTTGTGGCCAACTCGGGGAGGAAGAGGAAGTTATGGTACATTTTTTTGTGACTCTTAACGACATCGTCATGAGAATAGTAGTTTTGGTGATGTGGTAAGTCTCCAGTATTTAATTAGTTATAATGTACAGATTGTGTTTTTGTTTGTTTAACTTTCGCACAAAGCCAATCGAGGGCTACCTGAACTACCCCTCATAATTTGGAAGTGTAGACTATAAGGAAGGCACGTATGTGCTCATCGTCAAGTCTGTAACTTCCTTTTTATCAAATAATAGAGTGGATTGAAAGTCACATTGTAACGTCCCCATCACTGAAGGGGAGAGAACATTTGGCGAGTGATTTCGGTCTTGTGGCCCACGCATAGCGAGTCGAGCGTCTTAACTAACTATCAGTCCATTCCAGGCCTTATGACTTAACCTTCCAAAGTAAATAAATTTCCATTAGTGCAAAATTAATTCCAATTATATTTTTCTTTACAAATTTGGATTTTTTTACGGGAACTTCCTGGTGGTATAAGTTCTAAATAAATTAATACATTTTAAATGTTCCAACATGTAGACCTTTTAAAAACTAAATTCGTAAATTAGAATTAAGCCTAACTTGTTCTAGCGTTCAGATAAAAAAAAAGTATTCATGCTAAATATGACTGGATTTAAGCTTCAATATCAGAATCGAAAAGTATCTTACATATTCTATTGTTATGCCAGGAAACTAAAACTTTCAACCATTATAATGCATTATAATACCAACTGAGTAACTTAACTGTAAACAATATTTTCAGCCATAACCCCAATATGTCATGAGGTGAGGGTAGTTCAGAAGAATTAGGCTACTTTTTAATCCATCTATAAGGGCAGCGTGGCTTAATGGTTTCGCGCTTTAGATTTATAGTTGTATGGTTGTGTTCTTGAGCAAGACATTCCAAAATGTTCCATTCTACCCGCATACCACCAGTTAGCTAGGACTAAATAAGCGATGACAGACATCCCATTGTTATCTACTTTTCCCATCGGTGGGATCAGCCCGAAGTGGCTTTGCTATAAAAAAACATACATAAACATAGTCATCTGCTTGTACTATTTGAAACCAGAAATCGAAAGCACCTGCACTTACTAAGCACGACACGAATTTAACTCTATTTAATAGCACGCTGTGTCTAAAAAGAAATAACAAATTTGTGATCTTTATAAAATTAAAGATCGAATAATTAGGTTGGCACTCATATTTGAAATTCATTGGAAATTATTTTATTTATTATAAACATCATTTCGCTATACGTCTTTATGTACTTAGAGCTGAATATTACTTTATTGACATCTGTAGGTACTCGCCGATTGGAATTATGTCTCTGATTATCGGAAAGATTATGTCAATAACAGATTTAGCCCGAACTGCGCAGCAGCTAGGACTATATATGCTGACTGTTATTATAGGACTCGTCATCCATGCAGGACTCACTCTACCCCTTATTTTCTTCGTCATCACCAAGAAGAATCCGCTAACGTTTCTCAAGGGGATGATGCAGGCGTGGATTACTGCTCTCGGTACCGCTTCCAGGTGCGTTTTCATATCTAAAGACTTAACTTCAACACCGTGTGTATTAATGCCAACATAAAATAAAATGAATATAAAGCGCAGGAATCTGAACAAAACGTTAAACGCTCACGAGAGGGCACTCGACCAATGTTAAAAAGCTCTTACAAATATTGCTGTTCATGTTGGTGTTTTATCAGTGCAAAGCTATATGTGTACTCTATACAACTCTGGGAATCGAATCTCAGATTTCAGTATGCTAAATCATTAATATTATCGATGACCTATCGGAGCACATTTCTGTTCATCCATGCAAATAAATAGTAATAAAAACAGCTTAGATGTGAAAAACATGAAGTGAAAAGAGGGTTGAGTGCGCGCCTTAAGTTGCACAGATTTTTTTTCACACTTAAGGTGATTTTGATTACATATCATGACGTTTTATCAAAACACCGCAACAAGTGAGAAACTGACACGTAATAGTAATCCAAATTAATTTTAGTATAGTAACCCTATTATTAGAAACAGGCCCTTACTTTACAGAACCAACCAGATTCCTTAAAATGTATGATGGTAGTTTTTCTCTCTAAAACAGTATTAATAGCTTCCATTAAGGTAACACAATGGAATTTAGGTTAACAGTATCTAGTCATCACTCCAGTGCACTCGGTACAGCCGTATTAAGCATCATTATTTATGATAATTCCTTAAGCTAATACTACATGACGTTAAACAGTCTGTAATTAGAAAAAAATCATGTAATTTAACAAAATTGTAACAAAAACTTCAAATAAATAATCAATATGATAACCGTCCAACCGTATGAGTATTTTTAAAAGTTGAATTAAAAACTGATAATCTAGTTTCATTTGCCTAGCCGATACTTATTTATCTTCTCGTGCTTTCAAAAATTAATTATACTTTTATTCTTAGGTGAAGTTTTAGTAAAAGGCTTAGACCGGTAGCTATCATGACTTTTTGCGTAGGCGTGCATAAATATGTCGCAAAACTGAACGGTTTTTGTTGAATAATTTTACACATGTGAAGACCAAAGTTGGCACCTAATTATAGAGTGTAAGATATATTAATTGTACTAAATCTTAAAAAAAATCCATCAAAACTAAATATATTTGTATATGAAATAAAGTTTCTGTATTTGCTGTGAGAAATAAAAAAGGGAGAAATCCGATCAAAATTCAAGATTTTATATCTCGTGTATTTCTTAATGTATTACCTTTAAATTTGGTATGTGAAGCCAATATCCAGTAGAGCATATTCACGGAAAATAAAGTATTACTCCTGTTAGTGAGAGACACTGTGTCCTGCAGGTTATTTTGGCCTTTAATCTTTATTTTTAACAAGAAGACGGATGGTTTGTATTAACTATGTTTAGGGTTTTAGGTACAACAAATTTCTCATAATATTAATAACACAAAAATAAATTATAGATATTGAATTCTAGTTATTTAGCTTTTTTTCTCTTTCGATTTGCGAGCATTAAATAATTTGTTCATTGTTATTTGATCTATACAACGTTTTATTGTTATATTAACATTTTCTGCTTTCGTGAATTCTATATTTAACACAAACGTTTGGTATCTTCAACCAAAGAAAATTAGTAGACTTACTGACTTTACTGTATGTGATCATACGTACTGATAAAGAAACAAAAGAAATAACATTATTTTCAAACGTTTAATAAAATTATCTTTATAATAACTAGGCCTAATTACGTACTAGTTATGTATGTTTGTTTTTTAAGCTCAAAGCTACACCATTGTTGTGCCCTTTACAAGTATTGAAATCCTATTTTAGTTGCAAGCTCTCAGCCACCACGGGGCATCATTCGTTAAGATTTTTATTTGACATTAGTTACCAGTTAGTTTATATTCTATTCTTAATTTTGAAAAACAAAAACAATGTCGAGCTGGAAAAAGATAATGTTCATACGTAATGAAGTAAAATGATATAAAATGTTTCGTTTAAGTAAACCCAAACCTGCATTTTTTTCGTCATTCATGTCTATTTCCAACAGTGCTGCCACCCTTCCTATTACCTTTCGCTGCTTAGAAGAAAACAATCATATTGACAAGCGAGTGACACGGTTTGTGTTACCAGTGGGCGCCACAGTCAACATGGACGGTACTGCTTTGTACGAAGCAGTAGCTGCAATTTTTATCGCCCAGATGAATGGAATATTTCTGTCAGCTGGACAAGTGATCGCAGTAAGGTAAAGCATCCTATTTTAAATATTTAAACACTGTTTTAATTTTGCATATTCAATGAACACACCGTTTGTGAAGTTTTATCCCTTCTGTTCTATGTGCACATCAGTAAAGTTTTTCATAAGTGTGAAAAAATTCTTTAATAATATAAACTTTTTGAAGAAAATAGAAAATCATAAATTACAGTAAATCATAATTTTCTTTATAAATAGTGCAATTTCTTTAAACGTATAATATATATATATATACAGATATTTGCTCTAAATATTACAATACTGAACTCGAAGATGTCTGCACTTTTTAGTCACTTGTTACAAACATGACCTGGATGTTAGAAGGTTTTAAACGTTATTGGAAAATCTTAATGTTTTAACACTTCGTTACACCTCATATCTTTTTGTACGGTTGTATTATATATAACAGCTGTGCTTCTTTAACTACTCCTGCTAAATTTCCATTTGAAGAGGTTCCACTGTAAGGTTGTCAAGTCAAAAGCATTTCCGTACCCCCATTTACTTTTTATAGTTCATGTAGCGTTCGAAGAAAATTGTTTCCCAGCGCCCATTTTCACAGTCTGATCACACAAGAAATCTATAGGTGACTTGAACAGCATCTATTCATATTAAATACTAGGAATATCCATTCCATTCTCCAGCTGCTTGAGATATGGTCCGGCTTAATGGGTATGTTATGTAAGTAACTTATGGTTAGTCACTTTTGCTCTTGGATATCATTTTGATTTGCACTGCATTTTGTTGCTTGGGGTACATAGACGGCTTTTGATACTGACTTTTGTGTTCGTAGATTCTCGTCTGCCAAAAGATGCTGCACTTTGATTATACCACTATGAGCGTGTTATGACTTGTTGCAGGTCTGTTACTAGATGGTCCTAATATCCCACTTTGATCCCTATTCCTTTGTTTTCCCATGCTATTAAGTATAAAAGATATCTTCGACTTGAAAATGTTAAGTCTCGATCTTTTTCTTATGTATGAATGTATGGATATTGTATGTCGAAAAGATCTGTTACTTATTATTCCCAAAAGTAATTAATTTTAGTTGACATCAAACTACCTACGAATGCCAAACAATGGAAAAATGCAGATCTGATACATGTAGTTTCACAACAACTTTATGTTGTATCTCGATGTCATACGAGTTGCAAATCTATATAATCCAAATCATTTTAATTTAATATACGCAATTCTGTTGCGTAAGGATTACATATTTTCTTATATCACCAAATGGTTAGGACGCTCGACTCTCAATCTGAGTGTCGCGGGTTTGAATCCCTGTCTCACCAAATATGCTCAACCTTTCAGTCGTAGGGGCGTTATAAGTTGCGGTGAATCATACCATTCATTGTTAAAAGGGTAGCCCAAAAGTTGGAGGTTGGTGGTGATGACTAGCTGCGTTCCCTATAATCTTTCTCTGCTAAATGAGGGGTGACTAGCACAGATGGCTGCCATGTAGCTGTGCGAAAACTTTAAAACAAACACACAATTGACTGTAGATGGTGAATGGTTCTTTTAGATGTAGAAAGTTGTAGTTTTGAGCTGTGTGGAGTTGATTTTTAAAGCCATAGTCAATAAGATTCTTCTTATTGCGTCATAAGTTTTTTTTGTGTGTCTTACTTTAGTTTGACTGCCACAGCAGCTAGTGTAGGTGCAGCCAGTGTCCCTAGTGCAGGCCTAGTAACTATGTTACTTGTATTGTCAGCTGTTGGACTTCCAACTAAAGATATTACCATGATTGTTGCTGTGGACTGGTTACTGTGAGTTTCTTTTAACTATATCACATTTCTCATTGCTGATATCAATATTAACATTCTTGGTTTTATATGCAAAAACGGCTCGTTTGGGTTGAGAAAATATTTTAAAAAGAAGAGCGAACAACGTTTCGACCTTCTTCGGTCATCGTCAGGTTCACAAAGAAAGAGGTAACTGAGCGGAAGCTGACCACATGTTTGGAAGGGGTTGTGTAACTGAGTGTCGCAATGTAGAGGGCGGTGTTAGATGTTTGAATATATAATTTTATCTATAATATTAATATAGGTATAATGGCGTTCCTTTATATTGGTTTATTTTGGGTTTAAGTTGTTGTATAAATAAGGCTTCTTTAATTATGCGTTTGTTTCTTTATTTAGTATTTTAGTGTTTTCTATGGTTATGTTGTGTTCATTTGACTTGCAGTGTTCGAAAACGTGTGAAGGTGACTTTTTATGTTCTTTGAATCTGGTTTCCATTTTTCTACTTGTTTCTCCAATATAGAAGTCGTGGCAGTTATCACATTGTATTTTATAAATAATGTTGGAGAAACAAGTAGAAAAATGGAAACCAGATTCAAAGAACATAAAAAGTCACCTTCACACGTTTTCGAACACTGCAAGTCAAATGAACACAACATAACCATAGAAAACACTAAAATACTAAATAAAGAAACAAACATAAACAAACGTAAAATTAAAGAAGCCTTACTTATACAACAACTTAAACCCAAAATAAACCAATATAAAGGAACGCCATTATACCTATATTAATATTATAGATAAAATTATATATTCAAACATCTAACCCCGCCCTCTACATTGCGACACTCAGTTACACAATCCCTTCCAAACATGTGGTCAGCTTCCGGTCAGTTACCTCTTTCTTTGTGAACCTGACGATGACCGAAGAAGGTCGAAACGTTGTCCGCTCTTCTATTTAAAATATTTTCTCAACCCAAACGAGCCGTTTTTGCATGTAAAATTCTCAACAAGTGGGTTTCTCGACATCACTGATTGCAACATTCTTGGTGTTTTCAAAGATTGAGTTAAAGCTAGAAAATAAAATATATATTTTTAATATTTTGTATCACTTCTAGTGTTATGTCCTTTATCTTGAAGTGCCGAATCTGATTGGTTATTAAATTTTACACAAAATCCCCCAAATTTTTATTTGTTAAATAACTCAAAAATTAAACCTAAAAACTCACACATTAAATATAAATTATTTACCTTGATAGATAACTAAGATATTAAAGAATGTTCTCTCACAGCTTATTTTGTATAAAGTTAAATATGTAATTTTAGAATTTATAAATAAGTGATCTTTAATACCAAGCAGATATTTTTTGCAAAATTAATCAACAAATTTTGACCACTATTTTTTCACTCGTAAAAGTGTGATTTATCCAATTTGTAAGCAAATATATTTTTCGCATTTCTTAATTTATGGAGATTATTTATTTTATTTTTATTACTTTGAAAAACATTTTCTTTATGAAATATATCTGCTTATTTAAATTCACAAAACACTTATAATATTTTAGACTAAACAACACAGCTAAATTTACTCTCATAATTAATATAAATTTTGTTTCTCTGTAATTAAACACAAAGCTATACAATTGGCTCTCTGTGCTCTAGCCATCCTGGGTTTTGAAATCCCGGTTTCCAGCATTATAAATCCGCAAATATACCACAGTGGGTTATGAGAAGGATTATTAGAAAGTTTGTTGAACTCAATCATAAATGAACAGTTTCTAAATATAAATCCAATTAGTACATTTAAAACTATATATAAATGAACATTTACAGTTTTTAATACATTTACACTACATTGTGCTTCGATCTAGTCTTATAGGTAACAATTATATTTCTTTTCAAACTGAAATGTACATAAAGGACCCTCAACTTCACCACTGAGCCACCAGAGGGCCTAATAATTAGTCAAAATTATGCTAAATTTTACAAACCTGATATCTCATTTTTGAATTCACTAGCTAAATTATAGACACAAAATAATTAGTTTTGACTAATTATGGCAGGGATGCTAATAATGTTAAGAATTAACCAAGGAGGGAGGTACGAAACGTACGTTGATTAAGTTGTATTAATTCATCAACTGGCTGTAATCCTAGTAACATTTCACGAATTCTGAGTTAAGAATTTTCGTTAGTAATTTCAATTTGGTCGAGTGGTTAAGGCGCTCGACTCCTGGTCCAAGCGTCGCGAGTTCGAATACCTGTTACACCAACTGTGCTTATTTTTTCACCTGTGTGGGTGTTATACCCTAAGGGTCAATTCTACTATTTGTTGGTAAAAGAGTAACCGAAGAGATAGGAGACTTCCTTCTACTTCTACCATGCTAAATTAACCTTGCTAACGCAGATAACCCTTGCGATAGCTTTACGCGAAAGTAAAAAAAAAATTGTCATCAGATATTACCTTTTTGAGACGCATAACTTTAGTTTTTCTATCGTTAGATTAATTAATACATGAAAGCTGGAAAACTAGACGATATATTATAAGCAACTTTATGCACATATTTATATAAAAATGATATTATTAAAAAAACTTGGATAGAACAAGGCACTTACGAAATAATTAACATGATAAAAACTTGTTTTACATGACTCTTAATAATTTTCCCAATCAGAATTATTATTTTAATCTACTATTAACGTAGAACAAGCATTGGTGAACCTTTTATTAGTCGAACATCGAAAATATATCAATGGGACTGGTTGCTTATGTGTAGTGGAATATGAGCATAGTCACAAAGGATATGGTATATTTGTTGCTTTATCAATAACACTAATTTACTTTTAGTTTTAAACGAAATGTCGATACATAGCCAAACTGATTTTGTTGATTTTATGTATTATTCGTGAGTTAACTGCTATTTAAGAAATATATTTATATATTACAGAGATCGCTTAAGAACTTCCATCAATGTTCTTGGAGATGCTTTTGGCGCTGGAATAGTTCATCACTTATCCAAAGCTGAGCTGGATAAAATTGATGCTGAACATGCTCGACTCGAAATGGAAATGGCTGAAAGAAAATTTTCTGTCACCGCTAGAGGGAGTTTTATGCGTCAAAGAAGTTTGGAAATAGGTAGTAGCAACAATGAAAATCTAGGTGCCAGTTTCAGCGCATGTGTGAACAATGGAGAAACCCAGATTTAAATACGCTGTTGAACGGAATACATACATGAAGAAGATAAATGTATTTTAATTTATATAGCACTGTAAGATACAGAAAAGACATATGTTTGGTAAACTTGTACTGGATAAACCTATTATTTCTACTGTAGCGTACTTTTGTACTAAGAGTGTATTGTGTTTTTTATTTTTAATATAGGTTTCTAACGTTACAATGTACTAATATTTAGAATTTAGTGAGGAGAAAATGTTATAACCGGTGTCAGATCCAGGAACCATTACCTGAACATTCCTTGTTATGTGCAATCTACTCATACGGTTCTAATACGTTTTTTCTAAGCTTCTTTGAGCATACAGAAGATGTAGATTGGATAGCTTATATTTTCATTATTTCATATCCTGTTCACTCTAATGGGGGAAAATATCAGGTAAAGTATCGAACATATTTGCTTATGTCAGTTATTCAAACTACGAATACAAAATAACCTCAAAAATATTCATCGATATAAAAATAATTCTTGTCGCTGTAATTTCAATGGTCGCAAACATTCATGTTATTAGAGAGGTCACCATGCTTCTTTTCATGTACATGCGCTTGCGCGCACACACAAACACACACATACAGACGAAGTAACGCACAAATACTTAAAACTCATACGTACATTAGCTCTGAAAAATTAAGGTTTAAAAAATGTTAATTTAAACTTGTTTGTGTGCAGTTAACCACAAAAGGCTATCTGTGTTCTGTTCACCACGGGTATCAAAATTCGGTTTCTAGAGGTGTGAGTCCGCAGACATATCGTTGCGCCACTAGGGGGTGTTAAATGTAAATCGACTGAAACTAATATTTAAAAATCAATCCTTAAATAATTACAACCATTGTTTTATTTAATATGCCATATAAAGAAACAAGACAAATATACTTCCTATGTTTATTTTGAGATAGTTAGAACCAAGTTTCATTAGATACATTTTATTATTTATCTGCTTTTAAAGATGATTAAAGGCCGGGTCAGCTTCAATTCTCCTCCTTTAAAGGGCTGGAAAGTATTTAAGCTTTTGTTGACTCTTCTTAGTCACTGAAAAAAAATCATGATTTTCTTTAAAAAAACAACAACTGATAATATGATTTTTAAACCGCTAGGGAGAATGAGTTTTGTTGAGCCAGAGTGAAATTTGGGTACACAGACTCATCCAGCAGTCCCTATCGCAGACCCTGTTTAATTCACAGTTTTGTTTTTTCCATTATCCGATATTTTAAATCATTTTTTTTTGGTTTTCTCAATATCAAATCACGGATGTAATTGTTATTACTCGTTTTAAAAATAAACTTTAGCAGCTGTTTTATTTAAATGAATTACAAAATGTACCTTATTTACATTAATCCCCAAAAAGATATTGTTTTATATCGAAGTTTTGAACAAATTTTATCTTTACCTGAGTTCATTGCTAGGACTAGTCCTGAACTACAGTTCACAAATAATTGTAAAAGCTATGTCACAATATAAGACAACCGTTACTTGAATGGCGCAATAGCAGTCAGTTACATTATCTATTGTGACCAGAGCTAAATTCGATAAAAAGATAATAGCAATGTGAACACAACTTAGATGAAATGATTGTGCGATAACCATTATATCTTAAAATAATAAACTACATAATTAAGTAGAGCATGAAAATTATAACTTAAGCTACATGGTGCTCCTCTAAGAGCAATGACACACATTTCACGCAAAATCTATAAACAGGAAACTTTTTTGTCCTGAAAAAATCCTCACTGGATTTGGTCTTAGGTCCACATTATGTGACAGTAAAATGAGGATTTTCTTCATTCTTTATGTTTAATATTAAATGTTTTTAATTTAATTGATATAGGCTTAAGACAGAAACTCATCATATAGCATACTTAACTGTTACATCAGACAGTGAATTAAAGTATTTGTTTACGATAATAAATATAATTAAGGCAAATTTTCCTTCACTATTATTGCCTATGACTTGTTTCACAGGATTACTTAGTTCTCCCATTCCTTTGTGAGACACTTCTTTACTTTGCCGAATGTAACTTTTTTAAAACTTATATTCACAATAAAGTACAATTTATCTGGCACTTGTTGTTGCAGTGTTTAAGAGAAAAGGCTTTTTCTTAAGCCTATTGTCATCACGAACATGACAAAGACCATAACATGTCTGAGCAATTTGTTCGTACATTTGTATTAATAATGTACTGATAAATATAGATACATTTAAACATATTTCAGCAGTCAAAATTTATCGTGAGTGTTTAAAATACGTTATACTTGTATTTCATAAATCTAGATCTTATATTCATGTTGGCTGAAAATGGGTATGAAAAACTGTGACTATTTGTGAAGCAAATGTGTCTTTCTTAATAGTTGGCGTTTAGTACAGTGTGCATGATCATGCGTTGATGTTACATAGACGAGCAATTTAAATAACCTAAACACTTGTGTATTTAGGCCTAAGTGTAGTCATCAAGAATAAGTGCTACGTAACATTCTAGAAGTATGTCATAAATGTCAGGGAATAAATGTATCTTTGTTTTCTGTAGCAGCTTGCCTACTCACTCGGTATGTATTGTACTTATCCTGCCTGAGTGATATCCATGTTTTTAGCATTATTTTATATACATTTTTGCATAGTTTTATAAACGGCGACAGTTCAGTTTTGGATCAGAAGAAGTATGAGTAATTAGAAAAAATAAGGGCTTGTAAATAGTCAATTGTGTCATTTATTTTATTTTTACTTTAGAATTTAATTTCCATGAGTTATAAATTTTTAGTACCGCATTTGTAATCATTTTCATTTAATATTTTTATACCACGTGAAGTTTCTATTGTTTAATTAAATAATTTTGTTCTGAGATTGTAAAAAAACTGTATAGAAATCTTTGAAATGATCAAAATCGCTTATCTGTATCACTATAGTATTGTTCCGGTTTCAAAATGTTACACAGTCACACAAGTGGATCTTTTCTTAAATTCGAATGGTGGTTAAAGATAATTAAGAACGTAGTATTACATTAATCAGAGCACAATAAAATATAAAAATTCAGCATTACACTAATCAGAGTAGAAGAAAATATAAAAATTCAGCATTATGCTCATCAGAGAATAGGAAAATATGAAAATTCTGACATACTGATGCAACTTATTCTGAATTTGTTTTTAAAAATAATATCCCAATTTCAGAGATTTCAGTTTTATTGGTTTTCGAAGAACACAGTTATAATAAATATTCGTATTCACCTAATATTTCAAAAATAATAAGAGTTTGGTTCTTATCAGTTACATCTCAGAAAATACATTGGATTCTACTTTAGGATATATATTTTATAGATGCTAATAAAAGAAGTGTCATTTCATTGGAGAAAAACAGTTGATTTCCGCCAATTAATATTCAGGAATAATGCGTTTTATTTCAGTAAAATGTTTTACCTCTAGTCCAAAGGTGAGGGAGCGAGACGGAACATTTTAAGATGATAAAGTATGTTTAGGCAAGCAAATTAGATCAACACGAGACTGTGTGATGTTTCAGAACCGGAATAAATATTTTTTTCTGTGATGAATTATTTATCAATCTTATTAACTGTCGAATTTCTACATATTTAAATTGTAATGAAAATTGGACAACTATGTTATACGCTCTCTTTATTTGACCCTTATTGTAGCTTTGAATTGTCACACGTAACTAATAAAATATTTTAAAACTAGTATGTGCTTGCGTACTGCAGATAAATAAAGATACGTAATTACTTTGTTACTCCTGAACAAACAAACCTACCAACATTTAAAATATTCAAAGTATATTTTCACTATAATAATTCAATATTAACATCACTTGTACAAACATCTTATTATAATTGAGTTTGCGATGTATACATCCAAAACTCGAAATCCAGAAACTACAGTACCGTCTTTACAAATCATACCTGGATAATATTTTTATAACTAGACACTATTTTTATAGTTGTGCAAGAAATAAAACAAGTTAAATTCCCACAAAAATGATATGTTTCGAATTTAACCAATAAAAATTACAAACAAAATGTAGTAAGTTTCATATATAAAACAATCAAGAAACAAACTTAAAAATATATATTTGCTTTTCTGTAGTGAAAATCTCTTGAGTGCTGCAACAGAAAAACAAGGCACTTTCATTGATACTGCGTCTGCAATGAAATACTTGAATGGAATTCTATTTTGTGATGTAATAGTGTAAATGAAATACTTGAATGGAATCTACTCTGTGATGTAATGGTGTGAATGAAATACTTAAATGGAATCTACTCTGTGATGTAATGGTGTAAATGAAATACTTGAATGGAATCTACTCTGTGATGTAATGGTGTGAATGAAACATTTGAATGGTATCTACTGTGATGTAATGGTGTGAAAAAATATTTAAATGGAATCTACTTTATGAGGTAATGGTATGAATGAAACACCTGAATGGAATCTACTCTGTGATGTAATGGTGTGAATGAAATATTTGAATGGAATCTATTTCGTGAGGTAATGGTGTGAATGAAGTACTTGGATGGAATCTACTCTGTGATGTGATGATAGCTCATTTTTGAACAAAAATTAAATAAATTCATTTTTATCATGGATGTGAACATTAGTGAATATTAAATATGAATAAATTGATTTAGAATTGCTAAACAATTAGAGAAATGATCACTGGTCTTCTGTAAAAACTAGCAGTTATACCTGCTCGGAAGGCGGATATTTCTGCTGGTATTTTTAACGGCGCTATGGACAGACGTTTAAGCAATGAGAAAATAAAACACATTTTTTTTTAAATATTTGAAATATCGATAATCTAGCGAAATTGGTACTAAGTATAGTCTTACCTAAGGTTAATAAACATGGTATAAAACCTTTATCAGTAGTGACAAACATTAGTTCGAAACTATTCCTTGAGCGCTTACACTGACTTCTAAATCATTCGTAATCTTGGTCTCTTCACTAACAAACCCAGATGTACTAAAATAATTTTGTTGAAAATCTTGTTTCGAGTTTCGAACAGTTTTACTCTTACATCCCAAGAGATATGAACCAATAGGACACCTATAAACTTAAGTTGTAAACGTCATACTTCTTATTAATGAACAAATTTTGGGACTGAAAACGAATTTGTTTTTGTGAAAGTACTACATATGTACAATTAATATGACGACGTTTGTCTTACAAATTTTCTTTAACAAAACTGGACTATGTATCTGTTTTATTTTATTAAATAGATTTCTAAAGACTCAGAAACTTGATCGCTTTTTCCCAAGAAAATATTCAACTATTCATAAGCGCTAGAATTTCAGTCCTTTCAGATGTACTTGATTTCTTTTTCTACCTTTTATGGTAAAACTTTCTTTATACACTTCATCTTATTAAATACTGATAAGTTTAGAAGTTTAGTAACCACTATGTTCTGAAACATTTTACTGTAATAATCACAACAACCGACATATTTTTAACTTTCAAAAAAAAATTTTTTTATCATAAACTGTGAGAGGTTTCCGTTTCTTTTTTAAAGTTTTTCCGAAGAACGGTTAGAATAAAATATTTATGTTCCCCTAATATTTGACAAATGAGAATTTTTTAAAACAAAGCAACATATATAAAAACACGTTGGATTCTACTTTGTGTTATAAATTTCATAGATGCTAATAAAAAACGTGTGAATTCAGTATAAAAAACAGTTTATTTCGCCAGTTAATAATCAGAAATATTGCATTTGTTTTAGTGAAACGTTTAATTTAAAATGTTACTAATTCCAACTTGCAATAAAAGAAAATTATGAAAAAAACGGTTTTCTAAAAGGCTTCTCATTTATCAAAATTAGTAAATTATCTATTTCAAAGGAATCTTCATCAGCTGAATAAAAATGAGATTTATAATATACAGGCAACTGAGGTTGAGTAAAACAGAAACAGTTTTTACTGATACTAATGAAGCTTTGAGCTTTTGTCAACCAATACTAAGATTTTTTAAAAATAAAACTTTATTAATGAAACTAAACATAACTTTATATGATCCTGTATAATGTTAAGGCCCAAGATCCTAACTTGTCTATTCCACAGCTTAATGAATATTAGCTTAGGGAATATCTTAGTTTCTAACCTGATGATGTTGGACACTCACTAAGTTAGAGCAAAGTAAAACATACGATAACATTTGTTGTTAACTAGTTAATGCTTAATTCTTAATAATGTTCTGGAAAGTAAAAATACGTAATGATACCTCATTGTTCAAAGAGTTATACTTAACACTTGCTAATTTACAAGAAAGTATAATATGTAATAATATATAAAGTTAATATGTTCAGGAATGTTATTAGGTGGTTTTTAAACTATTATATGATAATTAGCTGCTATAAAACGAGGTATTTGTTCAAACATAATTATGTAAACAATATTTATTAAACTGTTTTTATGTTTTTACTTTTCATTAACTCTGTTAAAATTTTAAGGAATTCATCGTCACACAACTATGTAACGATGAGACTATAAGGGGTTACTATGTACATAAATGACAGTGTTTTTATATTGATCAAAAGTTTTTAAGAGAGTTTTCACGTAATGTAGTCGATTCGTAGCAAGTTTGAGATCCGAATACATTCACTTCATGTCTTCTGTTGACAGTATTATACTGGTGTTTCGTACTACAAAATACCTTCCGCTTGCTTTTCACCATTCAGCTCTCGAACTTTCATTATCGTTTCTGCAAATAAAGAGCTAAAAGTAGAAACTTCGTAAAGTATGATGATGGTTGTCTATTTCAAACAGAGCATATTGCTGACTAAGCTTTAGATTATTCTGAACATTTTCAATATTTTAAGGTTGCATCCAGTTGACCTTATATGCCAAAATTTCATAATAAACAGTTGAATGTATCAAATTTGATGTCAAGTAAAAAACATTTAGAACTTTCAACAATTAATATACTCTAAAATAGTAACATTACCACAGAAACATCTGTGTTTACTAACATAAAGCATTGACAGATCCTAAATTTACCACATAAACGCAATAGGAGTAGTCTAGTGTACATCTTAGTAAATTATTTAGTGTTATCAATAAGTAGTTTCGTGTACGGATTAGTAAACTGAAGAGGTTCGATTATATTTGTCTCCAACTCTTTAATTTTTCTTTATATTTACCAGAATTACAGTTTTTAATGAACAAATTAATACTGATTATTTCTTTACCTTCTAGAACTGACAACTCCCCTGAATTTGAATGATCTGTTTAATTTGAGGATGAAAATAGTTTATTGGTATTACCTTGAAAGGTTTTCAGAAATGACACCAAAATTAATGTGTTTTTGTGTGATAGTTTTTATCTGTTTTCAGGTGTTTTAATATATCATTACATAATGATACTAATAGTTATAAATTAAACCACAGTTTTTATAAGTTGCAACATTGCACGTGACAACAAAGTTTTTGACGTGAGTGATGACGTATGAACTAGAAGCTAAACATTAAATACCTTTCAATTATAGATTTATGTACCTCATTAATATATCTATTATATCTTTGTTTACAGTTCTTTAAATAAGCTTAATTTTGGGCCCGGCATGGTCAAGCGCGTTAAGGCGTGCGACTCATAATCTAGAGGCGCGGGTTCGCATTCCCGTCGCCCAAACATCCTCGCCCTTTCAGCCGTGGGGGCGTTATAATGTGACCGTCAAAATCAAAAACAAACAATCTTATTTTTTTTACACCATTTAGAAGAAATTTCTTCACTTAATTACTTACAAAGTATTTTGTGGTATTTTATCTAACTTTAGAACCTTTCCGGAGTTAATATCATTTTTCCATTAAGAGTAGTAAGTCATCACTATCTAAATATGCTAGTCATTAACTGGCCAGAACACAACCTGAAAAATGATAATTTTACTAGAAACAAAAACATTTGATTCAAGTATGTGCATCTTGGATCAACTGTTCAGGTTCAAAATTTTCAATAAACTTTTTGAAACGATAAATTTCCCATTTCCTAATATAAAGAGTGCAGATACGTTATATTGCAATGTTTACTGTTTACATCTTATGAGATACGGAATTTATAATCACGATTTTATTTTTCACCATCGAGGTTTCTTCTGTGAACATCAGATTTATTCAGTTTAATACTAAATTAAAAACGTATTATTGTTAATTATGGAGTTAATAACGAATAGTATATCACGAATACAACTTAAAGTTTGAATTATTATTTTAATTATTTGTTATTTATCGCATACTTTCCTCTTTAATTTCAATAAAATACTGAAAAACTTTGACATAGTAGCCATTGTTACTACTCTCATACTTGTTTATTTGTTTGTTATTGAATTTCGTGCAAACCTAGACGAGGGCTATCTGCGCTAGCCGTTCCTATTGTTGCAATGTAAAACTAGGGGGAAGGCAAATAATCATCACCACTCACTGTCAACTCTTGGGCTGCTCTTTCATCAATGAAATGTGAGAGTGACTGTAACATTATGACGCCCCCACAGCTGAAAAGGCGGTCATGTGATGGGACAGGGAATCAGACGCGTGACCTTCAGTTTGCGAGTCAAGTAATTTAAACATCTGGTCATACTAGGCCTACCTCTTGCAACTAAATGCAAGTAATTACAATCATATAATACAAAATATCCAATTAATTGAACTACAATAGTATGTGTTAATTATTTTAGTTCTTGTATCAAGTCGTCTTGTCGCTGTGTTCATATTTGCATTTCATAATTTATTATATTTTTCGGTTAGTTATAAGGAAAATTTGTTTATTATTTCTTTTCTTTAAATTGACCATGTGTGCCAGGAAAGAAGTGGTCTTAATTAAACATTCGTGTCGTAGAGTAACTTCTCAGCGTATGTTCGGTTATTTATTATTTTTGTATTCCATTGCTTTAAGTTTTAAACTTAAGATTTATATCCTCACTAAAGCCAAGCTGATTACTGATTCAAGATTTTACTGTCCTGCTAATGATGTAGGACTTTCCAAAAGTTTCATTTATTCATATGGTCAAGAAATTCATTAAGTTCCTTTCATCTTATCTAACTATGTCGTCCACCAGAATACTACCTCATTTGTTCATGGAGAAGTTGCACTTTGTGCATGAAAGTAAACAATAATTTTCTTCGGTGGTAGATGAGGTGATACCTCGAAGTTACAACCTTCTTTATTCTATATTGGCAATGAAACATTATGTGGATAAGAATGACGTTGTACGCTTAAAGATATAATATGATGGTTTCTCAGATTGGAACATATTGTATTTTAAGATAATCCTCGATGTTTCAGCGTGAGACTGAAGGCTCATAACCATACAAATTAGGTTTGTATGATCACGGTGGAAAGAGCACAGACAGTTCATTTGGACATTTACAGATTTTTTTCAACCTTACGTGTTTGTATTAGCACAGTAGCCTTTACAAGCTTACCATATAATTAGTGGGCATTACGCTATAGGTTACTGGCTTTCTTTGAAACCAGGACCTTGTTTTGAAAACCCAAGTAACACGATAATAGTTGATAACATCTGTCGGATCTGGAGGACACATTATTATATGTTTTATGCTTGTTTATATTTTAGTTTTAAAATAAAGTTTAGTAGGTAATTTAGTTAATATTAGTTATTCAATCTACTTGGGTATCTGTTCTTTTAGTTTAGACTTATCCTTTACGCAACGTACCATTATAATTAAACAGTCTATAACGGTCTACACTTTTTCTTCATCAGTACACATGCATCAAAAATCTGTTAGCTTAATTTGTTTCAAATTTATAGTGCCTGGTATGACGAAATGGTTAGAGCGCTCGACTCGTAATCCGAGGGTCACAAGCTCGAATTCCCGTCACACCAAACATTCCCAACCTTTCAGCCGTAGGTGCGTTAGTAAGTAATGGTCAATTCCACTATTTATAGGTAAAATAGTAGCCCAAGAATTGGCGGTGGATGGTGATGACTAGTTGCCTTCTCGTTAGTCTTACACTGCTAAATTAGGGATGACTAGCGCAAACAGCCCTCGTGTAACTTAGAGCGAAATTCTAAAATAAAAAGACAAACCATTCTATATTTAATCATAATCGGCACTTTGATGAGCACTTGAAGAGTCGAAATTCATTATATTTTATCAATGGTGAATACTTGGCCATCTGTAATTGATGTATACGTTCCATTATAGTAAGGCAAGTTGTAAAAAATAAAAGCTGAAAAAAAAAATTTAAATTTTAAAAATCACGCTAAGCCTACCTTTATCAATCCTAAAAATGCGTGGACTGAGAATAGGTTAAACCGACTCTCAAAAGTTATACACGTACCTCACTCTATTAGAGATTTCGTCTCTGATATATATTTCTTTTACGATAAATTTAATTTTTTTCTCTCGATTTATAAGTCGATACATACAAAATCTCGTAAGTGTCGTGTTCCTATCCAGTCCCCAGATGTTACTTTCTATAGCAGGGTATAGCCATGGAAACTATTTACCGTTTAAATCAGGAGATGGTTGTATCGTGTCTCAGTCTACCTTACAAGAATGCTCTACTGATGTCACATGGATCCGATTAACGGTGCACACAGAGAAAGAGGACGTGAAAAGTGAAAACAGTTTTGGCGTCTTTTAACCGGATTCAGAAGTGTGACTTGTTTGAGAACTCACTCAGCCATACTTGTATTATTTTTGCTAATTATGAGGTTATCAGTATTTCCTCTAACCTAGAAGTCATCTCATCGTTTTAGTTCGTTTAAAAACGAAATTTGTTATCGTTCCTTTACTTTATTTGCATAATTTGTGTTCATTCCTCTCATGACTTCCCGTTTAACACCGGTAAGGGTACAACGCTAAAACCTGTGATTCGATTCCCTGTAGTAAGCAGAAAGCCCACATGGCTTTGTTCTAAAGCAAACAGATTTATTTCTTTTAATTAAATTAAATTAAATTCCAAAGCCACCAAAATAGTTATCTTTCCCACTATACATCAATTTGCATCCAAGTTAGTTCTTCAACCAATAAAGAGATTATTTTTATTTCTACTTCATATACCATGTCTTTTCACTTTATTTCGACCTGAAACAAACAATTACACACTGTCTTTTACAAATATTATATAAATGCCAAGATCAGACAGATGTTTGCATTCCTTAGTTCTTGAAACAGTAAATAGAATATTTCTGCTTATACCGTACTTTTTTATTATGGGGTCCATTCACAGATGGCTTTATAAGTTAATGAATCTCGAAATCGAAAACATGATTACGAGAATTGGAATAGGGTGAAAGTTTGTATTGTAATTAAAGTTAAAAATTCCACTAGGGATTACATTTTATTGCGAACGGTTACTAAAATATATAAAATATTTTCTATTTATTTTCGTTTCTGTACAGAGAGTCCCTACATTTTACAAATTGTTGATGACTAAATTATAAGTTGTGCACAAACAATAAAATGCGGTGCTTTAATGAGCACAAACGATGCATTTAGAATCACAATAAATAAAAATATTTTAAGTTATGGGGAGGACAATACATGGATCTTAATAAAACAATATGAGGTAGTAGAGTACAAGAATCTTAATAAAACAATATGTGGGAGGACAATACATGGATCTTAATAAAACAATATAAGGTAGAAGAGTACAAGAATCTTAATAAAAACAATATCTGGGAGGACAATACATGGATCCTAATTAAACAATATGGGGATAGTACATGAATATTAATAAAGTAATAAATTATAAAGATCGAACAAACAATAACAAATTACAAATTTGTAAAAATGGTCTTGTATTAAAGAGCCTCATAAACATGTTTCTTTATAGTTACTTTAATAACTTATTGTGTTAATCTCTTCTTGTTTTTTATTTTCAAATCTGTATATTATTTCATTAATAGTATACATAAATATTATTCTCATGTCATAAGTCCTACATTTTGGGAATTTCATAAGAAATTATAACTCCCACTTTCTTTATTAAAATCTTTACAAAGTTGTATATTTAACAAAACAATAAAATGTCTGACGCAATGATTCGTGTTTAAAATATGCAATAACAAAATATGATTAGAAAAATATCTTAAAGTGCAACAATATTAATACAGGTATGTTGATGATACAATTGCTGGATTCACATATACAGAACACACAATTAGTTTTTTTCAATTACGTTAACTCGATACACACAACATTTAAGTTCACGTGTGAACAAGAAAAAACTAACCATATAGCATTTCTTAATCTCAAGATCACTAGAATGATACACAATTCAAAACAGAAATCCACAGAAAATCATCCATTCTGGACTATACATTCTCTGGGACTCAGCACATGAAACAAAACAAAAACGAATATTAAGAAGCCAAATAAACACAGCCACGAAACTGTGATCACCAGATAAAATTAACAAAGAAATAAACAAAATTAAACAACACTTCATCAATATCAACAAATTTCCTCCAAAAACTGTGGAGAAAATTACACGCACACACCTACACCAACTAAAATAAATCTCAAGATAAAACAAACTACAAACCCTTACACTGCTGCATATCATATGTTTCCGACATCAGCGAAAAAAATAACCAACATTTGGAAAAAAACTTATAAAGAAACACAACATTCCAGTAAACAATAAATTTATTGAAAAATCAGAAATAAAACTAAAGTCCATACTATGTAAAAACTACACTAACAAACACAACACCAACATAACCTATAAAATACGATGCAACAACTGTTACGACTTTTATATTGGAGAAACAAGCAGAAAAATAGAAACTAGATTAAAAAAACACACAAAATAAATACCTTCACACGTTTTTGAACACTGCAAATCAAATAAACACAACATAAACATAGAAAACACACAGATACTAAGTAGGGAAACAAATATAAACAAACGCAAAATCAAAGAAGCGCTATTTATACAGCAACTAAAACCAAAATTAAACCAATATAAAGAAACACCTCTCTTTCGCAACCTGAAGATGACTTAGGAAGGTCGAAATGGGGGTGCCTTGTTAAAAATGTAATTCATCACCTTTACTGTAAAAAAAACAAACAAAAACGTGATGCCATCTAACACCGAAGAAGCTTATCAACCTATATCACGAACATATCCGTAAACGTCATTAAGCTATATATAATTTAAAAGTGAACATACGTTTAAAAATAAAATCCAATGCAGAGAAAATTGCAGGTACAGATACTTTATACAACGTGGTATAGACTTAAGACATCAAAACATTCTTGAAAAAAGTTGATATATTCCTGTAACTGCAGAAATAAGTGTAATTTGTAAACTGTTGCTTCCAACTAATTTACTTCTTTTCATTTAAATTTTTGAACTTTTTTACATTTTTCTCCATTTCGCTGTAATTTTATTTTATAACAATCATTAAAGTTTAATTTGTTACATTGTTCTACAGCAATAGGTTTCTCGCGATAATTTCGCGTTATTGTTCTGTTTAGCTGCTTATTTTTGAAGTGTTTAGTTGTGAGTGAAACCTGATAAGACTTTAAACCAAAAGTTCAGCTAACTGTAAAAGAGCTGAAACAATCTCCAGACTTACAGAATATATTTTAGCAAAAAGATTCGAATAATGTTTCAGATGAAAAGTGGTTAAAGTTTGTTTTACCACAAGACTACACAATTAGCTAGATTACTCTGTCTATTGTGGGGAAATACATAAAAGAAAAACGAAATTAGAATATTGAAATAAACTAAAATTTTCAATTAAAAACATCTATTTTTTGCTTACATATTCATTTTAAAATCGATAAAAAAATAGGAACGCCATTTAACTATCATAGTTATATATATCATTCTTATTTTCTGATATAAAGTAAGTTTACACTTTTGTTTTTCAAAAAAAACCTAAAACTTTAATACTTACCTTACATATTTCATGATACTTAGATGAACCTTACCATTTGATGTGTTTGCCAGATAAATCTACAAAAATTCACATTATGTATAAGTAGGCAAGGGCAACACTGTATGTACTGTCAAAACTCAGTTGTATATAATGTAAAGTTTTATTTATCAAAGTACTTGTATAACATCACTACTGAACAGTGTAACCTAAACACAAAAACCATAATGGCAACTTCATTAACTTAAGGAAGGAATTAAATACTAGAAAGAAACAAGTTATTTTAATAATAATTCATACATGTAAAACATTTGTTGCATTTACAGATGATATAAAATACCTGGAAATTTATACAATATCTAATGATGTTTCCTTGTCTCGGCTGTTGTATCTCACCTGATGATACCAGATAAAGCTGGTGAGACTTTACAAAAAAAAATTTGCAAATGTTTTACTATGAACAGTTAATAACAAAACTTTTATGAAAGCATTAAACACATTTATATGCTGTTTATAACATTAACAACGATATACAAAATATATACATATAAATATATATATATATTACACATTTATGGTTCCCAAAGAAATGAAGTAAAACATGAGAAAACTGCCATATTTCTGGATTAGTTTATTTCAGTGTATTGAAATTGGCAAGCTGTAGATAGCTGACTTTATAACAGGCTTAATACTCAAAGTATTCTGACAAATATAATGGAAAAAAAATAGAATTATACAGTTAAATCTATCACTTGTTCTAACACTAAAAACACGTACTTTTAACTATTAACAAAGGACTTTCACCTTTTAACATAACACTTTCATCTTCTGTAAACATATAAATTAACATTTTGGAACAACATAGGACCTGATGGTTTTTTGGCTGTTCCATCCTTTAAACTAAAATAATTGCAAAAATGAATAAAAATCTTAAAGCCAGCCCTTATTTTTAACATACTTAAAGCTTTATCTTAAACTATCTTAAATTTACTACCTTTACAACATCAAAAACCAATCAATTCCAATGGCCAACCACCTTGTTAAAAAATTAAACTTGTCTTAACTGAAGATGAAGCCCTCCCTGACAAAAAAATTATTTTTGTCCCCTAATCCCAGTGTTCTCACAGTTAAATATGAAACAAAAATGATGCAACACTATCAATTTCTTTACAATCTTAAACATCTCAATTATATCTCCCCAACTCACCTTTTTTTCAAGAGCAATCTCAGCCTCTCCTTGTGATAAATCCTCTATCCCAAATACCATTCTAGTAATCCTGCTCTGAACCCTTTCTAACAATTCAAAGTCATCCCTAAAGTAAGGAGCCCATTACTAAACATAGCACTCTAAATGTGGCCTAGCCAACAACCTATACAATGAAAATATAACCTCTTTAGACTTGTATTTGATATTACTGTAGATACAACCCCAAATCCTATTTGCCCTACCACTATCAACAGCACACTTTGAATGGCTTTAGACTGATGAACTATTACACCAAGATCCCTTTCTTTCATAACTGTCAGGGTTATTGCCATCTAAATTGCACTTATAATTTAAATTATGATAAGTAACATGCATTATCTTGCATTTATCATAATAAAAACCAATCTGCTATTTATTTGCCCAACACACTAAATGATCCAAGTCCTTTCATAAATCAACATCATCTCCAAATTCAAGTAATTTCTTGACTATTCCTTCCTTCATCTATTTTACTGATAAAAATCCAAAATAGCAAAGATCCCAAGACTGAGCCCTTGAGGTACCCCACTTCTGACATTAATCAAAATTGACTCAATTCTGTTTATAGCAATCATCAGCTTTCTTCCCAACAGTCACTTCTTTGTCCAGTTTGCTAACTGATCCCTCACAACAAGATATAATTGTTTTACAAGCCTTATATATAAAAACTTTGCCTACAAATAAACTACAAATACTTTCTGAAAATCCAGATACACCAAATCTACACCCTTACCCTCACCTACATAACAGGAACCTTTTAAAAAGAATTTGTAAGACAATATTTCCCTTAGAGATAACCAATAAAATTCTAAACTTATTAAATGGCTTTGCAAAGTATGTTTTATCAGTTTCAAAAATGTTTCCACAACTGATGCAAGATTAATAAGCCTATAATTACTGGGACAACTTCTACTACCTCTCTTGAAGATAGGATTGACACTAGCTAATTTCCAATCTGTTGGTACTTTCTCAGTATTTGAGACATACAAACAATTGTGGTAAGTGACTTTCACATCCTTTAACACACTTGGTGAAATATTACTGGTCCAAGAATCTTAGTTTTTTTAAGCTTCCCGATTTTTTCTTAACTGGCTCAGAAATAACGCAGTCATCTTGTTGGACCTTATTTCCATCTATCAACTGTTCAACATGTAGAATACTATTTAAATCATCATTAGTAAAACTAAAGAAAAAGGAAAATTTGATAACCCATATATCTCATAATCATCAGATATCAACCCATTTTATCATCCCTTAAGGGTTCTAAATCCCATTTTAATATTTTGTTTACCCTTAATGTATTTAAAGAAATCCTTACTGTCAAGCTTTACATTTCCAGTTACAGTTTTTCAGACATCCTCTTTGATGTCCTAATTTCCTGTCTCACCAACTTTTTTGATCTGCTATAATCTTCTAAATCTCCTGTCATGCCAATCAATTTAAATTTCTTAAATTTATGTTTTTCCTTAATGTTCTCTAAAACTCTGTGAGCAAACCTGAATCTTCACTTGCAGCTACCATTTTCTTTCTATAAGAAGTATGTTTACCTCGAATATTTAAAAATTTTCCACAATTTTTAATAATTCTAGTCACATCCCTTCACCCCCCAAATATCATTATGCCTTATCTCCATATGCATCAAAACGCCAAATCTAGAAGAACAATGATCAGTTACGTTTCCCAATTTCCACCCTCTTGATCATTTTATATAAGGTACCACCAATAAATATGAGACAGTATTGTTACCAGTCGACTCTTGACAATAAAAGCCATTCTGAACAGTTTCCAAAAAACCTTTCTCCATCATGGTTTGATTCTAGCATTTCCCAGTTTACAATTAAAATCTCTCATAATTATAACTTCATTAACAGCTGAAATTTTAATTTTCTTGTGAAGTTTCACAAATTTCATCAGTATCATTTGTTGATCTATAACAAATACCACTTAAAGCCTTTTCCTTTCGTATCCACTAACAGAAACCCAAATGGGATTCAATCTCCTAGCTATTATCTTTGATATTCTCAGTTTCAACAGCATGTAACTCAGATTCTGCATACAAAGCCACTCCTCCACTTCTTTAATACTCTATTAAATAGCCTGCAACCTTGCATTTCAAAAAATAAAAACATTCTTTCATCAAAATCATCTGTGTTTAACCATGTTTCAGTTATTACCCATTATACCAAAAATGTCCATTCCTACCTATGATTAAAGTCATCTATTTTATTTTATATTTTTAACATCACAACAGTAACAATTAAGCCTATCCTTAAACTACTATACTCATTTTCTATGCTAAACTTTTATCTGTTTTTTGGTATTCACCCCACTATCTAGTTCTAGTTTAATACCTTCCTTGCAGCTGAGGTAAGAGCCTTAGCAAACAAGTCAGTTTGTGGGATCACTACAAGTCCAACCAGCCAATTTGATCACCTTTACATACAAACCTAAGTCTAGCATTTAACCATAGGAAATTTTCAAGCATAGTCTGATTAAAAAAAAAGTAATTCTTCTTGAATCACATACAATCAAATGATCAACTGCAAAGAAATTCAGTCTGTTTGCTCAATTTTATTTAATAAAATGTATCTCTATTACATTACCATTAAATGTTATTTAAATCACAAAAACAACATTGGTACTTGAATCTTCAACAAGTAGTAAATCTGATTTCATGTGTACAAACTCTTTCACCTGTAAAAACAAACAAACATCGAAATCATAAATATTTTTTTACCATTTGACTGTTTGGCATTTTATCTCCATTAGAACAATACCAAATTTCTGTTGTCTTTAAAAATGTTGTGTGTGATTTATACCTGTGAGAAAACCAAAAATACCCCAAAAAACAGGGTATTTAAAGGTTTAGTTAAACACTATATGTCTATATCAAGTCGTTTCAAACTTCAAATGGCAGCTCTAGAAAAGATGCACTAATTGCATTGTCTTCATCCTCTTTCCTCTCAACAGCCATATTTTGCTCACTTGTATTTAATGTCATAACTGTGAAGATCTTGTGGTATATACAGTAACTGAGATGGGTTATCTGGAGGTGGCAATCCTTTCAGAATCACCGGACCTTCAACTTTGCGAAAGCCCATGCAGTGAAGATGCGTTTGTTTTTCATACAGAATCCGTTGAAACCCTAGGGTTGCTAAGGCTCTCTTCCAGTTTTTCATAATTAAAGCATTTTTATTTTGATGTTTTGAATCTGGTGTAATTATAAGTAATAAGCCATTGTACTGAAGTAACTGATAAGCTTTGGTACAAAATGTCCATCGTTGATATGGAGCAGGTAAGTATTCAAGAACAAGAGATAGGACAACAACATGAAAAGTGTTTCCGGGTAACCGTTTCACTTCTTCAGTGATGCTAAGCTGATTTTGCTGCCATCTAGGGCCTTCTGGAGTAACTACTGATACTTTTAAAAAGTCACAAGCATAAACATCCTGAAACAAAAATAAAAAAATCCTTTGAAACATATAATTTTTAACTTAAAAATAATAGAATAATATATGCAACAACACTACTATACAATTGTGGAAAATTTATGAAAGGCTTATTATATCAAATTTATCATGATATAAAACCTTCATATATAAAATGTGCAGGAACAAGTAAAACACAAAAAGTGATAAAAAATGAGCTATATAATTTAATTTACAAGACAAAATGCTAAAACATGTCATGCAATATGAATATATATCTATTAAATCTGTAAATCCTCAATTTAAACAATTTCCAATTCTTAAAACTAACAATTGTTAATATTTTTATTACATATAAAAGTATATTAAAAATTGAAATGTTTGGGTTGCTTCAAATATTCACATAAAGCTGTAACACTAAGACTAACTGCACTAAACCATCCCTAACTTTTGAACTGATGGATAACTTGGGTTTGGCCATTGTATTTACACAGCACTCGAAGCTCTAATATATGGAACAAGACTTTAAAGATTAAGATAAAAATATACATGCCCTTTGTACCAAACTACAATATACAATCATTAAGTTTAAATTACATACAATATTTTTATATTCATAAGATGCAGCCACTTAACGAATCTAACCAAACATTCAGTTTATAAATGTTTCAACATCCATTAAAAAACTTCTATCCCTAGGTCAGAGAGTTTAGTGATCTTGTGATTGTATTGATAATTATTCTCAAAAATATCTAAACATTTATTTCAATTTCCCCAAATCATCACAAACAAATATGGTTTTCACTTTTGTATTAGTCTTTCAATGGGCTTATACTTAAAACTAAACTAGTCACACATGCAAAGTGACTAATATTAATGTAATACAGTTTATGTATTAAAAAATTTGTATGAGAATGCATTTATATCTATTTTTTAATTAAATGGTACAATACACATTTATACATCAAGCAAATACAATATCTAGTATTTATGTTTGTTATGTAAATGTCGTGTAAATGTTTTGTAAGCGACAACATGTAGTGTTGTGTTTAAATTTTCATTTCTATTATTTATAGTTCCATATTTATATTATTGTTTCAAAGTTTAAACGATAAAATACGTTGTTATTCATTTAAAATAACATTTAGAATTTTCTAGAATTAAGTAGACCAATCATATGTATGTAAATGAAATGTTGGCGGCCTCGTGTCTAGACGTTGAGTCTCGTGCAAGAACGAACATGCGCGGATTGCTCTGGATTTCTGTAGAAGTTTCGCAATGGTTCGAGAAGTCTAGGCCTACAATATATAAACAGACGAAGATGCATGGAAGAAAAAAAGAGTCAGACATTAGTTTTATTCAAGAGAAGAGTCATTAGTTTTTATTCGAAGAAAAGAAGAGTCAGTCATTCGTTTGAGAAAGATTAATTGTTTGCTGTGATTATTTAACTTGGATTTTTGACTGAAGCTAGATCTACGGAAGCTGTGATTTTACTTCGTCAATCTCTACGATTCATCCGAATTAGTGGTTATACTGAAAGTCAACACGTGTGGAACTATTTACGAGAGATCGGAAAAATTGTAGGCGACAAGTTTGTGACGTTCATCGGAGGCATCGTGAAAAGAAATTCGTTGAATTTATTGAACTGTGAATTGTTTCTGAACTTCTTCATTTAAGCTTCGGAATTTCTTCGTGGGACCAAATTCACTCCCTAGACTGGAATTTGAGACTTTCATTTTAGATCATTATATTTGATACAGGCCAGTACCATTTTGTATTGTGATTAATTTTGAAGGTTGAAGCTAATACCATTTAGTTTTGTAATTAATTTTAAAGGTTTAAACTTAATATCTGTCATTGTTATTATATAATTTATGTTATATCTGTTAATAGTTTAGTGTAATAAATTATACAAGCTGTTATCTGTGTTTCTCTGTTGCGTTTAGTCTACGAAAAACATAAAACATAAACAAAACGTAACAATGTTTCATAAGTCAGATACACGATTTATCTTCCAATCACTACGAAATATACAATACGAGGTTGTTCAAAAAATACGCGGACTGACGTCATAACAAAATGTACTTTATTTAGAAGTTACAGGTCTAGGACCCCTACAAAGTACTCTCCTCCCCAATGCACACACTTATCCCAATAGTGTTTCCACTTGTTGAAACAGTTTTGGTACACTTCTTTTGTAATGTCCTCCAGCTCCTTCGTCGCATTTGCCTTAATCTCGGGAATCATCTCAAATCTTTCTTTTAAGGGTCATTTGAGTTTGAGGAACAACAAAATTGCAAGGAGCAAGGTCAGGTGAGTAGGGGGGTGGTGGGGAAGAACAGTGATCGAGTGTTTGGACAAAAACTCACGAGTTCTGAGGGCTGAATGGGCTGGAGCATTGTTGTGATGGAAAAACCAGTCGCCACTTCTCCACATTTCTGGCCTTTTGTGATAGATGGTGTCCCTCAGAAGTTTCAAAACTTAAACGTAGTAAGCCTGGTTTCACTGTGGAGCCTTTGGGGAGGTACTCATGGTGAACAACACCCTTAGCATCGAAGAAAACTGTCAGCATCACCTTGACCTTGAATCAAACTTAGCGAGCTTTTTTGGGTCTGGGGGATGTATCATCCATCTACTGGGATGATTGGACCTTCGTTTCAATGTTATAACCATAAACCAACGATTCATCATCTGTTATGATCCTTGACAAGAAGTTTTCATCTTCTTCTGAACAATCAAGCAGTTCCTGACAAACCTGGACACGATGGGCTTTTTGTTCGTCCGTCATCAGGCGTGGCACAAATTTCACAGCTACGCAATGCATCTTCAATTTTTCGGTCAAAATCTCATAGAAAGATCCAACTGATATCCCACGCTCTTCAGCAAGCTCCCTGACAGTCAGGCGTCGATTTGCCCACACCAGGGTGTTGATTTTGTCGATGTGTGGATCGTCAGTTGACATGGAAGGATGTCCAGGACGCTCATCATCTTCAATGGACTGTTGACTATCCTTAAAATGTTCATGCCACTTGTCTTCTCTCACATGAATTAATAAATATTCTCATCCTATGTTGCCTTCTGTGTGAAAAAAGTGTTTTTTGCATGCCATAACCTTTAAGCTTCCATGTTTCTTAGAATCAATTTAAATGTGTCTCATGTAGATGATCATGTGACAACCCTCCACTGCTAAGAATATGACACGACTCCTCCTATTCAATTCTACTACACTATTACTTCAAGTTTGGTAGAAAATGAAAACACTGGTTTTTCAGTGGAGAGAATGAATGGGAAGTGTAAATGTATGTAAAAACCTATCAGAAATGAACTTTCAGTACAGCAAAAACTATATTTTCTGATACAATACATTACCTCCACTTGCAGGACTGTGCAAAAGAATTGTGATTAAAAAATATTTTGTCATTCTTTCCATTTCAATAGAGCTAATTCTTCCAAACCATTAAATAATACAAATTTCAACACTATAGTAATGCTTCACCAATTCCTGTTGACAACTGAATGAGCAGAAGAGAGAATAATTTTTCTTTACAATTCCCATCCATGCCCAAGGGCATGCCATAAGGTTTCTGTTTGAATGAATATACTGATCAAATTTAGGGTCCAAAATAACTGTCATGGTACCCATGCAGTGTCTTAACTTCACAGAAAGAAGCTAGCAAGGAGACAGCGTATGATACCAGTATATTCTAAAATAAATAAACTTAATAGCAACTCCAGAAACAAACCTCGATAAAAGCAGTATTTAACACTATACATTAAAGGTTTTGTGACCATGCCATGGCCCACAAAGAATAGATAATTGTCAATAAAGCAGAAAGTCTGCATAAAAACTTAACATGATGGTGGTTGGACTCTCCTATAAATTACTGCAGACTAGAAATGCTCCCCAAATGCTGTAAAGAATATACTAGATCGTAACACTGAGAGAGAAGTTTAAAAATAGGAAGGGAGGAAGCAGAACACTATCTCAATGATATTGATGTTAAATATATTTATTTATGTAGCCTCTGGAGTAGAAGGAAGACATTTATCTCAAGCAGCAAATAAATAACCATGTATCAAATGACAGAAAGGTGTCCAGATCTACAGTATTAAGAAAACTCAATGAGAATGGAATATTTGATTGTGCATCAGCTGAAAATCATTTATTTTGATATCTAATATTGTCAAAAGAGTGAAACTTGCTAAAAAAGTAAAAACTGGATTGATGATGATTGGAAAAGGGTGTTATGGATGGATGGATGATGAATGTTTGAAATATCTGGTTCAAAGCAAAGTTTGTGCATCTGGCTGAAAAATGGTGAAAAGATACTAATCTCAGTGCATAGTGTAAAGCAGTGTAATGGTTTGGGGATGCCTTTCTGCTGAGGTGACGGGAGATATTTGCAAAACAAAATAGTGGAAAAGCTCAAGTACCATCAGATACTAATCTGTTCATGTAATGACCCAAAATAGTCCTCTAACATTTGTAAAAATTATTTGCTAAGAAAAGTTACTTTGTCACTTTAGTGATACAAAGGCTCCCAAAAAGAAACAATCCCAACCCAATTAAACAGATGTGGGATCTGATGGATTACAAACTTGACAAATCAAAGTTACTTGCAAAAACAAAAAACAAAAAAACCTTTATGGGAGTATATTAAACATTTGGAGTAAAATCCCAAAGGACATTGATTAAATATGTTGCAAAAATACCTGAAAGACTGCCTGCAGTTAATAAAGCAAAAACACACCTCTGACCTATGAACCAGATACATGATAGCAATGTAAAAAATGGTTTGACTGACAACTGAACAATCAGTATAGTTAAGATATCTTTGTAATGTAAACTATTTCACTCAAAACCAATCCCACAAGAATGGTTACTAGCACAGTAATATCATTAGTATAATAATATCAAGGAGGGACATTGAACTGTATTAAGCAGCAAGTATCACCATCATGCCTTACAAGAAATGTGCAAGAACTACAGTATAACTGAGTGAGGAGAGACACACCTATAATACACATGTAATGAGTTGTGTTGTTGGCTCAGCTTTAAATTAACAAAAAAAAAGGCCAATGGGAGCAGAGGCATCTATGTTGGAGCATTAGGGTAGGATGAGGGATACCACACAAAGGAATGAACTGCAATTTCATGAGTAAGAACAGTCCAAAACAAACATATTAATGAAGTAAATAAAGCAAAAGCACAAACCTGCAAGCAATCTTTTGGAACATTCCATTTCAACAGCGAGTATAATATAGGCCACACCATTGATCTGACTGTAAGAAGCTTACGTAGTCAAGCACCACTCACCACAGAGTATGATCCAGGCACTAAAAAAAGGAAGAAAGAGAGAAGTTCTGGGTAATTAAAAATAAGCCACCACCATAGAATTGACTGAGTGGATCATTCCTGGCAAAATGTAGAAAATTATCCAAGATATGACATACAGCTGAAAACTCCAGAATGTCGATAAGAGCTATTGGACAGAAGCCACCAGTCTGAAACTTTTTGAAAAATCAACCCATATCCCCCAGCCTTGAAGAAAAGATTTGTGAAGATATGCAAATCTAAATAAATGGAAGAAAGTAGAATATATACCACGGTATTAGCCTTGTTCAATTAGCAATGTAGACAGCCTACAAGAAAAGGAAGACCATCCAATAGATCCTGCACAAAATTCCATTGGTTGTGCAGAGTCCTCTGAAAAAGACATCATGTGTGCTCAACCTAAGGAGATAATGGCTTCCATGAAAGACTACATCCCAAAAGTGATAGCGCTGTAACACAGGGAGCAGTAAGGGCATGGAAAAATAAAAGTTCCATCAAATAAAATCAGAGAGATGAAGGTTAGGCCAAACTGAAATGTGCATTTTGAAAAAGGCACTCAAATGGGCAAGATATGGGGTAGGCATAAGGAATGATTTCTCTGATAACCTTAAATGACATACACGATCTGCCAGTCATCCATCTAATGATAACAGAGGAGGAAGGGGTGAAAAGTTCCTCAGATAACACACACATAAAGAACAGATCTGTAGTGAAAGGTTTCCAAATAGGTATAAAATTAGTCAAGCAAGCCCCCACTGGACCAGAACCCAGAAGATAGTCACCAGTACTGCTACTGGTGACTTGTTCATCTATGATGGATAAAATGGTGAAATGGAAAACCACTGGGGTAGAAACAGGTAAAGACTGGAAAGAGGTTGGATGGGAAATAGTAACAGGGGCATATCTAGGCTCAGAATGAGATAAAGGTTTTACCAAAGAATAAAGTAGTTTGTTGTCACAATGGATTCAACGATTCAGGAATATTACTAAAACACACTGTTGTAGAAGAAGAGCCATATGGAAGTCCTTAAATTAAGTAGGGGGTAAATTAAACAAGACTGACCCTTTCCAGGAAGTCCAAACAACAGGGAAACATGCATAGTGCATATTCCTTTAAGTTACAAATTATTTTCTTCATAAAGTTCCTATTTTATATGTCCTTACTGACTTAAATACCTCCAAATAATTCATTGTTGTTAATGCATTTACAATTACTATGAATAATTTTACATATCATTTTCAACACATAAAAACAGGCATTTGGGTGGGCCACAGGAAGCGTTGCCAAACATACTTCTACCCCCACATCACATCTCTCCACTTTCATAGATTACCAAAATAAAGGTGACAACTATGAAAATTGCAGATTTTTTACATTTCTGAATAAAACTGACAATTGAAAATAAAAACACAAGTAATAATAAAAATAATTTTGTTACCTGACAAATGTGCATTTATCTTTTACCATAAAATACAATAGCTTGTATATAGTACTATTAAGTAGTATATTTCTTATATAGATACAACTGTAGAAAATGTTAGTTTTTTGATTTTATATTAAAACCCCACAAACCTGCATGCCTCCAGACACCATTCAATTTGAGTATTATTTCTGGCCCACACTATAGTTGCAAGTTTCTGCATTGCTTGAGCATATTCTTGGCGTTCTGACAGATTGTTGCAATGTGCTTTCCATACATCATCAACATCACATCCTAAAATAATTGTGGAAATAAACAGAGTTTTTATGTGCATTTTAAATATATACTAAAATGGTAAGTGTTGGTACATTTTACTTAGCTATGTTGCATACATCTTGTTTTCAAAATATATTGTGAAATATTCCTTTACATAACAAATTGTTTAACATTCAAAGCTTTTCATAGTTAAAAAATCTGGTTCATGTACATCTTTTTGATGTCTCACCATCTCAAGCTTTAAATACAGACCTATAATGTATTTCTTCAGAACAACATTAAAGTATAATTAACCATCTGGATAGAGGGCAGTCAAAATGTGCATGCCAAACCTTTTATAGAGTGTGTTTGTGTTTTTCTTGTAGCAAAGCTGCATTGGGCTATATGCTGATGAGTCCACTGAGAGGAACTAATCCCCTAATTTTAGTGTTGTAAATCTGAAAACTTACCACCATCCGAGTGGGGGGCCTCTTTTATAGAGGTAATTTAATTATTTTAGTATCAATGTATGTTAAAAATTAAGAACTAAAATACAGTTTATAATTTTATGTTATATAAATGTTAAATTCCTAATCTCAAAAGAAAATATTTAAATAAATTCTCTGTCTGTACCTCTCCGAGTCATATGACATCGTAGCACTGTAACAACTCACTTAAGAGATTTTGCTTCCCTTATTAAGACTTCAGAAAATTCAACCAATTAGAAACATGTTATACATACTGAAAAGCCATAATATAAATTTTCCCCTTTTATTTCTTTCCTATGATATCACTATATTTTCCCAACTGATATTTTCTATATTGTAAAAGTTAATAGTTCTCATTGACTTTCATATGTTTAGGCTAAAGATGTTGTGGCTAGTAGTAATGAGATTTTTTAACCTAACTGTAAGTTAGTTAGAAAGCCAGATAAATTACAGTTCTTTTAGAACATTTTATTATAGCATTTGTTATATCCTTTGTGTTCTAAAATGCACGTGAAAATTACATGAATTGTTTATAACCAACCTACACAGTTAGAAAAAAGAACAGGATACATAAATCACACAATATACAGTATAAGAGAGGATCAAGGCTAAAGTACAACTAAATTTCTTGGTTTTTATGCATATTTATAGCTGTGGTCAATATCAGCTCATAACTCCATCATTATCAACTGATCTGAAATCTGATTACAGTATCAGACTTGGGAAGTCTAACCCCTTTATACTGATACACATGGAAATGCCCAATCACAAACATTAAATTACTCTAATCCTGTCTAAAAACTTTCAATTTGAAGATAGGTTGGTAAAATTCCTGATAAATAATAAATCTAAATTGGGTATACACAATGGCAGATATAAAAGACTGATTAGTGTAGGTGATACTATTAATTAATTTTGTGTTTGTAATTCATTGATGTTGAGGCTATGAAGATTTGTAGATGGCTTAAATGATAGACAAACAGCTGCAATCAGATAAGTGGAAACAGAGTAAAAGCAAAGTCCAGTAAAAGAGAAGGTTGGTCAGGGAAAGATTAGAAAATGTAAAAATACTCATCGTGGGAGAAAATGGTTGATATGTTAGTGTGAAATTAACAGTTTGAAAAAAAACAAAGAAAATAATTCATCTTGTCAAATGGTGTTCTTAACTAACTAAGCTCACCTGCGTAGAATATGACAAAAAGCAGATGACTGAAACTTTGTAGAATGGATGGCAACTGCCTGTTGTAGAGAAACAAGTGCAGAGGATAACGCTTCCATTATACAAATTTTTAATACTCTTCTGAACAATCTATCAAAGAATAAGCAGATGACTATTTGTTGTTCAGAATACAACTAAAATTAGTACAGTAAAAACAGTTGGGCTTCTCAACCAAATTTTAAAGCAACTGAACTGACCCAATCAAACTTTTGACAAGAGAAACCGTACAATGTTTAAGATACAACTGACATTCATGCTGTAAAGAACTGTTAATTATGTGCATTATTTTTAAAACAAGTGATGTGGATGCTGTTAATTTACTGTCAGATTTATTGCCAAAAGTCATAGACACCTACTGCAAAAGAACTGTCAGTTCAACAAACCGATATTTACATTATATATACAACTAAAAGGTAGTTTGACATTTGGTAAGCCAAGTCTGGATTATACGGTAGTAAACAGCAGTAGAAGAAAATGTGAATGACAGTGAAAATAAGCAGAGATAGGGAGAATAATTTGTCTTGTCAAACAATGATAGAAACTAGTTGAACATGACTGTATGAACCTTGACGAAAAGTAGACAAATATTGGATGAACAGGATACAAATGCAGTAACTCACATGACAGTACAAATGAATTATCTACTAACATAATACAAACATCATTTGATAGATAAAAATTATGACTTTCTATTGGTTATAGGTAATATATGTAACTAAACATAAAAGAGAACCTTTACCAAATACTGAAAGAGAGGATGTAACAAGTAAGTGCAGCAGGAGGGGTCAGTTGTTTTTTTGTTTTTTTTGTAAACTCTGTAAAACTCCTCCTCCAAAAAAAAAGGTAGTTTGAAAGAATCTTGTGATTCTTCCCTGACTTAGAGAAAGGTAGGTTAATAGCCTGGTGCCAGTCATCAGGAAAAAATTTTCCTGCCAGGTCCAGTTAAAAACAATTAGAAGAATATCATGAGAAGCAGGTGATAGATGTCACAGCATTTCATAGGGTACATCATCAGGTCTGACAGTTGTACTGCCAGACTAATGAAGGGAAAGTTTGAGTTCCACTAGTGTAAAGGGACAATTATAGTCATAGAAACAATCAGCTCAAAAGGAAAGAGGTGATTGCTCTGCCCGATTCATGATGGCTAAGAAAGTACAGTATAAAGTAGAAGTGCTAGATGCCTGGCAAAAGCTTTCACCTAGAGTATTGGCAATGCTCCAGGTATCAGCTACTTCCTAGTCCTCAGAGAGCAAAATCAAGAGGGAGACAAAATTATATTGTCCACTGACTTTTTGAATCTTGTCCATAAGACTTTGAAACTGGTGGTAGAAAATATGCTTGTTGTAAGCTTAATCCAAGAGTCCTTCTGACTTTGATGTCTTACCAACCGAAAATGTGCACAGGCCTGCTGGAAAGCGAGGTGGTAAGAGAGTGTGGGATACCTGCAAAAAGTATTCCAGGACAGTGTTTGAGCTCTTCATGCCATGTGGCAGGAAAAATTCCATCATAGATGAAAATATCATGGAAAACATGTTGAGATTTTAGGAACACACTAAGCAGCTGCCTGTATAATACACTCAGTTACCGCTGCCACACAGTTGTCTATTGATGGCTTACTGATGATGGCAAGTTCTGAGAGAAAAGTGAGAGAGAGTCAGTTTGCTTGATACAGCTTCACCTGGGCACACAGGTCAAATGACATCAACCACAGCCAGTCTCTGTCAAAATTATACGAAAATGATCAGTGCTTCATGGGTTGTCAACCCTCCATGAAAAGTGGGAGAACAGAGAAGGGGAAAAAATCTGAGATAAAGTGGTAGACTAACAAGCCTCAGGGTAAGTAATATTTTGAATTGTTTTCAAATGCTGCACCTCTTTTTCTTCCAACCATTCAGGTCAAGAACGAAAGTAGACAGGTGATAGTCAGTGCAATTAACACAATGAGGGTCTGTTTCACACTCATAGGAACCACAACATGGTGTCTTCGAGTAACCAAACAACTGACACTGGAAAAATCCGAGAGAGATTGGAATATATGATCACACCTTGCAATTAAAATAACCTGACTTGACAGTGGCACGTGGATGCAGTGATGTAAATGGTCAGAATGAGGACATTGATCAGCATCATAATTCTATCTTTGCAAGTAAAGATATGCCCCACTGCAGAAACTCTTTGGGTGGAAAAACCAGCAAGAATCTCTGACTTGGGGATGTTTATCAAATCCCTCTCAACAATAACTCATCATGATGACTTCAAAGTAGCATGAGCTATAACCTCAACAGGTATATCCCCAATTGAATGCAAGAGGAGTTCATTGAGTTGAGATGTGGATGTTTCCACAAATATGTCACCAGAAAAAAGCTTCTTTACTGACTTTGGAGAGCCAGCAAGTTCCTCTAGTCCCTTCTAAATGAGAAAGGAGATATTTGCCCTAAAGGTTTCTCTGACATAGAATGTAGTATAAGAAAATGAGGTAAAAACATGTTCATCTACCTATGGGCTGTTTTTTTTTTTTACCATTTTATGTAAAGTTTTTATTTTGGTACCCACTGACCCCACCCACCATGGAGCCCTATAAGGGGATACACTACAATGCCAAACAAGGACAATGCAGGAATACCAGGGTACTACATGAGTACTACACCCAAACACCAGAATCAGATACAATGTCCACAACACCTCTTGATAACATCTAACACTGGAACTTGGTCAACCCTAGCCCAAGTGGACCAGCTGACTGACCCTAGAGAAGCCACCCCAGGGCCACCCGTCTATAGGAATTCAAGGCCAAAGTGGTGTGTTAAGGTTGGACCTCTCAACCACCAGGAGAGGATCCTCCCTGGCAAACATATGGGTGAATGTTTAGATCTCAGATGCAGTAAACTGAAAAAACAGGACCTTCTCTGAGAGGTCCCCTCACCGCATACAGGAATCCACACCAAGGGGCCCAAAAGAAAATTTGGAGGCTATAAAATTTTGTAGTTTGTCAGAACAATAATGATTTTACTATAAGTAATTTATGTTTAGTTTTGTACTTTTTGATGGGGTGGTGGAGAGAATAGAGACAATGTCTAGAGAAGATGTATTGCATGTCATACTAGGGGAAATTCAGAATTTAAAATATTGCATTGTAGAATTATGAGCTTAAAACCTATATATACTGTTAAACTATGGCATATAAGCTAAAGTTTCTTGTCATACTAATTGATACAACAAATAAAAAAGTAGTTTAATAACATTTTAAATGTAAGACACTAATAAAACTTTGTGTCATACACAGTTAAGGATACCCAGTATAATCTCCATACTGTAAAAAATGTTTGTACATAAGTTTAACTTGTTTTGAATATATGTTATTTTAAAAACAAGTGCACACTGTTTATTTATAGTCAAATTTACTGCCAATTTAAATTTGAAACAAGTGATAGCTGACCAGGAACAGGAGTCTTTTGAAGGTGACAGAAGGTTTATAGAAAGAAGAGATGCTATATTTGTTACAAAATGAACACACACTTTAAAGGAGTGCAAGTCTCTTACCTGGAAGCAACAGCAAAAATCTCAACATAAAGAAAGAAGTGCCTATTCTATGATTCATCAGTGCATGATCAATGGTCAGATGAAATTAGCAAATCAATCAACAGTACCAATAGTTCTTGGAGCTTGTGACAAATATCAAAAGTTGTTACTAAATCACAATATGCCAATAACTAAAGGACAAATTGGAGACAAGAAGTGAAGCTTCTACATGACACTAAACACAGTTTAGTTTTTCATAGCAAAAATAAATGTCAAGAATCAACATTTAAAGATCAAAGTTTTAGTTTTGCTACCCACATATAGCAACAAACAAATGTAGAATACATTTCATACAAACAGAATCTGAAAAAATGACCTTCTAGGTCTAAGATTACAGTAAGGAGATAAGATGTAAAAAATGTTAACATAAGTGAAAACTGACTGGTAAGAAGGAGGAACAAAATCTATTGCATCAGTATACAGGTAGATTAGGAAATGCAGATCCTAGACAACACAAGATTAAAATGATTACAAGGGATCTTACCACAGTGAAGCCTTAAGTGAAAAGAGACAGAGAAAAGAACTGCAATTTTTGGTGCAAACTGCATGATTATTACATGATCAAAAACAATCTTTGTATATTGTGAAAATATATATTTCTTTTGAAGAGCAACTTATTGTCAGATATAAGACTGTTTAGTGTAGGAAGTATTATTAATTATTTTAATTTGCATCTTTAATTCACTGACATCAAAGCTATCAAATGTTGTGTCTGCAATACATTAATGTTGAGTCTATGAAGATTTCTGGAAGCCTAAGTAATAAATATGTGTAAGTAACTGCAACTAGATGAGCAGAAGTAGAGTAAAAGATAAAGTAATAATTCAGTCAGAAGAATGTAAGAAATCATGAAGATAACTACCATGGTAGTGAATGCTATGTTACAGTGAAATTAGCAGTGTGACAGAGATGAGGATAATTCATTTTGTAAAAGTGTGTTCTAAGAGTTGAACCCACTTTTGTGACTCATGCCTAACATATAAACTAGTTTCTATCTGTTTGCATCTTTCATCTTCTATAACAGCAGGCCCAAAAGAATATGGAATTAGCAAAAGTAAAACACTACCACACGACATGAGACTCCCTCTGTGCACCACTACCAAACTATAATTTTGAAATCTGTCAGAAGATGCAAGCATTGGAAATGTATGGGGAGGAAGGATGGGAAGTGTGAGCACATGGAAGTACCTATAAGAAATACATGATAATGTTATTAAATGAAAACTCATGACACAGTATTCTCCATCCACTCATAAAATTAACTCAAATTCACGCTGAAGGTAGAATGTGGATCATATCGTTTTCACTTCAAATCTCAGAGTCCAGTGAGAACCTATCTGGAAACTCCAGGAAAGCACAGAGTAGCCCAATGACAATGATCAAGGAATGTATCATCCAGAATTTATGGGAAGTCCAACAAATGCCACTGATCCCTGTAGCTATGAAACAAACCTGAAACAAACCTGAAACAACCCAGGTCACCAATAACCTCATAACAATAAGGAAAAACCCAGATAAAAAACATGCCAAAAAGATCTCCTGCAACCAACAACACAGAAAACCCATCTTGAGGAGAAGATAAACAGCCCTAAACCTATTTAAGGACTTGTGTAATTGGTTTACTATCTCCAAAACCTTACTCAATGAGAACCAATGTTCACATGAGGGTAAAACTAGGGCACTCAACTGGGAATG
Organism: Carcinoscorpius rotundicauda; assembly: GCA_011833715.1. Lineage (NCBI taxonomy): Eukaryota > Metazoa > Arthropoda > Merostomata > Xiphosura > Limulidae > Carcinoscorpius > Carcinoscorpius rotundicauda. Next base: position 11,620,842 of record CM022405.1, on the reverse strand, counting down.
AGCTGCATTTGGACGTTTCTACTCTGGGAAAAATCACTCACCCTAAGGATCTTATAACTCCCTCTACGCTAGCAGAAAATCACTGGTATATTCTGAACTGATGGTTACAGCCACTGCATGGAACCTATCCAGTTTCAAGGAGCTGACAACTAAGACTGTCTTACTCTTGTTTGGAAAGAGGATGAAGAAGCCAATTATCCAAGTAAATACAGAAACAAAGTCAAAGTGTATGAATATATTGAGAAAAGGAGTGAACCACTTCACATAAACACACAGTGAGGAAAGCAGGTTGAATGTCCAGGTGTTTAAAAGGTATACCACCTCACATCAGGCAAACTGGTGGGAGTAAAACCTGCACAACTGACATGAAGTAGTACAATAACCTGTTTAGTGAGGAGGTTAAATACTGCCTTGGATAGACACTGGGACAGCCAATTACCCCAAGAAGAAAGGGAACAGGAGAAGATGGAACAGGATAAGACAAAACCCTCTAATAAAGTTCCACAAAGACAAACGTTGGAAAGAATAGAGCTGCTCTGATGAACAAAAGTTGTCAAACAAGTTACCACTAGTCCCAATCCCCCCAGGCAGTCACAAAACTGTTGCCTGCATACTTTATATCCCTGCAAACTGTAAACCAGTGAGAAACTGGGCAGCCAAGGCCAGGAAGGGTAAATCCCAGAGAAAGGACACAATGCTATGTCCAGCTCCAATGGGAAAGATGAATCACTGTTGGACAGAAGCCACCTGCATCTCCAAGGACACAGTAACTATGTCACAGTCAAAACATCAGGAAAAAAATGGGCCTTGAAGTCCTGTGATGAATAGGGTTACAGATGAAGACAAAACAGTCATTTGTGTGAGGTACATGTTGCTTTCATACAAATTAGATCTGACAAATGTCTCCAGTTATAACTGGCTACTCTCCAAGGTCAACTCATCTGAAATGTTCAGCTCACATGATGCTGACATCTGTACCAATATATCACACTGCACTCACTAATCATTACCCTATATTCTCCTGAAGAAGAACATTAAACTAATTAATACCATATGACTTTTGAGTTGTCTATTTTTAAGCTACTAGTACCACTATGATGTAAACTAATCCTCTTGTTATACATACTTATTAATTTTGATGTGATTCAAAATAAACATTCCACATATTAATTTGTAGGAAAAGAAAATCTACCACTTCTCTTTCTCCATAATTCTACATAAAATTGAAACTTTACTTCTACACCAGAATCGACCTATTTCTCTCAAGAAAACAGTTTTAAAATTTTCATGGATACTTCTTTTAAAAAGTAATCAAAAATCAGTGCATATGACAAGATTTTTTTCTGTTGAAATATAGCTGCCATTATACAGTCCTAACAAACACTGCAGTGAAGCATGAAATTTAATAAATAGAACAAGTTACACAAAATTTGGTTTTTACTTTTTGGGAGATAAGACAAATGGACACAGAAAAATATATATGCAAAACTTAGATTTACTTCCTCCACAGTATCTAAAGGCGACTCATTGCAAAACCCTCTCAGAAAAGTAGCACTGTCTCAGCTGAAGATAAATTCCAAAAGTTGTTTGTGTTTCCCAGTCCTACTGTTTTCGCTAAGTATGAAACAATACGAAGCATCAACACTATAAATTCCATTTAAAATTTTAAATACCTCAATGACATTTGCTTTATCTCTTCTTTTATCAATGGAAAAATACAGAGATCTCACTCCTTCCTCATATGAAATTTCCTCCATTCCAGGCACCATTACCTTTGGATTCTTTCCGATAATTCAAAGTCTTCCCTTAGGTAAGGGGCCCGGCATGGCCAGGTGGTAAAGGCAATCAATTCACAATCCGAAGGTCGCGGGTTCATATCCCCGTCACATCAAACATGCTCGCCCTTTCAGCCGTGGAGACAGACATTATAATGTAACGATCAATCCCACGATTCGTTGGTAAAAGATTAGCCCAAGAATTGGCGGTGGGTGGTGATGACTAGCCGCCTTTCCTCTAATTTTACACTGCTGAATTAGGGACGGCTTGCGCAGATAGTCCTCATGTAGCTTTGCGCGAAATTCAAAACAAACAAACAAATCTTAGGTAAGGGGCCCAAAACCGAACACAGTATTTCAAATGTGTTCTAACCAGTGACCTATAGTATAATATTATAACTTTTCTAGACTTGCATTTATATAGATACAGCATAAAACCCTACTAGCCCAACCATTAGCAACTGTACACTTTGATGACCTAAGAGACTAATCTACATTACATCAGGATCCTTTTCATTCATGACACTGTTAAGGTTATTTCCCAACCAAATATACTTATAATTGAAATCATAATAATCCACATGAATTATCTTGCATTTATTTACCCAATTCACTGAATAATCAAAATCCTTTTATAAAGTGGTAATGTCTTTTTCACAGTCAGCAACACTCAACACCTTAATGCCACAAGAAAATTTAAGTAATATGTTGACCATTTCTCCTTCTATATTACTGATGTAAATGAAAAAGAGCAAAGATTTTAAGACTAAATCTTGAGGAACTCTACTTGTGATAGTAATTACTCCAGTTTAACCGACCTTTATTTATATAGCAACTGTGACAGATTTACTGTCATACATTTCTTTTAATATCTATATTTGTTTCAATTTCGTTTCTGTTTGAAAATGTATGTGACATGTATTGTTAAATGTGTATTGCAAAATTCTCGCTTTTTCTCTAAATTTGTAGAAGATTCTTGAGCATAAGAATCAACAATGCATATATGTAGATAAGTGCCAAATTATTGCCAGCTTAATCTTCAAGAATCTTGCCTAATGAGTGTAAAAGGTAGCCATCGTAACACGCAAAGAGATAGGTTTAGTAATATTCTTTGTCTGCTACAATCAGTGTACTATAAACCTCGGAAGTTACAATTTTGATAAACGCTTATTAATCGGAAAACTTCAAATATTAGACAAGAAACCTTTTTAAGATTTCAAACATTACAAACCCTTTAACTTCCATGAATTTATTTGGTTTGTTTTGAATTTCGCTCAAAGCTACACGAGAGCTATTTCTGCTAGCTTTCCTAATTTAACATTGTAAGACTAGAGGGAAGGCAGCTAGACAACACCACCCATCATTAACTCTTGGGCTACTCTTTTGCCAACGAATAGTGGGATTAAATTCAACATTACAACGCCCTTACAGCTGAAATGGCGAGCATACATGGTGCATCTCTTCTCCCATTTGTTTATTGACCTCTAATCACTTTTGGTGGTATCCTTCTCCTTGTTGTCCACCCCTGGTTTCGACTTTGATTATTCTTAGACTTGCCAACTATACTTCCTTCGTGGGCTTCTATAAATTGTTTTGCTAGCTTGGTCATCTTGTCCATATCTTTCAGTGCTGTCTCTTTTAGGAACAGTGACATATCAGTGGAGCACATAATCATTAATTGTTTATATATTAATAGATCTTTCAGTCCTTTTAAACTATTTTCCTACATGGTCATACCAGTTCACCTTGTAAAGTATCGCCACAAATTAAAATACAGTTTATCCCATGTCAGGTTTAATTCATTTGAACTTCTGGCATAAACCTTTCTTGGTAGGTTCATAACATTCCAACAAGGCCACTTTTATTTTATCATAACCCATGGTATCCTCTGATATTATGCTCGCATACATCTGTGTGAGAAGGGAGAGAGGCTGATTACCTGGCCACCTTTGTTCTAAGTGATTTTTTGGCAAATCTTTTGCACCTCATAAGGAAATAATCCATATTCTCTTTATGTTGATCAAATCACAAGTGACAAGTAGCATAAGAAATATCACTGCTTTTTCTGACAAATTTGGATGCTCAGCACATCTCAGCCAAAAATTAATTAACAAGACTTGACTAAAACGGTATTTTAATGCAGTGTCAGGGGACAGTTCATTAATAGAATCAATTTATGTTTCCCCTAGTTGTAATACTTCCTCATTTTCTGTGTCAACAGTAAAAGTGTTCCTGTTACACATTTAACTGCTGTCAATCGGAAGAAAATATTCCTTCAAGGATGATTTTAGCCTCAAAAAATGCTCTTTGATTCATAAAAAAATACCATCTGAAATATTACCTTCTACATTTTGGTTTTGTAATTCTGTTAAAGTAGAAAAAGACTTATAATTTTTCTTTTCAACTCGATGTATTCAAAAGTTAATTGTTTATAGTTGCTTCTATCTTTTCCCGGATCTTAAAAATATTTTTGTTACCCTCTTGTAAATTTTGTTTTAGTGCATTTAAGAAGCCAAAAATATCACATAAATAGGCCACCTTAATTAACCATTGCGAATCATGAAATTTGTCTCTAAATTAAAATATTGCATTCTTTGCTGATGGAGAATGTTGCTCCAAAAACAAGATAGCTTCATTCTTTATTTCTATGAGTCTTTCTAAGAAATTTCCTTTTGATAACCACCGAACTTCACAGTGTAATAGAAGATGCTCGTGTACACTTCCTAAATGTTTGCATGCAGCTGTAAAAATCCTGAAATTAATCAAATTAGATTTCACGTAGTTTATGAATTTAACACATTCTTGCATAGTTGAATTCGAAAGTAACAACTATCGCCTCTCTGTGAATGCTACAATGCACTTATGCACAGTCTGGTGCCACTGCTCGGTTCCTCTGGAAAACATCTGTATGGAAACCTGCCATTGAGCAAACACCATCGGTACTCAATCAACACACTTTTTCCATTGAATACTACTCTGAATTACGAAATCATTGATTAAGTTAAAAATTTTGTCAGCCGTTGTTTTTGTTGGAATTGGTTTTGAAAAACAATAAATCTTCATGAATTGTGTCTTTATAACCAAATCTCACAAAGCACATTAAATTGACATTTTCTGCTATGTCTGTGCTTTCATTCACTTTAACAGCAACTTTTCTGCTGCCAGTTGGCGCTATCAAAGTAAGACTCAGGTCTCGCGTGCCTTTTAATTTTCATTAACAGAGTAAGCAAATTTAACACATTTGGAATGAAATTTTTACACTTTTTGTGTCGAAGAACTGGTTAACTTGAACGAACAAATGGTTCTTTGACCTTACTTACAGACAGGGGAAGATCGGCTTGGAATCAGTAGGGGTGATGTTCAGCTAACACGTGGTTTAAATGTATGACTTTTCAAAGGAAGTTCAAGATTATTAATACCACAAAACTTAACCTTAGGCTCTCTATATTGTACTAAATGTATAGCTTTAATTCCTGAGAAACTGAAGAAATGAAGACAACCGTCAACTAGTGGATTTTATAATTTCGTATCCTTCAGTACAAACTTTTCCTTTTCCTTTCTGTTGTATTAGCTTAGTTGAAATACTAAAATGTCCAGGCTAGATGAAATGAAAATTTAAATTATAATGTATTTGAAAATATTAATTTTTATTGGAATAAATTTATATTAACTGGTTTATTTATATTTTTCTTGAATATACAACAGAGGCTTGTAGAGAGTATAAAAAAGTAGTGGTTGTTAGTGAAAGGGAGAAAATTAATTTGATTATTTTTTTAGTTTTCTGCGGGCTGGCATTTTTTTTATGGACTGGTACTGCGTCATGGACCACACTTTTGGAAATACTACTCTGCAATACTTTTGTCACTATTAAAGCTGTGCATATAGAGACCTATTTTCACAATCGTTCACGTCCTTTTCTACTTTTGTAGATCCTGAATAGCTTACCACTGTTAGGTTTTTATGTATGGGTAAGATTATTTACAGTAGGTGTCTGTGATTTGTTTGCAATAAATTTCAACAGTAAGCAAACAGCACACATTCTACTTCTTTTAAAATAATTTATATTAAAAGAAGTCAGAATGATATACAAATATTCATTACATATTTGGTTATCCCAGTTATACAACTTTAAATACTTTTCTCGTTTTTCATCAACATCTACGTATGTTTGTTCAGTTGTTTTAAAACATAATTTGACAAGACGAAGTATCCTTCCTACTCTGTTTTTAGTCTGTGATAATTTCACTCTAAAACAAGCGCTGTAACTATTGATCACCACATTTGTATACAGAGCTATAAATAATTAAAACAAATTATCATACCCTGTCCTGTTATTACCATACAGTCTGAAGTAATTTCACTATATACTCGTTACGGTTAAAATCAAAATCATGCGAGCTAGATCTATCTAACCATCTGAAATTGCATTTTGGACACATATTCATTGCCCCAAAACGGCTAAGAACGTTCCACATCGACGGTATATTCAGAAGCTACGATATTCAATTAAAACAATGAGAAAACATAGCAGGTTCTAGTAGTATAACACAGTAATATAACAATCGCCAATACACAATGACTGAAAAAGTTGTTGAGAAATATGCTATAACATATCACTTCTAAAAATAACTAAATTTAACACTTACTTTATACTTAAATTATCTTTAAAATAATTTTTGGATTAAACTTCAGAAGTCGTGTATATGCAAGAGGCTTATTTATTCAATTTTTGACGCCTTTTAAAACTCTTGGAGAACTATTATTTGGCCCAGGATTCTTATCTTTCTTTTACACTTTCCAAATTTTTCTTAAGAAGTTCAAAATTATTGCAACAATCTTCTTCGACCTTGTTTCCGTCTATCAGCTATTGAAAGTAAGTAATACTGCTTAAATCTTTATTAGTAAAAACTGAAGAAAAATCAGAATTTAGTAATCCAGCCAACAGATACAAGATTTCCATATCATCTCTCAAAAATCCTATCTCCATCCTAACATTTGTACGCTCTTAATGTATATAAATGAATTATTACTGTTACTTTTTAATTTAAGCCAAACATTTTTTTTACATCTCTCGTGACGTATTAATTTCCTGTTTGACCAATATTTTTGAAATTCTATAATTTTCTAACTCTACTAGCTTACTAGTCAATTTAAGTTTCCTAAATTTTTATGCTTTTCTTTAAGTTCATCTCTTGTATCCTCTGTGAGCTAACCTGTTGTTTTTTTTACTTGCAGTCAACCTTTTCTTTCTATTAACAGTGAATAAATTGAATGCATTAGCAATCTGAGTGGGCTGGCATGGCCGAGCGCGTTAAGGCGTGCGCTCGTAATCCGAGGGTCGTGGGTTCGCGCCCGCGTCGCGCTAAACATGCTTGCCCTCCCAGCCGTGGGGGTGTATAATGTGACGATCTATCCCACTATTCGTTGGTAAAAGAATAGCCCAAGAGGTGGCGGTGGGTAGTGATGACTAGCTGCCTTCCCTATAGTCTTACACTGCTAAATTAGTACAGATAGCCCTCGAGTTGCTTTGTGCAAAATTTCAAAAACAAACAAACTCTTACCGTTGAATCGTTATTATGTCACAGTCAATCTCTAATTCAGCTATCACTTCTGAATTAAGGACGAGTAATGCAAATAGATCTCGAATATATTTTATGCATCTGAAACACAAACAGTGATGGTTCAGGTTTAAATTAAGTGTCGTAATGACCATATGTGTTTTGCAGTTACCATAATCAAAGCGACCTCATAAAGAAATTGGACCAACGAAAACATAACAAATCACATCCATGACATTATTCATAAATAGCTTTGAAAAAATGAAACGTTGATTTTGCTTTTTTCTTAAAATATCTGAAACGCTCATTTTAATAAAAATTAATTAGGAAGGTAAAAGAACAAGTAATAAATGTGTTTATGCAAAAATAAATTATTTATCTTCACTTTATCACCACTAGAATATACAATCTCATTTTAAATTAATTTATAATTCCGTATATTTTATTACAACTAACGGCTAGTAAACTATCCTCATTCGATTTCTTTTATCTTTGGGCCTGGCATGGCCGAGCGCGTTAAGGCATGCGCTCGTAATCTGAGGGTCGCGAGTTCGGGCCCGCGTCGCGCTAAACATGCTCGCCCTCCCAGCCTTGGGGGTGTATATGTGACGGTCAATCCCACTTTTCGTTGGTAAAAGAGTAGCCCAAGAGTTGGCGGTGGGTGGTGATGACTAGCTGCCTTCCCTCTAGTCTTACACTGCTAAATTAGGGACGGCTAGCACAGATAGCCCTCGAGTAGCTTTGTGCGAAATTCCAAAACAAACAAACTTTTATCTTAATATCTCTCTGCTGGAAAAGCTGTAAGTTCACGGATTTACATAGCTCAAATCCGGGGATCGATTATCTCGTTGGAAACAGCAAATGGCTCAATGTCGATTTGCTTCAAATGAAGAAAGAAAGAAATTCAAAAGTAAAATTTTACATTAAATGCAATATTACTAGCAGTCCCCTGGTGCGCTTAATAAGAAGCAACAATGTAATATTTCATGTGCTCGTTATGCAAATTGAAACCTTAAGTTTCAACTTTGTACTGTAATTGTAAGAAATACAAAATTGAAAGTGAAAACCTTAAACTTGTTACATTTAGCTTAAAATTGTGGTAAGTGATTGGTTCTAGTTAGAAAATATACTTTAACAGTATAAGTATTGTATAATTATGAGCTATTTTTTATGCTATTAAGTACATTAATTGTTTGACTGAGTTTGTGTATCATATAGTGATATTGATTGTTAATATTAATTCTTGAGATTCATTAATACCGTGACGTTAGGTGCTCAACATCATGTTATTGAAGAGTTATAATAATGTATATAAATGTGGATAAAGTGTATGAATTATCAAGCTTATGAAACTCTATATTGGTAGTTGTTAGCTCTGTGTTTGACCACTGTAAAAATGTGTGGAACATTTTGAAAACTATAATTTACTTGGATGAATATTATATTTGTGAGTTGCAGTTGAGTTCAGAACTAATAGTTTAGTAATACTAATTGTAATTGCAAGATGTGAAGTAATTCTCCCTGTTAGCGGAACATGTAAGTTGTTTGAGTAACTACTATATCTCAATAATTTTATACTTTGTACTGAGTAATATTTGATTCAGTCTTGGTTACTTTTGTACAGTTATTTTATCAACAATAATTGAATAACTGTTGTAATTTAAAAAGTGCTATACAGTGTACATCTGTTCATAATTTTTATGAAACAGTATTAAGGGTACTATAATGGCCTGTTGGTCCATTAAAACTGTCCCATTGACATGAAGAAACTCATCTATTATTGATCACTTAAGTATTTATTGAGTGTTTCTTTAAACTCTTTCACTTTTACTCCATAAATTTATCTGAAAAAAAAAGAATGTTTCAAAGGCCAACCACCTTGTTCAATAATGTATTTTGATGTTCTTTTATCCCACTATTCTCACATTTAAGTACAAACAAAAAATAATGTTTCAATACTGTCAGATTATGTAACAATAGACATCAACCAGATTCCTTCTAATTCATCATTTTAAAGAGAATCAGCTTTTGTAATCTTAACCTGTTCTCAGTTGACCTTATACCTTTCCCTCTCTAGTGTTGTGTTTGTATTTCTTTGAATATAACCTAAAATCCTGTTTGCAATACTATTAACAGCAGAACACTGCTTTGATGACTTGAAAGACTACTCCACCAGAAAACTAAGATGTTTCTTCCATAATGGTGTTATGGATATTTTCATCAAACTTATAATTGAGGTTATGATATCTTGTATGTATTAAACAAATTTTTTATAATTAACAGCCATCTGTCATTTATTTGTTTACTACTAAGAAATACAACATTTTGTAAATTAGTAGCATTCTTTTCACAACCAGCAACAACCAAGACTGCTTAAACCTAAAGTTGTCAGTAAAAACTGAAGAAAAAGAACAATTTAATAACCTAGCTATTTTATAATTGTTAGAAATAAGGTTTCTACTATCATTTATCAAAAGGCTTACTCCCATCTTTAACATTTTGCATACCCTCCATGTATTTGAAAAAAAAAATCCTTGATATTATTTTTACCTTTTCATGTTATCATTTTAGTTGCCTAAAGTAATGTTTAGCTAATTCTTGATTTTCTATAGTTATCTAAGTTTTCTGTTGGGGCAGGCTATTTACATTTCTTAAATTTGTCACACTTTTTTAAATTGTCATTCCTTATATTGTTAGCAATCCAATCTAGTCATTAACTTCAGCTACCCTTTATTTTTATAAGTAGCACATCAGTTTTAAAATTTTAAAAATGTTTTTACAAAACAATTTCACATGTGACCACCAGTATCTCCATTGAATTTATTAGCTTGATTCACAAGACAATTCTTGTATCCCTTTTAATATACATTTTTAAAAACTTGTAACCAAAATCTGAATTATTTACTGTCTCCTTGGGTATTAAAACATTAAACATAATTTATCAACAATCACTTGCACCTCTACCTCAACTTCTACAACATCTATATTAGAAATTAACAACAACTTTTAAATAACAGAATAGATTTCTTGACCAAATTCTAAAGTAAAATATCCTGATTGGTTTTTAAAAACGTTTTCTTCACACTTCAACTCTAGTGTCTAGTTAATTTTATCAGTTTCATTGTATGGTGTGTAAGAAATTTCAACTGGATTTTATCTCCTTACTCTTCTCTTTGATATCCTTAGTATCAAAAGGATGCCTAATTCACATTTTACTACCTACCTTTTTATTCCTATGTCTGTATTGAGCAAATTATATTATAAATTCATTTATCCAAATTGTCTAAATCTCTGTTCTTGTAATATCAACATATTGGATGAAATTATAATAATTTAGTTTACTCTTAAATCTAATTTTTTACACTTAATAAAATAGCAGTTGTTACGGTGTGAATACCTTTTACAAGCTGGCAAGCATTATTACATTTTTTCTTGTTATAAGACATGAGTATTAGGCCTATCAGATTTTTAAACATTACAATTTTTATCTAGTCTAACAAATCTAAGTTTTAGAATTCCTTATTTTAGAAGGGAATTTTATTTTGTTACAAGCTATTAACATGTTCTTCATTTATTGGAATAATCTCTAGTTCAAGCTTTCTCACTCCTAGTGAGAAATCTTTTCTCACAGCATCAAAACATTTTTAAGTTGTATGTATTAGCTAATCCTAAAGTATTCAGTAATAATAATAAGACATTTTTTGTAAGATAATTAACCTACTTATAGTTATTGATATTGGTATTAACAAGTGTTCTGTGAAAAATAACAAAACACTTTTTTAAGAACTGCTTAATCACACTCCGCGTCTTTTCCAACATCAGTGATATTAGCGTCCTTCTCACTTCTTATAAAACAACCTTATCCTTTTTATTTTATTTTGCCAGTTTAAAACAACATTTTTGAATTACTTATTTAACCCATTATTATAGCTTTTACTTTTAGCAGCTTATAATAAATACTTTTTACTAGCATATATAAAATCAGTATTATCAACTTAATATTTGCCATGTAGTATTCATGATCTATTATAAAATCTTTGAAGGGCAAAGAAACTGCTGAAATGCACTAATTCCTGTACCTGTCATATACTTAATTGCTTTCCAATGATTTAACCTGTTATGCATTCAAATGCACATATACTTGTTGATTGAGATTTATCCCTTATAATATCTTCCTTATGAGCTGTTTACAATTTTTTTTTTGTACTAACAAGTAAATAACTACATTTTTAAAGTTTAGAACTAATGTATCTTTATGGATCTCTACCCTGGTTAATGACTTCAAATCATTCTTTTTTAAAAATCATAAGCTCAAGTATGAACAACAGATTCCAGTTGGAAAAAATTCTCATTATCCTACTAATAATTTGGTGCCTAATGTTTAACCTTCACTACTTGCAGCTAAAATTCATAATAATAATAATAATAATAATAAATATATGACTGTAGTATTTCTATGCTATCTTTTATTTACAATGCATCAAATGAAATTTTTTTCTCATTCTTAACTCTGTGAAGGATAATGATATGAGTCTTATCAAAACTGGTATATTGCAGAATTATATAATATTTTACAGTTTAATGCGTACCATTTACTAGAAACGGATTCAAATACATGTAGATATAGAATACTTTACTTTTTGCAAGGAAATTGTTAAAAGTGTTGTTTTCAGTACTATGACTTTTGATTTATTGTAGGGCAGTAATGACAGAAGGTACTAAGGAGGTTAGTATCAAAATCCATCCTCTTACCCATAATCCGTCAGAGGCATGGGAGGATCTGAGAAAAGTACATATTGTTAAAAAAGTCCAGCCACTTTCTCTTAATATGCCAGTCAGCTCAAGAGCTGTTCGTTTTGTGTGCATGTCTGACACTCATTCTCTCACATCTCACCTGAAATTTCCTATTCCTCCAGGTGATGTGTTCATTCATGCTGGGGACTTTACAAGATGTGGTTTGATAAATGAAATCAAAGAATTTAACAAGTTTTTGGGTGAGTTTTCTAAAATAGTATATTTACACACACACATATATATAGTTTGTAAGGACATGGACAAGAAAAGTTGTGAAAATACAAAGTATCCATGAAAGACCAGTATTAGAAGTTTAATGACTTCTTTAATTTAGCTTGCGTGATACTGTGTGTGTGTGTTGTGGGAGAGTTATCAGTTTTTATGCAGCATGGTTTGAGGAACACTGTTCTAATGAGTTAATCAGATGTATTTGACTAACAGATCTATTAATTATTGAGTCAGTAGATACCAGTAACTCCCTGCTCTAATTGTCCTTCTTCAGCTTAGAAAAGGCAGGTATGGCAGATACAAGTTTAATCTCTGCTGTTCTAGAAAATTTCTCAACTGTTCTTTTGAGTTGAATTTAAGCTTATATGTAACTACACCTTGCGAAGAGCACCTTTGTCCTTACTTCAGAGTTTGTTTTTAATTATTTAACTCTTTATCTTTACAAGAAATTAGAATAGGAAAATGAAAAAGTATTTCTCTTCATAATGATCTTAGTTTTAAGTACTTTCAAACTAGGAAAACTAATTGAATGAAACATTAGAAGTCTTTGAATAATCTGTATTTTGGAGTTTTATGGAGTTAGATTATCAGCCATTCCTTTGCATGTTTTGTTTAGAATAGGAACATTTCTTTTGTGTCGTTTTACCAATTATTAGACTTTGTTTTGAATTTAAGATCACTTTTTCCAAGCCAATTATTTCAGTGAATCATCTGTTAATTTCTTCTACCTTTCTTCTAGTTTTTTCTTTGTTTGTTTCACATAATTAAAGATTGTTGATTCTTTTTAACTTCATTTATACATTCTGATTTAAGAGATTTGATAATTCTTTCAGTAATTTTTCATTACACCTCCATCTGAATTTTCTTTCATGCCTTAAATGTTTATAAGCCAACATGATTTATGTTTTATTTTGGATAGTTACATGGTACAAACAAGAGTTATATTTTTTTTTATACTAATTGCAAAATATCGCATAGTTGAGGTGGTTTGTGAATGTTAATTCTTAATCTGTTTTTGTTTATTCAAATATGATGGATGAAATGCTGTACTTAAATCCCATCAAACATTCTTGGATAAACCATATACACAGATTCATTGCCATGCAAATCCCCTTACAACAAACTTAAACAGAGGAGTGGAATGCCTTTTATCCAGGCTACGTTATATGCAGTATGAGAAGTATGCTAAGATGTCAAAAACTTTATAAAATCTCAAGATAATTATTTCTTATTGAAAGTTAATTGTTAACTTTAGCATTCCTTATGTTTTTGTTTTAAACACTACATGGCTTACACTTTTATTTTGAGAGTTATTGTTTAAAACTGTCAGTATTGATAAAATGAAAACTTGTTAAAATGTTGGTTCAGAAAAGCTCATAATAAAAGTCTTTTAACTTTAACATTTCTGTTACTTTTCATTACTTAGTGAAGTGTTGAGACCTCCTCTTCTTTTCTTTTTCTTTTTGCTCCCTTAAATGTTTTTGAGAAGTGTATTTGCTGTATACTCTAAGAACTCAGTTTGAAGGTGTTGATAATTTCCATATAGGACTTGAGTGTGATTTATTGAGGTAAATATTAAAAGAAACTGTTAGCAAGTCTGGTAATAACCATGACTAATTGAGTTTTGAAAGCTACGTATCTAAGTAATTGTGAATTTAAAAATAAGATGTGTTGTGAATTAATATATGTATAAAACTGATTTTATCTAATTTAAAAAATTGTTGACCAATCTGAAAGTTATTTTGTTGTTTTTCTTTATCTATACATACGTCATTTGGGGAGATAACGTTTCTGTTAATGTGATACATGCAAATAATGTAGACTTTTTTTTTAAAACTATGTGGATATGAGATATTACACGTAGAAGGTTGGTGTATAATTGGGAATAAGAGATCACCTTGATGGCTCATCTGGCTATTTTGTCACAATTATCACTTCTGTCTTATGTTTGTAAATATATTTGTGCTGTTTTCTCACTTTATTTTGAGTTGAGGAAAAGTTAATATTAAGATAATCAGTACATGCTGACTTTTGATTGAAACTGTTTTTGTAAAATAGCACTATGATTTATCAATTATCATTTAGCATTGATTATACTTAGGTAAATTACCTCACAAGTATAAAGTTGTCATAGCTGGTAACCATGAACTCACTTTTGATCCCTCAACGTCTGACATCGAAATGGTTCAACGTCACATTTCTGTGTTGGCCCTTGCACAAAGAGGAGGTTCCAAGTCATTAGAAAAAGAACCTAGAGACTTGCTTACAAACTGTATTTACCTCGAGGATTCTGAAGTTGACATCTATGGACTCAAAATCTATGGCACTCCATGGTAAGTGCAATGGAATGAAATGTCTTTGTTAGTCTTAGAGAATGTGTTTGGTTTAAATTTCCAAATTTAATGACAGACTACAGAGTACATATCTTTTTTTAATATCACGAACTTGTTTGCAGCTTTCAAGTAAGTGTTTGGTAGTGAGGTAGGAATAGGATTTAGAAATATTATGTGTAAAGTAAAACTTGTAAATCATGCCCAGATGGAAGTGCATAGCTGGACATCTTTACTTAGACCTGCTCATCTTGAAACTTTTATAATAAAGATGTAACAGAAAGATCAACACACTTGCCAGTGCTGACTTTCCTTACCAGAAAGATAAAAAAACAAAAACAAAAAAAAAAACCTTATCACTAAGTGTGTTAATTAATTAGAATGCCTTATTGGAGATGGTATTTTTGCTTGTTTAAGGAGTTGAATGTAACATTTGTGTATGTAATGCACTAGACTTAATCCATATTCTGCTATACACAAGCCATAAATGATTTATACAGTCATTAGTTCAGTTAATTTGCATGATAATTTCTGTTTTAAGTATTTAATTGTACTATTCAACTTATGATTGTTGGAATCTGAGTGATTGGCACAAATGAAATGTATTTTAAAGTATCTACTGTATTTGTTTATCAAAAGTAATCTGTATGTAAATTTTCTCTGAATAAATTCAGTTATTGATTTTGTCAGCAAACTATATTTTAATACTATAATTTGAAAATATGGTTATTCTAGGAAAGAAGAAACAAAGATTCTTGAAAGTTCAATTTAGTATTGAATCTCCCAAATATTTTGTTATCTTTTGAAGTAAAGTTTCTTAAAATCTTAAATTTTGGTGAATGCAGAAAACAATGTTTGAGAAATCTCTTATGAGTGGGAGAGTTGTCTTCTGGGGTGCTGAAAATTGTACAGGTAGTTTCAGCCAGAGCAAAGCCAGTATGGAAAGATCTCAGTGGAAAACTAATTCAAGCTTCATTCATGTGGCATTTTCTTATTATATTTTGTATTTGAGACTTAAACAATTTTTAAGAAATCATACATGGGTGGAAAAATTCTGTTTTGGGTATAGGAAATCATACTTCTGTGTTTGGCCAAAACAATCGATATGGGAAAATCATGGTGGAAAAAAATGAATAGAAATGAATCCTTCTGGCAGTTTCTTGTGTTTCATACTTTTTAATATACTTGTACATCCCTGGTGGCTGTTCTACAAGTCTTACCACCATTAGTTATTCTTCTCATTCTGGCAAAGTCAAAGGGGAAGATTTGGGTTGGTTTGTGAATGTTTGGACATTTTCAGTACTGGTAAACATTTCTGCTCCTATCTATCAGGGATCTTTAGCATCTGATAGACTTTAGATGTGCATAAAAATTAAAATAATGATGTAATATATCAAAAGATTAGCTATTTAATCTTTATCTCCAAAATATTAGGATAAAATAAATTCAGTAACCAACATCTAATCAAACTACAGTTTTGCAACATTTTGGTTATCTGCCTGATAAACAGACAGGTATTTAAAAAACACAAACAAGTAAATATAAAATTAGGTTGGCTTATATAATTTTGTATTTCATTTCAACACTGTGTGGGCATTTAAATGACTATAATAAATAAGGAAGAAATGTGTTCATAATCGTGAACTGGAGATCTATAGCACAGCACCAATGATTAAAGTAAGTACATTCCTGGTTTCTATAAAAGTATAACAAAATTTATAATTTAAATTAAGTATTAGGGAACAAATTTAAGTTTTTATAAATTTTAGCTCATGTATGATTTTTGATTTAATGTATAATTATTTATTTAAAGTAAAGTTAAAACTAGCTGTTTCTGAAAAAAACAACAAACAACTTTCCATTTTCTTATTTATTCTAGGCAACCAGAATTCTTTAATTGGGCATTCAACCTGCCTAGAGGAGAGGCTTGTCTTGCAAAGTGGAAGAAAATACCAACTGATGTTGATGTTCTAGTCACCCATTCTCCACCTATTGGCCATGGGGATTTTTGCGTTACTGGAGTGCGAGCTGGCTGTGTGGAACTTCTCAGCACAGTGCAAACTCGTGTTAAACCTAAATATCATGTATTTGGCCACATACATGAAGGTATGGAAATTAATTTTGTATGTAATTTGGTTACTGACATTTATTTTACATCATGAAAGTACCGTGGATCAGAGGTTAGAATATTTGTACAAGACTATCATTCATGATAACTGATCACAAATTGTGTCAGTTGTTTGCACACAAGAATAATTTCTAACCATGTGTTAGAGATAAGTTTAAACATCATGAACTGAAAAACATAGTTTCAGGAATATTCATTTATTGGATGTCAACAATACCTCGTGAAGTTATTCATTAGTATAAATTCCATGTGTATGCCTTTTCATGAGGCACTTGATATGGGGGTTGAGGTATGTAATTGTAAGTTCATTCTCCCCTAAACTCTTTCAAAAGCATGAGGTGGGATCTGACAAGTACACATAGCTATGTAAAGTTCTTCTCAGACAAACTCTTTAGATTTTAAGGCCTGAGAAGTAATACTCGTTAATGTTTCATTGTTATTGTTTAAAGCACTGTCAAACACTTCTCAATAATCCATTCAGAAAGAGCTGATGATTGATCTTGTCTTGCGGATTGAATTTGCTGACTCAGTAACAGATCCTTCCCTGTGGTATTCATACTCTCTGAAATAATTTGCACTTACTACTTCCACTACCTCCAAATCTAGCCACTTGGATTGAAATTAAGACAAAATTGTTCTAATCAGAAAGAGATAATAATCCTTTTGCTACAGGCTCAGTATAATATACACAATTTTTTCTGCATGTTTGCAGATGTTAAGTATTTGCACCCTAAATTTTGATACAGCAAGTGTATTTTCACAAAATTTGTTGTTTTTTTAGTAAACTTACAAACATTTTGTGTTTTAAAAAATTAATAAAAAATCAGATTTTCTTTTAATGAAATTTTTTTAATGAAGATTTGTTTGTGAAAATTGTTTTGTTAGTAGTCTTAGTGCAAAGTGATTTCATGTTATGATTAAAAGAACTGTTCTTTATTTTGGAAATCTCAAATATTATTTGCTTGATCTTTAAAGCCTCCTAAATAGATTTAAATTGTTTGTTTTCAGTAAGACTTTTTGTTATTTTCAAAACTAAAAATTTAGGGTCTATCACTTAACCTTGTAACCATCATTAAACAAAAATAATAAGGAAATATAATTTTTATTTCTTTCAGAATGACTTCACATTACAACACATGAAAATACAAGTCTACCTTAAGTAGCTTAAGTCTTCACACTATATTATATTGACCTAGTCATGCCTAGCTAACATTACATAACTTGTATTGACAAGGTGCACATTCACTTATGTTATGTATCCAGTAATATAAAACTGACCTTTTAGTCTTTCCTGTCTTGGCTGTGTTTTAGTGGACTAGTGTTTTGTAATATACAGTGATATTTTAGTTATTATGCATATATATGTACATAGATTATTACTATTTAGAAATAAATTTTTAAACTTCTCTTAAAATATAAAACAATACATTAGAAAGCAAAGCAAACAATTCTCTTCTTGCTATGACCTGTGCACTCAGTTTTTGCTTGACGTAGGTTGCTAAACCTTTTAAAACTCTGCACATGAATGATATGAAACATTTTTGTTTAGGTTTTATATTTTTCAGTTGAATGACCAAACAATCGTAAATAACTGCATTAGTACCATAAATTCCACTATAATTTATTAAGCTTACAACTAAGATGTATTTGGGTTTTAAAAAATGTGACACTTTGAACAGACAAAAGACACACCTCCTTGAAAATTTGGATCAAAAGAATGTGGTAGCCTTTTCACAGATTAAAATGGCTGAGAAAAGAACTCTGAGGACATTCTAAGCTGTTGATTGGTTATTCATATTTCATATACTGTAGAAAGAGTATATAAGAGACTATTTCAAAAATGAAAAGAGTTTAATTCTGTACATAAGCTGTACCTCAGCAAAATAGATACGAGGTTCTTATTCTAGCTTATCAAAGTGTTAAAGCTAGTAGTTTGAATTCCTAATTTATACAAAAGTTTAGACTTGGTATTTTGATTTCACAAACATCTAATTTTTATGAGCACTGCCTTCAACATATTGCCCGACTCACTAAAAATCTATGTTTAGATGTGTTCCTTTAATATTTACTTCTGAATTAAGAAATTAACTTGTATGTAATATTAAAGTTTGAATTATTCTCTGCAATTTTACTCCAAACGTATTGACATAAATTCATAAAATAGTTGTTCAATAAAATTTGGATTGCAAGCCAACAAACACAATGACATAGCCTTTGACCCATTGCCTAAGGGTTACATCAATCTTTGAAGTCCAACCAAGCTTGAATTTCGTGACACCTGTTTGTGTGTGTGCAAAATTGTTAATGTTTCTTTTAAAAATTGGTTATCTTGTGCAAAGTAACATTTGTTTGGTGAACATGCTTCTTTGCCATTATTTTAAGCCATGTGATGTTCATAAGCATATTGCAATTAGTTAACACAACTGAGATTGTTATGACTTTCCTCTAAATGCAGATACTTTATTACATTGTGACTCACTTCTGATATGGTACATTACCTTTTTTTTCACATGCATGGTTATTCTCATTTATTGCTATTTTCTACAGACAATGTTTTTTCGTATGCCACAAGCCTTGTTACTCTTACATATCTAACAATTATCATTTTTCAACTGCATCTTACATGTAAATTATCATGGAACACACCCTCCTGATGAATGTGAATCCTTCTCTTTGATTCTACAAAACTATTACTTCTCATTAAGTATTGTAGTGGAGACCTTTTTTTAATTGTTCTCTTCAAGAGATTTTTTCTTTATTTCATATGAAGTGGAAATATTTTTTACTATAGTTTTATTTCTGTAGTTTTATACAGTAACTTTTGTTTTTATTTCTTTCCCAATGAATCATCATTAGCATTCCAGAGTTCATGTTACCATTTGGAGGTTCTTTCACCTATTTCTAGTACAATAAGACAGGCTTCAGGTCAGGAGAACTTGACTGAAGAAATTTTGCTTTTATTAATCAGGAGTTTGATAGTTGTTATTTGAGTCGCATTTCTTCTTCCAATATTGCTACCCCTTGGTGTGGATTCCTGTACGTGGTGAGGGGACCTCCCAGGGAAGGTTCTGTTCTGTCTGGTTACCTTCTCTGGGATCTAAACATCCACCCACGTGTTTACCATGTGTGGCGACCCGTGAAGGGGAGGAGAGGATCCTGGTGGTTGAGGGGTCCAACCCCAACACACCATTTTGGCCTCAAATTCCTGTAGACAGGCGGCTTATGGGTGGCCCCCCCTTGGGTCAATCAGCTGGTCCACTTGGGCTAGAGCCAACCAAGTACCAGTGTTGGAAGTTCTCAACGGGTGTTTTGGACATTGTGCCTGATGCTGGTGTTTGGGTATAGTGCTCACGAAACCCTGGCGTTGCTGCATTGTCCTTGCGTGACTTTGTAGTGCATCCCCTTGTAGGTCTCCATGCTGGGTGGGGTCAGTGAGTACCGAAACTTTTCCTCTTTCCTATGGATCCTCCAAAAAATTTAAATAAAATTGTAAAAAAACAGTCAATGGGTAAGTGACCACGTCTTGAATACTCAGAACAGCAATCTCCAACATTAGTGACACACGTACCTCATTTTCTCACATTACATTCTCTTTTAGAAAAACCTTTAGGGCAAATGTCCCCTTTTTTTATTCAAAAGGAACTAGAGGGACTTGCTGGCTCTCCAAAGTCAGTAAAGAAGCTTCGATCTGGTGACATATTTGTTGAAACATCCACATCTCAACACAGTGAACTCCTCTTGAATTCAAAGGCAATTGGGGATGTACCTATTGAGGTTACACCTCATGCTACTTTGAATTCATCATGAGTTATTGTTGAAAGGGATTTGAAGAATTTTCCAAATCAGAGATTCTTGCTGGTCTCTCAACTCAAGGAGTTTCTGCAGTGAGGCGCATCTCCACTCTCAAAGATGGAGTTACGCTGCCAACAAATACCCTCGTTTTAACATTTACTTCACCACGTGCACCTGCCACCATCAAGGCAGGTTATCTCATTCGCAGGGTTCGGCCATACATTCCAAACCCTCTTCGATGTTTCCAATGTCAGAGATTCGGCCACTCAAAGACATCTTGTCGTGGTTCCCTGACATGTGCTCGTTGTGGAGGCAAGGACCATGATGCTTATGACTGTGACATGAACCCACATTGTGTAAACTGCAATGGTTTTCACCCCTCTTACTTTCATTCTTGTCCAAAATGGTTGGAGGAAAAAGAGGTGCAGTGTTTGAAAACGACACATAACATCAGTTATCCTGAGGCTCGGCAATTGCTGTCCACAACTCCATCTCGGACATATGCTGCTGTACTTCATTCCACAACTACAGTGGGAGTGCAGACAGATCTCTCTGTGCCTCCAAGAGAATTGTTTTCAAAACAAATAAAAAGCCTTTTGACCTCCGTGGTTAAAAAAAGTAGATGAATCGAATTCAACACCCATCTCTGTTTCTCCCATACCTTCCAACAAACCTCAAGATCCACGTCCTTCAGTTTCAAATACAGGCATTTCTTCTGATACATTATTTTCTCCCACCACAATAGACGAAACAATTATTTGTTCACGTCCTCAGTCACTGGATTCCTCTTCCAATAACAAAATCCTGCCCACTTGACCCAGAGCAGGATCCATGGAGGTTGATAGACCTCCTCCAAAGAAAGACAGTAAAGAAAAAAGACGTGGTCTTAACCGAAGGGTTCATCAGCCACTTCACCTGCCAGTTCTTAAAAATGGCCACCTTGATATAATGGAACTGTCAAGGTTTACGTTCTAATCTGGATGATATCAAAACGCTGATTGCTTCCTACCATCCTGTTTGTCTTTCTTTACAAGAAACATTTCTCAAATCTGCTGATACAGTCTCCACTCGGCAGTTTTTTCTGTACAGAAATGACAGGTTGTGTGATGGTCGAGT
Organism: Carcinoscorpius rotundicauda; assembly: GCA_011833715.1. Taxonomy (NCBI): domain Eukaryota; kingdom Metazoa; phylum Arthropoda; class Merostomata; order Xiphosura; family Limulidae; genus Carcinoscorpius; species Carcinoscorpius rotundicauda. Next base: position 11,599,121 of record CM022405.1, on the reverse strand, counting down.
ACATGGAGGGGTGGCACTGTTGATTGATCAACATGTGCCCACCTTGTCTTTGTCACTCAACATACCCTTGGAGGCCGTAGCCATCCGTGTTTCCTTGGGTCATACCATCAGTGTTTGTTCTCTGTACCTGTCGCCTGGAGAGACATATGATCAATCAGACCTTGATGCTTTCGTTGAACAGTTGCCATCTCCATTTCTAATCCTGGGGGATTTTAATGGACACCATCCCCTCTGGGGAAGTGCTGTTATTGATGGGAGGGGTCGATCTGTAGAGCGGATGCTCTCTGATCACAATCTTTCTCTTTTCAATACTGGTTCTTCCACTTACTTTCATGCACCTAGTTAGTCCTTTACTGCTACTGATCTCTCAGTTTGCTCCCCTTCATTATTTTCCCATTTTTCATGGAGGGTTGACATTAATCCACTAGGCAATGATCATTTTCTGATCCTTTTGAGAGAGACTGGCCGTGGTCTATGCCACCCTACCCGCGTGCCCCGGTGGAAGCTGGATCAGGCAGACTGGTCCACTTTTACTGCTCTCGCAGAACTTGATCCTGCCATCGTAAATCAGCCATCAATAGACGACTGTGTAGCTGTGGTAACTGATTATATTATACATGCTGCTGCTCTGTGTATTCCTAAAACCTCGACACGTTTCCCACGACATCCTCGTCCATGGTGGAATTCCGCTTGCAACTTAGCACGGAAGGCTCAACAACGGGCCTGGGACACTTTTCGCAGATATCCCACACTTTCAAATCGGGTTGCTTTCCAGCAGGCCCGAGCACATGCTAGGTGGGTAAGACGTCAAAGCCAGAAGGAATCTTGGATTAAGTTCACAACCAGCATATCTTCTACCACCAGTTCCAAGATCGTATGGGACAAGATTCGAAAGGTTAATGGGCACTACAATTCTGTCCCCCTCTCGATCTGATGGTCAGGAGGTGACTGATGTTCGGAACATCGCTAACACGCTAGGTGAAAGCTTTTGCCGGGTATCTAGCACTTCTGCTTGTTCCTCCACCTTCCTGGCCATCGAGACTCGGGCAGAGCGATCACCTCTTTCCTCTCAAACTGACTGTTTCTTTGACTATAATTGTCCTTTAACCCTGGTGGAACTAAAAATGGCCCTTCATCGGTCTGCCAGTACGTCTGTTGGACCTGAAGATATTCATTTTGACATGCTGCACCATCTATCTCCTGCTTCTCTTGATGTCCTTCTGATTGTCTTCAACCGGATTTGGCAGGAGAATGTTTTTCCTGATGCCTGGCGCCAGGCTATTATTTTACCTTTCTCTAAGCCATGGAAAGATCCGAAGATTTCTTCAAACTATCATCCAGTTGCTTTGACGAGCTGCCTCTGTAAGATTTTAGAAAGGATGGTTAATGCTTGTCTTGTTTGGTTCCTTGAATCAAACAACCTCCTCTCACCCACTCAGTGTGGGTTCCGTCGACAGCACTCCACCACAGACCACCTAATTCATCTTGAAACATCTGTCAGAGAAGCCTTTCTCAACAGCCAACATCTTGTATCGATATTTTTTGACATAGAGAAGGCTTACAACACAACATGGAGGTATGGCGTTTTGCGAGACTTCCATACATATGGGTTACGTGGCAATCTACCCATGTTTATTAAATATTTTTAATGGACAGGAGATTCCAAGTTCGTGTAGGCTGTATGTTGACGACTTTCACATCTCATGTCAGTCGTCAAACATGAGATATATTGAGCGGCAACTACAAACTGCCCTCAATCGTGTATGGAAGTGGACTCTGGCGAATGGCTTTAATTTCTCTCTCTCCAAAACTGTATGCATGCACTTTTGCTGTCGACAAGGTACTCACCCTGATCCTGAACTTCATATCGGTGAAGTTTTGCTGCCATTGGTCCCGGAGACAAAGTTCTTGGGGCTTATCTTTGATCGTAAACTGACCTTTATACCACACTTAAAGCAGCTTCGGGTCAAATGCACAAGAGCACTGAATATCCTCTGTGTCCTCTCTTCTACCAATTGGGGGGCAGATCGCTGTTCAATGTTAAAGATATATCGTGCTCTTATTAGATCGAAACTTGACTATGGATCAATGGTCTATGGCTCTGCCAGACCCTCGGCCTTAAAGATGCTGGACCCTATTCATCACCAAGGACTTTGACTGTGCACTGGGGCTTTCCATACCTCTCCAGTTCAAAGCATATACATTGAATCTCATGAACCTTCTCTACACCTTTGCCGTTTTCAACTATCGTTACAATATGCTTCGTAACTTCCTTCCTTACCAAAGCATCCCACCTGGCAATGTGTTTTCCTTCCTCGGTGGGTAGTACTTTTTCAGAACAGACAATCTGTCATTGCTTCGTTTGGCCTTTGCATCTGTGCGCAATTGGATGAATTGGGTCTGTCCTTGGATAACATTGCAGATTCCACAGGTCGGCCCATCCCAGCATGGCTTATTACAGCCCCCAAATATGACCTTTCTTTCAGTCACCTAAAAAAGGCAGATACTCCAGATTGGAAGTACCGTCTTTTATTCAATGAATATCTTTAAAACAATCATTCAGTTCCCATTTATACAAACGGTTCCAAATCAAGTGATTCAGTGGGCTCTGCTATGGTTTACGATGGGTCAGTAGTTGCGCGCTGAATCCCCTTTACAGCTTCTGTGTTCACTGCTGAACTGTGTGCCATATCTCTTGCCCTGGATCATATTGCAGCTGAGCAGTACTCCAACTGCACTATTTATACTGATTCGCTAAGTTCTATGCTTGCCTTGGAATTGCTACACTTTAGCTCACATCCTATTCTCGCTGATATTTGAAACCGACTGGCCCATTTCTCATTAGCAGCTACTTCAATCCAGTTTCTCTGGATACCAGGCCATGTTGGTATTCGTGGGAAAGAGCTTGCAGACATGGCAGCTAAATATGTCTGTCTCAGCACCATCACCCCTATGCCTATTCCGCATATGGACTATGGTGTTGCTTTCAAGGCTCAGCTCCGTGCCAGCTGGCAGTCCACTTGGAGTGAGCAATGCGACAACAAACATTTTCAAATCAAACCCAAAATTGGAGTTTGGCCATCTAGCTTCCGTAAAGTTTGGAAGGAGGAAGTTGTTCTCACTAGGCTACGCATTGGTCACAGTTTTTTAACTCATCATTTTCTTTTATCTGGAACTGATGCACCAATGTGTAGTTTGTGTAACACTCAAATCACTATCAGCCACATTTTACTTTCTTGCCATCGTTACAATTCTCAATGACGGCAATATTTTAAACATTTTTTCCCAGGGTCAGTCTGTAACATTGGACAGAGTTATTGGTGGTTTTTACACTTACCTGTTAGTCTTCCTGGCGGATTATGATCATTACCATTTTGCAAGAGTAAATACTTTATAACTTTGAAGACTGGATGTCACCATTGATTTTTACAATAATTTAACTGGTTGGAGAAAAAGAACTTTATTTTGTTCTTATTATCTAAATACTTGGTATTTTTAATCCTGTTTGTATTTGTTTTGCATTTAAAATTTCATGTGTGTTAATGGAATTGTGATTAATTCCCCTCGGAGTGGATTCCTGTACGTGGTGAGGGGACCTCCCAGGGAAGGTTCTGTTCTGTCCGGTTACCTTCTCTGGGATCTAAACATCCACCCACGTGTTTGCCGTGCGTAGCGACCCGTGAAGGGGAGGAGAGGATCTTGGTGGTTGAGGGGTCCAACCCTAACACACCACTTTGGCCTCGAATTCCTGTAGACGGGCGGCCCTTGGGTGGCCCCCCTTGGGTCAATCGGCTGGTCCACCTGGGCTAGAGCCAACCAAGTACCAATGTTGGAAGTTCTCAACGGGTGTTTTGGACATTGTGCCTGATGCTGGTGTTTGGGTATAGTGCTCACGAAACCCTGGCGTTGCTGCATTGTCCTTGTAGGGCTCCATGGTGGGTGGGGTCAGTGAGTACCGAAACTTTTCTCTTTCCTATGGATCCTTCAAAAAATTTAATTAAAATTGTAAAAAAACAGTCAATGGGTAAGCGACCACGTCTTGAATACTCAGAACAGCAATCTCCAACATCAGTAACACACGTACCTCATTTTCTGATATTGCATTCTCTTTCAGAAAAACCTTTAGGGCAAATGTCCCCTTTTTTTTATTCAAAAGGGGCTAGAGGGACTTGCTGGCTCTCCAAAGTCAGTAAAGAAGCTTCGATCTGGTGTCATATTGGTTGAAACATCCACATCCCAACACAGTGAACTCCTCTTGAATTCAAAGGCAATTGGGGTTATACCTATTGAGGTTACACCCCATGCTACTTTGAATTCATCATGAGTTATTGTTGAAAGGGCTCGGCAATTGCTGTCCACAACTCCATCTCGGACATATGCTGCTGTACTTCATTCCACAACTACAGTGGGAGTGCAGACAGATCTCTCTGTGCCTCCAAGAGAATTGTTTTCAAAACAAATGAAAAGCCTTTTGACCTCCGTGGTTAAAACAGTAGATGAATCGACTTCCACACCCATCTCTGTTCCTCCCACAACTTCCAACAAACCTCAAGATCCATGTTCTTCAGTTTCAAATACAGGCATTTCTTCTGATACATCATTTTCTCCCACCACAATAAACAAAACAATTATTCGTCCGCGTCCTCAGTCACTTGATTCCTCTTCCAATAACAAAAACCTGCCCACTTGACCCAGAGCAGGATCCATGGAGGTTGATAGACCTCCTTCGAAGAAAGACAGTAAAGACAAAAGACGAGGTCGTAAACCGAGGGTTCTCCAACCACTTCACCTGCTCGTCCTTAAAAATGGCCACCTTGATACAATGGAACTGTCGAGGTTTACGTTCTAATCTGGATGATATCAAAACGCTGATTGCTTCCTACCATCCTGTTTGTCTTTCTCTACAAGAAACATTTCTCAAATCTGCTGATACAGTCTCCATTCGGCAGTTTTCTCTGTACAGAAATGACAAGTTGTGTGATGGTCGAGTACATGGAGGGGTGGCACTTTTGGTTGATCAACTTGTGCCCACCCTGTCTTTGTCACTCAATACACCCTTGGAGGCCATAGCCATCCGTATTTCCTTGGGTCGTACCATCACTGTTTGTTCTCTGTACCTGTCCCCTGGAGTGACATATGATCAATCAGACCTGGATGCTCTCGTTGAACAGTTACCATCTCCATTTCTAATCCTGGGGGATTTTAATGGACACCATCCCCTCTGGGGAAGTACTGTTATTGATGGGAGGGGTCGATCTGTAGAGCAGATGCTCTCTGATCACAATCTTTCTCTTTTCAATACTGGTTCTTCCAATTACTTTCATGCACCTAGTTAGTCCTTTACTGCTACTGATCTCTCAGTTTGCTCCCCTTCATTATTCTCCCATTTTTCATGGAGGGTTGACAGTAATCCACTAGGCAGTGATCATTTTCCGATCATTTTGAGAGAGACTGGCCATGGTCGATGCCACCCTACCCGCGTGCCCCGGTGGAAGCTGGATCAGGCAGACTGGTCCACTTTCACTGCTCTCGCAGAACTTGATCCTGTCATCGTAAATCAGCCATCAATAGACAACTGTATTGCAGCGGTAACTGATTATATTATACATGCAGCTGCTCAGTGTATTCCTAAAACCTCGACACGTTTCCCACGATATCCTCGTCCATGGTGGAATTCCGCTTGCAACTTAGCACGGAAGGCTCAACAACGGGCCTGGGACACTTTTCGCAGATATCCCACACTTTCAAATCGGGTTGCTTTCCAGCGGGCCCGAGCACATGCTAGGTGGGTAAGACATCAAAGCCAGAAGGAATCTTGGATTAAGTTCACAACCAGCATATCTTCTACCACCAGTTCCAAGATCGTATGGGACAAGATTCGAAAGGTTAATGGGCACTACACTTCTGTTCCCCTCTCGATCTTATTCTCTGATGGTCAGGAGGTGACTGATGTCCGAAACATCGCTAACACTCTAGGTGAAAGCTTTTGCCGGGTATCTAGCACTTCTGCTTGTTCCTCCACCTTCCTGGCCATCAAGACTCGGGCAGAGCGATCACCTCTTTCTTTTCAAACTGACTGTTTCTTTGACTATAATAGTCCCTTTACCCTGGTGGAACTAAAAATGTCCCTTCATTGGTCTGCCAGTACATCTGTTGGACCTGATGATATTCGTTATGACATGCTGCACCATCTATCTCCTGATTCTCTTGATGTCTTTCTGATTGTCTTCAACCGGATTTGGCAGGAGAATGTTTTTCCTGATGCCTGGCGCCAGGCTATTATTTTACCTTTCTCTAAGCCAGGGAAAGATCCGAAGATTCCTTCAAACTATCGTCCAATTGCTCTGACGAGCTGTCTCTGTAAGACCTTAGAAAGGATGGTTAATGCTCGTCTTGTTTGGTTCCTTGAATCAAACAAATTCCTCTCACCCACCCAGTGTCAGTTCCGTTGACAGCACTCCACCATAGACCACCTAATTCGTCTTGAAACATCTATCAGAGAGGCCTTTCTCAACCGCCAACACCTTGTATCGATATTCTTTGACATAGAGAAGGCTTACGACACAACATTGAGGTATGGCGTTTTGCGAGACCTCCATACATATGGGTTACGTGGCCATCTACCCATGTTTATTAAAAATTTTTTAATGGACAGGAGATTCCAAGTTCGTGTAGGTTCGGCACTTTCACGTTCTTTTGTACAGGAACTTGGAGTCCCTCAATCGTCCCTACAAACTGCCCTCAATCGTGTACAGAAGTGGACTCTTGCGAATGGCTTTAATTTCTCTCTTTCCAAAACTGTATGCATGCACTTTTGCCGCCGACGAGGTATTCACCCTGATCCTGAACTTCATATCGGTGAAGTTTTGCTGCCAGTGGTCCCAGAGACAAAGTTCTTGGGGCTTATCTTTGATCGTAAATTGACCTTTATACCACACGTAAAGCAGCTTCGGGTCAAATGCACAAGAACACTGAACATCCTTCGTGTCCTCTCTTCTACCAGTTGGGGGGCAGATCGCCGTTCAATGTTAAAGATATATCGTGCTCTTATTAGATCGAAACTTGACTATGGATCAATGGTCTATGGCTCTGCCAGACCCTCGGCCTTAAAGATACTGGACCCCATTCATCACCAAGGTCTTCGACTCTGCACCGGAGCTTTCCGTACCTCTCCAGTTCAAAGCATATACATTGAATCTCATGAACCTCCTCTACACCTTCGCCGTTTGCAACTGTCTTTACAATATACTTCGAAACCTCGTTCCTTACCAAAGCATCCCACCTGGGAATGTGTTTTCCTTCCTCGGTGGGCAGTACTTTTTCAGAACAGACGATCTGTCATTGCTCCGTTTGGCCTTCGCATCCGGGCGCAGTTGGATGAATTGGGTCTGTCCTTGGATAATATTGCAGATTCCACATGTCGACGCATCCCACCATGGCTTATTACAGCCCCTAAGTGTGACCTTTCTTTCAATCACCTAAAAAAGGCGGATACTCCAGACTGGAAGTACCGTCTTTTATTCAATGAATATCTTTAAAACAATCATTCAGTTCCCATTTATACAGATGGTTCCAAATCAGGAAATTCCGTGGGCTCTGCTATGGTTTGCTGTGGGTCAGTAGTTGCACACAAAATCCCCTCTACAGCTTCTGTGTTCACCGCTGAACTGTATGCAATATCTCTTGCCCTTGATCATATTGCAGCTGAGCAGTACTCCAACTGCACTATTTATACTGACTCGCTTAGTTCTATTCTTGCCTTGGAATCACTTCACATTAGCTCACATCCTATTCTAGCAGATATTCGAAACCAACTGGCCCATTTCTCATTAGCAGCTACTTCAATTCAGTTTTTCTGGATACCAGGCCATGTTGGTATTCATGGGAATGAGCTTGCAGACATGGCAGCTAAATATGTATGCCTCAGCTCCATCACCTCTATGCCTATTCCGTACATGGACTATGGTGTTGTCTTCAAAGCTCGGCTCCATGCCAGTTGGCAGTCCACTTGGAGTGAACAACGCGACAATAAACTTTTTCAAATCAAACCCAAAATTGGAGTTTGGCCATCTAGCTTCCGTAAAGTTCAGAGGGAAGAAGTTGTTCTCACTAGGCTACGCATTGGTCACAGTTTTTCAACTCATCATTTTCTTTTATCTGGAACTGATGCACCAATGTATAGTTTGTGTAACACTCAAATCACTATCAGCCACGTTTTACTTTCTTGCCATCGTTACAATTCTCAACGACGGCAATACTTTAAACTTATTTTTTCCCAGGGTCAGTCTGTAACATTGGACAGAGTTATTGGTGATGGTGACTGTCAACCTTAATAACGTTTTTAATTTTTTAATGGCCATTAATCTTTTTAATCTCATTTAAGTGTGGTATATTTATTCATTACACCTTTTTAATTGTGGCTCCTTTTTAAAGTTTTATTCTCTCTCATTCAATGCGACATTAAACAATAGCCAGAACATTAAATAACTCGACACCAGGACTGGAAAGGCCAACTTCAGGTGACTAACGCTTCTGTTTGAACTGTCTGTTTGAACTACTCGTTAGTCTTCCTGGCGAGTTACTGTTATACTTTTGCTGCATATCATTTCGTGCTTTTACAACCTTTTTGTACTGGCCATATTGACTCATAACCCGGAACCAGGACGGAAAGACTAACTTCAGGTGGCTGACAGTGGTTTATATACTACCTGTTAGTCTTCCTGGCGGGTTATGATCATTCCCATTCTGCTACAGGTTGTCCTTTACAACTTTGTTGACTGGATGTCGTCATTGGTTTTTGCACCATTTCCTGTTTTAAGTGCCATTTTGTTTTTATCTTCAATTACCTTTACACATTTTACTCCATTTACTTGACTTTTATCTTTTTACTGGACATTTGGCTACTCTTTATTATGATTTTGCTGAGTGTCTTTTTAAACTTTTATTCCATTACATTTTGATAATCGCTACGATGACACATAACCCAGAACCAGGCCTGGAAAGGCCAACTTCAGGTGACTGACGGTGGTTCTTGAACTTGTTCGTTAGTCTTCCTGGCGGGTTATGATCATTATTATTATGCTAGAGTAAATAGTTTATAACTTTGAAGACTGGGTGTCACCATTGGTTTTTACACCATTTTCTGTTTTAATTGCTGTTTTGTTTTTACCTTCATTTTCCTTTACAAATTTTACTCCATTTACGTGACTTTTCTCTTTTTACTGAACATTTGGCTACTCATTGTTGCGTTTTTGCTGTGTGTTTTTTAATACTTCTATTCTTTTACATTTTGATACTAGTTGCTATGACACATAAACCAGGACTGGAAAGACCAACCTTAGGTGACTGACGGTGGGTCTGGTACCTGCCTGTTAGTCTTCCTGGCGGGTTATGATCATACCTTTTTGATAGAATACCTACCTTACAACTTTTTACACTTTGCCTTCTATGTTAACCTTGTAGACTAGGTGTCAACACTGGTTTTATACTTTTTTTTTGTTTTACCTTCATTTCCATTTATGTCTTTTACTACATTTTTACCGGTTGTTTGGCGCAGATAGCCTCATTGCTTTGTGCCATAAAACACTAAATCAATCAATCAATCAATTGTGATTAATTGCTTTACATTATATAATGACATTAAAAACAGTTGAAGATATTTTGCTTTTTAATTTTCTGTTTGTCTGACATTTTTTTGATACAGGATATGGTATTACAACAGATGGACAAACAGTTTTCATTAATTGCTCAACATGCAATTCCAGTTATGAACCAACCAATTCGCCCATCATATTTGACATTCCATTGCCTCAGGGCTACTGTAAAACTTAATGGTTTCATTAAATTAATTTTGATTAAGAACAACACAAATATATTTAATTAACAAAACTCTTGCAGAGTTTTTAGGAAAGGTTGTGTCCATTTTTTGCAATCATATATGGAAACATTTTCACACTTCTGTAAAAGAAAAACAAAAAAAACGCGTTGTAACAAAAGAATTGAAAGTAAATTTCAGATTTCAATATATTTAGTGATTTGGTAAAAGTTTAATGTTTGTATATTATTAAATATTAATCCAGTGAAGAATTTTATGCAAGAGTAGTAGGAAAATAAGGAACAAACTAAAAAACATCAGAGGATTAATACTTAGATATTCTTTTATTTCGTTATTTAAATCTCTTATTTGTTATTTCTTTTAAAATCATTATCCATTCAAAACATGCATTTTGTTTGATGGAGTGAATGTAAATAATAGATTAATTCTGACAAATGTATTATTGTATGTTGGTACTTTACACTTTAAGTGTGTATATACGCATAAATATTTGAAATGTTTTGTATTTAATTTTTAGTCAATATAGTTGAAGTTTTGATGCTATGTTTATATAAAACATTATTATTTTAAATAAGTATTTATATAAAATTAGGTCTGTTAGTGTATTAAATTTGTTGAAGAATTGTTAATGTAGTGCTTACTTAAAATTAATGTAATTGTTACCATTTTATTTTCTTGTTTTATATTTATGGTAATTTTTACCATTGGATTTTAATGTGTGGTTTCATGGTATGAAATGTGTCTTCTATTATTTTAACAGATTATTACACTGTTTGAATTATCTTCATGTTAAGTATGCTACTGAAGTAAGTGCTTTAAAATGATTGACAGTATGATAAGTGATCAATAAAACTGTTAGTTTTTATAGACTAAATGAAAGCAATTTAGAGAACTTTATAGTAGTATTAAATTATGATTAATATAAAAAATATGATGCATTTTTTTACACCAAATTAGAATAAAAAAACTCATTGTAATGCAGTTTTATGGACACTTGTTTCAAAGAAAATTTGAAATTGGCATAAATGACAAATTTTAAATATTAAGCACGATAAAACCAATTGTTGGTACAAAACGTTTACTTTACGGTATCTTTCAGCTCTTAGTAATTCAGCTTGCAGACTTGTCATATTAAAATTTGTGTCTTAATACCTGTGGTAGGGACAGCACAGATAGTCCATTGTGTGTCTTGACTTTTGAAAACAAGCAACATTTTTTTTGTGTGAACTTTAACATTTCATCAATATATCTAATGTGCAAGAGTGTTTTTTTTGATGGTATAAACTTCAGTTATGGATTAGTTTCAGAAGCATACCTCAAAAATGTAAATGTGTTCCATTTTTTTTAGCACAGTTCTTAAATTCTTTTAAATTGAACTGAGTACATTTAGTTCTGTTATAAGTATTTTTGATAACTTTATATGTTACTAAATTAAGCCACCCTCAGGTAGAATTAATAATGACAGTTGTTTTAGCATAGGCCCCCAATGGCTCAGCGGTATGTCTGCAGACTTACACGCTAAAATTCGGGTTTCGATACCTGTGGTGGGCAGAGCACAGATAGCCCATTGTGTAGCTTTGTGCTTAATTCAAAACAACAACAACAAAAAAAGTTTTAGCATAGATGTTGAATAATTCACATTTAAGTTCTACAATAATTGCTGTCTCTTGGTGTTTTCTTTGAATGAACATTATTTTATTGACTCTTTAGTAAACAGTAGCTTTATAATTTCACAGAATCACTCTTATTCTTAAACCAAATCATATTTTTATTACTAATTAATATTTCTATCCTGAATTTAACTACAACCTCTACTTGATGAGTTGACAAGTTCTTATGGTCGTATTTCCTTCTGTTCTTCGTCATTAACCTCTTAGAGTATTGTGGAAAGTAAAGAATTAAAAACACCTTGTTCTTCTCTTTGCTTTTTGCTTGACAACTTTTATTTTACTTTGCCCAGTTTAGAAATTTAAATACATTGTAGGTAGGTTGAAGGTATGGAAGTATAATTGGTTTTGAAATACTTTAGCAGTTATTAAAGTACCTTTATAAAGTGCAATTTAATTCTGCACTAATTTATGTACTGAACATGTTAAAATAATATCTAGTATTGATGATATAAAAGATGTGATATCTTTTGTTGACGATGTTCTATTTACCTTGTTTTTGAGTAGTTGTTTTGTCCCTGTTTGTGTGTGTCTACAGGTATGTTAAGTTTATACACTTCCTTTATATTTGCATCTTGTGTGCACACACACGCACGCACACATCACTAAATTTTATTTTTTTTATTTAAATGATGTTTGTGTGTTTTTAAAGTTCTGTACCTTTGACTTTGCTCTAGTTACTTATTTTCTTTTCTTTTACATATGTAGTGTCAAAAGAACATGGATGACAAAATCATTTATAAATTATGATACACTAAAAATCCCTGTTGGATGATGCCATTACTGAATGAAGTATAAAAAATATGTTCTATGTAACATTTACATATTGAATTAGATTGATTGATGTATTACTATGAAGGAAAACCATCAGGATCTCTGGCCTTAAGCCTGAGACCAATCTCCGTATCAGCCACCAGTATTGATTCAATCTAAAGAATTTCTCTCTGTTTTTCTGATCCAGTTTTTAAACAGATTAGATCAGTAATTTTGTTTACATATGAAAACAAACTATACATTCGGATGTCTTCATGATGAAGAGAGTGTGGTGTATCTTGAAACGAGTTCAATCAAGGCAAAAGGAAAATAAATGCTGGTAACCATGATTCAGTTCATTTTCTTTATATGTGTTAACTGCTTCTTAATTATGTTAAAAAAAGATTAATTTCCTTTTCGCAAAGTTTTATTTGACATTAAATATCCTAGCATCACTCAAAAAGTACTTTCATTTCTGGTATTTATAACCATTACTAGGTTTGACCTCATCTTTCCTGATTTTGTTTTATTGAGTTTTGTTACAGGGTTCATATGGATGAAGAAATATTGACTTATGGTCCTTGGACCAACATTCCACCTTTTTGTCTATCTCATGATCTGATAAGTGCATTATATAGGCTTCCTGCTAGTTCACCAGTATGTTTAATGGATTTACAATGCTAAAATCAGGGATTCGATTCTCCTAAGTGGCCTCAGCAGATAGCCCAATGTGCCTTTCCTATAAAAAGACGCACACACATTATTTAGTTGGTGATGTTTTTAAAGGTTGGCACAAGACACTGGTGAATGTATATGTGGGACATCAGGAACACACAGATTATCAGACTCTGATCACGACGTCGGCCAATCTTGGGTAAATCAACACCATTTTGAAGTTTCACTCAGGTCACAGGTTTACCTGGCCCTAAAGTGAAAAAAACAACACACGCACGCACGCACATATTATACCATTGTAGGTACGCCATACCGGACGTCAATACACAGAAAATAACCTACTGGGGTTAAGAACCTGGCTTTTCACTAGGACTGTATAAGTTATATTTTAAGTCATTAGATTTGTTATTGTGCTTATTTTTGTATGTATATTGATCTACATTTGATTTTGGAATTTTCTAATATCATAAAAATACTAAAATATTTACACCTATGACACCAAAACAGTGGGATCCAGAAATTGGATTGAACCCAGTCTCCGAACGTGCTCTTCATTTCAACCATAACGTTATAATATGAAGACTAGTCTCACTGTTTGTTGTTAAAAAAAAAAAAAAAAAAAACCTTGAAAGTTAACATTGTTCACTTTCTGGCTTCCCTCTAGTCTATCGTTCAAAATTAAGGAGTGGTAGTGCAGGTAACCCTGAAGCAACTTTATAAAAAATCCACTATATATCAACTTTTAAGGTTTTATTTACTGAAGGGCTTTATAAATTTTCTTAGTGTAAAATAACTCTATCCTTAAGAGTATTTAAAACATGCAATGAATAATGTCAGAGTATACAACTACGTTGTGAATAATAAAACATTGTATTGAACAAGGTGTTGGGTCAACAAGTGTTCACACGAGATATAACACTTAATGTAATTAACACATATTCTTTGCTCTCACAGGGTATTTAAATTAGTAAAAATCATGTGATAACTCATGATAACAATAACTTCAGATAAAATTGTATTTACTTTGGAAGTCTATCACTGACGCACATAAAAACAATACACGTTCTTTTATAGTAACCCGAATTTACAGCTTGTTGTTAACACTCCTACGAAAAAAATATTTACATCCACTAAAGTGATTTTGGGGCCTATCAGGCACCATATATTTTTCGAATAGAAACGGTGATTAAGTAACATTCATTACAAACAACTTTAGAATGGCTCTGGAAACTTTTTTTTTTTTACAATTGGAGCAAACAATTTTCGACTGTCTATCTTTTGATCTGCCGCACGAATGGCATCATCCTCTTTTTACCCTCTTTGCAGGTGGTTCACATGAAGTTGTTTTGTCATTATCTTTGCAGTAAATTTCTTTGATTTCAAGCACCAATTGCCGTATAAATTCTCTTCTGGCTCTTGATTTATGTTGACGAAGAAATTCTGGATGTTTTGTCAAGTATAGAACGAAAGCATTGTACGCAGCAAGATCTAGAATGTTATAGAATATGCAGACTGACCAGCGCTTTGATCGCCTCTTTGTTATATAATATCTCACCAGTTGATCGAGAGTGTCGACACCTGCCTTTGTAGCATTGTAAAGATTGACGATTTCGGGCTTTACATTCTCTTCTACTTCACCAGACTGATGCTGAGAACTCAGTAGTAGCACATATTTTCCTGGTTTGTCTGAGTGCCTGAAAAGAGTGATGTGGTAAAGGTAGAAAAACTTTGGTGATAACTCTCTAGATTTTGCATTTATTTCAGGAGACAGGAAGGTTCTTGATTTCCGTATGGTCCCAACAAGTCCTGTTCTTTTTGTTCGTAGGTACTTGGCAAGTGTCATTGTTGTCAAGAAATTATCTGTCGTTATTGTTTTTCCTTTTCCAAGAAATGGCTGACTCAGTTCTTTGACTATTCTTTCTCCTTGATTTGTTTCTGTCGTATTTCCAACCTTTCCAGTATAAATTTGAGCGTTGAGGAAGTAACTTGTCTTTGCATCTGTTAGGCACCAAATCTTTATTCCGTATTTGCCTGGCTTTGTCGGAATGTATGTTCTGAAGCCAACTCTTCCTTTGAAGTTACATAGTTGTTCATCCACTGTCAGGTATTCGCTTGGGTTGTAACTGTTTTTGCAATTCTCAATGAAAAAATTCCAGACTCCAGAGATGGCGGCATCTTTGATTTCTCTATTTCTTTGAGAGTGGATGTCAAATCTGATTTTTGAGCACATTTTTTTGAATTTGTCTTGTGTAATCAGTTTTCGCAAAAATGGCAAACCGAATTCGGTTGAAAACATTTCGTCTATCGATGCATTTTTGGATTTGCTTATTCCAAGGAAAAGATTAGCTGCGATCCATTTCCAGAGGTCTTCTTCAAAAATTGGTTCTTTCATGACGGTGTTTGTTGAGTGAATGATCTGTTCCATCATACTATCAAAAATGAAAAGTTTGAATGTTTCGAATGGTGTAGAGACTGTTGGAGCAGCTTGCCTTGTAATGCCTGGGTTCCCATTGAATATATTGAGAGCTGCGGTTCTCCTGTTGATCCTTGAAGGTGTTGTTGAATAACTAAAATTCTTATCTTTGGACAAAAGTTCGTTCACTGGCATTGTAGTAAGATCTTCTTGATTACTTTCTTCACTTTCAGAAGGGTACGGCGCGATTTGTTCATCATTTTCTGCTTCAGAAGGATCATCATTACAACTTTAAGGGTAGTTTTCGACATTATCATGTTTACTTTCATCGTCGGATGGTTTTGTCAGTAAATGTACAGCTTCATCAAGAGATATAATTTTTGACACCATTTGAAGATTTCAGCTCCTACATATATATATGATTTGTGGATTCTTCTAGAATATTCTAGATCATTCTAAATACTTTTGTAAAGTTTTTAGAATGTTCTAGAACAGGCATGGGCAAACTAGGCAATAATCAGGACCGTCTAAAATTATTGTTGGAGTAGAGTTATTATCCTAAATATCCATCTTTTGAAAAGAAGTTGTAAAATTAATATATTTTTACTATAATTTGCTTTTTTCGGTTGCCCAGGCCTGTTCTAGAATTATTCAGGAAATAAATAGTCACTTTTATGGTTTTTTGATCTGGGGCCTAATAGTCCCGAAAATACCCTTTGTGGATGTTTTAACATTTTTTTTAAATATTATTTCGCAAATGTTTGAAAAGTCAAAATATTATTGCTCCTTAAAATGTAAAGGGATAGGGTCAGTTAATGGCAATTTCATTTAAATACAAAATTATTAGCCTAATATTAGGCTAAGTTGCTCTGGGGCCTGTTAGGCCCCAATTTTCGTAGGAGTGTTAAGCATGAATCTTCACAGTAGGTTTCTGCGCTCTGCCCGCCATGAGTATTGAAACCCGATTTTTAGCATTGTAAGTACTCGGACTAACTTTTGGGGGATAGTTTGTTCACGCAGAAGGAAATCGTTATGAACAATACCTTTTTTTTGTCATTGCGAATAACTGTTTAAAGAGGAAGACATTTACTTGTATTTAAGTTAAGTTGGATATATATGTATGTATGTATTACGTTAGAAATTAATAACATTGCTTGATTTATATTTTTGGTTAAATTTGTAACGTGAAATTAATTCAAATAATTTTATGGCTTCGAAGAAAATCGGCGATGAAAAACTTCATTTATTATTAATAATGACAATAAGAAAAGAGAAAATAAAAAAAACTTGTTTAGCATTTAATAAGGAAAGTGTGAACACTATGAAATTAGCCCAAATACTAGATTGTCAAAAGTTTAAGACCATAGTGAAACGAAGTGTTAATCAGTAAACATGTAACAAAATTTAGTCCTTTTGTGTTCAAGCATTAGCATTGTTAACATCACTCACTGACATCTCCTGTGTTATATTGGGTAAAAATGTGGCAAAGGCTTAAAAATTGATAGAGTTTGAACGTGGCAGAATTGTCGAGCTACAAAAGCAAGATCTCTCTCAACGTGCCATCGCTGATGAGATTGGGCACAGTGAAACTGCTGTTGCAAATTTCTTAAAAGACCCTGAGGGATACGGAACGAAAATTTCAAGTGGTTGGCCTAAGAAAATTTCACCAGTGTTGAGCAGGAGAATTTGACGGGTTGTCCAGCAAGACACCAGCCGATCGTCGAACCAGATTAAGACTCTCACGGACGTAGACTGCAGCTCGAGAACAATAAGACTGCATTTACGACAGAAAGCCTTTAAAATCCGTGAATGTCTTCAAAAGCTACGCCTTCTTCCACACCACGAAACAGCTCGGCTAAACTTTGCTGAGAAGCACAAAACATAGAACATAGAAAAATTAACGAAGGTTTTGTTCTCTGAGAAAAAGTTTAATCTCATGGTCCAGATTGCTTTTAATGTTATTGGCTCGATAAGGATATCCCACCAGAGACATTTTCTACATGACGCAGTGGAAGAGGTTCCATCATGATCTGGAGTGCTTTCTCCTTCTATGGAACAATGGAGCTTTAAGTTATAAAGGGGCATCAAACAGCAGCTGGCTGGCGTGTTGGAGAGAGCATCCTCATTGACTGAAGGCCCTCGCATGTGTGGAAATTCTGGATCTTTCATTAGGACAACGCTGCAATCCACAATGCCTGCAGGACAACGGATTTTTTCATGGCGAATAACGTGATTATTTTGAACCATTTAGCGTATTTGCCTGAAGTGAACCCCTTTGAAAATGTTTGGGGGTGGAGGGCAAGGAAAGACTATGGAATGAACGTCAATTCCAAACAGTGCATGATCAGTGAAGCCATCTTCACTGCTTGCAATAACATTCCAGCCAGCCATCTGTAAATGCTTATTTCGACCATGCCAAAGAGAATGTTTGCAGTTATTCACATTGACGGCCGATCAACTCGCTACTTAGATCTCGTGTTCGGCATTTCCTACTATGTTTAGAACTTCTTTTTGGTATGGGTTTAAACTTTTGACCAGCTAGTATTTAGGCTAATTTCACAGTGTTTACATTTTTCGTATTAAATGCTAAAAACGTTTTTAATTTTCCATTTCTTATTTTCATCTTTCGATGCTCTATTCAAATAATTGGTTGAGTCTAACAACGCAAAATGCATATTTTTTTCTTCATGTTCATTAGTCTTAAGATTTTGGCCAGCAGTGTATGTTATTTGTAACTAACTTTAATATGTTTGCCTGGATGGGTTTATGATTGACAAGTGAGGCGTTTATATTTACTTGGTCTTTTTATTATAATGATGTACCAATAAACAATTTTTCAGTTTTCCATGGAGAAGATTTTCTATGGGATGACAGTATCAAAGTTTAGCCCGACCCTTGTTGCAATACAGGACAGTACATGTGTGGAAATCGTTCGGGTTACTGGATTTTGTAAGCGGCAGTTTATTTGCCGCTTACATGTCTCTGTTACCTTAGCGTTGAAAAGTTACAAATATGTTAACACAGAGAATTACTTCATATTATACTTATATACATTTTACGTTGTTAAATATAACAACGTAACGTTTTGTAACAAATAGTTTCCAATATAATACGATTTTAAATGGTTATACAGCTTCTATTGCGTCACATGTAAGCCACTTAAACTGCGCACGAAATTTATAACAAATGGAATATGGTACAACACACAATATGCCGGTATTGCCAGACAAAAGACCACAGTGTAGGAGCGCAGCTGTTAATTAAAATATACTTATACCAATTTTTTGCGACTTTTCAAGCAAATATTTAACAAAGAACACCTATAGTCGACAAACTATCCTCGGTGAATGTTTTAAAAAAAGTATTTGTAAGTGGTGTTGCTTAGCAACTGATTTTCATTTATGCGTTACATCTTCCGCTACTAATATAATAGTAACCTTGTTTATATTATCGCTGTTGTGAAATGTAAATCAAATCTGCTGAAGTAAAAATGAATTATTTTCAATAGTTCGCTCTAAGTTTTCAAATTATGGTGCGCAAATCATATTTCTACTCATAAAACATTATAAGTAACTCATTATTTCTCATACTTGTGTCGTCAGTATAGCTATCGTAGAACCTGTTAGGAGAAGGATAGGCCAGAATAGTTTAAAGAACTTACGACATACTCATGATAAAACTAGTGCTTCAGATAATACGCTTGCACACTGAATGTTTGGCAATGTCTCGGTTCACGAGTATAAATTTAATGAATATTAACTAGTTAATACGTAACATCACGTAGTAAGGTGCAGTTTTACTTATTGCTACGTTTCACGCTCAATCCTTTATTTCATTTTTTAATTTTATGCCTTGAAAAGTAATGGGAGGGGTATAGCTCTGACGTCATAAGAGGTTGCTAGACGTGCATTAAGAACCAAAGTGAGTGGACTTCAGATAGTAGAATAAGGCAGTTTCACAGATTTATTCCAAGAATGTTTCTAGAATGTTTGTCTTGTTTCAAATCGCATCATTCCTGTATTTGGTTCAACGAAAACACTATAAAATCGTAACAGATGTTTATTCAGAGTAATTAATTGCGTGTTACAAGTAGAGAGTACAAAGAAGAATGTCTTTATGTTCGAACCAGCAACAAAAACTGTATTTAAAAATACACTTAAACATTTTTTATCACTCAAGTACTTGCTAAAAGCAACAAATTCTTTTGATCAGAGCACATGTTAAATTTTCCACAATGTTATTAAAAAAAACAGCTTGAATAATTAATTCTAAAATAAATATAACGACAGTTAGTTAAACTTCTTGGATAGTGATGTTAAACACGTCTTTTTCCATTAGTTACTTAGGCAGTTATGTAAAATATACAAGATGACATGCTTGTATCATAACAATTCAAGCTTAAAAAGAATTCACACAACTTTACACTTGTAGCGCTTTTCAACACAAGCATCATTTCTCTAAAGTTTCGTGAAAGTTGCTTATGTCACATCGTAGTCAGGATTCTAATACTGTCTTTAACAATTGGAAAAGCATAATGCAAATTCACTATCTTTATTGTTCTCCGATGGAGGTTCAATTCTCACTGTGGACACAGCAAATGGCCCAGTGTAATTGTACTATAAGAAATGCTAGCGCTAAAGAGCAACTATATTATATAATAATAATACTTCAACAAAACCGTTTATTATTTTCGATTTGTTTGACCAATTTTTACCTTAGTATTAAAGTAACTTAGGTTTTCCGTTTTGTGTGTGTGTAATAATGTTAAAGTGGCGTTAAAAATGGCATATTTGTTTAACAAGTATGCCTTTCTTGTATAATTTTAGGTGAAACAAAAAAGAGACATTCAAGTGTATTTATTAGTTATTATGCCGTACTATCTAACCATGTTATTTTACAACTAAGTTTATGTTATTTACCACAAAAGAGGCAGTAAAGTACTTGTGAAAAGGATATACTGCTTAACCAATAAATCGTAAAGACCGGACTTCAAAAATTGCCAAGGTCGCTTATGTAACTCTGATAATTGTTGTTTTTTTTTGGGTTTTTTTACCCTTACAGATTACACAGATTTTTATACTGGTTAGACATCTAACGTACAAAATATTAGAAAAAAAAAGGTATGTTTATATAATTGATCAAACAGCTAATATATATTATATATTACTATACCAACTTAGAATGTTTAAAATTGTCGAGCTGATTCTGTAATTTTTAAAATTAGTTCTCATATTTAATGCGTTTAGATAATAAATTCTCACCAGTACTGTTGTCAATATCTTTTATCTTGTTTAATGTAATAACTTTCCCAAACTGTTATTTCAATATAAACTATTTTAACTTTTTTCTATACAGAAACTTTTATGGATTTATATAGGATATTTTGTAAATAATATCATTAATCGAGACTTGTTTGAAATTAACCGTCATAAAACCCTAATCAACTTAAGGTTTGAAAGCTTTCTCTGTTTATTCTAAATCTATATTTGTGATCTAATAAAATAAGCTACCGAGTTGTGCTGTGTTTTAAAAATAATCTTAGATAATTCTATTACTTATTCATGTTTCAAGACATACAAAACCTTGCTGTAAGTATAAAAAAGCACCATCTACATAATTTTTTGTCAACTGTAGAAAAGTTATTGGAATTTTATCAAAAACCTTTTTCAACTTTGATATTAGAAATGTGTGTAACAATCACAAAGGTAGAGGTGAGCTCCAGTTTTTAAGATATATCAAAGTTTCAGTTGATTTTCCACAATCATGAAGTTCTGGTCAAAGTATGGCTTCTGTAACAGTAGGAAAACACTTAATTATCTCTAGCCATTCCTTTGAAACTAAAGATACAATCATATTTTATGACATTCGACATTCATATCTGTTTATGTTTAAACTGATTTTTGTCAAAATCCTTCAAACATTTGTCCTGTATTGACACTAGTTTAGATAGATGAGAACACTGACATCCACTATAATTCGGCGCCACCTGCTGATGGCTAAAAACTATTTGCTATTTGCATATTACAAACATACTTATTAAAATGGTATACTGAAGTGCCAGGTATTGTTTTGATGTTTCTTCCTACTTAAGTTTATAATGTTAAGTACAGTTTCATTGAAAAACTGGAATTATTTTATTACAATTACACAGATTTGGAGGCTCTTCTCGATATAATTTGAGATTTTAAAATGTTTATTTTATATTAGTTTAATAAATTTTCCAGGAATTGTTAAAGTTTTTCGTAATCTCCGTTGTAAGGTTCTGGGGTGATAATGTTATTATATGCCATAAAAGAAAGTACTATTACAATAAGAAAAAAAACATTTTGAAGAATAGTTTTGCACTTTCATGCTTGGATATAAAACAACGTTTCGTAAAATGTAATCGTAAATAAATCTACATCGATTAAATAATTTTTAAATATTTACATTTATAAATAATTCACTGTTTTGGTTAGATGTGCTGATTAAAAGGTAATATAATCTAAAAGGTTTATACAATTATTGTGCAACTACATTTTTACAGCAGTAATTCTAAATCATCAATTTATATGATACTGAATCGTATTCAAGGAATTGAAAACAATTCGAGGTTATATTTAATGGTATTTAGAACAATACATTATATAAACTTTCAAGACGCAATGTCTCGAAATTGGAGTTGGTCTGCTTAACCTACTTTTTAATGGGCGATAAACACTTATTTAAGTAGCTTTTTGTAAATTTCAGTGACTTGTTAAACATTTTATAGTTTCAACGCATGTAGTACATACAACATTTTTCAAAATTTGTGAAAGAAAAAATCACAAGAACGAACTGTAGATATTGTTTTACATTGCCCAGGGAGAAAAATTTGAAAAATAATAGGCCTCAGTTCTTATTGAGGCTTCTATTTTGTGAGAAAACTTCTAAGAAAATAAATAAACGTTAATTAAATCCAATGAAGTTTTATTTATCCGGAATATGTTAGTGTTAAGTGGCGAGATTGTGAATAAGCGACTATAATGTTTGAAGGAAACAAACGATAACAACATCCATTTAGACATACTTTTCAGGAGATCTATCAGCTAACAATCTTGCAGGAGTTAGTCATTTACTGAACGAGACAATAAACAACGTATCTACAAAATAACTATTTTTGGATGATATCAACTAGTATATAATTCTAATTCTACCCGTGTGTGTTTGGCACAAAACTCGTGGCATCATTTTATTTATAATCTAAACTTGTGCATTTTCCGTTTCCATTAGCTTGAGAGTCCCAAATGAGCAGAATACGGTCTGAAAGTACAACCCATGACAACTTTAACCACAGTACTCTCTTTACGACGTATGATTTCTACAGCAACTACTAAACTACAGCAGCAAACAAAACACATGCCACAAGTATCTACTGCCTATAATCGAGTTGACGATTTCTACAAATGTGTTCTGGTATCTTTTAATGAATTTTCTTTCAGTCTGTTTCATGTCTAGAAGGATTTCATTTCCACGATTTAAGATAATATGAGTGGCTTTCAAAATTTTTTTTTCTTTTCTTGGTTTTCGTTTCTACTTACACCGGAATGTCATAGGAATTCCTTTTTATGAGTAGCTGATCTCCGTGTGCTGAATAGGCTATCCTGGAACCTCGCATTCTTACCATAGGGGAGGCAGCAGGTGGTGGGGGCGGCGGAGGGATGCTGTTGAAATCAGGATCTATAACGGAATCCATCGGTGTAGGTGACGTGGAAGGTGTGGCCTTGTATTGCAAAGCTCGTGGCGGCAGAGGATCAATAAGAGAACTGATGGACGCAATTGCTCCATGGAGAGGAAAGCCTCGAGAATATCCCAACATGCTTTTTTCTGTGGTAAAATCATCCATGCCATTGGCTTTGAAGCGTTTTTGTGCACGTAGTGTTGCACGAAGCGTCTTACGTTTCTGCGTAAAGAAAAACAAGTGTGATGAAAATGACTCGTAACGTTTGAAATTATATTCGAAAACAAATGTTTTTAGTTGAAGCAAACAAATGTCTGTTTAATATATCTCTACTAAAATATATCGAGAACTAATAACATAAATCATTCACATAAAAAAAAGAGGAAGTCATTTATTACAAAATATAAGTCATACTTGTTTTCATTTTGTAATAACAATTTTGTATATTGTACTTTATATACTGATATAAAGTACTGTACTAGATCGCATTAAAAAGGCTTATAACTTGTAACAGGTTGTTATTTACATCTAGTTACACGGTGGATAATTATTTTCACAGCTGCTGAGACGCTCATGTTCTCTGATATCCTGTAGAGTGAGCACTTTGTAGAGTCAAAAGAAAATCAGTAAAACATAATTTCACTTTATTCTGTATATATGGCAAAGGCACGAAAGTCATCTGATGCTATGTCTAATTTTGAACTATTTACTGACCAAACAGAAGTGAGCTAGGGAACAGCATTCTGCAAACTACCATCTATGCTAATTATGATACACCCACAAGCCACGAACTCCATAGCTCTAACACAAGGTTAACCGACGCAAAAAACAAAACGCAATATGTCTTAGTACATCAGCTGTATTTAAAATTGTAGCATCCGTGAACGGTAAGAAATTAGTAAGAAGATATTTTCACTGAGAGCATACATCATATTTTGAAGAACTAGAATGAATAATCTATCAATAAATATGAAATTTTCTACATTTACGCTCAAATTTATTATTTCACTAACAGCATCTAACTCTGATTTGAACCCCATCTACATGTGTGTTTCACTAAATCTCTTTCGTTCGCCATTTTCGAATAACCTGATATAGAAAATTTGAGCTTTTTTTCATTTAGTTGTTCACGTGTCGGTGTAGTTACTATAAGCTTCTGTGATACCAGCTCCAACACTAAAGCCGCCATTTAAATAACCTAAATCGATGCAAATATTCATAGCAACGAAATACTAATGTACGTATTCGTAGTATATTTTTAATAACAGCATAAACTAATACACATATTTTTAATTACAAAATATACTAATATATGCGGCCCAGCATGGCCATGTGGGTAGGGGGCGCTTATCTTGCATTGTTTTGTAATTCGCGCAAAGCTACTCGAGGGCTATCTGCGCTAGTTGTCTCTAATTTACAAGTGTGAGACTAGAGGGAAGGCGGCTAGTCATTACTATCCACCGCCAAATCTTGGGCCACTCTTTTACCAACGAATAGTGGGATTGATTGTTACATTATAACGTCCCCACGGCTGAAAGAGCGAGCATGTTTGGTACGATTGGGAATCGAACCCGCGACCCTTAGATCGCGAAACAAGTTGCTCCGGCATGGCCAAGTGTGTTAAAGTGTTACGATCAACCCCATTATTTGTTAGTAAAAGAGTAGCCCAAGGATTGGCAATGGGTGGTGATGACAAACTGTTTTCTCTCCAATTCCTACCCTACTAAATTAGGGTCGGCTAGCACAGATAACCCTCATGTAGCCTTGCGCGAAATTCAAAGAAAAAACAAACTAATATACGTATTCGTAATAACAACACTGGCTACTATTTTTAATAACATAATACACGTTTTCACTGTAAATGCATACTCTAATACAAACATCGTAGAAGGACATCATACCGAACATCTTCAAGTTATTTGAGCACGTTATTTTCACTCTGATTAAATTGCCGCGAAAGTGATATTTGTGCCAAAAAACTTTACGAAAGCATTTTTTAAGCCTAAAAGTTGCATAGCTACCATGTATGCTCAAGTATCCACATCATTTTCTCTCTAATCTAAATTCAAGTTTGAGGGTTCCATATCTTAAAATTTAATTAAAATATTTTAGTACTAATTCTCATCGGATTTCTTTCATAATTTGTAAACTATCTCTGAAAGGCGCATGGTTTACTCATCTATTCTTATAAGAAATTGGTATTTTTTTATATATTACAGCCACTTCATATTAACGTGCTTATTGTTGGGATTTGGCCAAACAGGTGGCAGTGGCAGTCTCTAGAAATGCATAGACGTTTTTCACGATCCAATTTTCCATGAGCAAAAAAATTGTTATTACTTATGTGCGTAGGTACTGATCTAAGCAACAAAATTATTTTTGTTTATTCTTACACAGCATATAGAAATTAACGTTTTTAATCAAGAGTTCAGAAGTCAGGATGATATCTGTTTCTAGAAAATAAAAAGACCAAACAAGCAATTAGAGACTTAGTCAGCTTGTAAAAGTTCTGCAATAAGGAATAATTACTGTATACCAGCAATGAAAAATATAATTGCATATCCTTTATTATTATTTATTTTAAAGTAATTTAGTATATATATCTTAGTGAAGATGAATACATTTTAATGAAGTTAAATAAGCAAAATCACAAGAAAGGACTGCATTTAAAACAGCAAGTCCAAACCTCTGACTAACTATATTATTTTTTGTAACATAAAAGTAAGCATAAACAAAAATAAATTTAAAAAACGCTGCACTAATAGAAAAGATTACAGGGTACAAGTTATAATGCGGGATTATAAAATATACCCTGGTTTTGGAGGTGGCTGGAAAAGTAAGACCCACATTACATAACTGTTTGCAGACAGTGAAGGGTGATATGGATGTGTGACGTTGTGAGTTTGAGCACCCATATATCGCTCTCATAATTTCTATTTTTATATCTATTGCTACTCTTTTATCTCTTATGTTAGAGTGACGAATAGAGATTAAGACTGATAGACAATGTATTCCCACCGCAGTGTGGGTCATACATCCAAGTCACCTCTAAATATAAGGTATGTTTTATAATCTCTCATTATAGCTTGTACCCTATGATCTTTCCAACAGGTGCAGCATTTTTTTAATTTATTTTTGTTTAGGCTTGTTTTTTAAGTGATAACAAACTAATATATACACATATTAACGTATTCATAAAATATCATGTATCTTTACAAATTCGCCTATATTGAGAATGTAAAAAATGTTAAGAGTGACAATACGAATAATATTTCTTTTATAACAATTGTATTTTTATATAATTATTTTCCACTTATTTGGTCTCCCGCTGGTACAGCGGTTAGGCTACGGATTTACAACGCTAAAATCAGGAGCTCGATTCCTTTCGGTGAACTCAGTAGATAGCCCGATGAGGCTTTACTATACAAAAAAACACACACTCCACTTGTTTGTTTCTTTAATTATCGTAGAGTTTTTAGATGATAAACAAATTTTAAAGTGCCTAATACTGTAGCTGTTGTTGTTATTTTGAATTAAGCACAAAACTACACAATGAGCTATCTGTGCTTTGCTCACCACGGGTTTCGAAACCCGACTTTTAGCAGACATACCGCTGAGCCACTGGAGGGTGCCTATTATTGTATCTATAAAAGATTAATTTATTTTAATGGCTGACAACAGGAACTTAATATTATTTTAGAATTATGGATTTTGAATTTTAACTTCTTTTGTAAAACTCTTAACACATTTATCAGTCACAGATGGTGCCCACAGCGGTACGACTACAGATTAACAGCGATAAAAAGTGGGTTTCGATCCCAGTATGGGCAGAGCACAGATTGTCCATTGTGTAGCTTTGTGCCTAACTTCAAACAAACAGTCAATGATGAACATTCTTTAAAGTTGGCAAACTAGAAATAAACGATGCATAGGTCAATAAAGCTTTCATTTGATACATCACATAAAGTTAACGATGACTGAACTCATTAAAATCACAATAAATTTAGCTACCCATGCATAAATGACTGTTAAACATTGGATTTAATAGCAGAAAGGTAATTACAAATGATTTAATAAGGGCGAAAAATAAATAGAAAATACCTCTTCTGATGTATTTACAAACAATTCACCCTTTTTACATGCACTTTATTTGGTGTTTATAAAGTGTACACAAACGTAATTGTTCAGAAAAAAGTTTTTATGTTAAAACAAGTGTGCTTTGAAAGACAAACAAAATGGAACAATCACTAGCCGAAGCACTTGAAATTTTTTTTTATGCAGGATTAGATTAAATTAATATACGAGACTTGTTTTCCCTTTTTATTAACTATATTTTTGTGCACTATCAAGCCTAAAGCGCGTGTATACCTGATCCTAATTTATTATTCAATCGACTACTCTACCAGACTATCCTCAAGTTGAAACTGTTTTAGGGAGGATTAGGGTAAATTAATCTATGAGGCCTCGGACAAAGAAAACATTAATCGAAGGAGTTTGACTTCCTGAGTCCGAAACAGTAATTAGGTCTCAAATCGTCAAGAGATAACGAAGCTTGGAGCTAAACGTTTTTGCTTGAAAACAAACAAACAAAATCAGACCTGTCGTATAAGCCTCTACACCACGCCTAAAAACTAATTAAAGTAAATTTTAGGTTTCTTGATTTCAGAAAGTATTCGTATACATCTAATCATAAATGTTTTAGTGGATATTTGCCAATAGACGAAAATTCCATTAAAAATTGCAGAAGAGTGAAAATTATTCATTTTATTTTTTGGTTTCGGAGTACGACATAAATAAATCAAAAGCATTTCTATTGTCTGTTCATCATGCTAATTTTCTCCTGAATGAGTAATTATACAAAGAAAAGGGAAAAAGTTTGTTTCCTTGAGTACATTGTAGTTCCTAAAATTTTGATATCGATCCGTTAGTCTTTGTATGTGCGAAATTGTTAGAGCAAAAATGTTTCTTTTTGTGACAGAATTATACTAAGGAAACAAGCAAACAGGACTTCTTCCGTCGATCGATTGAAAGAAATATTTCGAAGATAGGAGCATGAATGAAAAAAAAATGCGTAAAGAGAAATATATAACTAAGTATACATAAAAAAAATGTTAGAATAAAGTCGAACATTGAATTTCAGGCTATTTTCAACGAACATTGGAAGGTAAATCATATTTAGTGCAACAGAAACTTAATGGAAGTTCTTGAGTTCAGCAAACAGTTAAAATGTTTTGTCCTCTTTTTGCTTTAATAACCGCAGACAGTATTTCAAGCATTGTTGCAACAGATTTAATCAAAGTGTCATTTTGCAATTTACTTCAGGTGTGTCTAATATACTCCCATAAAGTTTTTTTGGAAGTAACTTTTGATTTGTCAAGTTTACAGTCGATCAAATCTAAGATTCACTTAACAGAGTTGAGGTTAGGGCACAGTGAAGACATTACATAATTTGATTGACTCCAACAGCTTCCTTCTTAACTTAGCAATTTCTGTATAGGTGCCCCCCGCTAGTACAGCAGTATGTCTCCGGATTTACAACGCTAAAATCAGGGGTTCGATTCCCCTCGGTGGGCTGAGCAGATTGCCCTTTGTGGCTTTGCTATACGAAAAACACACACAAACACACTGTATAGGTTGGATGAGTGTTTGGGGTTATTACCTTCTTGGTAGTAGAATCATTGACCAATAATACATAATAAACTGAATATACTATGATGGATTAATTAGTATCTGATGGTACATACGCTGGTTCGTTATCCTATCTATTTTGCAAATATCTCCTGTCGCTCCAGCCTAAAAAACACCCTAAAACCATCATATTGCTTCTTGCTATACACTGAGATAAGTATATTCCGTCTTTCTTCCGACGAACGTACAATCAACGCTTTAAACCAAATATTTCAAACTTGAACTCATCCGTGTGTAAAATCCTTTTCCAGTCATCAACAGTCCAGTTTTGTACTTTTTCACAAATTACAGTCTCTTGAGAATATTTTGAGATTGAAGTAAAGTTTTTTTTTTAACTGATACACAACCAAATATTCTATTCTCATCGAGTCTTTTTGACACTGTAGATCTGGACGCTTTTCTATCGTTTGGTAATGGTTGTTTAATCTCATACTTGAGATCAGTAACAGCCTTTCTTCTATTCCGAAAGCTGCATAAACAAAGATACTTAACACCAATATCAATGAGTTTAAATATTCAGCCTCTTCCTTTCCTATTTCTAAATTTAGGTGTATCGGTGTCACGATCCAGGGTGTACTTTACAGTATTTAGAGATCGTTTCAAGTGTGCAGAATTTGTCGGAGTATCCAACCAGGGCCACGTAAAGTGCTTATGCGAATCTACTGCTGTATTGCTAATTAACTGCACATTTGGGGCCACCGTGTGTAGACAAAACTTAATATATAGTGTCAAATTTTGTTTTAATGAAGGTTTAGTTGTGGAGTGTTATTAAATTGATTTATTCTGGCATATACTGGCATCATATGCCATCTCTTTGCTAGCCTCTTTCGTTACAAGTTAAAACACTGCATGTGGCACTATGACAGTTATTTCAAACCCTAAATTTTATCAGTACGTTTATTCAAGCAGAATCCTTATGACATGCCCTTTGTTAAAGTATATGGTAATTCTAAAGAATGATAAGTATTCTTACCCTGGCTCATTCATTTGTCAACAGGGCTCAGTGAAGTGTTACCATTGCGTTGAAATTTACATTCTGTAATAGTATGGAAGAATTAACCTACAAAATGGAAAGACTGACAAAATATTCTCTTGTCCTAACACTTTTGCACAATACTGTGTATTTGTTATTGTTTTATACACCTTTTATTTATGTCTATATTATATATATATGTGCATGGTTTTATTATACTATATCGAATAAATTGACTTGAATTTAATATCTACCCTTTGATACTTCTTATAGAAATGAAACGTAAAAAAGCATTTACTTTGGTAACGGTCTCTTTTTTTGCACTCAGTAAAATGACAAAGAATAGTGGCATCCAGAGGAAAGAAATCCCCGTGGCTATTCAATGAATCTGAGCAGTCTATTGTATAGGATGCATGCACTGCATCGAAAGCCAAACATTTTTGCCAACAATGCATTGCAGTCGGTCTCTTTAGTTTAAAAGCAAGCGCGATGCAATTTTCCTTATTGAAATAACACACAGAATAGTAATATACGGTTGTAAACCGTCCAATTGACAGTAATCTTGTATATACGCCCTGATCCTAAGGATTGAGTTGACAACTTTTATATTCATTCATCAGTATTTTTAGAAAAAAATGAGATATTTCAGTGAGTAACTGCTAGTTGAAGCTACAAACTGTTTTCACACGAGCCTATATCTTGTTTCTGGTAGACTAGACATGTTGCTATAAGGAAAATGGGGAATGTGCTATTGTAATCGTAAAGCAAGCGAGGACACGAGGAGAAAAGTTGGGTATGGCTCATTTTCCTTAGATGCTTTCTTTCATTGCATTTATGTGTTATAAAAGTATTTTTGAGAAATTTTGTGAGACGCGATTACTTATGTTATTTTAAATTCTATAAAATTTGCACAAAGAGACGTTGGAATGAAAATAAATCTTTTGATGTTTTGTTAAAAGAACGTTTGTTTTCTTGTAAGCTACTGTTAACAGAGATTAACAAATATAGTTATAAGTCGCTAGAAAATTGTTGTACAATGGAAATACGAATTTATGCAGACTTAGTTAAAATAGGCTTAAGTCACTCACGAAGACTTAGTTTCAGAAGAAAAACAAAAACTAATAACCTTAGGCATTGTTCAGTATTATAATATTGCAGTTTTCATTGAACACCTATAAAAAGTTATATTTATTAATTAATGTTTAGAAAATAGGATAAACAACTATATAATACTTTTGTTTAAAACAACGTCTGTACTTATAGGTAATGTAGAGATTGCACATTATGTTGATAATTATGTGTAGGTAGTTAATTGTTAATTGATTTAAAGATGATTTTTATGGTATAAGGTATACCGTAATTTCTTAAAGTGCATGCAAAATATCGGCTGCAGGCGTGGAGTAACTTAAGTTAAACATGTTTTTGTGACATTAAAAACTGTTTATGTTATCAGGAATTGCATTACGAAATCTGTCAATCCTTTAAAACAATGAGTAATTAATTATCTATACAACATCTTAATTGAGAGAGGTGATATTTAGGTGAATTGGAGTCTTAATTTCCCATCACCATGACAGCTATAAGTATTTTAATATCTATGAAAATCATTAATAATAACAAATGTATTAACATTTACGAAGTCGAACATACTTTGTGCCAAAACCTATTGATGTTAAGAAAGTTTAAACTTAAACTCAACTTAATTCTTTTATATATGGGTCATTGCTAGTTTTATATTCACTCCGGTTGGGTTATAAGGAAGTTTCTGGAACTACAACGCAAAAATCTGGGGTTTGATTTCTGCGGTGAACAAAGTGCACATAACCCATCTATGTGTATCAATGGACAAAGAAAATAATATCTGTATTATCTAATAGTTTAAAAATGTCCCCCGATGGTTTCGTGACAAAACTGAGGGCTTATAACGCTAAAACTTGAGTGTCAGTACCATTAAGAGAATACTTTTTGTATACAAGTGAGTTGATTTACTGAGCTAACAAAACGATAGCTTAACTTAAATAAACCACAATAATTCACATAAATTAGTACTACAGAATAATTCACTGTTTTAAAATATTTAAAACATTTTCTAGATACAACAAGAACTTACAATCACAATTGGGTAAGATTCTTAAAGCAATAAAAAAAACAACAAACCTCTAGTTAATTGTTAACCTCTATGTTTTTATGACAAAAAATGAAATTTGGCGATTTTACAAAGTTGGTGGGACCCGTTGTTTATTTCTCGCTGGTACATAAACATTTTAATGTCAATGTAATTCAAAACTGTAAAGTTTTACTCACAGATTTCTACAGCTTAAATTTTATTTCGTGTTGAAAAACAAAACAAAACAGAAGTCAGACATCAAAACTATTACTGATGTTAAGCTGCTCAATAAATATATTACGTACAGTCGCAGTAATGGTTCTCCTGAAGAAGAATAGTCAACGATTTGAAAGCGCTTGAATTTTGGGTCCCATTCTGAAAATAATT
Source organism: Carcinoscorpius rotundicauda (assembly GCA_011833715.1). Classification (NCBI taxonomy): domain Eukaryota; kingdom Metazoa; phylum Arthropoda; class Merostomata; order Xiphosura; family Limulidae; genus Carcinoscorpius; species Carcinoscorpius rotundicauda. The sequence goes on along the minus strand of CM022405.1, from coordinate 11,566,924 downwards.
TTAAAGGTTGATGTTAAGTCACACAACCTGCTACATACAGTTACAGTTGTAAAGACTGATGTTAAGTCACACAACCTGCTACATACAGTTACAGTTGTAAAGACTGATGTTAAGTCACACAACCTGCTACATACAGTTACAGTTGTAAAGACTGATGTTAAGTCACACAACCTGCTACATACAGTTACAGTTGTAAAGACTGATGTTAAGTCACACAACCTGCTACATACAGTTACAGTTGTAAAGACTGATGTTAAGTCACACAACCTGCTACATACAGTTACAGCTGTAAAGACTGATGTTAACTTACACAATCTGTTATCTACAGTCACAGTTGATGTTCAGTCACTCAATCAGCTTTTTCTAGATGGTACAGCTGTAAGTATTCTGATTTACAATATTAATGTCGGGATTTTGATTCCCCTTTGCGGGGTGAACACAGCAGACAACCTGTTGTGGCTTTTTTCGTAAGAAAACGCATTAAATCTGTTACATACGGCCACAGCTGTATTGGTTAATGTCACTTTCAGAGGGCAGACTGTAATCGTTTTATATCAAACCATGTTATGGGCGTTTTATGAAAGAAAAATGTTATACTCACCAATATAAAATATCTTATACAATACATATACATAAAATACGAACAGATTTTGTGTTATGAACTTATGTATATAAATAATTCAGTCCGAATTTCTAAAGATTGTTTCATAAGGCTGCCATAAATAAGGATCAGCTGTTGTTTTTTTACAACAGACGGACTTATAAATATTTTTACTCAGTTAATGCTATTTTGACATGAAAACTAAAAAATATCTATTTTTCATAAAAATAGACAATCTTGATAAAAAGCCGATAAAAATGGGATTGAAATTACAGAATATAGATGTTTTTGTTTTGGTCCTAAAATTGATTTAACAAGAAAAATTAATTCTTCAATGGTAGATTTATTCTTTACGTTATTATAGATATTTAGGTCCGAAATTATCTTTAGCAGCAAGTACGTAATAAAAATGTGTTTAAACTCATTACCAGCTTTGATTTGTAGTTTCGTTCTAAGTCGGTAGTTTATTTTGAATTTATATTAATTACCAATCATTTTGATAAAGTGTATAACTTACCAGTCTTGCTAAGTACACATTAGTTAACGTTTGGATCAATAGTATAACTTAACAATCTTTCTAAGGTCCAGGATTTTCTTCAATAACATTATACATGCACACACACACACACATACATTTATTGTTTATCGTTACCAGTCGTACTAAACTATAGCCTTTTTATGCTATTATACATATTATTTAGCGATTTGATTAAATGTGTAACTTATCTAACATGTATAAAGGCTAGTGTGTGTCACGTCACGTTTGATTTTCTCTCATTTCTCGAAATAAAAGGAATAATTAAAGTCAAAATGCATTTATTCAGATAGTACAGCTCCATTACTGTTTGCCAATTACTGTTTTAGTGATGGGGATGCAAGAACTCTGTGAAACCTTATAAGTGTAGTGAGTGTTGATATAATAATTCTAAAATAAAGTTGTAATGTGAAATCACCTAGTCTAGAACCAAGTGCATAAGAGTTATAATGAATTTTAAAGTCAAGTCGTTTCTGAATTAAGTTCAGTTTAAAACTTAAGTCATTTCTTAATTTAAATATTCATCTTATATCACCGACGTTTTTAATAGAAAACAAACCTCTTCACTCAACGGAGACTCTAAATTAAGAAATCAACAAATATTTTTCCCGTTTTGTAGTCTATACATTTCATTTTACCCTGTCTGTGCATTGACTAACAACGAAAATAGGTCATACATATTTGCCACTGTTGAAATGCAGTGTTACTAAAACGCACTAGGTTTTCTACATATTAATTGTTAATCTAACTGACTTTTACAAATAATTATTCGATAAATATGTCACGAATAATCTCAATTTTGATTGACTCACAGAGGATAATTATCACAATAAGGATCTACATTTATCTGCTTCTTTGTTGATCAAATTTTATTTCGCTATATTTATTCATTTATGTTAGTTATGAAATGTGAAGTTAGGGTATATTTTGGGCTGAGTGGAAGTACTTACCCCGTCATTTTTGACGGGCTGTACTATAGTCAGTGTTATTATATTACAGCACTTTCCTTTACATTAGTATACATATATATAATTTAAAGATTTGGCTATGATTTTAGCTTATCAGTCTTACTAAAGAATATCATCCTGTCACGTATCCCTACAGACGCCATCTAACAGTTTAGGAGCATGATTCACCTCTACAGTTCCTCTCCACTTGTCAGCAGCATGACGAGCCAGTTCCATTCTGCGCTGTTTGCGAGTCTGATGCTTTTTGTAAATTATCTCGATGATGATAAGGCCTATTCCTCCAATTATTCCTGCTCCAACTAAAATAAATACACCTAAAAATATAAAAGAATCAAATTACTTTATGTGCAATAACACAACATCTAAGTATTTGGTAAACGGTAAGAACAACTTCACGTTTATACAGTACACAACATTCGGCGTATCCATCTCTTTGCTGAACAAAGACGATCCGTTCTTGGAGAGACTGGTAATCCTACAATCTTTCATATACGTATTTCCGGATATTTATCTCCCATACGTATCTGTTGGCTTTAATCTCAACCATATAATTTCGACTGTTATGTCTATCAATTGTATAATTTTCTAATAAAAAAGCTTCTACATTTTTATAATGTTTGCAGTTTAAACTGTCAATTGAAATACCTTCATCGTTAGGCCCGGCATGGCCTGGTGGTTAAGGCGCTTGACTCCTAATCCGAGGATCGCGGGTTGGAATCCCCATCACACCAAAGATGCTTACCTTTTCGGCCATGAAACGTTATAATGTGACGGTCAATCCCACTATTTGTTGGTAAAGGAGTAGCCCAAGAGTTGGCGGTGGATGGTGATGACTAGCTGCCTTACTTCTAATCTTACACTGCTAAATTAGGGAAGGTTAACGCAGATAGCCCTCGAATAGCTTTGCACGAAATTCAAACCAAACTTTCTTCTTTATAATTTTTGCTTTATGTCATATAATCTGTTGAATACGTTTTTATAGAAATGTACTTTGTAAGCTATTCTTATTCACGCTGGAACAAAAATTCAGAATATACTAGAAACTTCACCAGAATGCTACACAGTTTATGTGAGAGTTCTAGTTTAAATTCCTATTAATATTTGTAATTTATTTATAAAATTTGTATATCTGAAGCACAGATAACGCTCAAATATATAAACTTCTTACATAATCTATTTTTAGGTTGTTACGAATAAAAATTGTACAAGGTTGTTATATTGACTTAAATGAACCTCTTGTAATAAAATGTGTCTAAACTCGTTTTTTGTTTATTTTTTGGAAGTTACTTCAAATCTTAAACTTGAACATTCAAAATACACAAATTCTGTCTACTTACCCGCCATGTTCTTTAAACCGAGAGTAGCAGGAAACTTTTCGTGTTTGGTGTCACATTTGTCATCTCCTGATAATATCCATTTGTTGTCTAAGCTCTCCATATACCCGCCTTGAACAAATAATGTGATGCAGTTATCAGAAATCATTTGAAATATGGGAACACAGTTTGAGAAAAACTTCAAACTCTATGCTGATATTAAATAGATAAGTAGATAACAGCTTTTCGTAATTTAATTTTAAATGCCACAACTACAATAATTACGAGGCCAGGCATGGTGTAGCGCGTAAGACGTGCGACTCGTAATCCGAGGTTTGCGGGTGCGTGCCCGCGTCGCGCCACACATACTCGCCCAGCCGTGGGGGCGTTATAATGTAACGGTCAATTCCACTATTCGTTAGAGTTGGCGGTGGGTGGCGATGACTAACTGCCTTCCCTCTAGTCTTATTCTTACACTACTAAATTAGGGACGGCTCGGTGCAGTGGGCTAACAACCTACTCACTTAAATACTTGTTGAAGAATCCGCAAGCGATTGCGGCCCTATGTTCCTAGATAGAATCTAATGGTGATAATTAACTAACTAACAATAATTACAGGTAATGAAGATAAAAATTAGAGCTCAGACGGAAAGATATATTTCATAAGTTATTGAAAAAAAGTAGAAGAATGAATTTGCGATGTTTTAAAGTAGCTGCGCCACTAATTCAATCTTAGTGGTTTAAATCATTGTGCTTGATAATACGTTTTTTTATATCAGATGTTTATAGATTTAGTGTGTTTAATTTACATTTCGTAGAGAAAAGCGATGACGTTTATCCCTCACAAAATTGGTGTGGCTTCAAAGATATAGTTCGAGTACGCAAGAAGAGGAAAACATCGAATTAATATAATTAGATTTATAGCAACTGGTCTATATAATTCTTCTGTGCTGTTATTTAAATGTTATTTGAATTTATAAACACAAATGTTTACAAATTGATATATGCAACAAAATTGTTATATAGCAAAAAGTAAAAATATTTCACGTAAACTATTATTTTCAGGTATGATACTCTTCAAAAATATTTGACTTACTTTCATGCATCTCTAATAAAGCTAGAGTAACCTGATCAGCCCAGAAACTGTTCTTCTGTAGCCCTATACCATATCCAGATCGCCCGAATTGTTCTCTTGCTGTAACCAGGTCACAGTCTTGTGCAGCTTCGTACTCCAACCGAGAGGAATCCCAAATGAAAGCGTTGAGGTCTCTGTAAACCAAAGCAAAGGTTACGTATTACAAAAATATTCGTATACTCATTTTTAAAACCTTTCATCTTAAATGTGCGGTCATGCTGGAACGAATAAATATGAAAGTTAAATATATCTTTCCACTTTAAATGTGATATAGTTCATGTGATTTCTTTTAAAAGTTACAGTGTACTTCTATTACAAGGATGACGTACTTGCTAACGTTCAACTTTACTAATTTATTACTGTATTTTACTTAGATAACTGCTCTATTTTAAATGGAAAGTTTATTTGTTTAGAATTAAGCACAAAGCTACATAATGGGCTATTTGTGTTCTGTCCACCACTAGTATCGAAACCTGGTTTTAGCAGTGCGACCACGCAGAAAAACCACTGTGCACTGGGGGGGATTAAAGGAAACGAGGGACCAACAAGTATTATTATTAATAACACAGGTCTGTTTTATTGTCTTGAAATTTTTAGTTGTTATACTGCAACACCTGTACTCTGAATTCGAAAATGATGTTAATTTTACTCCACCACATACAGATATTTTAGCAAACGTCATACGTACTTTTAAGTAAGTGAATCACATTTTGTGTAAACAAACACTAGCTATAGATTTCTCTAGACCAATCGCGACATGAGAGTCTTATCGATCGTTCTAGAACCCAAACATAACAAACATGTAATAAATGTTCATTGCGGCAAATGAAATAACAATTTTATCTAAGTAAGAGTTTTTTCTTCCTGTTTTGTAAAAATCTTTATGTGATGAAAAAAAAGGAGTATTATTTTCGAAATATGCACAGGTAAATAACAGAACATCCGATATTTAAACAACTGCGAATCTGAACTTCATAAATGTCGGTACACTGTGTAACATAGCTACACGTCCGATTCCATGCACTGTTAATAGAAGCGTGCAGGTTTTGAGATAAATCTATTGGCCCGGCATAGCCAAGCGTGTTAAGGCGTTCGACTCGTAATACGAGGGTCGCGGGTTCGAATTCCGATCGCACCAAACATGCTCGCCCTTTCAACCGTGGAGGCGTTATAATGTGACGGTCAATCCCACTATTCGTTAGTAAAAGAGTAGCCCAAGAGTTGGCGGTGGGTGATGATGACTAGTTGCCTTCCCTCTAGTCTTACACTACTAAATTAGGAACGGCTAGCACAGATAGCCCTCGAGTAGCTTTGTGCGAAATTCAAAAATAAACAAATAAAGATAAATCTATTAAAACTGTCACCTTTATGAGTCGTGCACTTATGAACTATTTAATCTTCACGCATGTTCTGTTACTGATTCAGTAGGAATCCAAATGATATTTTCCGTTTGAGCAGCAGCTGAAATTCATCGTTTCAAATCGTCAAGACTTGTAACCATAGTCTTGTGGAAGGTGTCATTTACATATCTTTACATAACCATAGTCTTGTGGAAGGTGTCATTTACATATCTTTACATAACCATAGTCTTGTGGAAATTATCGTTTACATATCTTTACAGAAAGCAAACCAACGAAAGCTCTGAGTCAGATGACTGAAGATGTAGGTGCGTGAAGTCTTATAGAAAAATATGTAAAGAACGTGAATTGACATTTCCTGTGTCTCGAATGTCCATTGTTTTGTAATATGATAAAAAACACGTTTTGTTTTAAAGTTTTCTAAATTCACTATTCAATCACACTATTGTAGACTCAGCAGATAGCCCGATGTGTCTTTGCTATAAGAAAACACACACACACACTCACTATTGTAATACAAACTGGAGTACCGTCCCATGATCGGAAATTGCTTCCCTTATATGTGATTGTAAAAATCGCAAAAAAGCTCATGAAAAAGTGAAAAACAGAAAATGTAAAATCACAAATTTCTATGTATCTCTGTTTTGATTCAACAAATTTGCATGCCAAATTTGATGAAGATTTATCAAGAGGGGCGAATCAATGGTTAAAAAACGCTCATAAGAACCGCAAAATGCAAAACTGAAAAATTGGATGTACCCTCTGCATGGACAAAATGAGCTTCCATATAAATCTTGGTGAAGATCCATTCACACCTTGCGAAGTAGTTTCATATACATAAAACAGACAATATTATTATATTTATATAGATATATTAATGTGATTGTTTCATAGCAGCCTAACACACCATAATTTTATAATTTTTATTTCAATTTTTGCTTTAGTAACATAATGCTAGCATTGAGAAATTTTTCACGTAAACCTCACATAAGATAATGCTAAAATTAAATTGCCCAGAAATTTTCTAGTCAGGAAATCATCGCTTTCAAATAGATACATTTAGATGCACTACATATTGTGAAACTATAGCATTTTGATTTGTCGGTTTCATTTACTTTCTACTGTTAGTAACTCAGTAGGCTTTGCATTTGTTCCTTAGAAAAGAATGCCTCATTTTACAATATTTATGAGATCACTCTCAGAACACCATTGTATGATAAAATAATTTTAGCTTGAATATAAAGTTTATTTTTCGGAAATTCCTTCTCAAATATGACAGACGGCTTATCTGTAAAAACTTGTAAATATTCCAAATCATGATAACTTATAAGTAGTCAGTAAGGTTCATAGGAACGTTTGCTGGTTTTTCAGTAAAAATAACACAATGGGCTAGATACGCTCTATTCAACGCAGGGAATCAAATCGTGAATTTCACGTCGTAATTTTGTAAACTTGTCATTGATTTGACCAAGCGCAAAATTCATAGGAATGTTTGTGATTAAAAATCAATTAATTTTCTTCTGAAGAAGAAAATGTTTTCGTTAGTAAAATTGTCTTTACGACATGTTATCAGTAGTTAAATCCTAAACTTCCGAATTGTTTTAGGTTATTAAGAGAATGCGTTTAAAAAGTGTTTAAATATAGAGGTTACTGTGCCAAACTTGGATGTAAAACCAATTTAAAATTAAACCGCAAACAGTTTAGATTGACACCATATCTACCCGTTAATACAATAATTATTTGTAAAACTGAAAAAAGTACAAGGTATTTCAAACTTACCCAGATTTAACGGCAGCAATGGCTTCTTCCACTGTATCATAGTTCTTTCCTTCCATCGTTCGGTACATGTTAGAAAGCTCCACCTGTCGTCGAAAGTACATATCGACTGCACTTCCTTTTACTGTGGCGTAAGTAAAATTTTCTAGTGGGTTACGTAGCTATATATCGGGAACAACCACAAGGTTACTGTCTAGCTCTCGTAAAGTTTCAAAAAAACATAATGACTTGAACGTTTTTTGAACAAGTCACTTTGATTTAAGAATAGAAAAAAAGGAGTTAAATATGATTTAATCGTTTTGTTAAATAATGTAGAGTCACTGATTCAGATGTAACAATGTCCTTTTGCTTAGGAAAGACATATTTAAATATAATAATTAATCATACATCACTAAAGAGATAATTCTCTGTGTACATGCCAGCAATATTCTCCATTGAAACTCTCAATAATACAAGTAATTTAAAAAATATATCAACAAAACAACGATGACAAGCAGGGTATTGTGCACCGTCCACATGAAACTTTGATCATTTAATAAATGTAAGACCATCGATAAAAGTTTCAAATATCAGATTTCCTCCTAAAACTGGACATCAAATAGCATCATTAACTGTCTTTGATTTAAAATGTCTAAATTTTTATCACTTGTAAGGTCACTTAAAAGTGTCACTTCCCAGACTAAATGACCAAGAGAAACACAAAAATGAATGAGTGACATAAGTTCATACTATAAAACTTCGTTATTTTGCCGTGTGATAGATAAACTGAAAACGTTGGCTTACCCGGGCATCGTTAATCCCTGTAAGAGATGTTTCCGGACGATCTAAGACGAGAAATGCAGCCAAGTTGGCAGTATAGGAAGCAACAACTATCATGGCGAATCCTGCCCATACCATTCCCAAGACTCTGGCGCTGAAACTACGTGGTGTACCTGCGATATGTCAGAAATACCTCCGTCATACAGTTATTTTGTCAACTACTTATTTGTCGTTCACTCTAAGTGAGGGCAGAAGTTGAGCAAATTAAACTATAAACAATGGTTAGGAATATATATCGAAATTAACAAAGAAGATGAACTTTAATTGTTTCTACGTTGTACTGCTTCTCCGCAGATAAATTAATGTAATACTTTAGGTTACAAATTACCTTCTCCAATGCCACTGTTGAGTAATACTCCCCATGCAAACCAGATGGCGCTGGAGAGATTTAAAGCATCCTCTTCCGTAGCTTCACTATTGGGAAGTTTATACCGGCCAAAAGGACTAAATCTGTCCAATAGGTACAATGCTAATGCAACAACATGGACGGAAACCATAACTAGTATCCAAAGCGTCTGTTCAAAAGGTTGAAGAAAAGACGCAAGAGTGGAGCTCTTCGGTTGCTGCAAAAGAATTAAAATGTGTGTGTAAGATAATTAAGTTATTTTATCCCATACTTTGAACAAATCTGCAACCCTTTCGCATATATGAAACAGATTATATGTATGCATGACATATATGCCAACTTTGGGAATGCATACATTTCAACTATCTAAACAATAATAGTTAAAGATGTGTCATTAGGTAATTTTCAGTAGCGTACAAACGATTATGCGTGACAGCATAATTTTATAAAAGTTTACTTTTTCATTTATCAGAATGAATAAAAACCAAAAACATTATCTGTAACTATAATTAGAATTGTTACTACGCTTGATAATTCGGCTAAACTGTTGATGTTTGTGTTTTGAATTTCGCGCAAAGCTACACGAGGGCTATCTGCGCTAGCCGTCCCTAATTTAGTGGGAAGGAAGTTAGTCATCACCAACCTCCGCCAACTCTTGGGATACTCTTTTACCAACGAATAGTGGGATTGACTGTTACTTTATAACGCCCCCACAGCTGAAAGGGCAAGCATGTTTGGTGCGAGGGGGATTCGAGCCCGCGACCCTCAAATTACGAGTTGAACGCCTTAACCCATTTGACAATGCTGGGCCAAACTGTCGATGTGTCAAACGTTTGGGCAATTCTATGATAGAAACATAGCCAATGAACAGAGGATTTGTTTATGAAGTAATATCGTAACACTTGTCTTGTGATGCTGAAATACTTCAGCTGAATTACAAAGCTAAAATAAGAATTTCGATTCTCTGTGGTGGACAGAATAAACATTGTTTGTTCTGCGCTAAATCAGCAACAAATATTTGATTTATTAATATACATATAAAATGTATCTTTGTAATCAAGGCAAAATACACTTGGAATTGGTAATGACAAAGCAGATGTGAAGAATACAGTCCATAATCCAAAGTCGTGTTTGAATAAGTTTTATGTACCAATCACTCGAAAGATACAGCCTCGGTGTAATCTAGGGACTATGAAACTGAAAAAAACACAATTCACGTTAATAAATTTGATAGAATGTTTTCCGTGTATTTAAACAACGTATAATAAGCATACAGTCATAGTTCTAACATATTACTCCTGGTATTGTAATATGGGCTCCCCTCTAGTATTGTGGTAAGTCTACGAATTTACAACTCTGAAATCATAGGTTTTATTCCCGTCGGTGGGCTTAGCAGATAGTCCGATGGGGCTTTGCTATTAGAAAGCACACACATACACACATTGTAATATAGTAAAGTCTAGCATATGTGGCCTTCCCTCTAGTCTCACACTGCTAAATTACGGACTGCTAGCGCAGGTAGCCCTAGGTGTAGCTTTGCGCGAAATTCAAAACAAACCTAACATAAGTGTTTTTTGTTGTTGTTTTTAATTTATCGGATTACGTTGACGCGTTAATTTTTGCAGCTGTTGATTGCCCGATATTCCCCAAGTTTAGCTTATTAACAATATAAACACGTTGTTGTAAAAGCCAGTGATGTTTAATCTGATTACTTTTGACTATTGATGCAGTTCTTCGTTATCGATTTCAGAGATTTTCAAATCACTGCAAATGTAACTGAGAAAAGTCTGCTAATGTATTTATATTTTATTTACCTTCTTTTCTAATATAGTGATTCCCTGATACTTGAATGGTTTAGTAAATTCAATAACTTGAGATCGCTCTGGATTGATGGTGAGCGGAGCGACAATCATATCTGCTTTTTCATAGACTACATCACCCATCATCCCAGTCCAATACTTCTTCTTTGAGCCATTGATCTGAAATTGTAAAGATGGTGATTCATGAAAGATAAGTTAAGCTTTGATATGACAAATATGTCTTGCTATCCATTCAAGACGTACATATCAAAATATAGAAACCTCTAACAGCACCAAAATATTTATTTCAGTTTCTCGAAACAATATCATTCTATTATACTTTGTGTATTTTAATAGTGAGAGAGTATGAATGAATCGTGAAATTTTGAAATTTCCCAGATACTTATAATTTTAATCAAACAGTGATGCTGCTAAATATACGTAAGTAAAGGGAGCTTACAATACAGAAATATATTTTAAAATTTTTCGATGTACACCAACAATAAGGAGCAGGCAGACTATATTATGGTTAATTGTTTAACTACAAGTTAGTTACTAAGAGGTAGGTACCTATGTGTTTAGTGTTAATAAGCAATTAAATAACATTAACAAACATAGCAATGCTAAAAATGAGGCGAGATTTTTGTTTTTCATTTAACTGAGATCTTTCTTACGGTCTTAGTTGGAGTTAATATTTTTTAAACATTTTTTTGTTGTTGTTTAGAATTAAGCACAAAGCTACACACTGGGCTATCTGTGCTCTGCCCACCACGGGTATCGAAACCCGGATTTTAGCGTGTAAGTCCGCAGACATACCGCTGAGCCACTGGGGGGCCTTTTTCAGACATGATGTAAATCTTATTGTCAGATATTGTAAGTTTGATTATAGACATACAACAAAATATTTTGTAAATCAAGTTATGTATTACATTGGAACGAAAAAGATATAAAATTAAATTTTATATGTTTATATTTTCAGTATAGAATAAAAATATTTGCTTCGAAATATTCTTACACAGACGTCTTTTGTCTTCAGTATATATATATATATATATTATCTCTATTTAAAAAATAGAGTTATTTTATCTCCACGAGATATTATTTTATCTCACATAACCTATGTTTAGTGATTATTGCTATTATAGTTTTCTCGAAATGATATTCTATAATTTACTCAGTATTATTGTGTATTTAATTTATTAAAATACTACGTTAAAGAACTATAGAAGTTATTGAAAATAAGTCATAACATCTATAATACTGAAACTACATTGTGTATAAAATTAGCGTTTGTTACTGATATTCAGTGAATGCTGTGGGTTCATAAAAACCCTTTGAAACGTACAGTGTTATCAAGAGCATATTTGTCATTAAACTGTTAATGTACCCAAAAGGCAACAACATGTTTTAATAATAAAAATACAGTGGAAGTTTAATACACATTAAAAAAGCATTATCTCCAAGTCAGACATATCTCAAACAACAAGTATATTTTAATATTAAGAAAAGAAACCATGAAACAAACATGGATAAAATGTTAAAACTTTTCCTAAACTCTACCTACTGCTGATAGGAAATAACAATTTATTTTTAATTATTATGGATATACGTATAAGTTTAAAAGGATGAAGCATAAGAACTGATCACCAATCAGAGCGCTTGTTGAAAATGAATGCTCACATAATTATTTGAAAAGTCCCTAATATAACAAAAATATAATATAAGAAAAATTAAAATCTTTGGATGTTTGGGTCAGAATAACCGAATGGTTAGAACAGCAACCATAAATACAAATATGACCCCTAAATTATTTTCTTACTTAGATTCATCAATATTATCAAATATTTATCCATATGAATGACGTTAGTAATTAAATTTAGGATGAATAAATTATTCACATGCAAAAATTAGATAAAACTTTATCAGTTTTATGTTACTCGTTTCTTTGCATTCAATTTGTAGTTTACAAAAACAAACAAACAAACAAGACCAATTAACCAAAAGCTTCACAAGATAGGCTCTCTTGAATATATTTTGAAAAAATGAAAGACAAAGATTGCCAAAAATATGGTATATATTCATTTTTCTAAGCATAACGAATTATGGCACAATCTAATATCAGTAAATGTTGCTGAGAAACGAAAAAGTCATAAAACGGCAAGCCCTGAAACTAAGACAAGATGCCTTTTAACAATAATTTTACATATTCGTGACTTCCATATTGTCCATCTTCCACTTGGTAAAGACTATAAGTAAAGTTCAGGTCATTTCCTAATTTCTTCAGTAAATCCATACAGTAACCCCGGCAACAGTAGAAGTGTTCTGGAAAGAAATACAGAACCAATTATAATTTCGAGACACACAGTTGCGTAACATTCTGAATTTGAAGTTTCATGGTTCACCTTCCATTGCTGCAAAACCAATCAGTTCGACTCTTCGTTAGTAAAAAGTTGCTTCTTGGTATGCAACTTCAAAATTAGGGATGGTTAATGCAAAGAATCCTCGAGCAGATATGGGAATATTTAAAAAAACAAACAAAAACATCCTTTCAAATAAGTTTCATAGAACGCTGCTAAATGAACGGCGTTTAATGTGAAGTTTAAATCAAAATAACACTTTCTTTTTCGTCCTAATTGACTGATGCTAAAAAAGAAAAAGTCAACTACTAGCTCATCTGCTACAGATCTATTTGAGATTTTGTTTTACATGGCTATTGATTAACATCTTCTCGGCAAAGAACTCAATTATTTTGGACATTTTAGGTTATGTTGTACACTGATCTATCTAATACATTCTTTGTTCTAATAATAGGGTTAAATTTGAACGCTGATTTAACGAATATTTGTCTGAGGCCAGGTGTAAAAGTCGAATATTTTGTAAAGTTTTAATTAATACATAAAAACTAATGTGATAAGGGAAAAATAATTACGTATAAGGAATTAATTTATTGAAAACTGAATTAAAAATCTCGTGTTGAATAACAATATCAACATATGAACAGCAATATGTTAAAAAACGAACATCGACAATATATTAAAGTAAATACACCGTGAAAACGTTGATCATAAGAGACGCATAACTAATCGACTGGAGGTAGTATTTACTTACAATAAATAGCAGATCGATCAAGGAAATATTTAATACTAATGAAGATCACCTGAGTTCTAAAGCGTCTTCGACCATTTAATTAAGTTAAGATATCTGTGTTCGTTCGGAAATCAAAGATAATTTTTTGAGAAAAATATATAATCTATATTTTCCATTTAGCCTTGTTGCAATAATGTTTATTAATTCGTTACGATGCACGAAATGCTTAAAACCTGATTAACTTAGGTGCAGTAACAGTCCAATAGTATATTCACTCTTTAGTGATTATTCAAATTTATCCAGTATTTCCAAAATGATAAATTTATAAGTCAACACTTCTGTGACTTAAGGTTTTAGTTATTACATAACAGTACTTTGCGAGCAAATGTTTGTTTGTTACACATTTTGCTATATCCACTGCGAGTATCGAAATGCACCATTTGATTTTAATTTAGTACTTTTAGTTAATGGTAAAATAGAGATGGATTATTTGACGTCCATCGCTCCAAACAGTATGGGGTGTTCTATCATTTACAATTTTGTGGTTAATGGTTCTTAAAACATTTAACAAAACAGCATGTATTATGTACGTTCTTAGATTGAAATTCTTTATATATAATCGTTATGTTTTGTCTTAGTTTATGAAAGATGAAAATTTGCGCCTTAAATGCTACATAAATAAACTGGATCTTGATTATCTTACTATAATAGGCGTTGCGTGTGTGTACGAACATGTATATATGACTGAAATAATAAATACAATGGATCGCTATCTGTTCAGTGACATCACAAACGAAAATTCATAAAAAACTCACTCATTGGGTGTTTAAGATTCAGACACTTAGAAAATGCCACAACCATTTTTTAACACAGAACAAAATTTTAAATAAAATCATTCCCCTCCTAAAAAGAACATGACTTTTACTAGGTCTGCATGTTTGATTATATCTATACTGATATAATTTGTAAATACAGTAATATAACGGAGTTGCTAAAAACTGTTATTTTTTCAGTAAAGGGTACCACTTTAAACATATAAAAACATTACAGTTTATATCCGCACAATCAGTGCAAATATTTCTCCTGTGCAGTACTTTCCAGAAAATTACTTTTAAGTTTTAAAGTACGTGTTCCACAATTTTGTGGTTCGAGAAAATATTCACGATTTTAGACAAAATTATAACATTTTGAAACAAAACATGAAAGAAATGAAAACAGTTAAAGTAATTAAAAGACAATTTCAAGAGCATTTGTCACTGCTGAGAAAGCAACTATTCTAAACAGATTAGAATCATCTTATTAACTGGACAACTATTGAGAATAACAAAGCTTTAATAAAACGTAGGAATAATAATTTAAAAACAAAATGAATAAGTAACCGTAACAAGAACAGCTTTATAGATGCTCTGAATACAATATGTTTTTTCAAATTGTTATTTAAATAAAATAAAAAAGAGATTTTAGCCCTTACTTTAAAATTTATTATTCCACAAAAAAATTAAAGTATAAAGATTATTTTAAAATCACGATCAGCTGTTGGAACAAATTCTAAAGAGATTATTTGGAGTAAAAGTAATGAATCTTTTAACAGTATAAAAACCCAGAGCAGTAGCATAGATATGACATCTTTCAATGATTATTATTCAATAAAAAACTCACTAACATAAATACGGAAAAAGTTTTACCTTAAAAAGTTAATAATGAAGGTATACTCACTTATAAAACCTAATGAGTGAAATAATGTGGTCAAATTAAATAGACTATGTAAATAAAGTAAATGAAAATAACAAATTTGTAGAATTAGACAATTAAAACTAGAGAAAGAGAATAAAATACGAAGGTAATTGTTAAAACTGAATAACGATGATATATTGATGAATTATGAATATAGTATTTTAAAACTAATTGGTTCCCATGCAAAGATGATGTGAAAGGTTTCTACGTTTCGTCAAGAGGATGTCAAACGAACTCAGTTATAGGTACATAAGTTATCTGTGTTTTTAAAGATAAATATGTTATAAAATATTTGTGGGTTTTTACAAAAAAATAAGAAATTTGACTTTAAAGAAAAAGTACAGTGCTAGTTTTGATACAATGTTTTTAAACCACATAACCACTAGAATAACCTATAAGTTTATGCAAAGAACTATTGTACCTTAGTGATAATGACCAAGTAAGGTTTTTTTTATATATGTTTCAAAAACCTCATGAGCTGTGTCATTAAGTAATTTCAATTTCTGTTTAATTAACGAAATCGTTGACCATCTGGACTGGATCAAGGTTATCTCTGTCACTTAGAATGTATTTCTTTGCTATCATGAAATAAAAAGTGGAATGTCCTGTACAGTTTTAAAAAAATACATTATAGAGGATATGTAAATTATATTTACATTGATTTTAGAGATACTGAACACGATGAGAGTTTTTAAACCTACATTACATTAAATTTGCTAACTGTTAATCCACCTTAACGGTAAATATTCCAATATTGCATTCTTCCTTGAATTATCCACAACTTTTTAAGCCTGTGTGCGGATTATAATATTTTTAAACATAAAGATCGAATTTTTACTTATAAAAGATGGAATATAGAATGTGAATAGGATGTATCTTAAATCTAATTTAGATTATATAGGTTTTACAACTAGCGAGTTAATAATACATATACAAATGCATGGAAATTTGATGCCTTCGTCATATTAAGAGATAAAAGTTATATAAGTGTGATAAACAGGTGTATAGGGGAAGGGTAATGTGTTTTCTAATATCTGTTAATAAACAAAACAAATGTAATTTCTTTCTCTAACTTTTATAAATATTCGTGTTATTAGCAAAATAATGTAACAGTTACTGATGATAAAAATTGGAGTTATAAAGATAACGGAATGTTTCCATATCAAAGCTTTTTGTTTGTTTGTTTGGAATTTCGCGCAAAGCTACTTGATGGTTATCTGCGCTAGAGGGACGGCAGCTAATCATCATCACCCACCGCCAACTCTTGGGCTACTCTTTTACCAACGAATAGTGGGACTGACCGGGACATTATAACGCCCCCAAGGCTAAAATGGCGAGCATGTTTGGTGTAACAGGGATTCGAACCCGCGACCCTCGGATTACTAGTCGAACGCCTCAATACGCTGATCCATGCCGGGCCTATTGAAGTTACAGCACACTGTCAAATATTTAGATATGTTTATTAGAAGTATTTCAATAAACGAGAGCTAATGTGCTTTTTGTTATAGCAAAGCTACATAGGGCTATCTGCTGTGCCCACCGAGGAAAATCAAACCCCTGATTTTAGCGTTGTAAATCCGTAGACTTACCGCTGTACTAGCGGGAAGTGAGAGCTAATGATAAAGTTTCCCAAAATGAAATAATACACTGCAAAGTACTGGGAAACAATAAAAAAATAATACACAGCAAAGTACTGGGAAACAATAAAAAATAATACACTGCAAAGTACTGGGAAACAATGAAAAAAATAATACCCTGCAAAGTACCGGAAAACAATAAAACAAATAATACACTACAAAGTACAAGGAAACAATAAAAAATAATACACTGCAAAGCAAGTGGAAACAATAAAAAAATACAAAAAAATCTGAATTAAAGAATTCATTCACTCACATCCTCTTCCCTAGCCTCTCAGCGGTAAGTCTAGGGCCTTATAACGATAAATATTAGGTATCGATAATTCAGTTAATAAGTTAACCGCACTACATTGTTTATTCAGTTGAAGTTTGACAGGGTATTGGACAGTGGAAACATTCCTTTATCTTTATAACTTCAATTTTCATCATCAGCAACTGTTACATTATTTTGCTAACAACATGAATATTTACAAAAGTTAGAGAAAGAAATTATATTTGTTCTGTTTATTAATAGATCTTAGAACACACTTTACCCCTCCCCCACACATCATAACTATTATTAGTTTTCATAATTTCTGGTCATCATATAGACAAGTAGTAACTTTGTCCATTTACAAGGCTAAAATTCGCAGTTCGATTCCCCACTTTGGACAGAAAGCAGATAATTTATTATGTAGCTTTTCGCTACGAAAAACACAATTTTGATTTTTAAACTCCGTAATTACGTCACTGTTATGATGGCCGAAACGTTCCAACAGGTCTTTGTTTTTGCAACTACAAATGATTGTGATTTAAATGGTGTATTACATTTGTTAATTGGATAAGGGTGAATAAGTCAGTTAACTGTCTTCCTTGTTCTGTATTCCCAAAATGTTTTAAGGTTCTTTGATATTTCTTTTGATGCAGCTTTCAATACGATAATTACACTATGTAACACAAATTTTGTACCTGAATAGTATGTATTATTGCTTAATTTCTTATGTTGTAAAAGTACAGAAAAATGGCCATTATTCCCTTCAAACTTTGCATTTGTGACCTGGATAATGAAATTTAGAAATTAACCTACTTTCTGTGAAAAAACGGGCAAATTTGTACATTTTCATTCACATAAGGTCTGAATAAAACAACATATGAATCAAGATTTACTTGTATTTATACTAAAGCTATACAAAAATGAACCAAAATGTTTAGAAGTGAGTAGTTTTTCGAGATTTGCGACTGTAATGAAAATCACTTTCAGGTATCAGCCCCCAAATATAGTCTCTCATCATGTTTTAGTTATACGCTCCTAGGTCAGAAAAGTAATGTTTGAAGAGAAAA
Source organism: Carcinoscorpius rotundicauda (assembly GCA_011833715.1). NCBI lineage: Eukaryota > Metazoa > Arthropoda > Merostomata > Xiphosura > Limulidae > Carcinoscorpius > Carcinoscorpius rotundicauda. The sequence goes on along the minus strand of CM022405.1, from coordinate 11,548,496 downwards.
ATAGGTCTTTTTCATTTACTTCAGGCATATCAGGCATAAGCAACTGAGAAATAACACTTTCTGCTCAGGAACAAGACAAAGTAAAAATTTTGTTATATAGCGTTATGCACTTTTACTTAGAAGTATAACTGCGAAGTGCATAGCTACAATATAAAATATAATAGGATTGTCTAAAGAATGTTCATGTAACTGTTTTACACAGTGTAGATGGATCTCCACCACAACTGATGTGGAGGTTCATTAGATCCATGCAGTTGTGCATATAAATTTCAGGTTTTGCATTTTGCAATTTTTATGGGTGTTTTTCTTCTTTTTTTTCATTTTGACCATTACTTCATCCACTGTAAATGGACTTTTGCCAAACTGGGCATGAAGGTTGTGAGGTCAATATGGAGAGACACAGATTTTTCAGTTTTGCACTTTTTTTATGGATTTTCACCAAATTTGGCAAGAAGAAGATACATTGCGTGTTTTGTTTGTTTTGGAATTTCGCACAAAGCTACTCGAGGGCTTCTGTTCTAGCCGTCCCTAATTTAGCAGTGTAAGACTAGAGTGAAGGCAGCTAGTCATTGCCAACTCTTGGGCTACTCTTTTGCTAACAAATAGTAAGATTGACCGTCACATCATAACGCATTCACGGCTGAAAGGGTGAGCATGTTTGGTGTGACCGAAATTCGAACCCACGAGCCTCAGATTACGAATAAAGAGCCCTAACCACCATTCCGGGGCTCAATCAAACAAACAAAGAACATCTTAAATTAACTGAAGTATACTTAGTTAGTTTTTATCATATATTTGAAATGTGAGACTTACGTAAGGAACTGTTAGCACGTGGACAAGGGATTTCATTTTCCTTGCACTCGTCTCCACTTTCAACAGTTCTTCTCCAAACAAACGGCTTTTCTTCTGTTGTGACCACCTTATAAACAGAATTTTAAAAATACAGAGACTGTCAAATAATCTGTAAGTACTGCGTTACAGCAATAATGTCAAGGTCTTTTATAGTTAAAAATTTATTACTGAAGTAATCATTCAGTGTTAAGTTTTATAAATCCAAATTAATCGTTTTCTTTAAATGAAAAATATAAGGAGAAACTAAAATTGCTAGAAGAGTAAGAAATGAGAAGTTCGATCCAAGAGTTTATATCTATGCTTAATTATATGGATAGTTTCGTAAGCAACAACATAATGTAAACGGGAAAGAAAAGTTCGTAATGTGTTATGGTTATAACATATTGTTAATATGCTGAATTTGTAGAAAATATTATGGTTTTAAATTATGAAACTGTGCTATCTTAATAGTTTCGATATTTATATCAAATTAAAGACTTGTTAGTGGTTAAGTTTACCCTTTTAATGAAATAAACCTCCAATTTTCAGTTAATCTTGTCATTCTGGTAGTTTATAGTTTTTTTAGTTTACAAAACATAGGATAAAAAGTGATTTATTCGAGTACAGGATGGATCATAAAAATGTCAATAGTTGTTTGTTTAGATCCAGATACCAGTATTTATAAAATACAAAATTTAGAAGGTAAACACTTCACTGATTCTGTATGACCTATATAATTTTATGTTAGGATTTCATTCAAATAAACAAACATGGAACAACATATAAGTAAACTAAACAGCAACTTTTAGATCTAATTAGATTAATTTAAAGGAACATTTTTAACACAATCTTCGAATTTACATTTCTAGCAACTAATGATTTTTAATTTATTTTTATTATTATAATTTTAAAACAAAATTCCCAGTATTTTCAGATAAGATGAATAAAACATACGTAAATTTAGCATAAGAGTAAATATATTAATTTATTTCAAAATTTACGAGCTCTTGTTTTAAATCTCATTTAAAGACTTCATAGTTGTCCAACCATCCAATTGTTCTCTAATACTTAGTTCCTGAAATTCATAAGTTTACTATGTGGAAGAGCACAAGCTAGGTTTAGACTAATAATAGAAAGTCATTTGGCCAAATGTAGAACAAAAGTGAGCTTGAAAATATTACCAAAGCCAATAACCTGTTATTAGTGAAACAAAGAAACGTATTACATGATTTTAAGTTATTATAACGCCAATGGTTTGAAAATTCTGCCATCAACAATAATAATAATATTAAAATATTTACCACACAATAACAAAAATATGAATAAATATTACAGAGTATAACTTGCAATCCGTTTGGTCTAATTGAACACTTAAATAAATAGCCGGCTAATTATTCCAGCTAGTTGGAACAGACTTAGTGTGTCAACACTAATCAACTGTATTACCTAGATTATCTATCTATATATGGTTTCTAGTTGTTAAAGAATTTAATTTTTATATTTTCCCATGATAATAAAAATGTATTACTCAATTCATAAATATCTGTAAACATAATTAAGGATTAAACCAAAGTAATTGACCAAGGAAAGTAAACCTTTAAATGGGTGGGAACGATGTACCCTAAAGGTTTTGTTGTTTGGTTACCAGGCCATCTAATATTGCTAACGTTGAGCTGAAGGTTCATTCTCATCTGGACCTAAAACAAAAGTCATAGTTTTAAATAAATAAGAATATACATGCATATCAATGATTCTCTGTAACTTATTTTCTTTGCAAAAACTGTCAAAAATATTCAGAACAATAAAATCTCAGCAGCATATGGTAACTTTTGACGTAGATGATCAATCTCACATACCCTGGGAAGGTATGCTTTATAGCATTGATTTTTAAAGAATACTAACTGATACCTTAATATTCTTTACCACAAAGCACCTTATATTCTTTGTTTTGTTGAATTTTTTAGGTAACATTTAAAGTATGAGGATTTTTTCTCCTTTTAAAGACGTTTCACTGTGATTTGAATTATCGCTTTTAAGTTATTATTATTAAAACGATGAAGTGTAACAAAACATTCATTGTCATATTGCTCATTTGAAACATATTAGATTCAGTATTAAAGAAAATAATTTTGGTGATAAACACGATTACTTTATGTAATTATTTTATATTGTTTGTTTTCAAAATACAACCATCGGCTATAAAGTCATCAACTATATCATTCTTCACGCAATAATAATAAATGGATAAATACATAGATGGACAAGCATACAGAAAAAATAGATATGTAAATATTACTAACACAGCTTTAAACTTTTGTAATTAACTTGTTTTGTCCTTCTGTGTTTATCATAAACAAAGCAAATACATATTTCTATAGTTAAATATAAAATTGTAACTAAAAGAATGTAGCAGCAAAATACAGAGCTACTTGCAAAGGCCACAATGAAATATCTTTGTACCTAAAACGTTATTGAAAATACAATGTATATCAATGTTTAAACATACGGAAGTGGTTTAGATAAAGTTTACGAAACAAATCAGATGTAAAAGTGACATGCACACACATACGAGTATTGCTTTGTATATGTACGAGTATGTCGTACATATATAAATTTTAAAAGAGACATATACATATATACAACTTAAAATAGACATACGTATCATGTAATTTAAAAGAGAATACAAATTTATATTATATTTAATTAAAAGTAAATACTCGTATATATATATGTGACTTCAAAAGAAAGTACTCATATATATATATATATATAACATAAAAGGGAGTACATATATATAAAAACACATCGAATTATGTCTACCTTGGAGAATGTGTAATGTCCAACGTTAGCAGTTCGTCCGTCTACAACATTGACGATATCGTAATCACTATTAAGACGATCTCCTTTCTCATCAAAAGCTACTCTTCCTGTTTTACCAGAAAGTAAACTTTGGGCTTTTAAGTACCTAGAGTTTATAAAAACATTCCTTGATGAATATATCACTTAACTACAAAATGTCTTTTCATCTTATCAAAACGAAAAAGTATCAGTAGATTTCGGATATACTTAAAGAATAAACATTGCCAAGAGCGTAAGGCGTGCGACTCGTAATCCGAGGGTCGCGGTAAACATGGTCGCCCTCCCAGCCGTGGGGGTGTATAATTTTACGGTCAATCCCACTATTTGTTGGTAAAAGAGTAGCTCAAGAGTTGGCGGTGGGTGGTGATGACTAGCTGCCTTCCCTCTAGTCTCACACTGCTAAATTAGGGACGGCTAGCACAGATAGCCCTCGAGTAGCTTTATGCGAAATTCTAAAAACAAACTGCTAACCCCCAGTGGCTCAGCGGTATGTCTGCGGACTTACAACGCTAAAATCCGGGTTTCGATACCCGGGGTGGGCAGAGCACAGATAGCCCATTGTGTAGTTTTGTGCTTAACTCATAAACAACAACAACATCATTATAATCTCTAATTACACATGAATTCCACAAAAACCTTTTCTAACAAATACGCTATTAACATTACAATTTATCTAATTAATTTATTGGAGTTTTCTTTCTATTCTGCATTTAAAATTTATGTTTTAATAATTTCTACATCATTTTAGATCGAAATTCAGAATTAACAAAAATAATAATAAGTCATGTAAGTCATTCCTCCTGTAATTCAGGATACGTTTTACAGTACTCAAAATGTAGGGTAAAATGATGAGTTGCGGGAAAAATAGTTTGGTTTGAATTTCACGCAAAGCTACACGAGGGCTATCTGCGCTATCCGTCCCTAATTTAGCGGTGTTAGACTAGAAGGAGGGCAGCTATTCATCACCATCCACTGCCAACTCTTGGGCTACTCTTTTACCAACGAATAATGGGACTGACCGGCACATTATAACGCTCCTACGGCTTAAAGGTCGAGTAAGTTTGGTGCGACGGAGATTTGAACTCGCGACCCTCAGATTACGAGTCGAGTGCATTAACTGTCTGGGAAAGATAGAGGTTAAGAGTCAGTTTCACGACTACGCCCTTGAGTATACCAGACTAACATGGACTGAAGTGCACTGAGGAGACAGAAAGATACTAACCATTATAAATGACACAAGAATGTTGTACAAGCTAGTAATAGCAAGACATTCGTTGCTGGAGTCAATAACAGAACATAAGAGCAAACAAGTAGCTTTTATGTGTTTCGTAAATGTTGATGTTTCTATATTTCTCTAAAGCTAATTTATTTGACTTTTTTTTTCTTATAGCAAAGGCACATCAGGCTATCTGCTGAGTCCACCGAGGGGAATCGAACACCTAATTTGAGCATTGTAAATCCTTAGACTTACCGCTATACCAGCAAGTAACATATTTGATATCATTGTTTATCAAATTTAAAAACGTGAACTTGTGTTTGAAAATATGGACCCGGCACTAACAAACGTCTAAACCTGGCAGATCTGAGATTAATGTCATACGAATTCCACTGATAGTTTTTGTAATAAATAATAATCATTCACTTTGTCTTATTTTCCATCCATAAATTTTCAAGCGTCAACACTATTATCATATATAACACCACGTGCCAGTGAAGTGTGATATAGATATATACGTGTTTTCTGTGTCAATATGTCACAATAACACCAGAAACCGCTGTTCAAAATACGTTACCAATTCTATAGTGATTTCCATTAAGCAGAATGTCATAGCATATCTACAACACTTTATGAGCTTCATGACAACACAGTAACTCTATTTATAACACTTACTCAGCCGTCGATTAATCATGATGTCTTCCTCAGATCGACGATTATGGTTCCATATTATTCTCTATTTCTGGCTGTATCCATCAATTTTCTAAATTCAAGCTCCTCACATCCAATCCATTTTCCAATATCGTTAAGTCAAGTGAGCCTCCACTGCCTCTTGTTCTTCTTCATTCGATTTTACCCATCATTCTCAGCATAAGATCTAATTGTATGCCTAAAGCAGCATACCTTTCGTTTACTACATATATCCAGCATTTGTCTTTATTTTTGTGTTTGTTTTTTCTTAATTTCGCGCCAATCTACACGAGGGCTATCTGCGCTAGCCGTCCCTATTTAAGAAGTGTAAGATTAGAGGGAAGGCAGCTAGTCATCACCACCCGCCGCCAACTCTTGAGCTACTCTTTTACCAACGAATAGTGGGATTGACTGTGACATTATAACACAACCACGGCTGAAAGGACGATCATGTTTGATGTGACGGGGATTCGAACTCTCGACAATCAGATTACTAGTCGAGTGCCTTAACCACCTGACCGTGCCTGGCTTCTTGTCTTTGTGTGATTCAACACATGCTAAGAAGTTTGGTTTATATGCATACGATCATCACCTTTCGTCCATATCATCACATTTTAATACCTTGTATTGTTGATTTTTATTGCTGTTCTTTTCAGTAAACAAGGTCCACTTGTTCCAATCTCGTTGAGTTGGACTGACCGTATTTAACGCTTCATTAGTCCCTTCCTTACTTCTCGTTCCGTGTCCAATTTGTCGAGATGACGGATTCTTTAATCTTGACCCTATCTGTTTCAGTAATTACCTCTCTCATCAACTTATTTGCATATAAATTACATAATGTTGGTGGTAGTAAATATCTTGGTTTCACGCCTCATCCATACAATGCTGTTTAGTTCACGACTATTTGCTACTTATTCCTGACTCCAGTAAAAATTCTTATATCTACTTGATCTACGCCGAGCAGTTGCAGGGTACTCCATTAACTTCTCGTGACTAACCTTGTCCGTGAAGCATATAAAGCATTTATTTGCGCTTCAGTGGTTTTTGCATCTAACACCCAAAGCTCAGTATGCTATTTCGCGTGCCATAACCTCTTCTAAAACCATTTTTTTCGTTTTTTATGAGAGCTCAACCATATGCTTAACTCTATTGATAAACACAGTTTATTAATCATTTTGAGGTGTGATTGATCAAACTGGAATTCATATACTGTCTACATTTCATAGTCTTAGGTTTTTCATAGTCTTAGGGTTGCCATATTACTCTATACGCAAACAAAACATCACCTGTAGATCGATATTTTGTCTCTAGTAAGAAGGACATAATTGCATTTCTACTGCACAATTTACGTCCGTCATGTCTCTGTAGACAAGGAATTTTGATCGATACCAGAACACACCATGTCGATTGGGTATGCAACAAAGAAAAGCTTCTTCATTGCACTTGCCGCAGGGATCAAACTCCGAATTTTAGCATTATAAGACCTCAAATTTACCACTGAACCAACTGTTCATCAGTGATCGCAATTATTCTGTCATGTAACACAATTCTTACTCCGTAAATACAAAAGTTCATTGTATTAATGTAATAAGAATTCATATTGTTACCTGGTAAAATATATTTTCGTAACAGCGTGACAAAATTTTCAAACTGTCAGTTATGAACACTTCTTCTCCAAGTAAATGTATTAACATAACATCAACTTTACGTTTGAAAGAATATATTTCATGTTTGTGTGTGATATAGGCCTCCAGTTTTTGCTCATTTAAATATTTAATCTAGCTAATTTAACGTAAGTATTTGTTTGTTTGTTTCAATAATATGCTCAAAGAGCTCTCTGTGCTCTGCACACCACGGGATGGAAACCCGGTTTCTCGCAGTATATGTCTGCAGACCGGGGACCTAATATGAGTATGGAACTGTTTATGAGCAATATTTAGTATTACAAATAGGAGAACGGGGGAGAGAGGGAAGGGAAAACAGTCCGGTGATTTGTCAGGGACACGGGTATTCAGGAGGGCATGGACAATTCTATTTACTTAGTATACATCAACCACCTTGGTTACACATTCACGTTTTGATTTTTATAGACAAAAACGTTTTAATTAAATAATTTCGCGATATACGAAAATGGAAAATGGGGGATATTAATTTCAAAACTTCACTTCATTTGTGAATATGCAGGTTTAACCCATTTAGGAAGTCCGATTATTTTTTTTCCTTTTTAGAAGTACAAGATAATAGATTTGATGGATGTGATTAGGTGTTAAGTCGAAAATAAAATTGCTGCACGTGTGTATCGCAATGTTTCTTGCTTTAAGTATGTCATTACGTGCTTATAATAGAAAAACTATTCGTCCATTCACTTAATTAAAGTACTCGACTCGAAATCCTTGGGTTAGAATCCCCGTCGTACCAAACATGCTCGCCTCTTCAATCCCACTATTTGTTAGTAAAAGAGTAGCCCAGGAGATGGCGGTGGGTGATGATAACTAGCTGTCTTCCTTCTAGTCTTGCATTGCTAAATTAGGGACGACTTGTGTCGTCTTCGTGTAGGTTTTTGAGGAATTCGAAAACAATCAAATTTTAATTAAAACATTTATAATGAGCTTACTGAATATGTCTGCCACTAGAGCAAAAATACGAAATCTTTCTTCTCTGTTGAATTAAACACAAAGCTATGCGTTGGACTATCTGTGTTCTGCCCATTATGGATATCAAAAGCTCGTTCCAGCGCGTTATAAATCAGCAAACATACGCTGTGTCACTGGGAAGCCTTTGTTTTCTTTCTTTAAGAAGTAAATATTCTTAAATTATCTGTTTTTACAGAAAACGTGGTGCCACCAAAGCATAGGGTATTCGCTGGTTTTACTAATATATTTACTGTGGAGTGCTAGAAGTAAGAAGGTGTGGTTAAAAACATAAACTTGGTAAAGAAAAGTCTTGTCACGAGAACGATCATTTATGTGGATGGCACCAGTAAAATTCTTTGTCTCGTAAGTGCTATACAGACTATCGGATTCGTTGGTAGTTCATTTTTACAAGAACATATTCAAAACAGTAATACTCCTGATAACTTAATGTTTCACAATTTGAAAGCTCCTTCGAAGCAGAGAAACACATCTGAACTGATCTAAAAAAAAAAGTTGGCACGCACTATGGTACGATTTGTGCTGAATTTTACAAGAATGATTAAACTGTTACTTATGGAAGCAATTTAATATAAAAGTAACATGATAGTTTGATGATTCGTCTACCTCCCCTCTTATCTGAAAATGTTACACTGTTTCTGAGTTATTACGGCCTTGTTAACTTGTGTTATTCAATCGTGATCGTAGTTTCTCGGACTATGTCCCCACTCAGTTTATTAAATCATCTTTTATATTAATTTATTAATCCACCAAGTTTGTGATGTTATTTTATCATTTAATTTCTTATACCTCTCTTCTCTTTTGTTAACTTTTTAGTTTGTTAAGTTTTGTTCCATTGTGGATTGTTAGGCTTTGCGTGTTCTAGCCTCCTATAGGCTAATTTGCCATTTAATTTGTTAGGTTATATTTTCTTTAAAAGTTGTTATGAATGTTGGCTTATGTTTTTTTTGGTCAAATAGGCTTTCATCATAACTTATTACATGCGTTCTTATTTTTTTAGCTTTACTTCTCTCTCGTTTATTAGATTGTGATTAATACCGATGACTATAATAACGCTTAAAACCTTGGCTATGAAAGGTGCAGAGCTCTCACAGTGATGATTCAAACATATACACACAAATTATTGATATCAAAGCATTTTTCATGTAGAATAATCTCAGATCATTAAAAAGTATGTTAATATCAACTTTCACAAAGGAAATAAATCGTGTTTCTTAGATTTTTTTAATGTCATTCACCTTACAAAAAACAACAACAAAATAACAGCTAAAATTACTCATGAAATATTTGACCAGCTTCAAGTTATCATTTGTGGATTATAGTAAGTAATAAATGCGTTTTCAATTCATTGTAACTACAGTTTGAACTCTGTTATAATATCATGTGTGTGTTTTCTTATAGCGAAGTCACATGGAGTTATCTGCTGAGCCCACCAAAGGGAATCAAACCCCTGATTTTAACATTGTAAATCCATGTACTAGCGGGAGACCGTAATATTATATGTACAGATAAGTGTTATACTTTCATGTACAGGTTGTTTGCAAATAAAAAATAATTTTTACATTAATTAGCAAAGTTTATTTCAGGTTGTTCCAGTAGTAAGATTTGTTTGTTTGTTGAATTTGACGCAAAACTATTTATGCTAGCCGTCTCTAACTTAGAAATGATAGTTGTTGTTGTTTGTAGTTAAGCATAAAGAGCTACCGTATTTTCCGGTTAATAAGCCGAGGCGAATTTTCAGCTCTGAAAATGAGGGTTTTTGCTTATTACCGCCCAATAAGCCGAGGCCTGGCGGACTAATTAAATCTAGATCTCTGCTTGTTTGGGATATGTTTAAGTCCCACCTGTGTGAAAACGTTAAAACCGCAATCAAAAGATGCAATACCGATATTGCAGTTATTCCCGGTGGGCTGACATCTGTGATACAGCTCTTAGATGTGTGTTTAAATAAACCTTTTAAAGACAGGCTCCGTCAATGCTGGAATGATTGGATGGTTTCCGGCAATCAAAGTTTTACTGCTGCATCACTCGCTACCGTCTGTGAGTGGGTCGTGAAATCGTGGGACGATATTAGTGTTCAAACTGTAGAGAAGTCATTTAAAAAATGCAGCATCTCAAATGCAATGGATGGAAGGAAAGATGATATGTTGTGGTTGGATGACGACGAGGTAGACAACATTTCACTCACTCAGCTAATAACACCAGAGAATGACCCGTACGACGACCATGTCTCTGCCGAGGATTGGAATCTATTATTTGGTGCTTCTGACGATGAATTTAATGGATTTTAATAAATTTCTGAGATTAAAGTGTGTATTTTTTATGAATTTTGTTATTTCTATGAATACATGTCATTCGTAATATATAGACCTTTTTCTATTAATAAATAAAGTTTATTCAACTGAAATAACTCTGCCGTAACTGTGAGATCAAAGGTATGATTTTGGTGCCGATTTTGGTCTTCGGTATTTTTTGGTCCAAAGCTGGTGATCGGCCAATCAGCCGACCCCCAAAAATCAGGTCCAAAATTTAGGGCCAGAAATTCGGCTTATTAGGCGGAAAATACGGTATCTGTGCTCTGCTCACCATGGGTATCGACAGCCGATTTTTAGTGTTGTAAGTCCGTAGACATATTGCTATGCCACTAAGAGGGAAGAGAAGTGATAGAATCAAGAAAAATCAGGTAGTTAGCATCACCAAACCATCAGTTCTCAGGATATTCTAATTGAGCACTTATAGTGACCGCTATATTATAGCTCACCCAGAGTCTAGGTGATAAAAACAGGGTGAATTAAAATCGAGAGTATTTTATTGTGGGCGATCTTAATTTTGTTTAAAATAGTCGGTTAATATCTTAACTAATTCTGCAAATAAGATAGTATTAATGCAAGAAATTTGCGTCTGAGAGTAGAAAAGTCAAACAACGAAAGAGATAAAACTTAATAATTTAAGTCAAAAAATCAAGCTGTTATTACCTACACTTTTCAGAAGTTTCTTCAATGAAGGCAAATGCTGGTTCTGCTCGATATATTATATATATAGATAATTGCATAACACTTCAATTTACAAATAACAGAAGACTTACTCGACAAACTTCTTTCCTGTTTCCCAGGGTTTTCCAACAGTTCCACAACTGTCAGGAGCGTCTGTGATATTTTCGTTGTGGATTAGGTCTCTTAAGCCTAATCCAATGATGTAAACACTGTCTCGGATGTGCCCCGCCGTATCTGAGGCATTAACCAATGTAAGTGCTAAAATACCTGAAAGCAACGATTTTTAAATTTATTTTATTGCAAGTAGTTTTTATAAATGTTAAATTGTTACATGAATACATTTACATAAATAATAAGAAATAGACGAGTTATTTTATTACATAAATGGGTATGAAATATGTACACAAAAGTTGTAGTTTTCGCCACAACGCGGTGTGTAATAAAAGGAAAGAGCAATACTTTTTTTTCTTTTGTAATATGACTTCTCAGAACATATGTAGCCAACACCGCGTTTTTTCACCACAACAGTAAAATGACATTCATGAATTTTTTTTACAACAAATATGACCACCACTTTAACTTTTCTGCTCGCTACAAACGTGTTCAACACATTAACGTATCTATTCTATAGAAATAACTGTAACAACCACCAACACTTTATACATTCTTACAGTAGTAACAGCCTCTTCACAACAATAATTGATTCACAACAGACGTGTGTCTTGCAATGTTTTACAAGAGACAAGAGCATAACCGTATTTTAATTGTTATTTTCAAACACAGCACAGCTACATTATTAACTAGTATTTTCACTCTGATATATTTAGATAAATATCGAAATAACTCGTTGAGCCAAAATTATATACAGGTAAGTAGCTTGAGTGAAAGCTTTCAATGTGTATGTCACACTGTGAACATTAGTGTAAATGTATAGCGTATGTGACTTTGAATATTCACTTCAACACTTCAACTTTCAAACACAAAAGTTGATCTTGTTTGTTTTGTTTTGAATTTCGAGCAAAGCTACACTAGGGCGATTTGCGTTAGCCGTCTTCTAATTTAGTATAAATGAACAGTCTATAGATGTCACACTGTAAATAATAGTGCCTACATATACTTTCAGTGACGTTTCTTACCGTCGGGCCCATTAGATGCTAACAAAGCCTGCTCAGAAACAACCCATATATATCCAGGACTACTCATTTTCAGCTGCTCCACTTCAAAAAATATTGATTCAGCATCTTCAGTGCTAAGTACAAAAACAAATCAGAGTTTCAAAAAATTACCATCCAGGCTATGTAAACACTTCAACTTTCAAACACAATAGTTGATCTTGTTTGTTTTGTTTTGAATTTCGAGCAAAGCTACACTAGGGCGATTTGCGTTAGCCGTCTTCTAATTTAGCAGTGTGAGACTAGAGGAAAGGCAGCTAGTCATCACCACCCATCGCCAACTCTTGAGATACCCTTATATCAATAGATAGTGGGATTGAACGTCACATTATAATGCCCCCACGACTGAAAGGACGAGCATTTTTGTTCCTGCGATCCTCAAATTACGAGTCAACCGCCCTAACCACTTGACAATGTCGGGCTCACTATAGTTGAAAATACAACAAAAAAAATATTTGTCAGAATATATATCAACAATTACATCACCATTTCGGGTATCCATTTTTTATATTCAATGGCAAAATATTTTTTTAATATTATGTTTTATTTTTCCCTTTCTTACAGTAAGCAGAATCACTAAATAATATTCTTTGAATTCAAATTTACCCGTGGTGGGCAGAGCACAGATAGCCCATTGTGTAGCTTTGTGCTTAGTTTAAAACAACAACAACAGAATTCAAATTACGTGAATTACACGTCTCTTTTCGTATGGGTTTTAAATATATATGCATATGCATAAATTCAAGAGCCCAGCATGGCCAAATGTATTAAGGCGTTCGACTAGTTTCGACTAGCGGGTTCGAATACCGGTCGCTTCAAACATGCTCGCCTATTCAGCCGTAAGAGCGTTATAAAGTTACGATCAATCCCACTATTCCTTGGTAAAATAGTAGCCCAAGAGTTGGCGTGGGTGGTGACGACTTCCCTCTAGTCTTACACTACTAAATTAGGGACGGCTAACACAGATAGCCCTAGAGTAGCTTTGTGCGAAATTAAAAACAAACAAACATAAATTCAAATTATCCCTTAACACAAAAGACAATGAAAATGCTATCACTATAAATCATAATAATTTGCATGTAAAAAGTGTAGTTTTATTACTCCTTTAACGTGAAAGGAATAAAAAAATTAAATTGCTTGTAATAACCAAACCCGGTTCACAAAATTGCGAGAGATGTATTTTAGTATACACTCCGTTGATGTGTAATTTTATTAACCCTTGATTTCAATTATTTATTTCTAGATAAAAATAGACGTGTTTAAAAAAATTAAATTGCATTACATTTTCTTTGATGTGGTAACACTATTTCTAGTACTGTACTGTTCAGATACATTTTAATTCTTAATGTTCAGAAAATGCACAGGTCTAAAAAATCAATTTAAAAATTAAAAACAATATAAGCAAAACGCTTTCGGAAGATGGACCTTCATTCATCAATTTGCTTCTGATGAAGGGTTTGGCATTTTTGTCAGATACGTTTTGAGATAGCCATAGTTGTATAAAAAATGCTTTTTGCTGGATATATGATTTGTACGCGTCGAAAAAAAACACATAACTAATTTTCCAACATCTCTAAAAAGTAATCCAAGTTGGTGATATATGTATTAGACTAGTTAATTAAAGAATACGTATAATCCACTTTGACTACTAATGAAGTAGATTTTCTTGCCGCTAGATTCCACCGTGTATTATTTTATAATTACCTCTAGCAAAGTTCTTTCTGTGTACAAATAAGTAAGTCTACTTAAACACTATTTCCTGTTAGAAGACCCAATTGCAGTACAACCGAATCTTTAGCTGCATTTATCTTACATATTGAGTTATTAATAAATAATCATGTTTATATAGCTGTAGTGTAAACTAAGTTCACAATTGGTAAATTTATAAAGAAAGTGTTTGTGATGACTCGAAGGCTGACTTACTTGGCATACAGAATAAAAACTCTACAGTGTAAATCCTTTGTTTTTTCCAAATCGTGAATGATATTTGTAAATCCAGGTTCGTATTCGATGACGTCGTCCAGCTGGAAAAAAGTAAGCTTAAGTACCTGTGAACTTTTCAGTTCAGGGATTACCAATTATTAATATCACTTAATTCAATCAAGATAAAAAAAAATGACTTTGAAGGTGAGTTAATAAATACACCTGTAACTTCGTTAGTGTCTCGTGTATCACTCCTTGTGAATCTACATGAGTGTTACTTTCTTAACCCAGAAAGATGGACTTTATTAGTGTCTCGTGTCTTACTCCTTGTGAATCTACGAGTGTTACTTTCTTAACTCAGAAAGACGGATTTTATTAGTGTCTCATGTCTCACTCCTTGTGAATCTACTAGTGTTACTTTCTTAGCCCAGAAAGATGGACTTTATTAGTGTTTTGTGTGAATCTACATCAGTGTGACGTTCTTAACTCAGACTTTATTCAGATAACAGGATTATAAAGCTTGAATATTTTCTGCATAACGAAACATAGTTGAATGATTTTAATTGTTCAGACATTGCAGTTTTGTCGCAAAAAGGCCTGTAAGGATCTAACCGCATGTAACTCAGTTTACTTTACCCATGCTTTCAGAAAGTTCAGATTTCCAAGGTTTATAAATTGCTTAATGCAAGTAATGCTTTTATTTCACACGTATTAGCGTATATTAACATATACTTTATAAATATTCTAAATAGGAAAACTTCAAGTCAATGATACTCTTTTTAAATGTGAGCTCAACACTAAATACAACAATAAATAATGGAAGTACTGGTGCCTTAACTTGTGTAAAATGATTTAATTTGATATCATTATGGTTGTCATGGTGACTTATGTGAATTTTCCGGAACACAAGTCTATTTACTCAAGGGTCTTCTATTGAAAGGAGGATAAAAGTAAGACGACTGGGCTCAGAATGTCTAATATCTCTTATCAACTTGAAGCCTAGTAATAGAACGGTGAAGTGTTTCTTCGTCTTTACACCTATGTTAAC
The DNA here is from genome assembly GCA_011833715.1 of Carcinoscorpius rotundicauda. Taxonomy (NCBI): domain Eukaryota; kingdom Metazoa; phylum Arthropoda; class Merostomata; order Xiphosura; family Limulidae; genus Carcinoscorpius; species Carcinoscorpius rotundicauda. Next base: position 11,533,113 of record CM022405.1, on the reverse strand, counting down.
GTTTATATAAATGTACTGAATTAATTCGAACGGTGGGTAGTCATCACCTGATGTCTTTAAGGCTACAAACAATAAAGAAGTTTCAATAAAAAAAACTGTATGGCTTATGTAAATGTCAGTTTTAGGTAAAGCAACTGTTTGGCAAAACAGTTCGGTACAGGCTTTTTAGTAGTTTCAGCGATAGAAATAATGAATATACACTTAAAGTATTGATCAAGCGACAATTATAATAACATTTGTTTGCATTCTGTTTTTCTTAAAACACATTTTAATATGTTTTCTCGAATTGATTGACTTTCAGACACTTCTTTCTTGAAACCCTTCGATGAAGACATATATACGCTAATTACTTATTACTTTAATGTGTCAGTGGGTGACAGGTGTAATAATTACTTAAGTATTTTAGTATTTAAGCAGAGAATAGGTATAAAACATATCTCGTCACTTTTGACATTAGCTGTCAAGTTCACTTGAAAAACGTTACTCTTGAGTTTACCTTCTGTACGAATGTAGAATTAGTAAATCTTAATATTTGGTTTATTTGTTTAGTGTGAGCAAACTCTTAGGTTAGTGTTATATTTTTGTTCTGTTAGAAAACTAATTTTTGGCTTTAGTTATAACTGTTTCTCTTAGATGTTTTTGAGAAAACACTAATTTGTGACTTCATAAAGTATGGTCGACTGACATACCTTTATTTTGGCTTTATCTGCTAGGTTCTGGAACCTTCCCAAAGTGTATCTTCCGTTGTTGTCCGAGCTATGAATAAAAACAGCACACTTGTAGTGTAGAAATTTGAGAAGTTCTATCCACACGTCTGCTTGATGGGAGTAAGGGGGAACTGTCCGAAGAAATGACGCATGAAGGTTCTGAAATGATGTATAAAGTTATCTTTACACGATTTGATCTATATTTAAAAATAATAAAAATATAATCAGTTGCGAGATAGAATAGAATAACATAAATGTATTTCAAAATTCACACTGCGCAAAAATGAGAAGTAAACATACATCATATTGCGTTTCGCTTTTTAAGTTTGTTTTTAATACTATTGAATTGCTTATTGGACATTCAGAGAAATTTATTTTTACAGAAGACGTAACTTTTTAAACTTGATTTTGAAAGATAAAAGACTAGTTTGTTTCAAATACTTTCACATTTTGATACCGATTCTGCATATTTGATCTATTATATGAAATGATCAAAACTGCTCTGTTTACTGTAGAAAATAATAAAATAAAATATAAGATTACTTTTTTTGCATAGATAAGCGAATCATTTTTATTATTGTTTGAAGAGTCGTAAATGTAAAAAAGAGGAAATTTTGATGGATTTCATATTTCTTTCCCATCGAAGCACAGACTTTTTATGATAAGATAATAAAGTAATAATAATCTTCGCTATTTTTAAACATCTTCAGTAAATTAGGTTAAAGTAATAAAAACATACGAAACCTTACACGAAAAATGGCAAGTATCATAAATTTAACACATATCGACATTTAATTAACTTTTAAATTAAAATTAAAATTTCCGGCTGTTTGAAATTGTAATACGTAGTGTGATAAATCGGAGATTCGTCCGAGATAAACTATAATAAGTAACACTGTGAAAACAACAATCAAATGCTCCTATGAGTAACTGCGAGCCAAAAATCATATATTTGTCTGAGTTAAGATGAATCGACAGTCATACATTCCTAGAAACCAACGATCATATGTTCCTGGTAGTTACTGTGAAACAACAATCATATACTCCTACGTGTTACTGTGACCAACAATTTCTTTTCAATTGATCATCAAACAAATAACTACTGACGTCTTGAGTTTATTTAAAATACTGATTCATTTAACACTTTAGCAACATATCTATCTGTTTATGTTTATAGATAGATAGTTTGCTCTCTCTATCACGTAGCTTTCGTTGAATAACATGGTCTGTGGAACCCTTGTGGACATGCTAATAGCTTTCGACAAAACTCCTAGCTTACGAGTCATCCATTGGATATAAACCTTTATTTGTATCTTTTTGTTTAGGAAATAGCCATAAAAGTGTTTTTATCAGCTGTTCTACTTTATTATCTATGTCGAAGATACTAGTACACTGAACTATGACGAAAGTCAGTCCTATTATATTGTCATTTTCAATAAAATGGCTCGAAGTTCTGTTTCGAAACTTCAAGTTGTTTGGAGTGAACAAAGAATTCTCCACTAAAATGCAATTCTCCAATATATTAAAGCTATATAATGGGGATGCCATAAAATTTCCAAGATGTTCACAGGTTAAAATTTAATATCCAATAATAGTGAAATTAGTTGAAAGTTAAGACGGACCACAATGTTTAATACATCCATCATTTCTATATCTTCAGTGTTTTAAACCTGTTTCTTCTCCAGTGTTGTTAAAGCATATCTTCCCTAGACAAACGTTTCATAAGCCCTAATTTTCAGGCCTGGAGCTAGTCTGTTATGTTTAAGCGTTTCACAAACAATCCCTTCTGCCATACATTTTGAAAAGTTTTTGCTTTTTTATGTCTTTGTATCAATTTATATTTTCTGTTTCTTTATAGATATTTAATATTCAGGTAGTTTTTAGATTAGTTTATTTGCTGAACTCGAAGTCTTTTGATTTATTAAACAATCGATAAGAAAAAGTGTTCTGCTAAGTATGGAATGAGTGCTTAAGTTGCATAAGTATTTTTTTCCGTATAAAAGACTTTACTTCGAAATACCGCATTCCCCATTCTAACGACAGTAAGTCGCTGTAGATGTTTTACTGTTAATTTTATAGTCCTAATCAGAGTTTCCCATTTCCACAAATCTTGAAGATTGGTGATTTATTATTGGGATAAAAATATAGCTAATTCATGTAGTGGGCTGGCATGGCCAGGTGGTTAAGGCGCTCGACTCGTAATCGGAAGGTCACGTTGTTATAGAGCGTTGTAATGTGATGCTCATTCTCACTATTCGTTGGTAAAGGGTAGCCCAAGAGCTGGCGAGATGTGATGATGACTAATTACTTTCCCTCTAGTCTTACACTGCTAAATTAGGAACGGCTGGTGCAGATAGCCCTCGTGCAGCTTTTCGCGAAATTAAAAAACAAACAAACAGTTACGTAGAAGCGATACTAAAAGTATCTATATGCATAGAGTAATCACAATATATCATTAAGTTCAATATGTGATTAGATATTTTATGCATATAATTGGAATGTAATATAGTGCATAATAACAGCTTTTGAGATAAAAACAGAAAAATAAACATGGTTGAACATGACATTTTTTAGAACATACACCACCTGAATTATAAATCTTTAGAACATAATGGTACATATTAATAAATTGTCTAATTAATTGATTAATTGCCTAATAAAAGGAGTACGATAAACAGATTTTTTAAGTTTTACCTCACAGTTTGCTTTCAGTTAGAGAGATCACAGCATGGGTACTAGTTGGTTTTTCTTTTTTGTTATGATTAATTGTCCTCATACTAGGTTATAGTTTTCATGACTACTGAATCTTTTATTATAGAAAAACAGTGCAGATATTTTCATTGACTTTATTATTTGAACAAAGTTGAAAGTACGTGGACTGAGAAATGCTAAAACCCGTCTTTAATGCGAAAATGAAATGCATTGTGTTTTAGAACTTTTTCATTAGTTCAAACTGTAAAAATGCTCTTGCATCATTTAATGTATTTTATTCTTAAAGTACATCAAAAATACATTTGTGATTTACACTTAATTTTCGAATAAATTTTCTACAGCTCTAAAAATTTCCTGTTTACGCGAGCTCAGAAAATTCCATTCGAAGCTAAATTCATCTCATAGAATGTGCAGTAACTAGCTAAGTTGGCACTCGCCACTCCACTGGTTTCTTGGAACAGAAGCCAAATCCTTCAGAACTGTCGCCTCCTGTAAACTGATGAGTTGCAGTTTTCTCGACAGGGAACCCTTGCTAAGTAAAAAAAATATTAGTCGCAAACAGGACTCTTAAAGACGGTAATATGAGCCAAAACCTGTCTTATGTGATCGATAGACGCCGCATTTTTGCTTTATTAACCACATCTCTGAATAGTATGGTTTAATATATAACAATATTTGCGAGAAAACATTAATATTTGTTAACTATGGGTTTAGCATTTCGATTAATTTTGGTGTCATATTTTATTTATAACACGACTTTCTCCAGAACCATAAATATATATATATAAAAATATAAGTTAAAAACATTACTCTTGAGATAAATAAGCTTCAGGCTTAAAAATGAATTTTGTTAACATGCTCTATGCTGTTTAGAAACAATATAACATTTTGATCTAGACTGTAATTGTGCACTAAAACACAAGAAATGATAATGTAAGTAAATTATAAGTATTAGAGTTTCAGTTTAAAGCGTTATTAATAGGCATTATCAAATTGTTTTACAAACTACAGCGGTAAGTTTACCGGCTTACAACGTTGATTTTCCACGGTAGACAGAGCAAAAGGTTTATTGTGGCTTTGGTCTAAAAACAATCATGCAAACTTTTATAAATATAAGCTGTAACTTCCACATAAATTTATCATGTGTATAATATTTATGGTCACTAAAGCTGCAAAAACAAAGCCTCAGATATTAATAAATATTTTTATGTTCCGAAATATCAATTTGTAGTTAAAGTTTTAGACCAAAATTACTGCCTGACTGTCTGATTAATTTAATTGCTACTCACTTTCACTAATGAGAAAAGGTAGATTTCAGTTGCGAAGAAACTGAATACTTGTGATTTCTTTGTGCTTCATTGAATAGAATTGCTTATTTATTGCACTTAAAGCTGCACGAAAAAAGGAAACGAAACATTCTTAATTTGAAGACTGTATGTGTAAACATTGTAAAGAATAAATGTAAAATGGGCAGTCAACCCAAGCCCTTGAATTATAGTGTATGCTAGTGGGCCATTTACAACCGCATTTTGTCATCCGTTTGTTGTTTCAATAAAAAAACATTGCATTGTGTTTGTTTTTAAGCAAAAGTGCCTGATTACATTGCATCGTTAGCAAAAATGATTGGCTTTGATGGAGGGCATCCAGTACAACAAAGCACTCAGATGTGCTAAGTAACTGTATCGAACTTTTATGCTGGATGCCACTGTTCCTTATCATTTATCTGGGTGAAAGAATAAAACCGCCACTGAAAAGAGCGCTTTTTCTGACAGTTGTAATTTATAATACCAAATGCAATTTGTAATTTAATGTGGTTTTAAATTTACTAATAAAATAATTTTTTTATGAACATTTGTTTATTTTTACAAATAATGTCAAAATGGGAGTATTTAAAAAGGTTATTTCGAAGTATGACATTTTGAGACAATACAGTTATAAATGTGTTTGTTAACAAGTGATGAGCCAGTTATTTGCATTTTGGCAAGAAACTTATGCAGAATTACTTTTAAATGTAAGTTTTTCGTTCATCTAACATATTTCTACTTATAAAAAATATAAGATAATATGTAAGTAATATTGCATGAATTACAACAAAACCTAGAGTTTGTGAAAAATATTTACTTCCAGGTAAGGATTATAAAATATTTATTGTATATAATGTAGCCTTTCTTAAAAATATAACAATTTAGTTTAGTATAGAAAAAAAAAATTCATCGGATTTCTTTGTGTTGGTCATCTAACTTAATGTACAAGTTCTTCGGTTGTCTTCGTGACAATATTATTTGTTTGTTTCAAAATTGCTTTCCAGTTCTTTTTTCTATACCTTAGATATTAATTTTAATTCAAAGACAATTGCGTTTCCTCTTTCATATTATCATCATGAGTTTTTGTCGATTTTCTTTCTAAGATTAGCCAAATTAATATTTCCTATTTATTATATTTTCTGAATAATTACACCTTATGTGTACACACAAACGTATAATTTACGTGCGAACGTTGTATGTTGTTTTCAGTAGTTGTTCACGGAAAAATCGGATAGCAGAATCTAATCGACGTCAAAGAGAATAATAATAGCCAATGAAAAGACTCTCTACACTGCGGCCCCAAAGTGGCTCAGCGGTATGTCTGCGGATTTACACGCTAAAAACCGGGTTTCGATACCCGTGGTGGGCAGAGCACAGATAGCCCATTGTGTAGCTTTGTGCTTAATTAAAAACAACAAACAACAACAACAACTCTACACTGCGCTCAAGTTCCCGCCTATCGGTCAATGACAAAACTAAGCACATATACACAAAATGAAATAAAATAAATCAAAATGTTAGTACCCCCGGTGTTTGTAATGGCTCTAGTTGAGGAAATCTACCCCAATTAAACATTTATACCTTGGCATGCGGTACGATGATCATTATAAAGAAGATAATGGAATGGTGAAAAGTAACATGTCTTGTACCAATTAAATATTTTCATGGAAACTATTAAGGATAAGACAAATAATTTGTATGCAGAATTAAAACAATATAGCAAATATGTAAAATATCCTCTCGAGATCTTCAACAAGATACTTTTATTTTTTTATTCATTTTCACAAAATATAGCATTCCTTATCGTTATATTAAACAATTAATAAAACTTAATCGTAATGTGCCCACCACGGGTATCGAAACTAAATATTTAACGTTATAAGACTTATCGTTGAGCTACTCGGAAGCAGGTTTATAAGACTGCCAAAGAGGCCATGTACAAATGATTACCTTGGCAACGCCATTTAGTTTACGTAATAGTATCTTAACGCTGTGGCTTTGTTAACGACATTTTAAGGTTTTTGTCTAATCTATAAGTTGAATTAGTTTTACATTTATTTGTTTCACGTTAAGCACAAAGTTTCAGAATGTCCTTCAGTGCTCTGTACATCACATCTATAGAAACCCAGTTTTTAGCGTTGTTATACCGCTGTGACACTTGGTAGCAAGTTTTCTGTTGTGGTTTGGCTTGTTTTAAATTTCGTGTAAAGATACACGAGGGGTAGCTGCACTAGCCGTCTCTAATTTAGCAGTGTAAGACTAGAAAGAAGTCAGCTAGTCATCGTCACCCATCGCCAACTTTTGGGTTACTCTTTTACCAACGAACAGTGGGATTGATCGTCACATTATAATAGAAAGGCTGAAAGGGCGAGCATGTTTGGTGTGACGGGGATTCGAACCTGCGAGTCTCTGATTACAGGTCGAGTGCCTTAACAACCTGGTCATGCCCAGCCTCTCTCTGTTTTGTCACACGAAATCGGTCTAACCACTAGAGACTCTAGGCGAGAGGAATACAATAAAAAATTGAAGCTAAATCAAATCATTTTAAATTTAATGGGGCTTCACTTGATATTGATCACATTTACTTTCGATACACTCTCCCATTGGTCCATCAGCAGGAAAGAAGACCAATTGTAGCTTATTCGGATGTGAACGGACCCGAAGTGTGAAGACTGTGAATATAAGATAAAGTGATTGGACCAGCTTGTGGTTCGTGGGAAATAAACTGTATCACGAAATGTGATCTATCTGTATGAATTCGACTATTAGTTGCTTGAGTTGCTTTACTATCGCAGCTGTAGTGATATATTTCTAAATACATTCGACGGTTCGTTGCTTCAGTTGCTTTAGTATCGCAGCTGTAGTAATATTTATCTAAATATATTCGACGGTTAGTTGCTTCAGTTGCTTTAGTATCGCAGCTGTAGTGATATATTTCTAAATACATTCGACGATTAGTTGCTTTAGTATCGCAGTTGCAGTGATATTTATCTAAATACATTTGACAGTTTGTTGCATGAGTTGCTTTAGTATCGCAGCTATAGTGATATTTATCTAAATACATTCGACGGTCAGTTGTTTGAGTTGCTTTAGTATCGCAACTGTAGTGATATTTATCTAAATACATTCGACGGTTAGTTGTTTGAGTTGCTTTAGTATCGCAACTGTAGTGATATTTATCTAAATACATTCGACGGTTAGTTGTTTGAGTTGCTTTAGTATCGCAGTTGTAGTGATATTTATTTAAATACATTCGACGGTTAGTTGCATGAGTTGCTTTAGTATCGCAGTTGTAGTGATATTTATCTAAATACATTCGACGGTTAGTTGTTTGAGTTGCTTTAGTATCTTAGCTGTAGTTAGAGCTATGTTAAAAATTATACGGTTCGCTGCTGAAATTACTTTATTCTCTCAAATGACTGCATAACTAGTTTGCACTTTTTTGATAGCACTGTAATAAGTAATATGTATATTTTTATACACAACTTATGTTTGAAACAATGATCGACAGGCTAATATCTCTAAAGCAGGAGTGAACAATGTGTTTAACTCAAAATCCTCGTTATGGTCTTTCGAGTAGAGGTACACTTACTGATGTGAAGTACAATCAGTATGAATTTTGTGTAAATCTTACTGTGTTTACCCTCGTCCATATAGAGACGCGCTATTGTACGACTCGTACAATCCGATTAGACTTTGCCACTGACGCATGACAGCTCATGGTATCATACAACCTAGATTGTGATTGATTGCCTTGAATAAGAAACCATAACAGTTATGAATTTCCCAGCAACATCTTTTGATCTCAATTCCATATAAGGCTTCTGGGACTTCCTTAGACACTGCGTACAGGAACGTTTTAAACAACACCACGGAATTGAGGAATATGACAGAATATCTCATTCTGCCCAATGTGATAGTTTCAGAAAATAAAAGAGTTAATTATTCAAATCATATCTCTCTGAGCATTTATATATCTACAGAACCCTTGTTCCACGAGTTTTTATTATTAACGCATTTTCAATGAAACTGATTTGTTAGTTATATTCTGTTGATAAAGTGTGCCTTTAAAACTATTTACGCAACTTATATCTGCAACAACAATTTATTTTGTGAAATACAAGTTTCTTGCATTTGTCCATTTTCTGAATCGTCTGGAGTACTTGTTTAATCAATATCATTTACTCATTTCTCTAGCATTAAATTCAAACAGATTTTCTCTAACATTGTAATTGTTATTTCGTATTGATCTTTTTACATTCATTCTGTGCATATTTTCTAAAATAGAAATGTTACCGAATTTTCTTTTCCTCGACGTATTCAGCTGACACAGAACAATTCAATAAATTACACTTAAATCAAGTTATGTGCGCAAATTAACCAATCTTGGCAGAGAACACTCAGTATATCTGACAGTATTCAGTGCCCAGAGATAGAGTAGTAACTGTCAGCTTGTTAGACGTACATAAGCATGGAAAACGCTTTGGGGATATATCTAGGAGAAGAGCAACATGTTGTTATGGGAATAAATACATTTCAACATCTGATTAAAAACAAAAAGAGTCCGTCATTTAGGTGACGTAGCATCAGTTCAACGTACATTACTTTACTTCGTAATTGTTGACGCTAAATGAAGTTTGTATGAAACATGGACATATTTGTTGCTTATGGCAAAGCTACGCCATGAGCTATCTGTGCTGTGCTCGCCCAGTATCTAAACTAGGTTTTTAAAGTTATTATTAGCTTTCAGACTTACTATTCCGTGTTTCGGAATAGAAAATAAGTACCCATGCTCTCTCCCACCCATTTCCAGTGGTACAAAAGTAAGTGTGCAGACTTAGAACATTAGAAACCGGGTTTCATATCCGTAATAAACACAACACAGGGCGCCCATTGTTTAGTTGATCTTGGTAGAACTGACAATGTTCTGCAGTCACCGTTATTTTAATACTTGTGCTAATTTTTGTATTCTAGTGTATGACCAGTGCATCGGTTAAATATAAAGAGTCAATTGTCCTTATTACGATCTATCAACTGTTTTGTTTTTAGATATAATCACTTTATTATTCAGGTTCATAGTGACGCATCACCATAAGAATAATGTTTGTAAAAACAGTAAGTGTAATATACTGTAGCTATTCTTATTGTATAAGATATTCACCTCATGTGTTAAATAATGAAAAATAAAGTACACAAAATAATTAGTAGTTCTATATAACGCGTGCGTGGACTAAGCAATTAAGTAGGAGACTCTTATGGTTTAAATACAACTGTTCTTAATTATGAATTACTAACTAGAGGGAAAGAAGCTAGTCAACAACCCGCCGTTACAAGTATTTTATCCGATCTTGAACTGAATAACAGATCGTAATGTACACTTTTATAACGTATTCACAGCTGGAAATATGAAGTTTGTTCAGTAACATTACGTTTCGTATCTTGGAACGTCTGATCAGTAGTCCAACACACTAACCACTAAAATCACGATCAGCCTTATTCACTGTAGAAACTAGATCCACTACATTATCTGCAATTAATCTTGTCTTGAGTTGATTGGTATGAATAATAAAACTGAAAATATTAACACGAAGATATTTATTATTATTAAGTCTAACCTTATGTTATTTCAATCGTAAAAAAAAATATTTAGAACAAGAAATTGCATGGCCATTAGGATCGTAACTGAGAAGGTGGGTTGGTGGAAAAGTTACTTATGTTTGATTTACAAAACTAAAAGCAAAGTTGAGCTTGTCACACAAAACATATTTATAAAATGGACATAACTTTACCAGTTGGATGATATTTTTTTTGTTATATGTTAACAACAACAAAAAAAACAAAACAGCAACGTATGATTTGAATGACATTTCCGTGGGAAGCATCTAACCTTTCTACACATGTAATTTGGAATATACAATAAATTTCGAAGAAATAGACATGATTCTTTAATCTGCCAATATTCGGCATTTAAGGTATATTGCACACATTTGAGCTCAAAACATTTTTTTTCTTTCTAAAAGTTAAAGTATAATCAATTAGGAAAATATCTTATATTAACATTTAGTTTGAAACAAAATATAAATGGATTTGTTTGGTTGGTTGTTAAATGCAAAACTTCCGATTGGACTGTCTAGCCTCTTCAATAAACGGGTTTCACGAGCTCACGGCTCTTTAATATCGTCTGAGAGAGCGAAAGAAATAAACAGATTTGATCTTATTTTGTTTACGTTATATCACTGAGTCGCTGGAGGAAAGACTATATAATAGAATGTTTCAGTAGAATGCGTCAATGTTTTCGTCGACACCAAAGACAACCTAGTAATGTTACGTATTTTTTATGCTTTATGTTCTTCGTAGATTAAACGCAACAGAAAAACACAGATAACAGCTTGTATAATTTATTACACTAAACTATTAACAAATATAACAGATATAACATAAATTATATAGTAACAGTGACAGATATTAAGTTACAACTTTCGAAATTAATTACAAAACAAAATAATACTAGTTTCAAACTTCAAAATTAATCACAATACAAAATGGTACTGGCATGTATCTAATATAATGATCTAAAATGAAAGTCTCAAATTCCAGTCTAGGGTGTGAAATTCCGAAACAGTTCACAGTTCAATAAATTCGCCGTCTCTCATCACAAGCAGTAATTCAGATGTATCGTAGAGATTGACGAAATAAAATCACAGCTTCCGTAGATCTAACTTTAGTCACAAATCCAAGTTGAATAATCACAGCAAACACTTAATCTTTCACAAATAACTGACTCTCTTCTTTCTCTTCGAATAAAACTAATGACTGAATCTATCTTCTTTTTTCGAATAAAAACTGATGACTGAATCTATCTCTCGTCACCGTCTTTTATACCGGTAGGCCTATTTCTCGAACAATCTTGCAATTTCCATACAACTCTAGAGCAATCCGCGCGTGTCCGTTCTTGCACGAGACTACACGTCTAGACACGAAGTCACAAGCACTCATTTACAAACATATGATTGGTCTACTTAATTCAAGAAAATTCTAAAATGTTACCCTAAATGAATAACAAAATATTAGTTTAAACTTCGAAACAATAATATCAATATGGAAAAATGAATAATAGAAATGAAAATTCAAACACAACACGACATGTTGTCGTTTACAAAATATTTACACATATACATAACACTCTCCCCCTTAAAAATAAAAAAAAAGTTTGAGCTTGCAAAAACCTTTTTTCTTTTGTTTATTTGTCTTTTTAAACCAACTTAGAAGGGTTAAATCCAGTAGATTCTGAAATAACCTCACGAACTTCAAACAATAACAAGGGAACACCCTCAACCCAGTTCTTTGAGTGTTTGTGGCAGTAATTTGGTGGAAAAGATCAAAAATACCTTGTGACTCAGGATGGTAGGCACTGGATGAAATTTGATGGACGCTTAATTCATGTATGGCTTGTTCAAACAGCTTGGACATAAAATTTGTGTGTTGATCTGATTGCACAACTTTTGGAATTCCGAACACGGTAAAGGATTTGACAAGAGCCTTGACGATGTTGGGAGCAGTGATTTTCCTCAAAGGGATAGCCTCAGGGAAACGTGTAGAAGCACACATGATCGTCGAGAGGTATTCATTTCCTGCTTTGCTTTTTGGCATTGGGCCAACACAGTCGATAATGACCCTTGAGAACGGTTCTTCAAAGACAGAAATAGGTCGCAGTGGTGCTTTTGGAATCCCCTGATTTAGTTTTCCAGTCATTTGGCAAGAATGACATGCCTTAGAAAAGCTAACAACATCTTGGCGCATCTTTGGCCAATAGAAATGTCGTCGGATACGATCTAAGGTCTTTCTTACACCTAAGTATCCCGACAATACATGGTCATGAGCAAGACTAAGAATATCATTCTGATAGTATTTTGGAATGACGATTTGATGAATAACATTACACTTTTCATCAGCAGCAACGTCAGGAGGTCTGTATTTTCTCATTAGCACACCTGACTTCTGGTAGTAACAAATAGGGACAGTTCCTATTTCATTTTCATCAACAGCCAGTTGTAGAAGAGAACGAGTTTCAGGATCATTGTCCTGTTCCTCAATAAGTTTGTTTCGATGAAGAGAGTCGAAAAATGTCTTAGAGTCATCAGTAGAACTTAAAGTTGAGTCAGAAATCTCATCGATGTGAGACATGAACGTATCAGATAAAGAGAAATCCTCTTTGGATTCCTGAGAACGTGTCTGAGAACGAGTAACAGCACAGGCGGGAAAAAACATCAGGAAACTCTTCAACGAGTTGCTCTGTACTGGGGCTAATAACAAATGCTTCAACAACACGAACCTCTGGTACCACCTTACTACCAGCCAAATCATTCCCCAAAAGCATAGACACACCTTCAACAGGTAATGAAGCTTTAATACCCACAGTCTGAAACTAACTCCGAATGTAAATCTAATCTATGAAGAGGAATAGAAACGACGCCACCTTCTACACCAGAAATGAGCACACTGGCCCCAACGGATGACTTTTCAGAAAACGGAAGTACACTTTCCAAAATCAAACTTTGTAAAGCTCCAGTATCCCGCAGGATTTTAATTGGTTGTAGATGTGAATCACCAACAAAAGAAACAAAACCTTCAGTCATGAAAGGCTTAAATTTGTCCTCAACAATATCTTCAGGTACATCAATAATATTGGGCTTAGAATCCACAGTGGACTGGACAGGGTCAAAATCATTGGGAACCAATGATGTATCCAACGAGGGCGAAATGAAACTATGGGGTGATGGCTTGTTTTTTACCTTATAGCACTCAGAAATCAGATGGACAGGTTTCTTACAATAAGCACATGTTTTGGATGAGAATGACACGTTTTGGGTAGATGACGAGCTTTGAGAATAAGATGGAGTCTTCGTTTGAAAATTAAAAGTTTGCTCTTTTTTGTCTCTGTCGACATTTGCATAATATTTGAATGAGTCATTGGGTTTTTTTGCTGTGTGATTTGTTTTGCTTTTGTATGAGAAATCTTTGTGAGTCAAAGCATACTCGTCTGCCAAGACAGCAGCATCATGAATTTTAAAAGCTTTTTGTTCATCAATATAAGTTTTTAGCTCTACGGGAATACATCTTTTAAATTCTTCAACTAACATGAGTTCTCTGAGTTTTGTATAATCATCTTTAATTCCTCTGGAATCACACCACCTGTCGAACAGAGTTTCTTTTTGACGAGCAAATTCGACATAAGTTTGGCTGTCAAACTTTTTGTAACCACGACATTTTTGTCTGTATGCCTCTGGCACCAATTCATATGCATTCAAAATGCATTTTTTGACGTGCTCGTAATCATAACTTTGCTCGGCCGTGAGTTTGGAAAATACTTCCTGGGCTTTACCCTTGAGAACACTCTGGAGTAATACTGTCCAATATTCAGTTGGTCATTTTAGCCTAAGGGCCAATTTTTCAAATTGCTGAAAATATGTATCTACAGCTTTTTCATTGAATGGAGGTGCTAAACGAATTTGTTTGGACAACCTTTTCTTCTGTCTGTGCCTTTCTCATATTGATTTCTTTATCAGCTTTAATGCGTTCCATTTGTATTTCGGCATCAAGGCGTTTGTTTTCTTGTTCTGCCTCAAGAACAAGGCGTCTGTTTTCCTGTTCTGCCTCAATACGTTTTTGTTCTGCCTCAAGTCGTTTGGTTTCTTTTTCTGACTCAAGTCGTTTAGTTTCTTTTTCTGCCTCAAGACGTTTGCTTTCAATTTCTAAACGAAATTTCATTTCCATTTCCATTTTTTTTAATTCGAAATCTGGGTCAAAATGAGCGACAGGCAATTGTTGTGCAACTTTTTGAGGTAATACTTTTTGGCTGACCAAATGTTCAACAATAATTTGTTTAACATCTGCTTTCTTCATTGCTTGCTTCACTTCTAAATTAAAATGTTTACCAACATCAAGCAATTCAGATTTCTTTAATTCATTGATCATTTCGAAAGATGGATTCTGATTAAATTCGTTTATAAAATCTTTAAGTTGGAATGCCATTTTGAATATACAAGCTGTCTATCTGTATAGAATATAAATCTTATTTTATAATAAAATTAAATTGTTTGTTCGATATCCCGGACGAGCCCCCAATTTTCTGTTACGTATTTTTTAATGTTTTATGTTCTTCGTAGATTAAACGCAACAGAAAAACACAGATAACAGCTTGTATAATTTATTACACTAAACTATTAACAAATATAACAGATATAACATAAATTATATAATAACAGTGAGAGATATTAAGTTACAACATTCGAAATTAATTACAAAACAAAATAATACTAGTTTCAAACTTCAAAATTAATCACAATACAAAATGGTACTGGCATGCATCTAATATAATGATCTAAAATGAAAGTCTCAAATTCCAGTCTAGGGTGTGAATTTGGTCCCACGAAGAAATTCCGAAACAGTTCACAGTTCAATAAATTCGCTGTCTCTCATCACAAGCAGTAATTCAGATGTATCGTAGAGATTGACGAAATAAAATCACAGCTTCCGTAGATCTAACTTTAGTCACAAATCCAAGTTGAATAATCACAGCAAACACTTAATCTTTCACAAATAACTGACTCTCTTCTTTCTCTTCGAATAAAACTAATGACTGAATCTATCTTCTTTTTTCGAATAAAAACTGATGACTGAATCTATCTCTCGTCACCGTCTTTTATACCGGTAGGCCTATTTCTCGAACAATCTTGCAATTTCCATACAACTCTAGAGCAATCCGCGCGTGTCCGTTCTTGCACGAGACTACACGTCTAGACACGAAGTCACAAGCACTCATTTACAAACATATGATTGGTCTACTTAATTCAAGAAAATTCTAAAATGTTACCCTAAATGAATAACAAAATATTAGTTTAAACTTCGAAGCAATAATATCAATATGGAAAAATGAATAATAGAAATGAAAATTCAAACACAACACGACATGTTGTCGTTTACAAAATATTTACACATATACATAACAGTAATTATTATCTCATCCTTCTTTACCTAATCATTATGAATTTCATTTTCTTATTGGTATGCTACTATTGGACGATAATATTGAGATGAATAGAAAAATACACTTCATTTACAACTTCAGAAAATTCAAGTTTTCTATTATTAAGGTTCTTCTTTGAGGATATAATACTAGCTTTCAAAATAGTTTGACTGAATATCTTACAGATACGCTGTCTTTGGTGGCCACACTTTACAAAAAAACAACAACAACAAAAACTAAATGACTTAAGTTGTGTAATATAAAACAACAACACCAAAACACTTTGAAATAATGATAGTGATACTTTAGAAGAACACGGTTAGTGTGTTTATCAACAACTGTTAGGCGTAAAACCATTTTTTTGTGTTTCGAAGAAATAATTTTACTTCTGTAGGAACCATTAAAACTAATGTATTTGTGTCATCATTTCAGTTAAGAAGTTATGTGGTGTCAAATGTGAAAACAGGATTAGCATAATACCTTTTTTTAGCGTAACTATTTTGAAAAACACAGTAATTTTTAATATTTTCGTTATTATTAGCACGCATTTAGTTTAAATGCTAATTTATAATTTTGTTTATGAAACATAAACATCGTTTAACATAAATGTTTCTCGAATTTATCAATAACTGAACAAAAATAAAAACTAATTAACAACAGTGTTATAGTTTTCACATATTTGTGATTACAATCACACGAACGACAGTTTACCTTCTACTTTCCTTTGATTTTTTCACATCAAATTACAAGCCATGGGTGTTTAAAAATATCAGTGAAAGTCTATATTTTGTCTCCCACAAGTTACTGCCTAAGATTCCTTTTGTACAATAACAGAACTCGTCAGTTGGACGAATTGAGTATAATATGATAAAAACAACTAACTGTTCTCCTTATAAATGTTATGCCTTTTATTTTTCACACAGTTCAATTAAATTAAATTTCGTTTTATCCACAAAATAACACAGCTATTTTAACGATTAAAAGTCTGTTTTATAATTTTCACTGATAGAAGGGAAGTCATGTTATTTCTTATTAACAGATAAAAACGATTTGTCATTAGTATAACCTGAAATCAACGTTTGCAGCATTGCTCATAAAATAGTACCATTAAAAGTTAGGTTTAATTTATTTAACCTGTGAAATTCTTCTATGAGGTAACACCCTCTTTCTTCTGTGACGTCTTGTTCGTTCACCTTCTCTGACTTTCGTTTGACTGAATTTCAATTTCTTATATTTTGCAGCTAACATGAAAGGAAATTCAGTTGCTTTTCATTTAAGATACGTTTTTATACAATAAAACATTACCCTGAATAGTTACAAAGATGATGAAATCAGATATCGATAGTTTCACTTATGTTTATACAAGAGAAACTCACATTGGAATCTTTTGTTCATATACATTTTTTACCTACTACTGATTATTTCAGAAAAGAAATTAAGTTGTTGGTGAGAAAGTTTTTGTTCTGTTAAACACCTGTTTATATAAGTCAAGATTCAGAGGTGTTACTTGCTTATTTCATATTTGTCAAATTATCTTAAGAAACAACGAAAACTATGTTTTCTTAAATACATCACAACCCTTTGTAGTGAACACGAATCAAAAGTTAGGGGAAGGACAATACACCTGTCTTCTTAAAAACAGTGAATAATACACACACTTTTGTTATTGATTATTCCTCATGAATGAACAAAAATGCTTAGCTCTTCCTTGTAATAACAGAGTTTAGATTAAAACAAAAACTGACGATTCTACGTTAAGAATTTTCATAGTAATATGCACTTTACATAAGAATACTTTTTTAGAAATAAAATATAATACGGATATTTCGATAGTATTTTAAGCGGTGTATACAATTGTTCTTGTAACAATAAAATATATAACAGTATAATTTAAAAACCAATTTTGTACAATATGAGTCGAAAATGGCGTGAGTCGAAATGCGAATAGAATAAAAAAGCCTCTATCTGAAGTTGTCTGATATGATATGATCTCCATCCATCAGTTGGCTCTGCAAACTTAAAAAAAAACAGCAAAGAGAAACACAACGTAATGTACGCTTTTCTGAGTGATTCCTGACACGCAAACAACGAGAAAGTCTACTGCTGTATAATTATTTATAAAATTATATTCTTAGTAATATAACATGGGTTATATTGCATGTAAACAACTTTATTTTTTCGTGTTCTTCTGTTTTGATGAAAGAAAAGAGTAAATGACATAAAGTATGTTTAATCGTGTTGAGAAAAGTAAATGCTTTTATCTCGAGTTCCACTTGAACCATTCTAATAAAACAAATAAGAGCGTTTCATTTATTTCAACTTAAGTAATAAGTGCATTGAACTTATTACGGGTTCAAAGTCCAATAACAAGATATAATCTTTCTAACGTGTTTTTTTTTCTTATTGCATTTATAAATGGATTACCTCAATTTGTTTCACTAGATTAATTTTATTATAGCCAATAAAGTGTTCGACATTTGTGTATCCCTTTACCTGATGATATCAAATGATTAATGTGCCTAGAAAACTCTTGTGAAAGCTAAATAATTAAATTTTGCTTGCGGTTTAAAAGCAGAGGTTAGCTCTAAAAATAGTAACGTTGAACCGCGATAGCTTTTAACTTTTAGAGGTTTTGCACAAAATAAAACATCTACGTCAAAACTAAAAAGAATAGTTCCATATTAATATAGACATTATAGAACTAAAGTAGAAGGGTGTACATAACTAAGTAGAACACATTAAAAGACAGAAGTTTCGAACATTTTGCATTTTCATTCGGAACTGTAATGTGCACAAATATGGAAGAATATTTATTTAATAGTAAAACTGTTCGTAAATAATTCAGTTCTTGCACAATATCTAACAATAAAATAATCGGTCGAGAATTTTGTACTCACACAGAGCTTAAAACTAAGAACAGACGAAAGAATTACTGACTCGCACAGAACTTTTTGGAATTTTTCACTGACATAAAGTCTGGACCGGCATGGCCAGGTGGTTAAGGCATTCGACTCATAATCCGAGTGTCGCGGGTTCAAATCCCAGTCAACCAAACATGCTTGCCTTTTCAGCCGTGGAAGCATTATAATGTAACGGTCAATCCCATTATTCGTTGGTAAAAGAGTAACCCAATAGTTGGCGGTTGGTGGTGATGACTAGCTGTCTTCCCTCCAATCTTCCATTGCTAAATCAGGGACAGCTAGCGCAGATAGTCCTCATGTAGTTTGCGCGGAATTCAAAACAAACCAAACCGTAAAGCTTAACACTAAAAATATAGGCAAGAATTTTAATTTCACACACAGAGTAACACTAGAAGCATACGTTATAACTCACATAAAGCTTAACACTAACACTATATTTGTCAGAGAACTATATAACAGGACAAAGTTCCAACAATGCACTTGAAGAATTTTGCACTTAGTGCTTAACAATAGAAACACTTACTAGCACTCATGCACATAACTCAAGAATAGAATAATGTATAAAAAACTTTCTATGATTGATATAACTCCACAATACAGTTAACGGTACAATCAATAATTCTTCAGTTATACTGCCAGCACTTTCATAAGCAAACAACAGAACGATAAAAGAGTTTTTCTCTCCACGAGAGCAAGTTTTGCTATAAAACTGTCTACAGGGAATTAACTAATTTTTTATGTCACCACAAGTAAACCACATTGATGTTCAGTAATTTTGTCCTCAAGAAGAAGCACATTTCGAACTGATATTGTTTAAAGTGTTAAATGCACTTTATCAATGAATTATCAATATACAAATAGTTTGATAGAAAGATATGTAAATAGATTATTTAGTAAAATGCAGGACATACTGTAGCTAATAACAACCAGTATACGTTATGCCATAACCGTTAATTTGTAAAGGCTGTAACATGACAATGACGCATCACAGAGCACTGCCAAGCTATTATTTGGTGTAAAACAAAGTTTCTTATCAGTTTAAAATATAGTCTGATTATTATTATAACTTTGCTATTTAATTCGAGTTCAATAAAGGTTCTACTATAGTAGAAAACTTTGGAGGTATAGATAAAGCCAAAGAATCTTCAAACACACTAGAAGAGTCGATAACGAACAAACAACTGAGAGAAATAGAAGTGGACAGTAAGGATAGCATTGCAGATAAAGTATATAAAAATGACTAATTCATTATTAATTGCCACAAAACATAAACTTTGTTATAACTCTTTTAAAGGATAATGTCATCTGAATGTAGCGTGTTCGAATCCCTGTCACACTAAACATGCTCGCCCTTTCAGCCGTGGGGGCATTTTAATGTGACGGTCAATCCCACTGGTCGTTGGTAAAAGAGTAGCCAAAGAGTTGGTGGTGGGTGGTGCTGACTACTTCCTTTTCCTCTAGTCTCACACTACTAAATTAGGGACGGCTAGCACAGATAACCCTTGTGTACCTTTGCGCGAAATTAAAAAACAAACAAACGTTGAAAACTGGTGAACCATTAGAAACAAAAACGCATACAATTTATGTGATCGAAATCACTTAAACTGCAATTTTGTTTTCACATTTCTTTCAATGTCGGGTACTAAGAGGAATGTGAAAAAAACAAGACTTTTTTTCATAATGGCGTAATTTATTTATTTCCAAATTTTAGACCTATAAGCCACCGTACAGCCTTATTCTTCATTACTACAAACCTTAATTAATAAAAGGAAGATTTATTGTTAATCAGAACAGAAGACATGAAATTGATGTGTAACACTAATATTAACCATCATCATTCATCTGGACAGGATATGTTAGTAACAAAAAATGTGTTAAACTAATCACAAGATAATATACCCTTACTCTAACCATCAGCAAGTGTTTATCATAGTATAAAAATGAAGTAAAATAAAACACTGTCTGTTTTCTAAGTAGTAACATGCATAGAATAATCTATATTCAATACAATATACAGCTTAACTGTTAAAAAACATAAAATATTCATATTCTGTTAAATAATACAAATTAGACTGGGATATAATCTTTAGTAGCTCAGTTTCTTTTTGGTGATGATGCAACTTTATATAAGGGTTGTCTGCGCCAGCAGTATCTAAATTTGAAGTGATAGAGAAGGGGAGAGGCAGCTCGTCAACAGCACACACCACCAACTCAAGGGCTCATCTAGTTTGATCGAACAGCGGCAAATAGTAACTAATACCTTTTCTCAGTGGAAAAGGGGTTTGTTTAGATTTTTTTGAATTACTTCCTGTCACTGATTATTTTTTGATGAATAAAATATGTTTACAAAATTAGCAGGTAGCCTACCCCCAAAACGTGATGTTTGGTGGTTAAAAAGTTTGTTTAAGTTTAATTCAACTCTCTTTCAACCATTTAATATTATTTGATAAATAAATCACTATAAGCGATCGTAAAGAAGTCATCAAAATTCTCATTTTGCGTGACTTTATTTATAATATAAATATAACAATCATAGTAGCTATGGTCAGTTGTTGAAACATAGAGTCGGGTATACCTGAACTATAGAAGCCTCTGATTTGGTCGTTTAGGCCACATGCTCATGAGATATCACCAGGGTTAAAATTCCTATTCCAGTCCTTACTTATAGAATATTTCGAACTGCAGTTGATTTTAGCATTATGGTTAGGGTAATAAAATGAGGATTTGTTTAGTTTATGTGCTGATAAATTCTATAAGGTTTAATTTTCTAAATTAAGCTATTGCTTATAGTATATTTTGGATTTTGGCTATCTAGTGGATAGTGTAATATGATGGGGATTCGAAAGTCTCATGTTCGAGACGCTCACTTTCAGCTGTGAGTGTATTATAAGTGCAGCAGTCAATATATTATACGATTAAGAGAAGCCAATTTATACAGTGAGTGACGCTGATTGGTTGCACTCCCTCTTGCCCACACTTTAAAATTATGGAAGACTAGTCTTAAATCATAGGAATTTCTCATCTGACCGCGTAGCCTATTGTGAAAATAAAGTGTCATTCAGGTAGACAAGGCTTAGGATTTAGTTTATTTCCATGTTAGAATTTTTTCTAAGTTTTCAATATCTATTAATTACTTACCTAAGTTTAGGTGTCAAAATAAAAAAAACAAATGTTTAACAAAGCTGAAGAAAGGTTTATAATGCAGAAGGACAAGTAAAAATTGAAATATTATGTAGATGATACACCATCACAGAGTCATAATATTGGTATAGAAAACAATATAAAAGCGTTCTATTCAACCAGTTTGTGGGTATTTACTTTTCCAGCAATAAATTTAAGTTAAGTTTACGTTTGAATCTGGAAGAAATCCATTTGTTTCTAACAATGTTGATAAGTTTTTATAGTTTTCAAATATTTTATTTTGTCTTTCAACAATGAAAACTAATATCCTTAAAAACATCACAACACGATAAATTTCTAGTAGAGGAGTACTTATAAATTGTGCCAAGCAAGGAAACCATAGTTAAAATATTTTTATTATTTAGGTGTTTTTTGTAGTTTGAAATAAAAAATTGAGCACTGTGAGTATTGGTACTTTATAGTGTAAATAAATACTTATTAAATAAAAAAGTGTCTTCTTTTCCATTGAATGTTTTAAAGCGTTGTGTCGCTGTTTTGCTTGTTAGTTACATGAAAAACCGACTGTAAGATTTTTGAGTAGATCCTTCTCTACTAAGCATGGAATAATTTTATTTTGTGCGTTGAACACATCCATGACGCAAGAAACCCATCGTGCTGACGTAAGTTTGAAACGAAAGAAATTTCCTCAGAGTTTCTGTTTCTAAACAACTTTGCCATTTTTGGCAACTTGCCAACGCAATTGTGTTGCTCGTTGCAGTTCACGCCAGACACGTGAACGTGTTCTTGTCCAAAAGATATCGATTGATACACTGGCGTCAATATGAGCAAACAGTGGAAAAAGCCAGTGGAATTAGCTGTTCGTGTTGACAGCCTTTGTTTCATGCATTCCTACAAACAAATTAATTCTTTTCAAGCTCATATAAACGTATAATAGGTTGGTTAGACAAATGCATGGTATACTTTCAATGGTAAAGCAATGCAGCTGATTAGCTCTTTCTCAGTCATTCTTATTCCGAATCATACTTGGTCTACGTTTTAATATTAATGAGATAGCGACGCACATTTTATGATTTTGTACAAAAAAAAACTATTTGCGTTAAATTAATAAGATTGAATTTCCTGTGAAAAGTGTGGCGTAAAGCTTCCTTAACTAATTTTGTTACAAAATGCTCAACCAATTTTATTTCATCTATTTTCACCTCCGAAATTACAATGATTTTAGCGCTCGTAGAAGACTTAATAAACTTGTTTATTGTTTAAAATTATCAAACCATTTGCTCGCCATTTTTAGGCCTGGCATGGCCGAGCGCGTTAAGGCGTGCGCTCGTAATCCGAGGGTCGCGGGTTCGCGCACGGGTCGCGCTAAACATGCTCGCCCTCCCAGCCGTGGGGGTGCATAATGTGACGGTCAATCCCACTATTCGTTGGTAAAAGAGTAGCCCAAGAGTTGGCGGTGGGTGGTGATGACTAGCTGCCTTCCCTCTAGTCTTACACTGCAAAATTAGGGACGGCTAGCACAGATAGCCCTCGAGTAGCTTTGTGCGAAATTCCAAAACAAACAAACAAACAAACAAACTCGCCATTTTAAATAGTTTTCTCTTATGAAAAATTTTATTGTATTCTCAAGAGCGGAATTAAAACGTTAACATAAATAAGAAACTCCCATAACTATGTCAACCCCTTTCCTTTGAGATGTGGTTCATTTAAAGTAACACCAGCCCATATAAACACAATGCAAGAAGAAACTGAAACTTTCTTGGAAATGAGTAAATCTTGATAAAATATCTCCAGTAAAGTAAAACTTAACATCATATTAATATATATTGCTTAGATTCTTGGCTTTCCTTGATCACTGATGGCTGGCTTCTTCTTTTGAGTTAAATTATCTGTTGTACCTATTACTTAACATGACAACAAACACTGAGTTAAACTCAAGAATGGGCAATTGTAAACGCATGCAGTGTGTGTGTGTGTGTGTTTTTTTTATAGCAAAGCCACATCGGGCTATCTGCTCAGCCCACCGAGGGAAATCGAAGCCCTGATTTTATAAATGCATACAAAATTTAATTTTTCAACGTTCACAAATAAATTGAGATTCGTACTATTTTTTAAAAATATTTTAAAACGAATCACAAAAAAACGTATTGTTCGTTTTAAAATTCAAAATAGTATGGATTTCACGTGGGTGTTGTAGACATGCACGCAAAAAATATTTTTTTTTGATAGTCACGAAGGTTGGTATATCACAAAATAAGAAACATCCAAAAATATGGTTAGGGACAGGGACAGGAACAGATAAACATAGTCTAAGTTTCTGTTCATGTAAATGGATGTAATAGCTTTGTTCTTACAATTCCTCATCGTTCCCTCAGAGTATCATAAGTGATAATAATTCAGCATTTATCACTGTTTGAGGCAGATGATAGGTACATAGACGTTTAAAGTTATTGCCTCAATGTTATGATAGTTTGGTTTGTTTTGTTTTGAATTTCTCGCAAAGCTACTCGAGGGCTATCTGCGCTAGCCGTCCCTAATTTAGCAGTGTAAGACTGGAGGGAAGGCAGCTAGTCATCATTACCCACCGCCGACTCTTGGATTACTCTTTTACCATTAAATAGTGGGATTTAGTTCACATTATAACGCCTCCACGGCTGAAAGGGTGAGCATATTTGGTGTAATTTACTCAAATTACGAGTAAAGCGCCTTAACCACCTGACCATGCTGAGCCCTCATTGTTAATAACTAGAGAATTACACTTTTAATGTTGAATTTAGAAATAGAAAGATTCAGCCTGGTCATTAAGCCGATAAGGATTATTTTAACTACATGAGGGAAGGAAGAATAAAACTGTATAAAGTTATATAATATTTCCCTTCCTTCTTTCTTTTGTTATTAAATCCCTAATGACTTACCTGTATTATAATTGTTCACTCTGTTTTATAGGAAAGAATAACTGACATACTTAACTTATTGAGTACTCGTATATTTAAATTCAAAACCAAAATTGTTTAAAAACAAAGTAGAAATGTCTTTTATTTTAGAGTGTTTTTTATTCTCTTCCTCGGGAAAATAATTCTAAACACAACAATCCTTGCACGTCGTCGGAGAGTTTACAGTTGCTATAGCAAAATTACAGTAATCGAACCGGCCAGCTGTGACCTAGACAAGTGTTTAAAAAAATGGAAATGTGCCCTATTTCAGAGGTTTTTAATCTGCCTCTCGAGTAGAAATCCTAATATATCTTGTACATCATCAGACAGTTTCCAGTTACACGAGAAAAATTACTGTGAGTAAACCAAACAATTCTCAACATAATGATTCATCTGTATATCAAGTACAAAACAGCTTCTACGTATGTGATATTCAGTTATCATTTCATATATAACCACTGGCACAACAGGAGGTCTCAGAACTCACACTGCAGGGTTTCCATAACCATTGTGGGCAGAATACGGACAGTTCATTTGTGTAGCCTTATGCTGCATTACAACCAAAACAAATTTAATATATAAGAATGAAATAGGGTATGCTTTTATTTTTATAAAATATATTAGGTTCATTAAATAAAAGCTATTTCTACTAATGTTCATTGGATTTTGAGTGCATCGTGCTGTAAAATTAAAATGAGAAAACTGACTAATTGTTCATACAGCCTGTTTAGTATAGTTTGACAAAACAAGGGTGAAATGTATTTACTGGACTAAATGATAACAGATATAATTAACAAATGAACTCTCTTGATAGCTTAAAATTAATAGAACAACATTTGTATTATTTTGTTAATGGCATCGTATGAAAATCCAACTGTCGGACATTGTATGGATGTCTAAGGTGTAACGAGCATAGTTACTTTACTATAGTAGAGGTTAATGTAGCAATTTAAAACCAAGATCTCATAGTTTGTTATAAAGTGGGTCTCTCGCTAATGCCATGGTCTTTACATTTTTACCCTGTAATACATCTCCATAAATCTATTTTAATTGAGATATGATGCTACTTTACTGATGGTTTTGTTTAGATTTCTATTTGCAGTAATTATTGTAATAACCAAACACACCTTTGGTAAGAAGGATGAAATCACTTGGACTTCGTCCTGTTGTTTATAGAAATGGAGATTTGTCCTACTACTTTCTGCATACCTAATTATTTATGCTTAATAAAAGAAGATATAGAATTTAGAAATAAAATAACTATCATATTTATGTTTGTTCCAAATCTGTTGGTATTTTGCCATGAGTGGCGCTTTATAAGTAGTCAAGCCAAAACCCCTTAATGTTCAGATATAGCCGTACTTAACTTAAAGTGGAACTTCTCAGTAACACCCCTTTCTCTGCACAGAAAGGATTAACGCGTCTCTGAACCGAATAACATGCTTGGTTGTCTTGGCGCGAAACTCGGACTTTCTGATACGCAGTCCAACAGTCAACTAACAGTCAATTTTCTAAAGATACGTATACAACTAATACTATTTGTTTTTTAATAGCCTTCTTCATGAGAAAGGCGAACAATGCATAGAATTGTTGTTGTTGTTTTGAATTAAGCACAAAGCTACACAATGGGCTATGTGTGCTCTGCCCACCACGGGTATCGAAACCCGGATTTTAGCGTGTAAGTCCGCAGACATACCGCTGAGCCACTGGTGGGCACATAGAATTGTATATAGGTTCAGATATTACAGAATTCTGATGGCATTCTTCTTAAAGTAACACTACTTCAGTACATTCAGCATTAGAGCACTGTACTGTGTTAGGTAGACCACTGCTTCTCTAGGATGTGATAAATATTTTAGACCCTTTATGAGGGAGTAGGGGGTTGCAGTATGTGTAAATGATCAGGGCCGGTAAAGTAGGTATAGAAACATGAAGTAAGTTTCAGAAGTCTCAAGATATGTTTATGGATGTGTGTTGGGATAAATTTACAAATCGTCTTGTACTGAAATAAAAGAATTTCAATTTTAAAAATTATGCAAAAGTATATGAAACGCATAAGGAAAACAACGCTTCTAGGATAATACTGTTGTGAACCCTAGTGTTCTTACTTGACATTAGTAATTTTATACCATGATATTCTATGGGTTATAAAAGACCCCTAATACACCTAACACACAACATAAAGATATTTTTGATATTTCACACCTACTTCACAAAAAGGGAGAAAATGTAAAACTTTTGACACTCCCTGTGTTTCTCATATTTAAAATAAAATTAAAATTGATTTCTATACAAATTTCTTCTTATAATGAAATGTTGTTACCAGTATTTGTTTTGACTGCTACAACTTATAAGCGTGTCGAGAAACTTTCGATTAGTAATTAAAATGCCATTCAACATGTTTAATGTTGGTCACATTTCTACGTGACTGATGTTATCTGTGCGATTGTATTGAGGATTTATTTGAGGAAACGAATTGTCTTATCATTATTAAGTATTCCTCACACTCCGAACAATACTTATGCTACACTTCTTCCCTCAGAAATCATTCTTCATTTCAACAGTATTTGATAAATTGCGGTATTCTCTGAACTGGTTGATACAATCGTTGAGAAAAAGATGACAGAACTTCTAAATACTTGTTTCCTTCATTACATATTGTTGTGTGATCGTAAGAGACCCGCCTGAAGGTTCAGGTTATTGATATAATAATCTGTGTTGTTTAGTGGAAGGTGAGTTAAAATATGTAACGGAAACCTCAGAGATAGTTATACGGTGCTGTACTGAATAACACAAAAATTCTTTTTATAAAATAGAACTATGGATGATCGTATCTGTTTGTGAAGCACGCAACGGTTAAAGATATATAACCTTAAGAATTTTTTTTATAAACTATTGTTGTTTCTGTGAATAAGGTTATGCAAACATAGAAAACAATAACACTAAAGTCAGGAGGTTGGTATATATTGTGAAAAACGTAAGAATGTTTTACAGACAATGGTACTAAATAAATGAACGGTTTTCATTTGGTCAAGTAAAACCTTAAACAGTTTAATGTTGCTACCTTCCACTTTCGTGGATTGATAACGTAAAAGCATATCTATTACCAAAGTAGTCTTGGTATATTCATTATCAAATTAGTTTGGGTATACCTATAACCAAGCTGTTTGAGCATATCCATAGCCAAGCTAGTCTAGTTAGTTGACATAAATTAATTTTGTAAGTAATTTACATATGTTTGCATTATTGACTTTCTCACAGAACAATCTAGAAATTAGAAAAAAAGAACTTAAGTAATTAGGCTTAACACACAATGATATCAAAATACATAACCTAGTTTCCAAAATTGATTGATATATTTCGAATACTGATAAGCTAGACTTACGTAATCAATTAATTGATATGTTGTATTAATTATTCCCTTCATAAACAGAAATAAAAAATATATATTTTCTAAGCAATATATCACTAAAATATTACCACATATTGTACATTTTAAGAAGTGATTTTTCTCAATGCGCATATATGTATAGTATACGTAGGGTACAAATATTAAAACGCGTGATAAAGAACTGAAGACCTAAATCAAATTGTGGTCCTTGAGAAAACAGCATTTAAAAATCATGGATAGAATGCAATTATAATTTAAAATCTAGCCAGTTAAGAACCTCCAAAGAAAACTGAAACAACTTGATCCATGGTACAGGAAAAGTAAATCAAGCTACGATAAGTTTACAGCTATAATACGAGCAAACTAAACGGATAACCTGTACAAAATTTATAGTAGACTCTTCTGTAAAAAGAATCGCGTTCCACACGTCATTAGTACAAGTTGCTCGTTGTAGGCACCACCGCAGATGAGTTGTTTAGTACTGCAAGAAAGATGCATCTTTCTCGGCATCTGGCATACAGATTGGCTTTCTAAAGGTTACTTCTAATAACTACTCACCGACATGGTATCCAATTGTGGCTGGAAACCTTTGATTCAGTCTCAGTTTTTACTTTAATACCGCGGTAACCCAGACTAGACAGATGAATGTCATCCATTTTTGTTGTGAATTACAATTTGCCTTGTCAAGTTGTTCAAACTCTGATTGTTTTTTATAATAGTTCACTCTACTCATGGAACACTGCACATAGTAGATGTATTCAGATCATTAGAACGTATTGAATTCCCGTTGTATTGTTGTTAAGAAAATCAATAATATTTTATTTTATTTTTACAACATGTTTAATGTCATAAGAATATCTAGCTTACACAGGATAAACGATATATATATATATTATTACCAAATTATATTGCTTCATAGCGAATTATACGTTTTTGTATAATATTAGATATATACATCAGTAATGTATTAGGTCTACTTTATTTGCTTTTTATATATTATTAAACATGTTTAATAAAATGTTTCATTAATGCGTGTTGTGCCAACGTAAATAAATGCAAAATGAAAAAAAAAAGAATTTCCATTGGAACAAGAGAGCTTTATTAATCAATGTTTTGAATTTACAAAAATATTTAATTCAAATATTTATTAATAGGAATAAATTCACTATAGAAGATTTTAGGTGGAAACAATGGAAATGTTAAGATAGTTTCTTTTGTTTCTTTTTCTAGTTCTCTTTCTCGTTTTATAAAACGCCCAGCATGGCCAGGTGGGTTAAGGTGTTCGATTCGTAATCTGAGAGTCGCGGGTTTGAATCCCGGTCGCACTAAACATTCTCACTCTTTCAACCGTGGAGGCGTTATAATGTGACGGTCAATCCCACTATTCGTTGGTAAAAGAGTAGCTCAAGAATTGGCAGTGGGTGGTAATGACTAGTTCCCTTCCCTCTCGTCTTACACATGGCCCTCGGTTAGTACAGCGGTAAGTCTACTGATTTACAACGCTAAAATCAGGGGTTCGATTCCCCTCGGTGGGCTCAGCAGAGAGCCCGATGTGGCTTTGCTATAAGAGAAAAACACACTAGTTTTACACTTGGAAGTTTCCGGAAACTTTCAATATTCAATACATTATGGTGTAAAGACTGTCTCTAGCTCCTGAAGGACCTGTAAAGATGATTTTATCACTGAAAGGTTTAAATATTCAAAGGTTTAAACTTAGTTCACAGTTCAAGCTGAATCCTTGAGAGTCCGCATGTTCTTTAAGCTCTTATAAACAGCATATACCTAACTGATCCGGTATAAAATAAACTGTAAACTAATTATCAAGAATATGAATGTAATATATTTATTGAACAAATGAAAATGCAATACGCTTCTAAAAATAATTTTAGATGTTTTCGTTTCCATTCTAGTGCTGGCAGGTGATGCCTAACTACTTAATTTTGATATATTCATAACAAACATTTATATAACCTCTTAGCGAATAAAATACCAGTATTTTTGAAAATTAAAATGCATCGTACACTTTTTCAAGCATAAGTAGTTTTATACTCGCAACTCCACTCATAGTCAAACATTCATACATTGAAATGCAATCGAACAAATATCCCCATCTTCAAGTTCAGACCCGGTATGGCCATGTGGGTTAAGGCATTTGACTTGTAATCTGATGGTCGCGGGTTCGAATTCCAGTCGCACGAAACATGCTAGCCCTATCATCTATGGGAGTGTTATAATGTGATGGTCAATTCCACTATTCGTTGGTAAAAGAGTAGGTCAAGAGTTAGCAGTGGGTGATGATGACTAGCTGCCTTCCTTCTAGTCATACACTGCTAAATTAGGGCCGGCTAGCGCAGATAGCCCTTGTGTAGCTTTGCGCGAAATAAAAAAAATCCAACAAAACTTCAAGTCGAATAAATATGTCTTAAAATGCTGCTAATAAGATGAAAACAGTAAAATATTTTAATTAAATGTTTCACATTTACAGCAACTTTAAACTAAATTTGAAGACCTATTAAATGTACAAATAAAGAAAAACGTTTCCAAAAAGGAAGCAAATGTAGGAATGGCTTATGCCATCTTTATCTAATAACGGTGTAGTAGAATACTGACAGACAAAACTATGATAAGTTAAACTTAATAATTGTATATATTATATATGTTAATATTTGCCTCTACTGTTGTGTATGGATTATGCTAATGGCCATCTCTAATATCTTGTTTGTATTGTTTTTCAATGATTGATGATAACAATTTTTACAGACATTATCTTTGAATATCCATACCTGAATTGTAACTTGCTGAAAAGACTGTTTCTTTGTTTTAGCATAAAGATGCATAATAGTATGTCTGAGTTCTCTCCATCACAAGGAACCGAACTTTGAAATTTAACATTGGTACTCCGTAAGCTTAACGCTGACTCACTGTGGAACAGTACAGTTGCATCTCACTATTTTGTGATGTCACCATATGCAAGAGCACGATGTTTTAAAATCCACTAGCTAGTTTTTTAGACATATTTTGTTTAAATGTGTACTGATTAAACAGTTATTTTATCAATAAACGCACACATTAGTTGTTAATGTGTCTTCTTTGAACAATGAATATGAATTATGTATGAACTGATCTGTAACATAATTATATAAATATTTACACTTAAATCACATCGATTTCTAAAATTAGCTTCTAGAAATAATATCTTGGTGTCTGTATCTATTGGACTAAACGGCTTAGTCTGTTTGGTTTACCTTGTCAGACAAAGAACTATCCCTGGAACTAATCCCAATCACAGGAATGTTATAGAAACCGCATGTGTAGGATACAGCGGCTGGAGAAAGCTCTCCGGTGTTAGGATGGCTGATGATGACAGCATAAACCTGCAAAAGAGATGGAGACTAAAGATGGTTGTTTCTGTGGATGACTGACAGACTTTTAAAATCATAACGCGAAAATTTAGAAAAAAAACAAACACATCAGAAACATGTCTATTAAACTAAACTCTATAAAACTATTTTATTAATGTTGTTTTGTTGTTGTTTTGAATTAAGCACAAAGCTACACAATGGGCTATCTGTGCTATGCCCACCACGGGTATCGAAAGCCGGCTTATAGCGTTGTAAGTCCGTAGACATACCGCTGAGCCATTGGGGGGGGGGCTATTTTATTAATAACGATAGTTAAAGAATATGGGCAGACATACGTATGACTATTAAATGTGGAAAGTTACACCTTTAGAAAGAATCACATATTCCTTTCACATGATTTGAAACACAGATAAAGGCAGTGAATTCCATGACATTTGTAATTTTTTTAGGAAAGGTCTAACAGGGCTTGGCATATTCTTATATATTCTCGATATTCTTATCTTAGGATCGCGAGTTTGATACCCCGTCACACCAAACATGCTCTCCCTTTCAGTTGTGGGAACATTATTAAGTGCGGTTAATCCCACTGTTGATTGGTAAAAGAAATAGGCCAAACATTGGCAGTGGGCGATAATTTTCTTTTTAATTGTTTGTTTTGAATTTCGCACAAAGCTACTCGAAGGCTATCTGTGCTAGCCGCCCCTAATGTGGCAGTATAAAACTAGAGAGAAGATAGCTAGTCATCACCACCCACCGTCAACTCTTGGGCTACTCTTTCACCAACAAATAGACAGTGGGATTCAACATTACATTATAACGCCCCAACGGCTGAAAGAGCGAGCATGTTTGGCACGACGGGGATGCAAACCAGCGACTCTCAAATTACGAGTCGCACGCCTTAACGCGCTATTTTCTTTTTGTCTACCATTGATAAATTATGGACAGCTAGTACAGGTTGCTTTCGTGTAGCTTTGCGCGAACTTCAGAATAAAATAAGTCAAGGTTACAGAAATAATAAATTTTTTCTTATATTTTTGACATTTGTACATCTCAGCAAAATGTTGTTTTATATTTTATCAAATTTATTTACGTACTTTATGTGAAATGCTGTTGATAGGCGACCATGTAATTGTTTAAGCTGTTTACGGGAAACACTGTTGTTACGGCCTGTATTTTTTCAGTTGTTTACTTAAAATACTGTCGATACGTATCTACACACTTTTTACACTTGTTTATGTGAAATACTTTCGATATAACCATGTATTTGTTTAAGCTGTTTACGTAAAATACAGTAAATGTGGCATGATTAAGATTTTGGTGACTGAAATCGTGTGATGTTAAAAGATATTTCAGTAATTCCTTTTCTCTCTTCATCTTACAGTCAAGCGAGAAGTCTCTCGATAGTTTGTTCAACAGTATAGCAGAAAATGTGAAGGGGTTTCTTACGTGATCGATTTTTGCTTTAGATGTAAATTAGTTTTAATCTCTAACAAGCATGCCTAAATTATTTTATGGTGTTAGTAATTTGAAATAAGTTACCTACGTAACTCCATAGTTTGGAGGAATGACTTCTGTGGGTTAGTTATTGTTTCAACATTTGTAACTTCCTAAAGACTATAACATTTCATCATGTTTAAATAACAAATATTTATTTTGCT
Organism: Carcinoscorpius rotundicauda; assembly: GCA_011833715.1. Lineage (NCBI taxonomy): Eukaryota > Metazoa > Arthropoda > Merostomata > Xiphosura > Limulidae > Carcinoscorpius > Carcinoscorpius rotundicauda. Next base: position 11,499,961 of record CM022405.1, on the reverse strand, counting down.
TCACTATAGTGTGTTAATTCACATATTAAACAATTTAAAGGAAAAAAATTCGTTGTTTTAACGCAAGTTATACAATAGGCTGTTTCCACTTTGTCCACCAAGAAAAATCGAATCTTTGAATTTATTGTTGTGTGTTTGTACCTCCTCTCTCCCACAGTGGCACTGTGGTATTTCTACGGACTTACAACACCAGAAACCGGGTTTCGATTCGATACCTTTGGTAGGCAATACACAGATAACCTTTTTTGCATCGTTTTGCTTAAATTACAAACAAAGAATAAGTTTGTACACTCAGCGCTAACCCACTGGGGAGTACAAGAGAAAAACACTGCTATTTATCATATGAAATATGTTTTTTTTTATAATTCAATGTTCGTTGCCATTTTGACAAACATCATTGTGAATGCGCAAGAGGTTTAAGATCAAGCAAAGTTACTCCATAATCAAACATTCATTTGTTACTTTTATAATCTTGTGAACTATTGATTTTCATCAATGGTCAGAATATTTCCTTTGATTTAACTTTCCTATAAATGCGTTAGATTTGGAGTTAATTAAAATAGCTTTTGATAAATAGAATTACCAAAAATTAAGAAGATTGTTTCTTTGTGCTCTAGTTTTCTTCACTTTATAGTTAGTGTAATAAAAATTTTAATAATCATTATCTCTCTCTCGCTACTAATATGTAGAAATTTACATTTAAATAAAAAAATCTTAAAATACAAGCACATTTCGTAAAATTATATGCATTAGAAATTCTGATATCTGATAACGCTAAGCTTTATGAAAAGCACTTTGGCAGAGTAAACTCTATATATTTAATTCCATATAAAATTCTCCATATTTAAGTTGATGGTGCTACATTTCTTGTATTATATTCATATCAAAAATTGAGTTTCAGTTGTACTTAACTTTCTGCATAATTGACATGGTTATAAAACAGAAAAGTCATTTTTATGTGTTTCACATAATAATAGCTGTGTCACAAGATGTTTCTTTATTATATTGTTAAGCACTAAAAGCTCACTGGACTATCATGACCAGGTGGTTAAGGAACTCGACTTGTAATCCGAGGGTCGCGGGTTTGAATCCCCGTCATACAAAACATGCTGGCCCTTTCAGCTGTGGGGGCGTTATAAGGTGACGGCCATTCTCACTATTCGTTGGTAAAAAAGTAGCCCAAGAGCTAGCGGTGGGTGGTGATGACTAGTCTTACACTGTTAAATTAGGAACGGGTAGCGTAGATAGCCCTCGTGTAGCTTTGCGTGAAATTGTAATCAAACCAAAATAAAGCATCAAATTTTAGTGTTAAAAGAATTCAAATTTAACCCTGAACTACAAAGAGGGCGTTTTCAACAGGACGCAATTTCTAAATTTATTTTTTGCAACTTGCTTCATTGAACTATTGGACCTACCATGGACATTTAGTATCTTCAAAATACCTGGTTGAACAACATTTAATGCTTATTGTTTGGGTTAAAATACTTAAGAAAATACATATAACGATTTGATACATTTGTTGTATTTATTATCAGGAATAAATACTTCAGAACTTCGTAAATCTGCACCTTATTTATCCACATCCCAGTTTTATGGACAAACCTTCCGTGACAGATTTGTTACAACATTTTCTCTGAATAATATTTGTTCTTATTAAGGAAAAGATTGACCATACAGTTTCATACAATATAACATAAATGTAGAAGCTTCATAACTGGCAACTGTATATATTGCTTGTTGTAGTGGTATAGATATAACGTAAAAGCCTGAAGACAAAGATTATGTTGATGTTTGTAGACAAGGGAAAACGTCCTTATAAAGTAACAATGATAACGTACAGCTGGGTATTGGCCAGGATAAACCTTGTCAGGCTACAAACAAGACTGTTTGTGCTCTTTGCTAGAAGCCGACTGGTAAGAAACTTGAAAATCCAGCAAACAGTACCAGACAAAGCTATGGTTCTGGGTGAGACACTACAGCCAGAAACCTCTGAAACGTTTGTCAATGGATGTGTACGTATTTGAGTTGATATAACTGCACTTAACAAAGGACAAATTATATAAGAGACACTAAAGCCTCGAAAAGCTTTTTAGCATAAGTCGTGTTATAATAGCTTTAGTAATCTGAATCTTGAAAGGGCACAGAAAAGGAAATATGATAAAACCTGAAATCCAAGCTCTGCAAGTAAAGAACAACCGTAGACGGAGTGTGTCTTTTGTTGTGACAAGAATGATATAAAACTGTGCAGAGCATTGAACATGGATCTGGATGAAAATTTTAGGTGATGTGTAACACCATTTTCTGACACCAAACTGACGTGTGCATTAGATATTCTATCACAAGTTTAATAGCCTTATACAAAAGAGCAAGAAGACAAAAAAAGAAAATTAGTTAAGGAAAATAGTGGTCAGAAGGTATTGCTCTGTCTTAATTAGCATCTAATATTGAAGAAACAGATAAAACGACAATGAGATAGCACCTTCTTTCAAAATTTTCAGATTTAGTGAAACTGTATGCTTCCAGTCTTCTACTCTCATGTGCTGTAAATTGTCACCCGGAGTAGTTGATGTTTTTAATGAAACTATATGCCTCACGTCTACTGTGCTTTAAATTGTCATCTGGATAGATCATGTTTTTAATGAAACTGTATGTATTCCGTCTACTGTTCTACTGTACTGTGAATATTTTCTGTAAGAAATGATTCTATATATAGGTATTCAGAGAATTACGTATCCGTTTGTACAGGTTAATTAAGTGTTTTCTATTTACCTGTTAAATACATAGTGGTATATGTATATACAGGAACTGTTTATTAAGTAGCACATGGGTTGAATTTATTTTGAAAAAAATAATAACCTTTATTTTGGTTATTTGCATATCATGTTTTAAGAGCCAGTTAATTGCATTTCTCGTCGTCGATATTCATTTTCACGCGATAAAAGTATATACAAACGTATTCATGAATAGCTGCATGCATCAATGTTTTATGAATCTAATAGAATTATAATCTACCAAGCAATAAAATATTGAACATGTTAAATGAACTATTCTAAATATTTTCAAACTGAAAATAAAGCAGTTAGTACATTTCATCAGGCATATTAATATTTTAAAGATGATATGATGTTTAGCGCATTCCGTCAAGCAGACAAGTTTATTATTAAGTGTCTGTATAAGGTCTGTATCAATAAGTGGATATTTTCTATAAATGTCCATAAAAAACTACATACGTGACAAATTACGTGCTTTTATCCAGATTTGAACAGTTCTGAATTAATATGTTATTCAATAAAATTATTAATAAAACCTAAAAGAGTAATTTTGTTTGTTTGTTTGTTTGTTTTTGAATTTCGCACAAAGCTACTCGAGGGCTACCTGTGCTAGCCGTCCCTAATTTAGCAGTGTAAGACTAGAGGGAAGGCAGCTAGTCATCACCACCCACTGCCAACTTTTTGGCCACTCTTTTACCAAAGAATAGTGGGATTGATCGCATATTATAACGCCCCCATGGCTGATAGGTGTTTGGTGCGACTGGAATTCAAACCCGCGACCCTCAGATTACGAGTCGAACGCCTGGCCATGTCGGGCCTAACAGAGTAAGAAAAAAACAGTATTTTAAATTTTTGTATGTATTATTATAAAATGATAAGCAACACAAAATATTACTTAACTATAGACTCATGTGGAAACTCAACGAAAGAATAAAGTTCTGAAAATCGATCGTATGCTCGTTGATTTTAATTTTCTGTTCTTTGACAAGGCCACTATAGTAGTTTTAACATTTGTTTCCAATGTCCTCAGACTTTTGACTGTTTTTCGTTACTAAGTCCCTTACGGTTTATCAAATCAACTCAATAATTAACCAGAAATGCTTTGTTTTATAAAGCTTTGAAATTAACGTAAAACAAATCATATCTAATCGTAAAATATTCTTCTCGATTTACTCTATATTTAATTGGAAAAGTATTACTCATCATCCATTATAATTACTAGTCAAGAAAAGTTAATACGTCACACGATATGATTCAAGTGCTATTAGAAACTATTTTAATAAAATTGTCACTTCAGAAAGAATTGAAATTTTACTGCATCGTTGTTTCCCAATGGGAAGGCGATTAGTCTTCAGACATAAAACTCTAAAATCAGGGTTCGATTCTCCTTGGTAGATGCAGTAGGTTGTCCAATATGGCTTTACTATAAGAAAATGCACCTACGCTGTATTGCATATGATATATGCTCATATCAGCAAATGAATATAAAAATCTAAATTATGTGGAATCACAGTTTTATAATATGTTTATCTATATCATTTTCTGTTAAACTAAAGAAAGCCTCAATAAAAGGTCCCAAATCAGTTTTCATATAATTTCAGTCTTAGTCCTATTCTAATGTTTTCACTAAAATCGTGGTAGTTAGTAAACAACAATAATTACATTCTAGAGTATGTTACTCACACATAAGCTGACTTTAGAGAAATCTAATTAGTACACCGAAAGCTGTCGATTAATTATTGGGCATGAAATTCCGTATAAGATTTACTGAACAATCTGCGAAGGATTAACAATGTTCTCCCACTGTATCCATGAATTACTTAATCCAGAATTCTAAACGCTCTCAGTCTGGTCAATTATTGGAGATGACATTCCATATATCTATGCATATAATATATACTGAGCAATATCCAAAGGATTAGCAATATTCCTCTTACCCACTGTATCTATGAGTTATTTAATCCAGAATTCTAAAGACTGTCTGGCTGATCAATTATTATTTTTTATTAATTTCCTTTCCTAGCTCAGTGGTAAACTTTAGCATACAATACTAAAACTCAGTGTTCAATTCTTCGAGGTGAACTCAGTTCAAATAGTAAATTGCGTAGTTTTGTTCTTGACACAAAATATTATTATGTCCATTTACTTACTAAGATGTTTCTATTGTAAGGTGCAATGTGACGGCTTTTCCTTCTGTAGTATCATAATGGTTTTTAATTTCCATGTTAAAATAAAAATCTAGTCTCCTGGTAGGTCAACATTAACATTACAGATTTACAATTCTAAAATCTGAGGCTCGATTTCTCGTCGTGAACTAAGTGCAGATTGCATACCGTGTAGCTTTGTGCTAAAAGACAAAAGTAACAGTTAATTAACTGCATTTACTATGAAGTTAAACAGCATAACAACTGTAACACTTTATAGACAGAAATACATCACTTAGCGAAAGATGGAGGAAAACAAAATCTAGCAATGAAGAAAAAGGCAATAATTCGAACACATCGGAATTACCTTATTACATCATATGAAAACAATTTAGTTTATGCATGTATTTTATCAGGTAACATCGTATTTTTATGTCATTGTAAATGGAAATTTCTTCCATTGTTATTGAGAGCTTTTACCTCGGATTATCACCTTAGAGTAAGAACATTTTCACTTCAATTTATTTAAAAGCCTAACTTTCAAATAGCTGGACGTTAAAGTAGTTTTTTATTATTACTATCAGATCACATCGTATCAAGTATTATACTTTGAAACATGTTTCTTGTCAAGGACAAAACTGGCCACCGAGAGGACGATCCGTGTATTTTAGTTTTATAAGTCCTGAATGTATACTACTTTGGTACCGAAAATATCAACGTGATATGACAACATGTGATATTAGTTTTAGCATAAAGCTGAACAAACTATCATTAGTGTTGTGTCCACCGCAGGAACTGAACTGAACTTTAGGTATATTAGAAATGTCGCTGTGTTGTTTTTTTATATATTTTCACATAAACAAAATATTCATACAATGAAGTTCTGCAAACTTCATACGCATACGCAAAGAGTTTTGTTATGACTTGAGAGTTTGTCAAACTATTTTTTAACAAGACAAAAACCTATGAACTTGGTTTGTAAAATATAACCGTTTTCCAATATTGAAAAAATGCCTACACAAATATGCATATACAGAAATAAAAAGTAAGTAAAAGTGGTGACATTGATTAATTCATTGAATAATAAGTGTACAGACCTGGCTCAAATGTTTCTCAAACTGAGAAATGTATGTTATATTAAACATCTGTATATGTAATTTGTATAATGAGAGAAGTTCTAAAAAATTCATGAATAGTTTATCAGAAACACAGAATAATTTTATCAGACATCTGTGGAAAGATGTGTAATTCAGCATGTCTGTCACTTAACACAACAAAACTTTACCGAAACATATATAACATTAAGTTTTTATACGCAGTGTCTGTAACTTTTTTTTATAAATTCATATTAAGCATTCGAAATTTAGTTGATCTTCTTCGAATTCTAATAACCTTCGCTAGGTGATTTGGCATGTTGCCGATAAGGTAAACATCATGATTATATACCAACTTGCCGCTAGAAAGCGTTGGAACTCAGCTATAATGCTCATTTAGAGTGTGGTTAGCAATTTTTTTTGCTCGCTTCTGTCCAACATTTCTCAACTAGATTACAGTTTGGGGACTTTGATAGCCATGGCAATCATGTAATATCCTCCTGTTGGAAATAATCCTATACAATACGTGCATTATGGACAGTAGCACTATCATCTTGAAACAAAGAGTTAGTGCCAAACCTTGCCCAAGCATATGGAAGATATATCTTCTCCATGTGATGCATGGAGACGTCATTGACATTTTCCTGGAGGATAAGAAGAGTAGTTTTTCAACCATGATGAATAGCTGCTTAGAAATGTACTGCACTACTTCTTTGTGTTTTCTGTGGAAAAGAATGTTTGTTCAACAACAAACATAAATTTTACCACTAGCTTTAAGAAGCCGGAAATAGGACTGATCCGAAAAAAACTGAAAAGTCGCCAGTGTCCTAACTGTAAATTACTATTCTGTTTTTCTCTAAATGACACAGTGAATTCTTTTCATCTTGACATGTTAGCCTCGTCAAATTACCGTTATCTCGGCAATAGTTTTTCATCGTCTACGAGTAGATTTTCTTGTAACTACATTTCCGATAATATTTTTGGATTCTGTATACAGTACACTAGGGGTACCCTACTGTTCTAGCAACGTTTGTTTCCTTCACACCACTAGTTGACAGCCGAACAGTTCGACGCCCTATAACTTCTGAAGCGTGTCGAGGAATGGTTTACAAGAAGGAGATTGTCTGAAGAATGCGTTCATCCGTTTCGATAAAGATTATACCAGAGGCAAAATACGTGTGCATGTGTGTTTGAACGAACAAATGATCAAAACAACTTATACGGACCATAATATCAACTCTCACGTGTTTACCTAAATGTACACTATCTTCTCTTTCACTACTCAGGCATTTACTCAATAACTACTCCATGCAAATAGACAAAAACATTAATATAGAATAGTATGCAAACATTTTGGCCAAGACAGTAATAAATGAAAAAAAATGTTATAGTTATATACAAACTTAAATATGTAACATGTAACACTAATTTGCAGTGCGAGTGCAGTATAATAAAACATACGGCCTGGTATGGCCAAACGTGTTAAGGCGTGCGACTCGTAATCCGATGGTCGCGGGTTTACATCCCCGTCGCGCCAAACATCCTCCCAGCCATGAGGGCGTTATAACGTTACGGTCAATCCTACTATTCGTTGGTAAAAGAGTAGCCCAATAGTTGGAGGTGGGTTGTGATGACACTAGTCTTACACTACTAAGTTAGGGACGGCTAGCACAGATAGCCTCGAGTAGCTTTGTGCGAAATTCAAAAAACAAACAAACAACAACTAAAAGATCTTGATCTCACATTTATCTTTAAAATTTCATTGGCCAACGATTTAGTAAGTACCCACGTAGAAAAAAAATGTTTATGAAATATGTGATGAAAAAAATTCTTTAGAAATGATGAATTCCTTTAAATTAATATTAACCGGGTCTTAATCTGGCAACTAGCATGAATTGTTGTGAACCATGTCCCGTTATAAAAAAAAACTGGTTTTGTACTGTGAGGCTGCGGGTATGCTATTCGACTAGGCATTATTATAAAAATTTGTTATAGCAAGCTATCGGGGCCATAACGAATAGTCGAAATTACGCGTTGAATCAATAAGTTATGATCCTATGATCGCTTACGTATGAACCTATTGACCACCGTCCTACAGAAACGTAACAGACTGATTCAATACGTAGTTCCTTTTATCGTGTGATTATAAACTATATTACGTGTTGGATAAATACATTATATCATAAGAGTTGATAATATGTGTCGTTTGTACAGTTATTCGTAAGTGGCCATTGTGTGGGCTTAGCTTGAAAATTCTAAAACAGAATACACAACTAAACTTTATAACACTAGAATCTGACACTAAACTTTCTTCCTACTGTATTACCTTTCCTTTAGTATTCAGTTATTTCCATAATAGCTGAGAAAATAGTATTTAATAAACTGAAGTAGAAAAAGTGAAGTTCACTCGAAAAAAATAAAATTTTAATTATCCTATAAGAATATAAGAATGAGACTAAAAATATCAAAATATGAAAATTAGGTTCAGCTATTCCTGAGAAAACATCCAAAAAAACCATAGAAGTATTACATGATAGACCTTTAAGGCCCGGTATAGCCAGGTGAGTTAAGGCGTTCGACTCGTAATCTGAGGCTCGCGGGTTCGCATCCCTGTCGCACTAAACATGCTCGCCTTTTCAGCCGTGGGGGCCTTATACGTTACAGTCAATCCCACTATTCGTTGGTAAAAGAGTAGCCCAATAATTGGTGGTAGGTGGTGATGACTAGCTGCCTTCCCTCTAGTCTTACACTGCTAAATTAGGGACGGCTAATTTGAGCCCTAATTATTCTAAATTAATAATTTATTTACTACTCAAAAATTCGCATTTTCGGTTCTTTTTGGATTTGATTTTAATCCAAACTGAACAAGTATACAGTTATTTCAAAAGTTATAGTACATACTTGAGGGATTTACACATTTTGATAAAAGGTAAGCGTGTTTAAAATTCTGTAAAGATACAGTGATCTTGAAAATAATTTTTTGTATTTTAGTTTCAGGCTTTACAAAAAATACTTATAAAGGTAATTAGTATTGATCCGAGCTCTTTTATAGATACATTGATAAGTTCTCCACAGTAATTTAGAATTATAAATCACAAGTTGTATACATTACATAGGGTTGCATATTATGCCAATTAATAATGATTCTGGGATAAACGCTCGTTTCATAAAAGTGAAATGCGTCAGTTTTAGTTTAATTTAACTGCATTCTATAGAGCTTTGTAATTGTTTTAAATATTATATAACGTTTATATGAAGAATGAGGATGTGTTATTTGTGTAAGTTCTGTATCTTTGTTTGAATATAAGCAAGTTTGACTTTAAAAGACAAGTGCATAATTTAATATCTGGAATTTGCTTTTAAGTTTGAGAACAGTTTAAATAGTATAAGAACATAAATAAATATTCCAACAGAGAGTTGTCACAATTACTAATCGTTAGTGGTTGTTTTGTTAAACATATTTGAACTCTCACGTCAGTGATAAGTTACTAAATGAATGCTTAGGGATAGGATAAGATGTATCAAATTTTGCTTTTGTGTTTGTAACAAAGTACAAGTGATACGGGATTCGCTAATACATGGATTTTTCGTTTATCATGGAATATTTGTGGAGTTGGATCTATCCTTAATTATTTAAAATTGTGGATCTTGAACTGAATCGAACAAATAAAATGTTTGCACTATCATTAAGTGGAACAGATTTTACAGTCATCTTTTATACGAACTTACCAAATAGTATCCTAATAATAATAGAAACCTGACGTCACTAGTGAGATTATTTTGGTGAAACAAAATTTAAGAATCAACTTCAAGATGACGGCTTGTATTCAAAGTGAGGTAGAAAATTTGATGAAAGTTATAAATTTTAGGAGTAATAATTAAAAAGAAAAAGATAGAAAATAAAAAAAATAGAAATTCAAAGAAAGAATTAAAAAGTTCTGAAAATCCTCAGATTTTTTTTGGGTAACTAGAAAAACCATAAATCAAAACGTTTGACAACTTTACTATAGCTTCCTCGATTGACAAAAGAAAATATAATGTACGTTGTCTTTTAAATTGGTTAAGCAGAAGACACTTAAATGTATTAATATCTTTAATTGTTACTCTTGAAGAATTACGTTTATGTATTTATGGTTACTTTGTTAAATGAGACTGTTCACAGAAACTCACAATCCGTGAAGAAAGCAGTGTGGTATGTTAAATCATTTCAAACTTAAACGTTTATAATGTATTAGCTAGAAAGAGGCTGGATTTGACGTGATCACATGTTGCTTAAAGTGTCAATTTTTTTCCGAAGTTATGAAAGTGTTTAGCAGTTAAGTGGGAGCAGATAATGAATGATTTGTAAAACTATAAGTTATGAATAATCAGTGCATGATTTAGTTAGTTTATCTATTATTGTCAATCAAAAAGTTAGTTTATGCGTTTGTATTTACGAAGAAGTACAGAATATGCAAAATCAGTAATTAAGGGTAATCGCTGTTTAGATGCTGTTTACTTGTGATGTTACTTTTATCGTTAGTTCTTAATACTGTGGGACTTATACTGGGCTTGTTTTCGAAAAATAAAATGATTTTTTTTAATTAAATGGGTTTTTCTTTTTACCAAATAACTCCTAACAAAAAGTCGACCAGTAATATAAACCGTTACAGCATTATGTAACTTAATATAGTGGGTAATCTTTCTTGTAGTAGATCCAACGTAGTCAGCTAGCTCACAGTAAGGAGGAACAATAAAATCGTTAAAAATATCAATATTAATGAAATGCTTTATCTCAGTTGCGTTTTAAGTCCATATGAAAATATAAACTATTAAACAGTTCAGTTAAATTTCTACATATGTATGTAATAATACCATATTGAGTATCTAAGAAGGGTTTGTTTGTGGTTATTAAGCACAGATCTACACAATGGGGTATTGTGGTTATCCTACTGTGAGTATGGAAACCCGAAATTTAGTATTATAAACCATTAGACTTACAACTGATCCACTGGGAACTTAAGAAAGGAAAGGTGAGAGGAAGAAACGACTTTGCTATAATATGTTACTTCATGAATGGGCCCGGCATGGCCAAGCGTGTTAAGGCTCATAATCTGAGGGTCGTGGGTTCGCAGCCCCGTCGCGCCAAACATGCTCGCCCTTTTAGCCGTTGGAATAACAAGTAATTTAAAAAATCGATTTCTCTTTATGAAAACATGAAGTGGAGAATTATCATGTACTCCGAATGTAAACTTCATATATGGATGACTTGTAGTGAAATGAATGATAAGCAGGCATATTAAAAATAATCTCTTAAGATCCAGTTTTTAATAATCACGTTAAACTGAATTAAATTTACTAAAAGTCAGTTCACATTATGTTACTTATTTTCTGATACATTTTCATTGCAAATAAAATCTGACCGTTTTATTGTATCAGAAAAGAAACATTGATGATATATTTATTATGATAGATAACAGCGATTCATAAGATTTCTTGTGTCTCATAATAACTGAAATGTAACATAAAATGATTATATTAACAGAAGAGAACAAATAACTGATAATATTATTACACTTTTCATGCTTTTTGCTTATTGTGAAGCGCAAAGCTACATAATAATTTATCTGTGTTGTGCTTCCTAAGAGTATTATAACCCGGTTTTAAGTGTCATAATCCTTAAATAAGGGTATTATAATCCGATTTTAATCGTTATAATCCCCGAATTTACCATTAAACGATTGGGGCATTTTTTTTTATTCACATGAAAAATTTGGAAATTTGTAATTTTTATCACGTGTGTTTGTGTTTTTCTTATAGCAAAGCCACATCGGGCTATCTGGTCAGCACACCGAGGGAAATCGAACCTCTGATTTTAGCATTGTAAATCCGGAGACATACCGCTGTACTAGCAGGGGGCATTTTTATCACAGTAAAAGCACTATCCAGTGATCTGATAATAGTAAAAACTAATTTTTATTCATTATGGTTTATACAGATAAACCTGTTTAAGCCGGAAACTGAAAAATTCTGAAAGCCAGAATTACCAAAATTTTGTAGCAGTATTCTAAGATTTCTCTTATAAAAGGCCCTCTATATGAAACTTGCGTAACGTAGATAGAAAATTGTCTTTCATCTATCTCATCTATAAAGAAGTAGGATGAGAATCTGAGTGAGGCAGAAAAATGTTTTTGTTTAAATATTAATAAATTCTTATACGTTTTGTTACAGAAGTATTGGTTAAATATATTCTGTTCTTTTTCTGTCGTCATTTATTTTTACAGTTAAATTGGATTCATGATTCGTAGAAACATGTTTGTCTTTTAAGTGCAAAATTATACTCTTTAAATGTGCCCCCCAGTGGCTCAGCGGTATGTCTGCGGACTTACAACGCTAAAAACCGGGTTTCGATACCCGTGGTGGGCAAGAGCACCGATAACCTCGCCCCCCAGTGGCTCAGCGGCATGTCTGCGGACTTACACGCTTAAATCCAGGTTTCGATACCCGTGTAGCCCATTGTGTAGCTTTGTGCTTAATTCAAAACAACAACAACAACTTTTTAAATAATTCTCACGAAGAAAATAAATTCCTATCTTCCCTAATTTTAAAATTTAGGGAAAATTTACTTAATACCCTCATTTTTAAAAAGAAAGCTACTAACTGCCCTAATATTTTTAAAAGTTGTTTGTTATGATGATTTTTGTGAAATCCAAACCCAAATTAAGAAGATTGATGCAGGTGATTATATGAATGCGGAAAGATTTGTGAACGTTGACAAGAATGTTTTAACAGAAACTGATTATATTGATTTAAAATATATAATAGAATCAAAGATGGTAACAGTGTGAGAGAATCAGAAAATGAACAAAATAGAAAGGATGGTGAGGAAATAGAAATTCGTATTTCATCGCAACTGTTAAGTTGTATTAGCGCTATCACACTGTATGCAAAAATGAAGGGGAAGAATGAACTTCATGTAAAAGCCCATTTAAAAAACTAAACATTTAAAATTGAACACTTTCTTCAAATAAATTTGATAAGTATTTTGTGTACTTATATATATTTTGAATGTATATTTTTGTTCTTGTTCTAATAAATACAGCATAAACAATATAATAACTTTATTTACAAACGTTTTACTTCCTTTAAGTCAAGCAACTACAGGGTGGTCGCTAGAAAAGCGGAAAATTTGAGGGTCAGATGAGATCATGAATAAAATGCGTGCTTACCCATTTCTATTTTGATTTCTTTACATCATGAATAAAATGCATGATTTTAATAATTTTGAGCATCTATGAGTGTAATATAACATATGCCTTTAAAAAACTTTGTAAAAGTTATTCTATGTAAAAATAAATAGCTGTTTGACAAATTTTCCGCTTTACTAGCGACCACCCTGTATAACGTTCAGCTCAAAAGCTTTATATAATTAAGGAAATACATGTTTACTGTCTAAGCCGGTAATTTTACGAGGTTCCGTGCGATTTCGCCTTAGACAGGTTTTACTGTGAACATAACCCAGCCTATTAGCATACTCAACGTTTGGTTTTGACCAGGCGTCACCAAACTACGGCCCTCAAGGTCATTTTGTCCGGCCCGCCAGCAGCTAGCCGCTAGGAAATAAAAAGTGACATTTTATAAAATGTCCGACTGTCATAACAAAATAAATCACACTGATGGTCGCTTTAAGCTGGCAAACACAAGACGTTATGATAAAAAAAAAAAAATACAAGGCTGTCACGCGCATTTCTAACCAATAGGAAATTTCTTCTTTCGTCCGTGCTGCCCGTTTATTCATATCGAGGCACGTATCTATGAAAGGAGGCCTGGTATGGCCTAGCGCGTAAGGCGTGCGACTCGTAATCCGAGGATCGCGGGTTCGCGCCCGCGTCGCGCCAAACATCCTCGCCCTCCCAGCCGTGGGGGCGTTATAAGTGACGGTCAATCCCACTATTCGTTGGTAAAAGTTGGTGGTGGTGGGTGGTGATGACTAGCTGTCTTCCCTCTACTCTTACACTGCAAAATTAGGGAAGTCTAGCACAGGTAGCCCTCGAGTAGCTTTGTGCGAAATTCCAAAAAACAAACAAACATCTATGAAAGCATTAAAATTTCGAAAACAAGTACAGACTTAACCCTCGTCCTATCGACTCGTCTTGTAAATTCAGCGGCCTAGGGTTACAGCTTCAGCAAGCTCATTTCATTAGTAGTCGGATTATGCGCTTTTCATAACTCGTTCAAAGGTATGTGTCGTGGAAAACGTACGTTTCAATATATTTTGTTTGTGCGTTCTTTGACCAGTACAATACTTTTCTCACAGCGTTCTGTTTTTAATTTTCAAATCCTGTCTTTTTTTCACCCATCGTTATGGCTGCTTTTATCAAAAGAAAAGTAGACTATGAGTGTCGTGCTTTCAATGAAGAATGGGGAGAAAAATACTTCTTTGTGGAAACAAAAAACACAAAACTACTTGTATGATATGCACTGAAAGTGTTGCCATTTTGAAAGAGTACAATCTTCGGCGTCACTATGAAATAAAACATCTATCAACATATTTGAAATTTCAGAAAAGTTCCTTTTTGAGAAATTTGAATTCAAGAAACATGTTTTTGAATTTCAAAAGAATTTCTTCACAAGAAAGTTTGCTGAAAATGAATCAGTCACTCGTACAAGTTACAAAATAGTGCAAAGAATGGCAGAGCGAGAAAAACCTTTTACTAACGGCAACTTCATCAAAGAGTGTATGATGGAAGTAGCAAATGAACTGTGTCGTGAAAAAGCCAATTTCTTTGAAAATATCAGCCTTTCAGCAACTTCAGTTGGACGGAAAGCAGAAAACTTGAAGAAAACATCGCATTACAGATACGCCAAAAAGCTAGAAACTTCCTATGGTATTCTCTGGCGCTATATGAGTCCAGTGATTTCTCGAGTACGTCAACAACTTCTGTTCATTCGTGGAGTTAATTTGGACTTTCAGATCACGGAAGAGTTGGCTTCAGTTTGCAGCATGCACGGAAGAATAACTGGATAAGACGTTTTCATGGAAGTGCATAAAACTTTACAAGTGGAATCAGCTTAGAGGTGTAACAGTTGATGGAGATAAAAACATGGCTGGAGTAAAGAAGGGTCTGGTGGGGCTGATCAGGAAAAAGTTGAAAGATCTTCAACTCCCAAGTGCTCTGTTCATATATTGAGTCATACATCAGCAAGCACTCTGTGGAAAAGACTTAGATATTTTTTGCGTACTGAAACCAGTCATTTCTGCAGTGAACTTCATTTGGAGTCGTGCGCTTAATCATCGCCAGTTCAAGGCGTTTCTTGAAGAAACTGATTCGGATTTCTGTGACTTGTCTTATCACACGGCGGTGAGGTGGCTCAGCTGCGGTAAAGTCTTGTCTCGTTTTTATAAGCTGAGAAGAGAAACAGATATATTTATTATAGAGAAACATAGAGCCGATCCACTTCTGTCAGATCCAACCTGGTTATCAAAGTTGTTATTTTTGGGTGACTTCACATCCCACATGAATGAACTGAACTTGAAATTTCAGGGGAAGAATATCCTTGTCTGTGATCTCTATAGAATCATTAAAGGATTTCGGAGAAAGCTGTCATTGTTTGAAGCACATTTAGAAGGAGGAAACCTTTCTCATTTTCAGTGTTTCAATGAATTTTATGCTGGAATCACAAAAGATGTCAACCTGGATTTTCAGAAAAAGATTATTGTTGACTTAAATAAGCATTTTTAGAGAGATTTTCGGATCTCGACAGATTCGAAAGTGACATTCTCCTTTTTCAGAATCCTTCTGATTGTGTCATTGATTACGTGCCAGTGGAAAGTCAGCTTGAGGTCATCGATTTGCAAGGAAATGACTTGTTGCAAGCAAAACGCAGAGAGGGACAACTTATTGAATTTTACAGCTGCATACCTGAAGATGATTTTCTAAAGATGAAGCAGTTTGCATCTGATATGGCATTAGTGTTCAGAACAACTTATATCTGTGAACTAGCATTTTCAAAAATGAAGTATGTAAAGTCGATACATCGATCAAGATTGACTGATGAACATTTGGAAACAATTCTAATGAGTAGATGCAGCAGTTCAAAACCGAACATTAAAGATATTTTGAAAGCCAAACGCCAATTTCATAAAGCTCACTAACTTTATTGCGGCTTAGTGAGAATCAGATATGTAATCACTATGTGCGATGTAACAATTGTTTTACTAATGCCACCTTCTTTGATAACCTTTTGGTAAATAAAAATGTTGGTTGTATTTCTGTTTGTTTTTTATTATATGCAGCTGCTCTCACATGGCTAATGTAGCATCCTAAACTTAGTGTCAAGTTTTTTACAGAGAGCTTTTATTCTAGGTTATGAGTATTAAACATAATGATCTTGTGGCCCGCACTTCTCATTCCCCAAGTAATCTGGCCTCCTGTGAAAAAAATTTGGTGACCCCTGGTTTTGAAAAATAGAAACTAATTACAAAAGTTGCTCAAAATTTACATTCTAATACACAGAAAGACTTCTATAATTCAGAATATCATGATTAGGGTTTTGTCATTCAGCTTCAAATTGTCAGCGATTAATCGAGTTTGCAATGAGAGAGAAACTACTGGCTTATGTTGATGGTAATCAAACGTTTTAGTTTCAGTCAAACTTTTTCTAGCATGTAAGTGGTTCCAACGAAAATAGAAAAAAACTTTTACTTTGGTACATTGTTAGTAACGACGAGACATGCTCGAAAAAACTGAAAGGTAAAACAATATTCTTCGTCGACTGTAAGGTTAGAAGTTATAAGTTTGTTCCTGTTATTGAAAAATTGATAAATATTTACCTACTGTATTTTCTTTTGCACTCTTTCACTAAATTTCTTCTTAGATTTGTAGCGCTTTTAGGATGAGTGTGTGTTTTTTTTTCTTATAGCACAGCCACATTGGGCTATCTGTTTAGTCCACCGAGGGGAATCAAACCACTGATTTTAGCGTTGTAAATTCGTAAACTTATTGTTGTACCAGCAGAGGAACTTTGGATGAGAAGTGACTATTCAAACAATAAATCATTATAAAAAAAAAATAGTGTAACTAAGTAAATCATACAGAACTAGAAGAAACTAGGTTTATCATCTATTAGAATTACAATTCATATCTCTTAGCAACCAGCAATGAGTCAGAATGCTTAAACTTTAAAATATTTTAAGCAAATGCGTTTACACTGTCTGTTGTTTTGTTTGTTTTAAACATTTCGCGCAAAGCTACACAAGGACTTTTGGTTATAGCCACCCATTTCCCCGATTTTAACCTAATAAAGAAAAAGGAAGAGAGTTGGTCAACAGCCCCCACGACCAACTTTTCGGTTGTTCTTCTGTAACTGAGTAACGGAATACGACTGTTTTTTTAATGACGTTTCGATGGACACAAAGCGCGGAACTCGTTTATGATGCAATTGGGTTTGAACTATGAGCGCTCGGATCCATATTTAATGCATTCTAATTGCTAGGACACACGCAGCTCATCGTATAAAAAAAATCACAGAAAACCATACTAAAGAAAAACTGAAATTAAGAAAATTATGGAAGCATGACAAGTAAAAGCAAGGAAAATCGTGTACAGACTCTACTATGTAGTTTTATGCTGACTTGAATTTAAAACAGATTCTCATGACAGATCCTTGAACGTGTTACCCACAGATTTTCTGAGAGATAAAAATATTATAACACTGCAGTGCAAAAACGTATCTTCCACTACAGTTCTACTCCATGAGGCAAAAATAAACTATTTTACCACTGGTATACATTCTATTTCTACCACTAAATGTAATAATTGTGTTTTATAAAATATTTTCCTACTAAAATACTGTTAAAAATAGCAGATGCCTTGGTATTTCATATTTGTGTGCGACTAAATTCCCTAAAATACGCATATAAATTTATAAGACTTATAAGATCTTCCTTGAAAGACTCTCTTTCACTTAAAAAAAATGAAAACTGTGGTGATATTTTTTCATTGAGGAAATGTTTCAGAGTTTAATCTCAAGTGAAATAAAGTTTCCTACCCATGCTTGATTATTCCTCAGTCGTAACATAAGTTCGTTCATCAATTATTGTTTCCTGGAATAATAGAAATAATATGTCGTATAAATATGTCAGTTAAAGGGGGGTAAAATTTACTTTACAAGGCTTTAAACCACAAGTGTATGTATGCGTACTTGTTTGATTTACGTTAAATTTAGAAACGCTAAGAAACACCTATTGTGACTTACGTTTACGTGTATTTGTTTTCAGTCACAAAGGCAAATGTGACACATTATATGCTTTTAGATGTGTCTGCTTTCGTTACTTACCAACTAATTAAAATATTAAGACCTTGAGAAGGACTCTCGCTTCTGCTGTAGAAACTTTGTTCACTAATATTGACGTGATACTAGAGGAGGCATGCTCGTAACAATCGGTAGAGTGAGAGTCTGAGGTAGTTCTAGAAAGTAAATGGTGTGCCAGCGTATTTTACTCTTGCTGCCTTCCTTCTTCGAAAAGCCATCAGATTTTTGTTTTGATAAACTACTACATCACGCAATACGCCAAAATCTGAACTTTTTAATGCAGGCAAGCGATCGAGATAGGTTAGAATAAATAGGTTAGAATTTGTTGGAATAAAGCCCACCAATATTGATTGGAGGAAATCAATACATTTAACTACGTATATATATATACACAGATACATGTATATTATTTTCAAAGTTTCGTATTCTTATTTGCTGGATTAAATTTTAGCTCTAATCATTCTTTATGGATAGCTTATTTTTATCAGAAGATACTGATGATATAAATATGATTTTCATTTTATACAAGGCTTAGATGAAACTATTACTTTTTTTCTTTATTGTACTTCATTTTATGTTTTATTTGTTGCCAGTTTCGTCAGACATTTTAATATTTAAATATGTATTATATCCGATCGTTAAATGTGAAATGTTAAAATATTATTCTGCTATAAAGTTAAGCTCTTTCTTCAGCTGTATGATATTTTGCTCTTAAGTTACAATCGTTTTGGCTGAAGTCATCGATTATCTGGTTGTTAATTATGTGGATCTCCTGACCTTGCTGTTAAAATGTTTCATTTCACAAAGTCCAATCATTCATTTTTAAAGTGAAATAAAATATGACACTGTGCCAATTGGTTCAAAACATTGAAAATAATAATTAATATACTAAAAGTTATAAAGAACTTCCTTTTATTGTAATAATTCAATAAAATTGTTCGATTGAATGGGCAGCATTAACAGACTGTGAGAATAACGTATAGCAAAGAGAAATGTGTAACGTTTAAAACGTTCTCTAATTCTTAAATAATATGACTGGACGTGGCCTAGCAGTCTTGTTTGTTTGTTTGTTTTAGAATTTCGCACATAGCTACTCGAGGGCTATCTGTGCTAGTCGTCCCTAATTTAGCAGTGTAAGACTAGAGGGAAGGCAGCTAGTCATCACCACCCACCGCCAACTCTTGGGCTACTCTTTTACCAACGAAAAGTGAGATTGACCGTCACATTATAACGCCCCCACGGCTGGGAGGGCGAGCATGTTTAGCGCGACTCGGATGCGAACCCGCGACCCTCAGATTACGAGCGCATGCCTTAACGCGCTCGGCCATGCCAGGCCTGACCTAGCAGTCAGCTTACCGGACTGTGGATCACAGAGTTCAAGCTTCAAATTCAGTTGCTGCATAATTGCACTCCCATCATTGTGTTTTGGGGTGTTTTACAAGAATAACAATTAAATCTCAATATTCGATTAGAACAAACTGAAAGACCGCGGTGCTGGCTATCTAGGTTTTCTCTAGCTTATCAGTTCGAAATTAAGGATGGTTAGTACAGATATCCCTTATGTAGCTTTGCTCAAAAATTCGAAGCAAATAGACAAACTCAATAAGTTCTGTCTATTGCTAAACACGTCATATAAACCTCATTTTCAAACACTTGGTAATGACCAAACACTTAAATTTATTAAAAGAAAACCAGTTAAATAAATTTATAGATCTCAAGTCGTTACAGTGTTCAGCAAATAACATATTGTAGTTGAGTTTGAGTTTACCTTTCAACTTATGAGTTTCAATTCCTATTTTATAAATTAAAAACTCGCCATAATCTTAAGTTTTAGTAACATTTATATGACACAAAACAAGGCACTTTATAACAGTAATTACAACCTACCGTCGCAGATATCAAATCTTCGCACACTTTCTGAGCTGTTCGGATAGGGTTTGGATTCATGGGTACAATTGCCGCATAAAGGATGACACCTGGTGGCAGTATGTTCGGTTCATAAATAATATCTTCAATCACTTGAAAGAAGTAAGCAGTGTTTTCCATGGGACTAAGTACTGCACCGATTTTGAAAATTTTGGAGTTCTCGTAGGCGGCAGCAACACCGCCTACAGAACCATCAAGCTGTTGGGCGGAGTAGAGGATACAAAAGAGAATAGTTTGCAACGTCATCTGGACATCATGCTGAAAATCCGGCTTCTTTTTCCTATGAACAAATCCTGACGTAACAGTATTTGGCATCCTTGAGCCGACCACAGGAACACGGAAATACTGTCATAAAAATCTCCCACTTGAGAGTTTTCTGGGATGTCTGGAGATCATAATCAGCTGTAAAATAAAAATAAAAATTTAACTTTACTGAGTGAGTTAAAACATACACTTTACCATAGTTTACAAATAGCTGGTTAATTATCAAGCAGCCTTTGTCTGAACGGCACAGAACTGGTAGAACAACTTGTAGGAATAATATCCAACATTAAGATTTTTTATTTTGGAATATGTATAGAAATATGTGTATTATTTTATGACTAATCCAGAGGTGTATACCAAAATATAACTGTATAACATCCAAAAACGTTATGATTGTTTTTCGACAGCAGAGTTGGGTAATGTTGGGTAATTCAGTCAGTGATCATGACATTGTTGTAGTCATTTTCTATGGAACACTTACATTCTTGAACCTTTTATGAAACCCCTAAGCAAAGTATGAGAGAACAATCCAAAATCTCTGAGTGTCTGGAGTTTCCGAGATAGAAACGAGGTCTATTTCTAAGTTTACCTGCAAACTTAAAGTGACGAAATATCCAAGGTGTTACAAATGTAACAAGCATGGATACGATTTATAATAGCATACTAGTTGCTCAGAAAGTTAGGTCAGACAATGGACTAGAAGGGAACAATGACACTATGAATGCTATGACAGGATCTTTTATACTCAAAGATTCGATTCCTATTCTTCTTCAGATGGATTCTTGTATTTGAATGGATTAGAATAAAAGTTCCGGTTATACAATTCATAGTCTCATTACTACCTTATATCCATTTGTCAAGATGAATAATACTTAGAAATCAAAGAAGGTGGAAGAAATGCTGTTAAATGCTCAAGGAGA
Source organism: Carcinoscorpius rotundicauda (assembly GCA_011833715.1). Lineage (NCBI taxonomy): Eukaryota > Metazoa > Arthropoda > Merostomata > Xiphosura > Limulidae > Carcinoscorpius > Carcinoscorpius rotundicauda. The sequence continues at coordinate 11,478,548 of CM022405.1, read as the reverse complement.
AGTGCCTCTACGTATAACAATAATACTTTAAATACTTTAAATAAGTATGGTAACAAAGGTCAGTTGACATGAAGAACGACTGAATATTAGGTAAGGAACGACGAAAATGAAAACTTTTCCTGAAGAAAATACAAAAATATTACAAAGATAAGAGGATAGAAAACTATTGAAATAATGAGTTAATACAACGACCATAGAAATCTGATAAAACAGCAATTGCTTGTGAATAAATAGTGGATCGTAGCTTTAAAAACAATAGCAACGTGTAACTATTGGCAAACGATAATTTGCGAAGGTTAAGAGTTATAAAAAACAAACGCTATAAAGTTTCTTATGTATTATATATATTATCAGATTTGCTGTAAAACTTCCTTTGATTCCTTTCCTTAAAGCTTTTATTGTAATTCTTCTAACACTTCTAGATGGCTTTACCTCTCAGTGCCAAATCTAAAAAGTGCACAAAGATCCATTTGTGTTATATTTCTTATTCTCTGTACGAGGCTGTTATTTTAGATATAATCAACACAGAAACAAGAAGTTGCCATGGAAACAAAGTTTAAATAATACCTAATCAGCAAATGTGATTTTTCTTAAGATGAGTAGAATAAACTTTTAGATTAAAAAAAAAACAGATTTCGAGAAAATGCAGAAAATACAAAACGGTTTAGATCGCAGCTTACATTTTGAGAATAATAATACGGTAGAACAAGATCTAAACAACATATACAAAATACGAAAATATTATTTGATGAGCAATACTTAAAATGAAAACATTTAGATTACAAAGTTCATGAAGCATAAATAGTGTGGCGTTCATTGGTTGTACATATAAATTTATTACTCAGTTTTATTTGATGTAGTTTTGTAAGTCATTTGGATTTTAGTAAATCGTTTCTCATGAAAATTTCTTGACAACCTTAATGGAAAAAAAGAGATGAATTCTTTATGACTTGTATTTCCACTGCGAAAATTAATGATGTTGATGACGAAAGAGCTAACATTAAAAGTGGGAGTGTATCTTGATTTATTAATTTTCATTTTTGCTTTGACTCTAATTTATATTTCTATGGAAGAAAGGTACATCAACATACTGAAGGCAAAGTTACTGTCTACTGTTTATCTTTATTGGTGTTAGAGTTAACTGTAGTTGATTGCAGGGTTTAAATGGGACATGGTTGTAAAACAAGATTACCAAATATGGTGATTGAAATAGAAATATTTTAAAAGATAATCAGTGGGACAAAAACATTTAATTCTCTTAAATTTTGCTTTTTAAAATTAAACTTAAACGGAATAATATGTTCAGAGTGTAGTGGTATTTTGAATAATACATGAAAGCCTTTTTCAGTCTTAAATATACCTGTAGGAAGCCCGACATGGCCAGGTAGTTATAGCGCTCGACTAGCAATTTGAAGACCGTGAGTTCGAATTTTCATCCCACCAAACATACTTACTTTTTCAGCCGTGGAGGTATTACAATATAACGGTCAGTCCCCCTATTCATTTGTAAAAGGGTAGTCAAGAATTGGTGACGTAGTTTCTTTCCCTATACTCTTTCATTGTTAAATTAAAAACGGCTAGCTTAGATGTCTCTCGTGTAGCTTTGCACGAAATTAAAAAAACAAATAACTGTAAAAACCGGAAGTCGCGTATAACACAGCATAAGATTAGGTTATATGGTCTCTGAGAGGGTATGTGAATGTAGATGTGCTGTATACCAAAGAGAAGCTTTAATTAGCACAGTAATGCAATGTAATACTGGTGTATCAAAATACTATAAACTTATCTATTTTAATCGACACAACTCTATTGACGCTATATCTAAACCATTATATGACAAAGGTTTACGTGTGTACGCTTATAACTGGCGAGCTGCTGGACCAACTTTTACCAAACCTGGTATGTAATTCTAGGTTCCTCCGAGACACTCTAAATGGGGAGTCAGCGTTTGGGCAAATCTCATGACATCATCAAAGCCTATGTGTTTTTCTCACGCATTATGCTCGCTTATAACTCGTGTGGAAACACAGAATCGATTGCCAACAGACCTGATATGGTAAAGACCCCCTCACAACCACCTATGAAGTGATATATGGGAGAGGTGTTCGTATCTGATCTTTCATGTCATCTTATAATGGACCCTTTGTGTTATCTGTATGTTGATGATGCTCCTCATGTAATATATATTAAGCATTTAAGTATTTTATAACGAGTTTGATTAACAAAGTAATCTTGATTCTCTTTAATTAAATTCTAATTTTCTGCATATAGAAAGCAGTTACATTTGCTGCTTTGTTATTTAAGCCAGTTTAAAACACTTCACAAAATCAGTGATGTCGAGAAACCCACTTGTTGAGAATTTTATATGCAAAAACGGCTCGTGACGATGACCAAAGAAGGTCGAAACGTTGTTCGCTCTTCTATGTAAAATATTTTCTCAACCCAAACGAGCCATTTTTGCATATAAAAAAAAACTTCACAAAATGTTTAATTAATATATTAATGTTTTAAACCTTTCAGTTTGTTAAAATTTATAAACTACTCACAGAATATAAAAACAACAAATTACAAATAGTACAATTGTTGCTTTCCTTCACAAATATTAATCATTTTAATTATGATTAGGGCACAACTAATAATGTTGACTAATTCGCACAAAATAGTATGATAAAAATATAAGGTCTACCTAGTTTTGTTAATATTTATATTAAATACGTACTAATAAAGATAATGTATTTTTCAAATCTTGACTTTATGAAAAGAAAGATCTATAATTGTGTAGTTGTAATATTTGTATTGCGTTCTAATATTATTTTTAGTTTTGTAAGAATTTTAAATTTATATAAACCAAATTTTTAAAAGTAATATTTTCAAGAAACCTCTTGTGTGTACAATAATATCATGTATACTGTGTGTATTTTTAAGGATCACAATAACGTGTTCTCAAGACGTATTCTTATGTAGATATTATCCTGTGAACAGGAATGTCTTCTTAAGAACTCCTGTGTAGACATCAATACCATATAAATTATTTTTCCGGCAAGAATACACTTCAAGAAAAACTTCAATGTAGACGTCAATATCAACTATACCATCTTGTCATTTTTGTTTATTTCTTTGTTTTCTGATCAGAAGTGTCTTCCTTCGAAGAACTCTAACATACGTATCAACACTAGCTGTACTTCCGTAGGATCTCGAAATTATTTTGTTTCAAAAGTAAACCAAATCAAAACTGAGATTAAGATAGATTGAGAAGTGTTCAAACATCATAAGAACTTATACACTATTCAAAACAGAAATTCACAAAAAATCACCCGTATTGGACTACACATTCCCTGGGACTCAGCACATGAAACAAAACAAAAACTCAACATATTAAGAAACCAAATAAACACAGCCACCAAACTATGTTCACCCGATAAAATTAACGATTAAATCAACAAACTAAAATAATACTTTATTAACTTCAACAACGCTCCTTCAAAAACCGTTGAAAAAATTATACACGCACACCTAGACCAACAACAAACAAAGAACAAAACCTTACACAGCACCCAACATCACCGAAAAAATAACCAACCTTTGGAAAAAAAAATTATAAGATAACACAACATTCCAGTAAATACCAAATTTGTTAAAAAACTAGTTACAAACTTAAAGTCCATACCATATAAAAACTACGCTGACAAACACAACACTAACATAATTTATAAAATACAATGCAACAACTGTCACGACTTCTATATTGGAGAAACAAGCAGAAAAATGGAAACTAGATTCAAATAACAATAAAAAACACCTTCACGTGTTTTTGAACACTGTAAATCAAACAAACACAACATAACCATAGAAAACTCCCAGATATTAAGAAAGAAAACAAATATAAACAAATACAAAATTAAAGGATCCCTACTTATCAACTGAAACCAAAATTAAACCAATATAAAGGAACACTTTTATATCTATACTAATTAATAACCTAACATCTAACTGCAACGCCCCCTACAATCCCACACCCATTTACACTCTCGTCCCTAAGACATATGCCTCACAACGATCACTTGCAAACTATCTCATGTTAACCTGAATATGACCTAAGAAGGTTGGAACGTTGTTCTGCTAATACCCATACCAGCAGTTCTGAGATACAATTTAACGAATTTTGATTTAGTGATATAAGTTTGTATGTGTATCTAATAATAACCACATGCCAAGAACCACGATAACAATAAAAATACACAGAAAAATATATATATTAAACTCTTTTTCTTTCTTTTTTTACTGATGCTACTGTGCGTTTTGTTTTTCTAAAAGACAAATCCTGGTCTTTACAGTTAAAAGTAGTTGTGGAACTTTTCCTATTCTATCATAAATAATAAAAACAGTGAAGTAATATTTATAAGCGTCGTAGATCCACATGAAAAGAGGAAAATATTATACTGTACTTCATCATCAAGTTCAAAGTAACAGATGAAAACATAGATACTTTTAATTAATGGCTTCAATCACTAACATTGTATTGCTCTGATATTCTTAATACAATTGGAAGATTGCTAAATGCTCATTTTTCTCTTAATAAGAAAATGCAGCTAATCTTTTTGTGGTTACTTAAACAAGTTAAAATTATTTAAATTTTAATTCTTGTCGTGTCCGAAACATTTAGGTTTTGTTTATTATGTGTGATGTATTTTCATGACATATCCTTAGATTTAAGCCTTTTGATACATTGTGACGAAGGCTTTCCTAACGTTGGTGTTTTTCTCTATCTTTTACGTGTATTCCTTTACTGCTGTTATAACTCCTCAATCTCGTTGATGTAAAGCATGCCTTTAAGGACTGAAAATTCAAATATTATGATGTTAATGAAATCACCAGCCAAGCAATAGTAACTTAATAGCGGAACAGATTTCGCCAAAGAAAAAATCTCGAAAGACCACTGTTGTTTGTTATCTTTTTTCTTCTTTTCTTGTTTGTCAGGTCCCTTAATTTCATTTCCTCCACACACACTTTGAATGGAAAAAAAAACATGATTATTTTCTTTCGGAAAGGTTACAATGCTTTTTTATCATCTTTCCTTCTTTAGAATAATTAGATTCTACGTTCACGTCACGAGCTCTGTTAAAGAATCAAAGGTGTCGTAACCTGTGCAAGTCTGATTTTCTGGTGAAGACATTTTAAATTCCTCTAATCCGGTGCAAGAATAAAGAGTAAAAACAGGTTTAGTTACTTCTCTTCTGTAATATCTTGAAAATTCTGCAAGATTAGTATTATCAGAGTCAGTTCTGTGTTATCCCGCCTTTTCGACTGAGGTTAAATGAAAAGTAAGGTAAAAGCTCAAATCTGTATCAACTATTTTTAAGAATTTCGCATAAAATGACAAAATTCTAATTAAACGAACTATATTTTAAATAAAATTTACATCAATTGAAAATATAAATCTCAAGTATTTTTACTCATTGACAATCTAATTATCGGTTTGTCTATTTAATTTTCATCAGCGTAAACTATTTCCTGTCAGAAATGGATTGTCTTAGGACTTAATAAAATTAAATGACGCTTGGAAGGTCTTGCATGGCTCAGTAATTAGAGCGCTCGACTCGTAATCTGAAGATTGCGGGTTTGAATTCCCGTCCCACCAAACATGCTCGACCTTTCAACCATGAGAGCGTTACAATGTAACGGTGAATCGTGCTATTCATTGGTAAAAGAGTAGCCCAAAAGTTGGCAGTGGGTGGTGATAACAAGCTGTCTTGTGTTTAGTCTTACACTGCTAAATTAGGAATTGCCCTCATGTAGTTTTGCGCGAAATTCAATAAAAAACAAACAAGCACTTTGAAAACGTGCTAAATAGTAATCACTAATAACTACAGAGCTCATCCATTTCCCTGATATTCAGTAGTGATGACCCACAACAATAAACAACAAACAGCCCAAGGACTACACAATATTTGTCACTTACGTTTGAACTTATTTCTCTTTTGATCTTATAATTTTGAAATTACAATTATCTTTAGCTAAAATACACCAAAGTTTCTTGTTTATAAAAAATGCCCGTTTATGCATCGATATTTATGTACATACACAGAGATCAGATAATACTTATACCATAGCCTAAACTGAGATTATAACATGAAAATGACATTATAGAAAAATCTAAATCAGATTGTAATATTAAATAATATAATTTTTTTCATATAAACAGAGAACTAATCTTAAATTTTACAGTACGTTCTTATTCATTCTATTTTTACAGCAGTACAAAAAATGGATCAGTAAAAACACATTTATTGTAATACAGGAATTATATAAGGGCCTAATTTGGCAATCTAAAGATGAAGTAGAAACGCGAATAATAAAATCACAATAAGCGATTTCGGTCTCTACATCTATCAGTGTTTAATAAGCAGTGTTAGCATGATAAAACAACTTAGGCACTTCGCTATTATTCTAAACATGAAATCATTATTATTGTTATTAACGGATCATTAATTCAAAAACATACATTGAATGTAACGTGAAAACGTAATTTCCTTAAGCCTTTCGCTTAGAAGTATTAAAGAGCTTTTTTTTGAAACGTAATCAAAAAGTCTAAAATTGTTTTTTTTTATTTTGCGGAAAACTACACGAGGACTTTCTGCGCTAGCCGTCCCTAATTTAACAGTGTAAGACAATATGAAAGGCAGCTAGTTATCATTACCCACAGCCAAATCTTGGGCTACTTTTTTATCAACGAATTATGAGATTGACCGTAACATTATAACGTTCCCACGTGTTAACGGGTGAGCATGTATGGTATAATGGAGATTCGAACTCGAGACCCTCAAGTTAAGAGTTCTAACCACCTGGTCGCATCGGGTCTGCGACTAAAATTATTTCAAGTATGGTTAAATACATGTTCTAATAATATAATCACAATAAAAATAATCTAAATATACCTAAGTATTGTTATGATAGAACAGTAGCTTCTAAATAATTAACCATTAAATAAAACTTGTAGTTACATTTTGGATGTAAGAAATACGATTTTAGTTGTCAAACAAATAATTAAGAAATAGAAAAATTATTAATACATTTTGGATTCTACGCTACGACCATAGTTATGAAATAATGGATTTGCATTTAATTAAGTCAATGTAAATTAATAATGAATGTAATTACACATCTGCATGATTAAACAGGAAGTTCATACGTAAACCGTAAGTTGTTAAATAACAAGTCTCGAATAACACAGAGTAAATAAACTTTTATCTTTTTGCCGTATATGACCTTAATCCTTAATTTTGTAATCTAACAATTCGTTCGCCTAGTCGGCAAATATAGAGGTTTTTTTGTTTCGAACTCGTGGTTGTCAGACTACAAATCGAGTTACCTAACCATCCAGGCTAGTAGTGGTATTAGTGGGGGGGCTGAAGCAAATATATAAGTTCTAAACATTTCACCAACTAGCAAGACCTGCTGCTGCATTACTGTATACATTATAATAATGTATGAAGCATCCAGTGGCACAGCAGTATGTTAGCGAACTTACAACGCAAAAAATCGGGTTTAAATCCCCTTGGTGGGCAGAGCACAGATAGCCCATTGTGTAGCTTTGTGCTTAATTCAAAACAACAACAACATATTTGCTTCACGACGCTGCAGTGGAGTTTTAAGATGTATAAATAGATAATACAGGTGTTTATGACAGTATATTTTTAAGATAAATGTTCAAGTAAGGGGATTTTTGACCAAAGAACACAACAATTGAGAGAATGTTTCAGTAGTTAAATGACTTATGTGTTAACTGGTCAGCATCTGTGACATCAAAGGGAGTGTGAAACCATTAGAAGGTACATTATGAAGAGGTTTGAAAAGAGAATCATTCATATTTCTACACAAAACTTGATGTGGATTACGTCGTATTTAATGGATTGTATAATTATGTGAGATGAAATTACAATACATTGAATTATAATATAATACTTAATACGCTTTCAGTATTGTATATGATAAAAATGGCATATACAAGATTATAAATGATTAAACAAATTAACTTAATTACAATATAAATATATTAAACACACGCTTGTGTAAATTCTAAGTCCTCTATGTTATCACAGCTTTGTAAATTGAGTGAATAAACATTTTGCATTCGAAAGGACTGTTAACCACAGTTCTCAGAAGCAATCATTTTTTGAGGTATCACATTGTTTACAAAACTGCAACTAATGTCACATGATAATTCTGATACATTTCTTTCCACCAAAACTTTATATCGGTTACAGTTGCAACGTGATTTATTGATATACATATTCAAAAAATAACGTATTCAGCTCTTTGTATAATTTAAAATCAATATGTGATTAAATACGTCATGAAAAATTAAAATCAGTTGGTAATTAAATAAATAACAACAATATATTATACTAAACACCATTTCTGTTTCAGCATAATTATTATATAATTACTAAAATTATAAAATAATTTTGAATATAATTAAATTCGATAGGAAGTCTACACAGAGAAAGGCGTCGTGTTGTCCTTTTGTCAAGTACAATGATAATCAGTAATCTTTTGTTTCGTTTCAGTTTTTCTTATTAATTTGCATAATTAATTGCAATTGTTTATGTGAACTTCTTGATCTTACCATAATGAATCTATGTTTAATATTAAATATCATATTTCAATTTAATTTATTGTATTTCCATGTCATGTATTATCAATTAAATTAGTTACTAAGTAATCAATATTGAATCTTGCAGAGGTTAGATTGGCTCCTTCTTTCATCCTTCATACAGCACACCCTCTGGTGGTTATCTTTGACATCACAACCACCAATAAAATCAGTACGTGAAGTATTTAGTACCCCATATTTCCTAGTGTTTAAGAATTTGCTCCCCAATGGTTCAACGATATCTATGAAGGCTTATGACGCTAAACACAGAGCTTTTATACTCATGGCGAGCACAGCACAAATAGTCCTCATTATGTAGCTTGACAACAAGCTACTTAAAGGTAGACTCAAAAAAGTAAAATTTACTTCAACAAAATGACATCAGTTTTGTAATTTATAAATGAATTTCTTACAGAAACATTTAAAATAAAAAGTCTTTAATCTGGTCATAAGTAGCCTGTAGAGAGAATAGCATAGATTAAGATTAGAGTATAATCTAAAAAGGATTTCCTTATGAAACAGAAGTTATTTATATACGAACCAAGATAACTTCAACAAATTTGATCCAGACAGCCTGTGTTTAAATAATGTGATTCTGTGTATTGATACACATTGTCATCTGACACCAATGGTATTCTTTGTTCAATAACAATGTTATGTTGAAATAGGGTATCTACGTTAATACTGGTCCATTTAATGTGTGAAACTCCCCCTGTACTATGTAAACAATGTTATATAGAATAAACACTACGATTTTAATTTTGGTAATATATCTATAGTATTTGGTTTTTATTGTACAGTAGAAATAAGGACTATAGTATATTATTTTTAATTGCTGTTTCTCGTTTTTAGTGCACCTGTATTGCACTGTAAGAATAAATACAATATTTGGTTCATCCTCGTGACTTATTTGTTTTGGTAATGTAAGTCTCTACCTTTTTGTTTTCATTACTCTTGTGTTTTATTGACAGTGTAAAGTCTACACTTCTTTTCCTTAAATTATACTGTCATAGTAAAGTCCAGTTTTTATTCTCGTTGTTTATTTGTATTTCTATCAGGGAAAAATATCTTAAAAACATAGTTTTTAGTAGTGTTGTGACGGGAATAATTTGATGTTAATTTAGTAATGACGAGCTTCTTTCTGTGCCTGAATTACATATTAATATTTTAAGAATAGTGCCGATAAGATTTCCATGACCTCCGTCAGTTTTTACGCTTCAAAATTAATATTATGGAATGGCATACCATAAAACGTTATTACTTCTCTATTGAGCTTACATTAATATATTTTAGTAGAATTTATCTATATACATCCTTATTCAGAATGTAACTGAATAATTTAACTGCTTAGATTACTGAATTATTTTATTTTGTTTAATTTTGTCAAGTAACTGGTCACGGTAGACTAATTTTGCAATTTTTTTCTGAAACTCACATCTACTTCGTCATGTTTAAAATATCGTTAGATTTGTTGACTCACCGATTTTCAATATTAATAATATTTGAAAATATCACTGTCTTAGTATAAAATCATAATAATAATAAAATATGATTTCCTTAAATACGCGAGAAAAGTGAAAGTATAAAACTAACAATAATTATTTGCACAGTTTATTGAAAGTTTTCCCATACATGTATATCTTTCCCTCTCTCTTACTTTTAGGATAACATGACATTCTATTAACATTAACCCGACTGAAAGTGCAAAAAGTGTTCCCTGAGAGTTTACTTTCTTTACATAGCTACATGGTTAGACAACGAAGCCTGAAACACGTTGACAGGGACAACAGTTCTAGCCTTACCAATGGTAACCAGGAGACTATATTTCTTCTCCACTAGTCCCAATTTTCACATATGATACGTAAACTGTGCAGTTATTTTTCATCAGAGTGTCAACATAAAGGTGTTTCACATATAAAATTCTGACAATTAATAAATAAAGTTGCCAAACGTGCAAACTGTTTTATACATAAAGATCTGACATGTGTTAGCACATTAATTCACACTATCAGAAGCAGGGCTTAAAACGAGTATAAAAATCCAATTTATTTAAGATTTTATCCTTAAGAATCCTTATTTGTCTTTTATCATTCATTGTCCACGAATCTTAGGCCGACACAACAGTGTAGAATTTAGGGTTTAGAAGGATTAAACGAAAGTTACTTGAGATAAAGCAACATTTGTGATAACAACATTTTGTGAAATTATTTACTACATAAAATTGTCTATAAAAATATCTTACAATATTTGAAAGAAATTTGACTGACTTCCCACGAATAAAGTTACCGAGAATAAAAATTAATATAACCTTTTAACGTAAAAACTACTTTTGAAATAAAACTATATGCAGGTTTACTTTAAGAAGAACCAGAAAGATAAAACTATTTTATTTCTGTCAATCTAAAGACTTTTCACAATAAAATATTTATGTACAGTAAACAAATCAATGTGTAAGTTCCAAAAATAAAAATTAATATTTACGCAGCAGTAAACCATACTACTTTAAGGGCATTTAAGTAACTGAAAATATATTATTTATTGGAGATACTGTATTAAGGCTTTGCTTTTAAATGAAACATAACAACTATAATAAGCTGTAAACCGAAATGTTTCTAACATTTGTGTTCCAAATTACTAACGTTCTAAGACTTGATAGTGAAAATTACAACATGCAACTGGCTATCTATTTATGTGATTTTTTTTATATGTACAATTTTACTGGGTAACAAATTAAAATACACAGTCATTACACCACAGAATGTTATTTAGTGAAGTAAGTACCAGAGAAAAGTAAGGAATAATTATACGGTTATTGTTTAATATTTAGTGCAAAGAAACTCATAATCAAAGATGCAAGGCTAGAGTCGCAATGTATCGCTGTAAACGCTCGTTTTTATATGATGCTTCATAATCGTAAAACTCCATTTTTACTGACAGTGTATACTGATGACTGATTGCCCTTCGTTCTAAATATTCAATGGTTATTTATGCCTGTACCTTAGAATCTCTAACCTTACGATTTACTTCATGTGTTACAAAAGATCTTAATTGCCAAATAATTGTACATATTTAACTCTGTAAAATTAACGCAACTATTTAAGTACTTTATGTAGCAATAGTTGAGTAGATTTTACACTAATTCGTGAGCTTTCTAATACGAATATGTCTGTAGGTTCAATTTAAAGAATAAATAAACAGATTTCAAACAAAGTAAAATTTAAGTATGTTTACGTTGTGTGAATAAAGGCAATGACTATTGGGAATGCTACAGCTTTTCACATTATGACTTCACAAGGTAATAAAAACATTAGAATTTTTATTAACAACTACAACAAATAAAAATGTGATTTTTTTATTTATTTGAGAATGTGGAATACAGCATTGGGGTTGTAAAGTACATTAAAACATTATATATTTATTTTACAAAACATCGGTCAAATCTATGACAAATCAAATCAGTTTGAATAAATAAATTTTATAACAAAGACGAAATGTTTAATTTCACAAACTGTATAACTAGAAACTTATTTTTTCCGAGTTCTTAGTTAGAGATAAAAACAGAGTTTTCATCGTACTCTATGGCTGATAAATATATGATGTATGACAATGAAAAAAGAGATATCGGAAAAGATTACTTACACAATAAACTAGGTTTCTTACACAGTTGTTTTTTACTATATATAATTTCAAGTAATAAAGACTCCAATCAATATCTTATTTTAATCTACGTCTGTTTCATTACTTATGAGGGCTTGTCGTATAAGATAGCAAACCTTTCAACTTCTTACAATGATTCAGACATTAACATCGACTTTAAGTAAATAATGTCATTCTCACACATTTGGAAGAAAAAAGAGACAAAGACTAAAGATAACTACAATAAAACTACTGATAACTGATAGAAATAAAACTAGAACTAAAATGAAAAGAACAACGAGACTAAAGGCGAAAAAACTGCTGCAAATAAAATTTGTAATAAAACACTGAGACTAAAGAATACTGACTAACACTAACGATAACTGATGGAAATAGAACAGACAGAATCTAAAGAACACTGACTAACACTAACGATAACTGATGAAATCAAAACACACAAAATCTATACAACACTGACTAACATCAAAGATAAATGATGAAAATAGAACAGACAGAATCTAAAGAAAACTGAATAACACTATAGATAAGTGATGAAACAGACGGAGTCTAAAGAACACTTACTAACACTAATGATAATTACTGTAAATAACGCTCGAAATAAAAACGAAACAAAATTAATAAATCAGATAGAACAAGATTAAAAAGGATAAGAAAGAAAATAATATAATTGCTGTGAGACGTTGAAGCTAAACAAGTCAGTAATATTAACTAAAATTATTTAAAAAAGTAATCAGAGGTTAAGGTATCTGAGAATCCCTGTATTCTCAGATTAAATGATAATATGAAACCAACAATCTATGTGGATCGATATGGATAGCTAGCGTCATCTTAGATTCTGTTCTTTGTATTTATTTCTACATTTGTTTTTCTATCTTTCTGTTATTCATAAAGTCAAATACAATAAACTATTATTTTAAACTACTATTAAGGTTATTATGTTTCTTTTAGTTTTAAGCTGTCTGCCTACCTCTGTGTGCCTGTCTTTTATGTTCATGTCAAGTACAAACCCAGTACTTAACAATCCCTAACATCAATATAATAAATTATACATTATGTTAGCTCTATACAATGTTTGTTTCTCTATACACGTACTCCTTACTTAGATGATGTACTAATATGAGCTATTCAAGAAGACTGTTGTAGATTATTTTTATTTTACAGAAAGCGAATGTGGTTAAAACTATTCTATTTTTTTTCTGACAAAAATTAAAATTGGTCAGTGAAACTATTGAATTTTTACAATATAAAAGTTTTTGAGATGATTTTAATGCTAGCTTATCTTTGATCCATAGAATCAAATTAATTACTAAATAACAGCTATTTAAATAGTTATCACTTGGTAAAAATGAAATAGGATATGTAGAGAATATCCTATATCTGTCTTTCTTTTTCTCGTTTTAGTGTAACGTTTCCAATAAAGTAAATATATAACACTGTTTTTTATTATGTTTAATGATCTTATTACAATGTTAGCAGCCACTGAAACATTGCTATAAAACTGCTCAAAGTAGGTATTAGATCGATAAATATTAAATAGTGTTTGATTTTTAAGAAACATTATGCAGATATTAGATCAATAGTTATTAAATAGTGTTCGAGTTTTAAGAGATATTATGTAGATATTTTACCAATAGTTATTAAATAATGTTTGAGTTCTAAGAGATATTATGTAGATATCGGATCAATACGTATTAAATAGTATTTGATTTTTAAGAGATATCATGTGGGAAAAATATAATAATACGAATTAAATACTGTTTGAATTTATGGGTCATTAATATTTTTGAGTTGATCCATAGTTAGACTTTTACAACTCTATAAATACCTAATAAGTGAAACTAACTAATCAATAGGCATGCTGAACAGAAGCACCTTTTATCGTACAATGTAGTGAGGCAAAATAAAAGCGTGCGTGTATGTGTGTCTTTCTTATAGCAAAGCTACGTTGGGCTATCTGCTGAGTCTACCGAGGGAAATCGAACCCCTCCTCCCGATTTTAGTGTTGTAAATCCGTAGACTTATCGCTATACCAGCATAGAAAAATAAAAACATAAACGAAAATTTAGAATAATTTCGTTTTAACTTACATAGTAGTGGTTAAACCATATTAATTTGTTATTTCAACATATTCTTAGTGCGTGGAAAGATAAACAATGGACAATCTGTGCTGTGCCCATCATGGGTATCGGTACCCGATTTTTAGCATTGTAAACCTGCAGACTTACCGCTAAGTTACAGGGCAGCATTCTTTCAATAATTCGCTTTAAACAAAAATATCATTCTCTAGCCCGTTAAGTTATTACACGTGCAAAATAAAATATAATAATGGTAAATACCAAGAACAGTGAACATATGTGTGTACAAACGACAACACTTTTTTTGCCTCTGGTGAGACAAAAGGTTGATATCTCTAACGTCAGGCAATCAGACTCTCGCTTTAAATATATCAAACCTTTCAACTTCTTACAATGATTCTCTATCGATATAGAGATATTTCTTCCAATTCAACATTTAGCAAATAAAAGCCATTTTTGTTTTAACAAAATCTCTAGGTAGCCATATCAGATTCCAAAAATATGACTTCAAACAAAAATTGGATTGTTTGAAGCGATTTACGTTTTTTGTTCTTCTAACATAATTTGACAAAAAAAAAATTAAAGGACCTCGGACTACACGAGTTGATATATATATTTTTAAAAGCATTCACTACATTAAAGTGTGTAAGTAACAAAGCGAGTAACATCTTTGAATCTTGTAGCCTCGAACTACATATTGGAAGGATTTGACGTGCTCATTGCCACATGATGTATTTCCACTAATGAAAATAAACTTGTATACATTTAATTACAAAATTATATTACTTATATGGTACTCGTTACAAATAATAGCGGTAAATACAATACAAATAAACGTTGTATTTAGTGCCAGATTCTGTAAAGTATTTTAAAATTGTTATTTATTATTGGGAAAATTCGGTTATCAAAACAAAGGAAAAATACTCAAGAAGTAAAATAAACTGAAATGAAATGTATCGGTATCTCAGTTTTATGAAATTTGATTTTAAAACTCTAATCAAGAAGTTTGGCGCTACATCCTATGAAATAAATAAACATTATTGCAGTGAATAGGATGGTAAGAGGCATTTATACACAGTATTCAAACTTCAGTTATCTTAAAGCAATTAATACATGCTATATGTATTTATTTTGCATGGAAAGAATTAATTACATTTGACATCTTTATAAACTTTCATTATAAATAACTCATTGTATTCGCCTCGATCTTATCCAATGACTTATTTAAACATATAAGAGAGTGGAAAGATTGGCATAGTTTATTTAATACATGTAATAAACTTGTTCACCACAACTATGACCCATGACCGAACAAAAACTGTCTTTAGTAATAACTGATAGCGCTATATAAGTATGTAATAAACGAATCATAGCTTGTTTGTTTGTTTTTGAAATTCGCGCAAAGCTACTCAAGGACTATCTGCGCTAGCCGTCTCTAATTCAGCAGTGTAAGACTAAAGGGGAGGCAGCTAGTCATCACCACCCACCGCCAACTCTTGGGCTACTCTTTTACCAACAAATAGTGGGATTGACCGTAACATTATAACGTTCCCACGGCTAAAAGGGCGAACATATTTAGTGCCACGTGGATTCGGACCCACGACCCTCAGATTACGAGTCGCACGCCTTAACCCACCTGGTCATGCCGGGCCATCGAATCATAACAACCATGACCTCTAACCTAATAAAGTAACAGCTCAAACATTTGATCAGACTTATTAAACAGGACATTTATTGCGGATTTTCACCCTGTCTTAAAAAGAGTAGTAGCTAATAACATTCAATATGAAATAAAATAATAAAGATAGTTACTACAAGTTTTGATCTATGATTTAGAAAGAGTGATTTAATAACACCCAATATAGAACTGTATAATAGATATACTTATTAAAGCTTTGACCTCTGACATAGCAATGGTAGGACATAATGTAATTTATTAGTCTTAGCAAAAATAAGCATGTTGAATCAATCTACGAAAAAAAAATAGTATGAAACTCTTTATTCAAACAAACGTGTCTTACTTTGACCGATAGCATGTTGTGAAATAAGAAATCATTATAAATTTATGACCGAAAAAATATTTTAAAATGTGTACTGGTGTCTTTAAATTATCCAAACTGAAGGAGCTTCCTGTTAAAACATAACAACGTTTCAATTGGAACATGAAATTGAGTTACGTAAATAACTAATTGGTTATGGAAAGAAGAGAAACTGATTTAACCAAATACAATTTACTGGCCATAAAAAGTGCTCAAGAATGGAGCATACCTGTATAAGTTCTTACCATCTGAGATACTTTTCTAAACACGTTTTCTAAGTCTTTCACCTTAAGATTGCTCGGCAGTTGCTTGTTATATCACCTTTTTTCGATGTTTGTTCAATATGTTTTAAATATTCGCACAAAACTGCGCAAGCGTTGTTTTCGCTGCCGTTCTTATTTTTTTTATTGATAATAAGAGAGAAAGCATTTAACCAACAGCACCATCGCCAACTTTTATCTGACTAAAAACTGAAGTTTGATCGTCAGTCTTACAAAGTATCAAGACAACAAAATGCAATGTGTGATGTTTTGACAACGAGATGCAAAGTCCCCCATTGGTACAGTGAAATGTTTATAGATTTATACTACTAGAAACCAGGTTTCGATACCCGTTGTGGGCAGAGCACATAAGCACATCTGCAGCTTTGGCTATAAAACGTGCTTAAAGTTGAAGCATAACTAAAATATTTAATAGTGAGCTAAAATATTAGGTGTGAAGTTATGGATTTGTCTCTTATGACCTATTATTTGTGTTAATACATAGAAGAAGACAGAATTTTTAATCGTTTACTACACAATATTTGTATTATACAGCAGTAAATTATTTGAATTCAAGTAGCTTCCAAAACCTTGGTAGTGATAACTAATTTCTTTAACAAGGTTTAGCATTTCAAAATGTATGTTTTGCTTCACGATACATATTATATACAAAATTACGTTAATTGAAAACAACCAACACGTTGTTTGCATTTATGAAACTGAAGAGTATACAATAAACAAGGCTACGAGTGAATTCAACTGTGTTAGAAAACATGGTATTTGTACTAGAATAGTTTAGTTTTACCATCTGCTGCAAAAATCCTAATGTAACTTATAATATGCCGCAAAATTATCTTTTATTATTTCTTTTCTGGAATGTATAATTTATCCCGAAGCTTCTATAGTCATGAAAAGGCTCACTAAGGCGCATCCTATTGTGGTTAGCATTTATTACATCTCAGCTGAACCATCGTGCGTCACAATGTTCATTATCTTACTTAGACCAGCTTGAAGGTTATTATGAAGAATGACTTACCTTATGGTTGTATTCATAGATTGATGTCTGTTTTCAGCGATTCTACTTTCCTGCAACGCTACACAAACTTTCTCCCCTTCATCCTGGAGCACACAAAGAGCTGCATCTTTCATGTCACTCGACTTCTACCATTCCCTATTACGATGCAGTTGTTTCTGCTGAACTGGCTCCTCCATTCTTATCTAATAAGTTTATTGCCATCTATGGATGATTGAGGAAACTATAAATTTAAAGAGCGCATTGAGTCACAAACGTAGTCTAACTGTAGGTCTTTTTATATGTAGACAAGTCTACTAACATAGATGTATGCTTCTCAAGAAATATCTCTCTTTGAAAATTTCTGCACTCATAAGCTTTTACCCCTTGCGTAAACGACACTACGTATTTTAAATATTGTTAAACTCGTCTTAATTATACATAAAATATATTATTTAGGTGGGTTCGTAAACGGTTTGAAAGATTAGTTGCTATTTTGTGTTTGTTAAGTTAAAACTTAATTCTGAGATTCTTTCTCAATTTGAAGGTAAATATGATTCGTTAATTCAGATAGAAAACTGCATAAAACCATCTGTGTGAGACTAATGTTTGAAACGTTTTTTAACATTCATATCAACCGACAAATGACACCTCTATTGAGTCCGTTGCTGAAGAGCTATAATAAATAATAATTATATCCAATTAATGATAAATTATAGTAATATTTTTGTTTCTACATCTTGCCAAAAGAGAGATATGGTTATGTATTATTGAACAATATCTGTTTGCATAGTCATTGTGAATAATTTTGAGTATATAATGCATACAAAACAGTAAATAATTCTAGACTCTTTTAAACACTGGTATGTGTAATTAAAATTTCAATTAAATGTTTTTTATTATTGTTCGATATATATTTTCTAGTAAAAATCATGCATAGAAAATCTTTTATCATGTTAATAATTTATTTGATATATTTCATTTATTTTCAACCTTCCCGTACCTACATTAAGCAAATACTGTTGAGATTATGGTAAAAAAAAAACTTAATAGATATGTGACGAGATTAGTCAACTTTGGGTGTGCCTTAACAAAAACAGCGGATTTATATATATGTTTGTAACATTCGTAGCACTAGATTTGTGAAATTATTGACTATGTAAAACAGCATAGAACAAGTAATTCTTTGTTTGAAAGAAACGACACCAAAGATGGGTTTCAGAATATGGCTTCTATGGTGAGAGTCTTCAGTTTAACAGCAGTTTAAAAGTCTTTAAAAATTCAGTTTATTGTTTTCTAACAACCTTAACCTACACCACCATATTTCATATTCTTATGCCCCCCAGTGGCTCAGCGGTATGTCTGCGGACTTACACGCTAAAATCCGGGTTTCGATACCCGTGGTGGGCAGAGCACAGATAGCCCATTGTGTAGCTTTGTGCTTAATTCAAAAACAACAACAAACAACATCATATTCTTATATTACGTCACATTCAACTTTGCGCTGAGGCGAAGAATTATTATGGATTACAGTTTGATCCCTGTTTTATCGTCAGTGTATGATGAAACTCAAATGATGTTACTGACTGTATTGTCTTGTTTCGACACTAAATGTTAGTCTCTATCAATGCAATTATTTCGGTTTTTATAAGCAATTGTAGTGTTTATTCGATTAGGGCTATGTTTTAGTTAAGAATTTCTTTTGGAAGCCTGTTAAAACAACAATATCAATAACAAGTTGTTAATTAGTTTTAATTACTGTTTGTCCTGTTATGAATCGTACGGTGGTGGAAAATCTGCTTGCCCTTTCTTATAATGGAAATACAGGAGAAAAAAGACATATTTTCTACACTGATAGTCTAGTGGACTTACACTAACTTCTGAATTTGAAGCGAATTTTGTCAGTTGCGGTTAAAACCAGTTTCTTTAAAAATAGTGTTTAGCTGTACTAGATAAAGTTGTATAGATATATCATTTTATTTTGTTGTATAATTTAATAAAAGTATTGGAAGCCAAAGATTGTGTGAACAGAAAATTGTAGGTTGTTCTGGATATAGTTTAATCTTTCCAATAAACTTATAATTTCAACTTATGTCATGTAGCCATTGATGAATAATTCATCATGTGCAAAATATTGTATCCATAATTAAGTGACTGTTTAACATAGTGAAACGTTTGTAAATTGACTGATTAATGAATAGGTTGATATGGAGCATTTGAATAAATCCATACAGATCAGAGATCCAACATCTAAGACGAACAGCTGTACAGAGTGAAAGATGTTGTAAACATGTACATCCTTCCATCTCGTCCTAAATCTGTTAATCTGACTGAATGGGTAACACAGATTGTGAGGTATGTGTTCGTTAAGTTTGAAAACTCTCACTTAACTGATTAGAATCAACACCTGCTGGTAATTAACCATCTTTTGCATTGGACAATGGAGCAATATTTAAATGGTTGTTCATTGTACTTATTGATGGTTAGACGTGATATATCGTTCTTATTAGATATGTGATAAACCTCCTGGTTTAGATATGCCTATAGGTAATAAACATGTATTTTCTTTTCAATATGCTAAGAAGCGGATATGTGAAAAATAGGTCCTATATACTTGATATGAATTTGGTATGCACTTTCAACGCAGAAGCAATATTGTTTTCATCCTAGATCGCGTTTTATCTCATATTATGAGTGCTCAATCAACAAAACCACAAGTTGAAAAATAAAAGCATGTGAAATATTCTGACAAACTAAAGCTATATGTCATTGGCATATGCTAGTTAAACCAGCAGACATAGGTTAAGTCAATGTTAATGAGAGCACTGTATCCCGTTGTCTTTATTTAGATAGCAAAAAAGGTATATATGTATATAACATACGTTCAACAGTTCCCACAGTAATAAGATACAAAATGAAGCCAGTATTATTACTCTTCAGTCCATTGATTGGTATTTCAATATGAAATATGCATATGAAGCTTTGTTTAGTCATTTGATTAAACTTGTTTGAAGAAATTTTACAAACACAAGTTATATGAATATATAACCAAGGAAATGTTTAATACTACAGGCTACATAAGTATATAACTAAGGAAATATTTAATAACACAGGTTACATGAGTATATAACCAAGGAAGTCTATAATCTGAACAGGTACTCCTTCCTTTACTCTGAGCTGTGCATATGATTTATTCAGTGGTTTATTTGATAAGTTGAACATAATATAACGGTTAGTACGCTTGACTGCAGTTTGGGTTGTAACTTGAGCCTAGTAAAGGCTGATCAAAGGGCTCTAAACTTTCAGCTGTTGGATCGTTATGAAAATAACTGTTGCATAGGATATGACGTTACTGAGTGGCTGTCATTCTTCTGGTCAGAAATTCAGCAACAGGAATGGCAACATATGGAACTTGTAATCTCTGGCATGTGTCGTATAAAATGTTATTCAAGATAGAAATATCAAACAATTATTGTATGGATAACAATACATGAGAACAATGATATTATAGCAGTTGGGAAAGTTATGAAATTGAAACCTGAGTTCCAGTGAAATAACAGCTGCAACTATATGACAACCTTTAAATTCTGATCTGTTAAGTGTAATTTTATAACAGAATATTCTTCTAAATATCTTGTAATAATAACTTTTACTATGTCTACGACCTTTTAGCCATTGGGGCTTTATAATGTAATGGTCAATCCCACTATTCGTTGAAAAAAGAGTAGCCCAAGAGTTGGCGGTGAGTGATGATGACTAACTGCCTTCCATCTACTGTTAGGGACAACTAGTGCAGATAACCCTAGTGTAGGTTTGCGCAAAATTCAAAGCAATCGTGTAAACATTTCAAAAACAAATTCGCGAAATTAAAAAACAAACAAACTATGTTTACGAAGGTTGATATATGTAGATATTCTTTTCTGGATTACCAATGTTTGGTGTATCTATTTATTATCAGGAGTAATTCTAATACTTTAATATGTATAATGGACTTAAGATAATTTCTTTACTGAGTACTTGGAAGATTTTTATGCTGCAAATAGACACATTTTTATCTGAACAACTGACTGGAACATTATATTTACATGCATGTGCGACTTTAGGTTGTTCATGATGACGAGAAACCCACTTAAATAAAAATGTATCTCAGAACGGCAGGTATGGGTATTAGACTTTTATTGTTAAAAATATTAATACCCATACCAGCCGTTCTGAGATGCACTTTAGGTTGTATTTGCATCTATGACCACATCTTTGGATAGGGAAGATTTATACCAGTCTTTATGGTGCGTAGGTATGGAATTACCATATTAAGATGTAAAAATTTTAACTTAGAATTTTATAAGTGACAGTAAAAAAAGTTCTTGCTTCAATAAAGTATTTAAACTTTTTTTCCTGCTGTCTACCCACTGTAGTGAATCATGTTACACATAGAGGGCAGCACTAAATTAATATTATATTTACCGAATTTACAACGTTAAGTTGTGCCTGATACACGTGCTACAAAGTTTATATATATATTAGTATATACTATAATTGACGGCATGAACTATATCCCAGGCAGATGGTACAGCAAAAGAGAATGTTTTCTGAATTAAGCCTCTAAAAGTTTTCATTTCATATAATACCTATAGAGACAATATTTCGACTTTTATTGCATTTCAGTACTATTATATTCGCCATTAATTGGTCAGAATTACATCAGAAGTATATACATTTATTGAATCTATCATATTGTTGTACGAATATGTTCATGACAATAAACATGTATTTTACGTTAGGTATCAATTCATTCATACACTACTGGATATAAATAGGGAAGCAAAAAATATAGTGCACATATAATATAAATCACATGAAACGGATTGACTAACGTCTATTTATTTTAATGTTGACGTTTGTGTGAACTAAATATATATTTAGAAATGATGAAATTTATATTGTTAAATGTATATTGCGAAAGTTTCGACTATTCTCTAAATTTGTAGAGGATTCTCAAATATAAGAAAGAATCGATAATATATGTTTAATAAGACACTAACGTATCTACAAATATTGTTACTAACATTATCAACTCAAAATTAATTCTGTCATCGTTAACCGTCGATAAAATATTCAATTCCAGACCAGATTGAAGACTTGGTATTGTTGTAAGATTTTTTGTGTGCTGAAATCATTATTTGTAATAAACGTTATTATAAATTGCATTGTTGTTGTGTATTTGTGTGTGTGTTTTCTTATTGCAAAGCTACATCGTTCTATATGCTGTGTCCATAGAGGGAAGTCAAACCCTTTACTTTGACGTTGTAAATCCGAGAACTTACAACTATCACAGCGAAGAAACTGAACATTTGTAAGAAGTATATTTGTGTTAAGAAGGAAAATTGTGTATATCAGTCTTGTTGGCAAATATAAAAAAAATTAATGCATATCAACATTCAAGTAGCTTAAATTCAGAAACGTTTGTTTAAGTTAAGCACAAAGTTTACATAAGGAGGATAAATTCAGAATCGAAATTACTAAATACTATGTATTTTTCCATCATTTTTTATTCAACACCAGACATGGGTTATACTGATAAATTTCCTTTTATAACAAGATATATTGGTAAAGATTGGAAGATAAAAAAAACTATTTTGAGATTTACTCCTTAGAATTTCAAACTGCTAAAAATATAGAAATTATAAAAAAAACTTTGAAAGTATTAATTCTAGACATCAAAGACTGTAGAGAGCAAACCTAAGATAATGCTTCAAGAACTTGAAGCAAGAATTAGAAAGCAAGTAGCATCAACCTTATTTAAAGAAAAAAGATTGAAATTCGAAAGCCTGCAAATATAGATCGTAAAAAACAAACAAACAATAGTGAAGACGTTAGTTACTTTATGCTGTTACCTGGAATTATATTTTGTAGATTCAAAATAGGGAGTTGTAGTTTGATCAAATAATATCTACCGTATTTACAGTTTTGGATGCAATATACCAAATCACTTTTGTCGCAGACTGGCAAGAAGATAACAAGAATAATTGCAAACAAGACGTTTTAAGTTGATTTTATTTTCTTTCTAAATCTGGCATACTTGCTTTTTGTCATTTTTATGTGTTTACAGCCTTAGCAGGCACCAAACATGCTCGTCCTTTCAGCCGTGAGAGCGTTATAACGTGACAGTCAATCGCACTATTAGTTTGTAAAAGAGTAGCCCAAGAGTTGGCGGTGGGTGGTAATGACTAGTTGCTTTCCCTCTAGTTTTACACTGCTAAATTAGAGAAGGCTAACGCAGATAGTCCTCGTGTAGCTTTGCGAGAAATTTAAAAACAAACAAACAGTTTACCTTAGCGGTAAACGTTTTAAAATTATGTTTCAACTGAGTCTCTACTTGCTTGTTCTATTAGGGTTTTGTGCTACCCTTATAGTGAACACTATCGTACTACGTAAACAATTATGCAACAGAATAACATTCCTATTCTTAAGAAAACAATTTTTTGCAATATCCAGGAAGTTCGTTTGGAAACTAATGAAATTCTTGCACAAAAATTTAATTCTTTAATGAAAGCTACATCTTTAACAAAACAAATTAACGACAATGTTTGTTTGTTTTGTTTTGTTTTTAAATTCGCACAAAGCTACTAGAGGGATATCTGTGCTAGCCGTCTCTAATTTAGCAGTGTAAGACTAGAGGGAAGGCAGCTAGTCATCACCATCCATCGCCAACTCTTGGACTACTCTTTTACCAACAAATAATAGGATTGACCGTCTCATTATAACACCCCCACGGTTGAAAGGGAAAGTATGTTTGGCGCGATGGGTTATCGATGATGAAACAAAACAGTTTATTTCCTGCTAGTCCAGAATTTTTCAAGAATAAATACTGTAAATCTATCACTACAACATTCAAAGTTGAATATTTTCAAAAGAGAAACACTCTTAAAACCATTGATAGAATTCATATTTGAATTAAGAAATTATTTTGAACCAATTGAAAATGAATCATCTTGTTTATCTACTTCTGGTGACAACCTATTTCACAAAAAAGAAGCAGGTAAAAACAACAACAGAAATTATTCCTTAATGAAAATATAATAAAGTATTGACAGCACGAAGATATTCATTCATTCATTTTACTGTTTTCTTCATAATTTTGACAGACTAGTTACGGAAACTAACAAGAGAATTGAAAGCTACAATTATGTTATTAAAGATTTTATAATAGATAACAAAGAAAAACTAAAATGTATGAAAGTTGTATCTAATTTACATATGAATCAGTCAGACGCCGAGTTATTTAAAGAGGGCCTGGCATGGCCTAGCGCGTTAAGGCGTGCGCTTCGTAATCTGAGGGTCGCGGGTTGCAGTTGAGAATGAAATTTAAGTATGAACTTCTCAGTGCTTGAGTTCAATAAAAGCCATCGAATGTTTTGGAAAGTTTCAAAGTGTCTCTATAGTAGCTTTTATTCACAGAGCAATTATCAAGGTAAACCTAAAGAAGAATATCACCTGGAAAAAAATCCAATATCTCTGTAACCAAATGTGACAAATATGTCATACAGTTGTTACACCTAAATCAGTTAACTCAAATGATCAATTAGTTCTTATAAACACGTGTGACTACTCTCTAGTTTTGCACCTCATGGTCACGAAAACACACCTAAGTCCAGGTATTTGTACTGGAATATTGAAAACTTTACCTGAAGGGTTATATTTTCTAAGTTTTGGAAAGGTCACTATCATAATATTTACATATCATGACCTTATTTTTCTTTAACACTGTTTTTAAACCAGCTTCGCTTTTAAATGTAAAAACTGTACTGAAAATTTAACTGTGTTCTATCTTGACGTAGTGGAATTATATTCTTACGTTTTTAATAACACCAAAACACAGGAATCTTACATCAAAAATATGTAACAAATAAACAAGGAGAATATACATTAACATTAAAACTATTGATTAACAAAACTTAAATGAGTATTCACCTTAATAATAATAAATAATACTTGTAAAAAAATACATTGTACCTCATATACCACACATAATAACACTTATGGGATACCTACTGACAACATAAAGTTCACATTTATCAACATAGCTTCCAAGAAACATGAGATCGAAGACCTTATACAAGAAACTAACACCCACATTATAATAATAAGCGAAACTTTAATATACAACAACAATATATTTAAGATACCAAATTACACAATATTAAGTAAAGACAGAATAAACAAAAATGTTGAAAATAGAGGTATAATGATGTTATACAAAACAGATCTCGAACTCATAGAAATCAGTATGAGCAGTAACAACGAACATGTTACTGTGAATATTTTGAAAGTAAACAAAACAAAAGTGAAAATAACAGGAATATACTGTTCACCATATAAGCAGCTAGACATAGCATTACTCAAAAACATCTTTTTCCTCAACCATAACTCTATAATCATTGGAGATCTAGACAGTAAAAATGTTAACTTTGGATGCAACTACACAAACATAATGGAAGAAGTCTCTTACAGTTTATAGATGATACTAATATAGCCATACTGAATGATAACACCCACACACACACATAACTTATGCCACTAACAACAGTGATATATTAGATTCGTGTCTTAGTTCATACAATATGAACCAGAAGATAATAAAATTTCAGGTGGGAAAAGTTGTTGATAGCAACCATCTACCACTGTACTGCGTCTTTGATCTCGTCCCCTATAAAAATACAACCTATAAAAAAGAAAAATTCGATTATAATAAAACAAATTGGCAAGATCATCAAAAGGAATTAGACAATCAATTACCTAATAACTTTATAGAAGAAGTAAAAAAACACATATTGAATTAGATAACTACTGTCAAACAATAACGGAGTGCCTTCAGAAAGCGGCCAATAAAACAATACCGAAACAAAACTATAAAACAACAAATAACACATGGAAACCAAACACCCAAATAATAACCCTAATCAAAAAACGAAGGCAATTAAAAAGACATTTCATGATAACAAGAGATAAAGAAACCAAAACACAAATAAACAACATAAGGAATCACATTAGAGCATAAATAAAACTACATAAATAAGATAAATGGGACAACTTTTGCTTAAAATTAAATGATAAAACTGACCCGAGAAAATTCTGGACACATTTTAGACGACTCACCAACGACAATTCAGCCGGAAAGAAGTAGCTTACATTTGAATACAATAATATAATAGGCATACATAAATAAAGAAAAAACCGAAGCTTTCAAACACCAACTACAGAATACATTTAAAATACATAGTGATCCAGATATGAATACTTATTTTTACAAATAAAGTCACAAATTATATACTAGCCAATAAAGAACAATATGAACAAATTTTCCCCTATAAGAATATCTGAGACAAATACAAGACACATTACGAGCTTTGAAGGCACGATCCTGACGAAAGAAACATCGATACATAAACTTACAAATACAAAAAACAAATCTCTGGGTGAAAATGAGATACAGGCCATTCTCCTAAAAAAAGAGCATTCCGAAATTGTTTGATTACCTAAAAGCAATTTTTTTATCTTATCACTATCCTCTGGATACTTACCAGTTTATTGGAAGCACGCTAATATATTAATGTTCCGTGAGGAAGGAAAGCCAGGAAATAAAACTAATAGCTACCAACCAATCAGCCCGACCAGCTGTGTTGGCAAAATTCTTGAAAGAATAATTAGTAACAAGCTTTCTTCATTCTTGAAGACAACATCAAAATTACCAGAAGAACAAAGTGGATTCAGAAAATTTAGACAAACAATTGACCACTTAGTCAGACTAACTGAAGAGATAATATAGTGTTAACAAAAAACAATGCACTGTCGCTTGCTTTCTTGACGTTAAGAAATAATTCAACACTATATGGCACAATGGTCTACTGTTCCTTATCCATGAAATGGGACTAATGCATGGAGTTATCTGGTTATCTAATTTTTTGGGAAACAGAAAATGTTGACGGAACCTTTTCCGAGTACTTTACTCCAGAAGCTGGCGTCCATCAGGGAGGGGTGGTTAGCCCTATACTCTTCATCATGTATGTTAACAATATGCCACTGAAGGATCCAAATCATGGATTCTCTTCACAGTTCGCTGATGATGTAGCAGTCTGGAAAAGTGCCACAACACTAACAATAGTAGCCACAAACATACAACCACAACTAAATAGAATAAGCGAATACTGTTAAAAACACAGAATAAAAGTAATTACAACAAAAACACAACTTATCACCTTTACAAAGTTGACAAAACACAAAAAACTACAGCCTGAAATATATATATGAATGGAACACTATTTCAGACTACCATATCTGCAAAATTTCTAGGTCTAACCTGTAATTGAAAATTAACATGGATTAACCATGTAAATGAGATTACAAGTAAAGTCTGGCGAAGAACCAACTATGCTAGGAGTCTAACTGACAAGAATAGTAAAGCATCAACAGACAATATATTAAACATTTACAAAACATACATTAGACCAGTAATTAACTATGCAGCTCCAGACCTTGAATAACTGTAAGCGACCAAATAATCAAAACCAAATTACAAATAATACAAAGCACACTCCTCACAACAGCATACAGAGTTCCCAGAACCACATCATTTAAATTCATACACAAATATTCAAACATACCAACCATACCAGATAGACTCCTACATAGTACAATAACGTTTTTATTTTTAAAAATTAAATAAAAAATGAATTATTATGCGAGCTAGACAGGCACCTCATACATGATGAAGATAGTCCTGAACACCTCTCCCCGTTGAATTTAACATATATTTTAAACATAAAAATAAATAAATGGAAAAAATAAGTAAAATAATAATAAATATAGAGATAGATAGGAGAGGGAAAGGTCACCATTCAATTAAACTTCCTACTGATAGGGCAAATAACATCTATAAATGTATGAAATCAGTACATGAACATTGCCCTGAAGAGAGTCGGAGAATTTCAGCCCACTCTGACCATAAAGCAGTAAGCATATCAACCAGCACTACATGACCATATAAGTAAATGAAGCAGAAGAGGTCAAGATCACCTGACCCTCCAGGGTACATATGATTACCCAAATTCCCAAACAAAGAGAGAGAGAGAATGATTCATAGACTTCTGCTAAATTAATGCTATTGATCTAGAGGGGCTTTAAGACTAGTATTAAGTGTGAGGCATTAATAATACTTACATCTTGTAACAAGATGAAGGATGTTGCTAAGTTTTATTATATTGTAATAAAATAACTTGAGAACGGCCGATATTAATAATTTGAGGTCATAACATAAAAATTGTTGATATCCATTAATATTTGTATAATAACCATAACATTTAAAGATATATATATATATATATATACTCCTACTAATTTCAAGATATCACAATAAAGTGACGTCAAGACTGCTATTATATTGGTGTATCATGTAACTAGAGCTTTTCAATTGCTATTAAATTGTAATATAAGGTTTTAAAAAGTTCTACTTTGCTGAGAACATTAAAATATTAAAACTTGAGATCTATTCCTACTTTAATATTACTAGAACATAATAGCTTGAGAACCGCAAGTAAAATAAAGCTGACAAAATAAAATGAATCTAAAGAGAAGTTAAATCCTTCGTTGAGTAAAAACTTAAAGACTGCTAAATGTTGAAACTCTTACATTACACTGGGGAACACTTTTTCAGTAACTTTGAGTTGCATTGGATATTTTAACTGATTCTGAAGGAGTTTTAGGCGCTGATTTCAAATCTGAAATTAGTTTTTCTCTACAAGCTCTAGTTTGTATGCAATTTGAGGTTAATGAAATTGTACAAATGTGAACTTGCGTAAACCATGTATAAGCATTTTCACGTCCATATATATAGATAGCTTCCAATATTTTGATCATTTTTCTTTTGTTTAAGATCAAACATGGCTTCCAAAAACAGATATCATTGCAGAAACAAGCCTGATGCCTTCTGCTACATATGTGGATGCTACACACTGAATCGTCAGAGACGTAACATATCCTCGTTCGTCAAGCCTGCCTACAAGGCATATTTTGAAGTTCATCTTGGTGATCAAGACAAGCAATGGGCTCCTCATGTTGTGTGCCACAATTGTGAGGAAATGCTTCGAGACTGGACCAAAGGAAAACGCAATGGTCTGCCTTTTGGTGTTCCAATGATTTGTCGCGAACCCACCAACCATGAAACTGACTGTTATTTCTGCATGGTAAACACAACGGGTGTTGGGAAGAAAAACCGACATAAGATTACGTATCCGAACATTCCCTCAGCTATTCGGCCTGCCCCGCACTCTGAAGAAGTTCCTGTTCCAGTTTTCTAAAGCTTGCCTTCATTGGTCGATAAAGACATTGGACATGATACAAGCGAACAAGACAGTTGTGATAGTGAATTGTCAGAAAAGTGTACACAATCGGAGAACTGCTCTTCAGACACTGAACCTTTCCCCGTCCCCAAGCCTCTTCCTCAGGCTGAACTAAATGATTTAGTACGGGATTTAGGTCTTTCAAAGAAAGCAGCAGAGCTTTTAGCATCAAGATTACAAGGCTGAAATCTTGTTGATCACTCTGTTAAAGTGTCATATTTCAGAAAGCGTGACCAGCTTTTTGTGACCTTCTTTTCAGAAGACAGACAGTTTGTTTACTGCCATGACATCCAAGGGCTTCTCAAAGAACTGGGTGTACCTTACTATAGTCCTGCTGAATGGAGACTTTTTTTAGACAGTTCAAAACGCAGTTTAAAGTTTGTTCTTTTACATAATGGGAATGTTTATGGAGCAGTACCTGTCGGTCACTCAGTGCATTTGCGGGAAGACTATGATGATATGAGAATGGTCATGGACTTATTAAAATATCATGAGCACAATTGGATCATTTGTGTAGACTTAAAGATGGTCAACTTTCTTCTTGGACAACAGAAAGGTTTCACCAAGTTTCCATGTTTCCTCTGTATGTGGGAAAGCCGAGCACGAGACATACATTGGGTCCAGAAGGACTGGCCTATTCGTGACACCCTTGAAGCAAATATCATACAAGATCCAACTGTAAGCAGAGATAAGATCATCTTTCCTCCTCTTCACATCAAATTAGGTTTGATGAAGCAATTTGTCAAGGCACTGGAAACCGAAGGTGAATGTTTCCAACACATCATCACAGCTTTACCAGGGTTATCATTTGAGAAGATCAAAGCAGGCGTGTTTGATGGCCCACAGATTCGAACCCTAATTCGTGATGATCACTTTGTTGCTAAGATGACCGCTTTAGAAAAGGCAGCATGGTTATCCTTTGTGGCAGTCGTTCAGAACTTCCTTGGAAACAATATGGCGGAGAACTACAGTGAACTTGTGAACAGAATGCTCCTCGCTTTTCGTGATCTCGGGTGCAACATGAGCATCAAGCTTCATTTTTTGAGCAGCCACAGCAGGGGGCTGTGAGTGACGAACAAGGAGAACGATTCCACCAAGACCTAAAGGTCATGGAAGAACGCTACCAAGGGCGCTGGGACAAAAGTATGATGGCTGACTACTGCTGGAGCATTAAACGAGATTGTCCAGATGAAATGTACAAACGCAAATGTTAGAAACGCAAATTCCTACCTGAATAAAATACACAAACAAATTGATAAGCTATTCCTATAATTTCCTATAATAACGAAAAATTAAAAAATAAATAAAAATGTCAAATTGCATAAAATCTGTAGCTTGCAGACAAAAACAAACTTCAGATTTGAAATCAACACACTCAAATTGACTATAGAAAGAACTTTTTTTAAATGCAACAAAATGAGTGTTCCCCAGTGTTATTGAAAGAAAAATCTATTGCTGACCTACCAGGTAATTGTGGATCTGTTTTTGTTTGGTTTACATCAGTGAAACAATGTCATATCTTATTATTCTCCACTTCAACCAACAAAGTTTCTCGTGTTGCATTACCAACAATTTTCTAAAAGCAGGTTTTACAACCGACAACGTTTCTCGAATTACTTTAACAAGTATAATAATAAAAATATATTTTTTTTATAAAGACAATTACAGATCCAGACATACGTAACCCAGCTAACATAACTTAGCAAATTACTCTATGTTAGTGTGAACCAAAATTATGATAAATATTTTTAAATTTTGAAAAACTCATTTTGATAGTTTTTACTTTCTTGTTTCAATACTTGTTGTGTAGGATTAAAACTTTTATAATAATATAGCTAGCTAGATTACCCATATATCGATCTCTACTTATCTTTATAAAATTTAATTTGTTTTACATTTGTTTGTTTCCTTTTTATTAGATATACTTTTGTACTTGGAATACCAAGTGTGGGATGTACATATAACCGATTTCATTACTCATCAGAATCTCTAACAACCAACTGTATAAGTAGCCCATCGTTTGTCTTATATACTGTCATACATACACCCAAACACGTGCACACACACACACATATGTATATAGTAGTATCCTTTTCAGTACAAGAAAGGGATTACCAAGACCCCCAGGTGGCCTGACAAGGCCAAGCGTGTTAAGGCGACTCGTAATCTAATGGTCGCGGGTTCGCATCCCCGTTGCGCCAAACATGCTCGCCCTTTCAGTCGTGGGGGCGTTATAATGTGACGGTCAATCCCACTATTCGTTTGTAAAAGAATAGCCCAAGAGTTGGCGGTGGGTGGTGATGACTAGCTGCCTTCCCTCTAGTCTTACACTGCTAAATTAGGGACGGCTAGCACAGATAGCCCTCGAGTAGCTTTGTGCAAAATTCCAAAACAAACAAACAAATAAATGAAAATTCGTCAAAATAGTGAAATTTTTATTCATTCTAGAAACATGTATATAAGGATTTCGGCGACTATATAAGTACAGTAAGCTTTGATTTTGTTCAGAAAATACTGTGGAATAGTCATTGTCAATATTCAGATATCATAAAGTCGATTTTAAACAGGTGATGATTATGGCAGCCATTTTATTTTATGACAGTCCTTACTGTTCAGTAAAATCGTACTTAATCATAAAATTTCTACTAAACGCTGGCAAAGTTACTTCGAGAGTAATCTGGCGGTAACAAGACCCAAACACTAAATTTCAAATCCATAGTCCGACATGTGACCACTGGGCTGTGCTCAACTACTTACTGAAAGCTAGCTTTAACTAACAATATTTTATGTATAACATCAACATTCTTATTAAAAGCAGACATTTCAACCAAAAAACCTTAGTTTAATGCATTAATACTTTCGTACTGAAAGCATATTTTACTAAAAATGTAGGTTTACATGCTACAATTTTGATTTCACTACTTCATGTGGTATTTACTTCTAATTTTATATTTTACACTGACTAAGATTTCTCAGTGGTACAGCGGTAAGTTAAGGACTTACAATGCTAAATTTGGGGTGGATTTCCACGATAAAAACAGCAGATATCTTAACATGGCAAAACATACAACGAATAAACCTCTGAAAGCAGATTGTACAAGAAATACTTTATCATGTTAAACAAATGAGATTAATACAACAGATCCAGTTCATTTCAAGTAACGCATATTATATTACATTTCTAACATCTATACCGATAACGAGTGATTTTTTTATTTTACTTTACATGTACAGCACTGCTATATATATTTATTATTTTTATTTTCTACCGACAGATGTCTCAGCTAAAATTTCGTTCCTCGTAAGGTTTCTTGTAAGTGCTTTAATATAGGTTTTTCTCAATAAACCAGACAAAACTTCCGAGGTTCTTGGTGTTGCTGACTGGTTTCCTTTTATCTGATTAGTACCTCTAAAGTAGGGATGGTTGTACCTGAACCTTACGAGCCACTGATCTAGCAATTTACTCAATGTGTGTACACGTATAAGTATATTACTTGAAACAAGACTGATGCAATATCTCTCATGTAGACGTTTGTTTACATCAGAAATTTCAATACCTGTTGTGGCTTGGTGATTAATACGTTTCTTTTGTTTGTTTTTGAATTTCGCACAAAGCTACTCGAGAGCTATCTGCGCTAACCGTCACTAATTTAAGGTTGTAAGACTAGAGGGAAGGCAGCTAGTCATCACCACCCACCGCCAACTCTTGGGCTACTCTTTTACCAACGAATAGTGGGATTGATCCACACTATATAACGCCCCCACAGCTAAAAGGGTAAGCATGTTTGGTGCGACATGGATGCGAACCCGCGACCCTCAGATTACGAGTCTTAACACGCTTGGCAAGGCCGGGCCCGTTCTAGCATGACAGTCAATTCATAAGTAAAGGGTCAACCCAAGAGTTGGTGGTAGTTAGAGGTGTTGACTACCTACCTTCTTGTTAGTTTATCAATGCTAATATAAAGACGGCTTGCGTAGATAGCTCTCTAGTAGCTTTGTGCAAAATTCAATAACAAACAACATAGCTTTAGTTCGAAGCAACACAAGGACTGTCGGTGCATAGTGTTTCCTAACTGTGTAGTGATGAACGAGAGTGGACACTGATAACCAAAAGCGCCATCTCTTTGGTTGCTTTTATCAACCAAATAATAAGATTTTTTTACCGTCATTCTTATAGCGCAAACACGTGTAGTACCCTGACTGGTGACAGGAGCAATAACATTCTTGTTGAGTATGGGTTCATCTTTCAGTATAACACTGATCCAAGTAAGTAGTTTATCATTCAGAATAACACCGATCCAAGTAAATAGTTCAACTTTCAGAATAACACTGATACAATTAAGTAGTTCATTTTTCAGGATAACACTGATCAAAGTAAGTAATTCAACTTTCAGGATAACACTGATCCAAGTAAATAATTCATCTTTCAGGATAACACTGATACAAGTAAGTAGTTCATTTTCAGGATAACACTGATCCAAGTAAGTAGTTTCTTTGGTAAAACAACAAATAGAAGTAAATTAAAGAATATAATGAAACAGCTGCACCCAATTATTAAAAGTATTTGATCTTATACAGAAAATGAGAACCGACAAATGGCAACCAAACAACTTGAATAAATTGTTTGGAAGTATTTGGAACGTTCAAAAGATCATTTCGCAGTCATATATTGATAAACATTTGGTAACGAGGTGAACTGCTCTATCTAAAAACAATGTTAAACATATTCAGTTTATTTTTGTATTTTCTGAAATAATATATTAGATTAATAAAAAACTGACCATTTTCGCTGTGTAAAACATATGCGTTTATTTAGCTATTTCCAACACTGTACCTGATTCGAAAGTAATGTATGTGGTTCTAACTGTTACACTGATAAGTGAATTTAACATTCATTTTAGAAGTAAGTTAGATTGTTAAAATAGTATGGCAAATTTAGCATTTCTCATGAGTGGATCCCTTGTGATGCAATCAAGACTAATAAGGCATAGCTTTCAGTTTCTACATCAGTTGAGCCTTTTCGAAATATCTTTTTTGTTCTCAGAATTTCATGCTCCTTTGATTAGAATAATCCAATCAAATGTCATATAACAAGAAAATTTTCACGAATGTTTTTTCTTTTTACATTGAATCTAAGAGGATTGTTCTGAAAAAAAAACACAACAAAATCTTGTTTTATGTATGTTTTAAACATAAATACAGAATGTAGGAAATTACAGAAGATTTCTTAACATAATTCTGTTAAAATACAACACATTTCCTACTTCGCTTTTCGAGCTTCATTTCTCCAGTTATGCGTATTACATGTAGATTATACTGCTTTTAAGTACTTCAAGGACACAAGTTGTATCGACTTATTGTCCACCCACACCAGCTGATCTTTATTGAACCAACATATAAGAGTTAGAGATTTTTAAGTCACAACTACAAACAGGACGGAAGATCTGTCCACACAAAAACTTTTAAGTTGAATTTATAAGAAAGGAAGCAACAGGGGACCTGATACTGCGCGAGAATATTTTGCAGCCTGAATATTTTGATACTGGTATAAGAGATATTTAAGAACATCTCAACCATTTCTTCATCGTCTAAAACTTCATTAGAACGTTTGCTTAAAGCCAACATCGCTAGCAGTTGATGTTTACTGTGACGCACCACCTGTCAAGGAAGTACATAATGTATGATGCTGCTTCCAAAAGAACGGATGTTAATTTAACTTGTCAACCACAACTCACACAAATAGGAAAAGAAATTCTGTTGTTCTTTTTATAACTGATAATATTAAATCACTTGTATCCACAAATTTTCTCTAAGGCTTCAGTCCCATATAGTTAACTGTAACTTTAAATCAGGTGCATCTTAACAAGTTCAAATTACATTATTCAGGATGGGAGAGTTCACCAAACCCCTTAGTGGCACACGGGTATCTCTGAGGACTAAGAATGCTTAACTACAGACAAAAACGTCGTTAGAAATTGTACTTGTATTTGTTTTGTTTAGTTGTCTATCTAAAATGTTTATGTAAATAATTATATAAAATGAAGGAAATATCAGGAGTATAAAATAATAAATATTTAAATTGTAGACTTTCTTTAAATATATAATTTTATAAGTCTAATAGTATGCACTTTTAGTAAGTAAATATAAGGGAAATTTGTTTGTTTATAATTAAGCAGAAAGCTACGCAAGGGGCCATCTGTGATCTGCCCACCACGGGTATTGAAACTTGGTTTCTAACGGTGTTAGACTGCAGACATACCGCTGTGCCATTAGGTGAAGAGGAGAAAATGAAAACTACTATTTACCAAAAACAGTTTTCGGTAATCATGCCTCAAAATGATTAATATACTGTAATATAATAATTAATATTAAGGAAAGATGCATCGATTTTCCTATAAAAGTAGATTACTTTACGTGTATTCATTTCTCGCTACTCCATTATGTTGTTGTTTAGAATTAAGCACAAAGCTACACAATGGGCTATCTGTGCTCTGCCCACCAGGGGTATCGAAACCCGGATTTTAGCGTGTGAGTCCGCAGACATACCGCTGAGCCACTGGGGGGCTCTCCATTATGTAAAAATTAAGATAAACCCTTCATAGTTAAACTAACATCAAACTATTAATCTGCAATATCCTCAAACCGCTGTTCAAGCTGTACTCACACTATAGTACAATTAATTACCTTAGTTTCAAGCAACTTATAATTCTGCAGTTGAATGTGATTTTACCATTACTGGTAAATGTACTGGGGCTCGATTCCCCGCGATAGACACCCTAATGTAGCTTTGCTCTAAATCCAATAAACATTAATTACCATAATAAAGATTTGTTAGGAAAAGAACCAAGACATAGTTTTAAATAAAAACAACAGAAAATGTTCAATACCTGCGACATTTGAAATTCATCAAGCAGAATTAGATACCTATTCCTTCATTTTTATTAGCATATTTTTGTGCAAAAGAAATATCAAGTGTAGAACGCTCTTATACTGATTCGATTTTATTTCATTGTATTATCTCTACCAATCTACCCTCAAATTAATTTTGTTTTCTTCTTACTAAGTAAATGATGTCTACATAATAAATACTGTGTTATGTGCAACAAGTATCACGTAAGTTTTGTTTTCTTCTTACTAAGCATGGGCCCGGCATGGGCTCGTTATCGGAGGGTCGCGGGTTTGCATCCGAGTCGCGCTAAACATGCTCGCCCTCCCAGCCGTGGGGGCGTTATAAAGTGACAGTCAATCCCACTTTTCGTTGGTAAAAGAGTAGCCCAAGAGTTCGCGGTTGGTGATGATGACTACCTGCCTTCCCTCTAGTCTTACACTGCTAAATTAGAAACGGCTAGCACAAATAGCCCTCAAGTAGCTTTGTGCGAAATTAAAAACAAACTTACCAAGCAAGTGTTGTCTGCATAATAAATACCGTGCTATGTACGGCAAGTATCATGTAAGTTAGGTTTTCTTCTCAAATAAAAAAAAAGAAATGATGATATAGTATGCTTGGGTCAACATTATTGTTACATTTCACTGTGTGTAACATAAGTATAAACTGTAAAGTTAATCCTAGATCTAAATAAATGTGTAAGGTCGCGAAGAAATGTACAAGAATCTAAAATTACAGTACTACATTGATTGTGTTTCCTAAAGTGATTTAAGAATGCTTTTTCTGCAAAGATATGCATATAATGTTCGGTCCCCAATTCTAAATGTTTTGCATTTTTTGGAACAAACCCATTATGGGCTACCTGTTGTGTCCACCGCGGCAACCAGAACTTGGATTTGGAGTTTGTAAGTCTGTTGACTTACAGCGTACTCTTGATTTATGAAGCAATTTTACAGGTTGAGCTTGTTTGTTTTTTTCAATTTCGCGCAATTCTACACGAGGGCTATCTGTGCTAGCCGTCCTTAATTTAGCAGTGTAAGACTAGATTGTTGTTTTGTTCTTGTTTTGTATTAAGCACAAAGCTACACAATGGGCTATCTGTGCTCTGCCAACCACGGGTATCGAAACCCGGATTTTAACGTGCAAGTCCGCAGACATACCGCTGAGTCACTGGGGGGCGTAAGACTAGAGGAAAGGCAGCTAGTTTTCACCACCCACAGCTAACTCTTGGGCTATTATTTTACCAATGAATAGTGAGATTGACCGTCACAGTATAGCCCCCCACGGCTGAAAGGGCGAACATGTTTGGTGCGATGGAGATTCGAACCCGCAACCCTGGCCATGCTGGACCGCAGACTGAGCATGAGTTGACAGAAATTCTCATTATTCACGCGTTTTATTTCACTTACTAACAAGTTCACGTTTATTAGTGAAGTATAATATGTTAAGTTTACTGCAAATATTGTTATGAAGCAGGCGTAGCAGTGCTTATATAGGGATGGCTCGGATTGTTCATGGAAATGGCATTTTAAGTTTCTCCTTAACAGATCATAAGAACTTTACAATACTATAATATGTTTCTTTTAATAACAATATGTATGTATCGATTGAGTCATAAGTCCTGGAAATGTCTCTAAATATCACAGCAAAATGTTGCACTTTCTTTTTTATCTTTTGCTGTTTAGACAATAAATCAAAAATCAAAACTATAATGTCAATCAGTTTCACTGAGGAGACATACATTCAA
Organism: Carcinoscorpius rotundicauda; assembly: GCA_011833715.1. Lineage (NCBI taxonomy): Eukaryota > Metazoa > Arthropoda > Merostomata > Xiphosura > Limulidae > Carcinoscorpius > Carcinoscorpius rotundicauda. Next base: position 11,439,824 of record CM022405.1, on the reverse strand, counting down.
GCTCAGTTTCCGCTTTTATAAGTATAATTAATAACGATTAGTAATCTTTTTTTCCAATCGTAATTCCAGTATAAACAAGGTTATCTTTACTAATGGAGCCGCTCGGCATGGCCAGGTGGGTTAAAGCGTACGACTCGTTATCTGAGGGTGGCGAGTTCGAATCCAATTCGAATTATACTTGCTCGCCCTTTCAGCCGTGGGGGCGTTATAAGTGACTACCAATCCCACTATTTGTTGGTTAAAAAGTTTCCCAAGAGTTGGCGGTGGGTGGTGATGACTAGTTGCATTCCCTCTAGTTTTACCCTGTTAAATTATGGAAGGCTAGCGCAGATAGCCCTTATATAGTTTCTCCGAAATTCAAAAACAAACATTAGTCCTTGAAATTAGTTTTTAATATTGAAAAAAGAAGGGAAAATTAAGACTATACATGGACATTGCCCTGAAAAGGGACTGAGTACTGGGAAATACTTTAGCCCAAAGTCTACCAAATAACACACTACAACGAGTAGATGACATGAAAGTTAGGGAATGAGGAAGATGTCTTGCGCACCTAACCCTCCTGGGTATTCAAAAATTAACCTGTCCAAATACCCACACAAAAGAAGCGAATTAGTTTTTTAAAAAAATTAGTGTTCCTTTAAAAAAACTTGAAAATAAAGTGAAACTCTAATGACCACTTAATAATAGATAACAAATAAACATTACAGTTGAAACCTTATTGTATTTAGAACGTGGTTACAAATACAACTTTCCTATGTCTATTGAGACACTGAGCTAAAAAAACAAACAAGTAAAAACGTAAATAAAAAACTCTACAAAAAAGTAAGTAAATCTAGAAATGGCTAATATCAGTTCATCAAAAACAAAGCAAACAATATAGTAGGTGTGCCATCCCTAAATCAACTTGCTTATCATCCGCTGTTTTTATCCCTCTGTGTGTATGTGTGTTTGTCAGTAAGATATCTTGAAAACAGATGAATAGATTTGGACGAAAGTTGATGATTTACGTTTAGACTTTAATTTTCGGATAGTCAATATCAAAGGTCAAGGTCACGACAAGGCCACAAAATTAAAAATTTCCTATCTGTTAACATAAGATCCAATTTTTTCACAGTATATTTACACCATACTTCAGTCAAACACGATCGGAATTTGATTAAACAGTGGACATTTGTAAAAAATTATTCCTCATTGTCCTGCAAAAAATATGCTCTGTCCATTGAAAACGATGGATATAAGAATACATTTTTCGTATTTTTTTATGGGCGAATGAGATGAATGCTGTGTGACGCAGGCGTGCACCATGCTGAGTGTCCTTCTAGAGGAAACAAATTTCTTTACTTGTTTGTTTTGAAATTTCGCACAAAGCTACTCGAAGGCTAGCGCAGATACCCCTCGTGTAGCTTTGCACGAAATTTGGAAAACAAACCAATTGTACTCTGTGATTTACCTGTATAACAGTATGCATTCTTGTATATAAATACGTGATATTTCCGTTGCTGTTTACCACCATATTTCACACGTATTCTGTACTATAAATATTTTCAAGTTATCAAACATAATGTGTGATATATATTCACAAGTAAACAATAACGCTTATACAACTTTTTCAAAATATTAGTATTACTTTTATTTATAATAAACATTCTATCATAAAGTTTACAGGTGAATCTTAACATAATTCTAGTTTACCGTTTCTTATACTTTAATATGTAATCACTAAAGCACTTTGTATTTTATATTTATTGTGAAGAGACACTTTCAAAATTCTATATTTGTGAAGATAGTTTTTTTTCTGAAATATATTACATTAAATTAAATTATTTAAAAACTTCATATTAGAATTACAGAAATAAAATCAGTTATTCTGGACTACGTGAAGAAATAACTCATATTAAACAGTTTGTGGAATGCAACTACATTGATGACAACTTCTTTAGTTGCAATATCTGTGGAATTATACCTACCCTAATCACCTCTAAATTGTTTTGGTTTGTTTTGGAATTTTGCACAAAGCTACTCGAGGGCTATCTGTGCTAGCCGTCCAAAATTTAGCAGTGTAAGACTAGAGGGAAGGCAGCTAGTCATCACCACCCACCGCTAACTCTTGGAAATGTAAAAAATTGTACCTTTATTTTACTTAGTCTTTGATTAATTTACTATCAAATATTACATAAATGTTTAACTCATAAAAGGAGACAATCGTACGATAGTCCATGTAAGACACGCTGAAAATTGCAAAACATGAACAGTGATGAACCTACTTAAAGTTGATATATGCATTTGTGTTACAGTCATAGCCGTTTACTGCAACTTTACATTTAATAAAACGTCTTATCACAGCAAAGCAGTTCCATCGTTATGACTTTTGTGTTGCAGTACAGATATTCAGATATTCTTGAGTGAAATAAACAGTAATAACACATAAAACAACATTCTCAATACTTTAGACATAACCTGGCTCAATCCTGGACAGAGTTTGTTCCTAGACAGAAAATAAGTATGAGGTTATCATGAAGAAAAAAAATTAAAATATAAAATGCCATGTATTAGATTATACGGCTTTACTTTGTGAGAAAATATACAAGTTTTACTACTGAATCAATGGTTCGGATAAAATAAACGTGTTCTTGGAAACCTGATAATATCCGAAGTATTGCATGACATCATTCAAATAAACCTAATGCTACTTATACCAACAACTTAAATCGAGCTGAGGATGAAAAATAATCGGCGATTTTTGGTAATCTGACGATTGCGTCTGAAAGTAAACATAAAACATTTGGCCATATCGCTTCATCTGTGGACTAGCTGGCAACACTTGCGGTCTAAGTAAAGCTGTTTGGTTGTTGTTGTTTTGAATTAAGCACATAGCTACACAATGGGCTATCTGTGCTCTCCCCACCACGGGTATCGAAACCCGGATTTTAGCGTGTAAGTCCGCAGACATACCGCTGAGCCACTGGGGGGCAGCTGTTTGGTCTTTACTTTGGTCGAATATACAAGCACCTAGAAAGATACATTTTCAACAAAGAAGGTGACGTAAAGATCTCCAACCTGTGACGTCGAATGTCAATGGACAAACTTAACTATTTTTTGAAAAGAATTAGTATGTGAAAAGAGTTTCAAAATTTTTCAGATGTGGTTATTAAAGTATATTTTATTCCTCTGAATTTACAGTATATTTCTGTCAAAACTTACTTGTACTATCACATCTAAGATATAAACAACGGAAAATATATGCATAATATTTACAGGTTAAGGAAAATAAAAAGATGTGTATAACAATTCGAAGTTACACAAAATGAAAAAAAAAACACGTAGTATTCAAAAGTTACACACAGTAAAGAGAATATATGTATAACTCTTAGCGTTTATAAATCACGAAGAGATATATTACAACTTATCCAACATGAACAGATATTTATAGCATTAACAAGTTATGCAACATCAGGAGTTATTTAGAGCATTTAAAATTTAAATGAAGGTTGTCGAGCACTTCGTAAAGAAATTCACAATAGGAAATACAGTATTGTCATTCAACTGTTTCTTCTTTTCACCCCCCTTCAGTGGCTCAGCGGTATGTCTACGGACTTCCAACGCTAAAATCCGGGTTTCGATACCTGTGGTGAGCAGAGCACAGATAGCCCATTGTGCAGCTTTGTGCTTAATTCAAAACAACAACAACAACAACACCTTTCTTCTTTTAAACTTCAAGATAACTTATGAATTAAAAATCATGTTCGTAGTAACCTAAACACACCGAAAGGTGTGCTTCTGTTGGACACTTTAGTATGACAACCATACACATAAGTCCGTTATCTTAGAGCAGTAGAAATATGTGCTTATAATTTTGGGATTTGAGTCTCGATCCCAGCAAAGTCTGAAAAAATGTATTGCCTTGCATTAAAGTAAAAACAGGTGTGTAAGCTTATTTCTTAGTGTATCGGAATAAAGTCATGAATCTATAATTATTCATAAATTTGTGCATAAAAGAAATACAGAGAAATAATCAGAAGTTTTACCTTTTTTAAATTCATCAGACTTATCTTTCCAATGCAACTAAAGCAGACTCAGTATATACATCTAATATATATATGTAAGTGTGTCCTTCAAACTTGATATAATAAATTTATTTGTATAAGATTAGCGGCTGAAGTACACATACTCAATATACAGTATTTATTTTTTATTTCTTTAAACTCTTAGACTTTTTTTGGCAATGTGTAAAGGAGCTATCTCCGACTAATCAACGGTTTATCTACTCGTCCTCCTTTCTTTGGTGGCATATGGGGTTAAGTTAATTTCTTTCTACAACATATGACGACAAATTAGTCGCATGTACTGAAAGTGTCCGTTGTTAACAATTGTATAACCAACCGTTTATTTTACTGCAAAATTACACAATTGACTATCTACGTCGTATCCGCCACATGAATCTAACTTTTATTATAAGTCTTATAAGTTCTAATGCTGTGTTACAGGGAACATAATCCGTGGTTTTAGCTCTGTAAGTTAATAACTTTATTTTTTCAAAATTTCGTGGGTCCAAGTAATTACTTGAAAATTTCACAAAATGACTAAGAAGTACCTCAAAAAACCAAATTTAAGGGTAGAACTTGGTGTCATTATATGAAAAACGAGTCTAACTAATGCTTTTTTGTAAAAGGTTTTGAGTATCGTGTGTAATATAATGTAAGTAACATATCATAAGTAATATACCATATGTAGTTTGACACAAAATTAAACGTTTTGATACATTGTTTATGAATATAGTTACACGTGAGATACACCGAGGGCTTGGTTAAGTTTGTGATTTACTTCTAGTTAGTTCCAAAGAACTTGGAGTAGATAGACAACTCTCAATAATCCTTACAAATTGATATAGAAATCATGGAAATAGTAATTCCTCTCCTATTATGAACTTTTATCAGAGTGAATGTAATTTTATTAATTGTCACTATATGACGTATACAAACATGATTATTTTGCTCTACAGTAATTGTCAGATTTATTCGCGTTATAACTAGCTATACGTCACTGACGTGTTTTCTTCGTGAATAGCTGGATGTGTCTGTTTCGAGAATCTTCATATTTGTCGAACTGAAATAAGAAATAATGTATAAGATTTTCTTAAAAGCTTCTCAATCTTTCAATGTATTAAATACATAGAAATTTGCTGTTTCATCAATATTACATCGTTTTCAAGTAGAAAATATATATATTGTAATAAATGATAAACAGTGAAGCCATTATAAAACAATAAACATTACTGATGTGATAAAAAAATCATATTTCTTAAATAGACTTAAAATAATCGTATGAATTAATACATAGCTAATTCGTTGTTTGTACATATGTTTATGTTGTCATTGTGTTTCAATGTTTTTCTCAGTTAAGCTATGCTGCAATACAAAAATCATAACGATGGAACTGCTTTGCTGTGATGAGACGTTTTATTAAATGTACAGTTGTAGTAAACGGCTATGATTGTAACACAAATGCATATATCAACTCTTAGCATGTTCATCACTGTTCATGTTTTGCAGTTTTCAGCGTGTCTTACATGTACTATCGTACGATTATCTCCTTTTATGAGTTAAACATTGATGTAATATTTGATAGTAAATTAAAAATTAATCAAAGACTAAGTAAAATAACGGTACATTTTCTTTACATTTCCTTTACACAATTAGATTTAGAAGATTCTTGTCCTTTGCCTTAGCCCGGCAGGGCCAGGTGAGTTAAGGCGTCGACTCGTAATCTGAGGAGCGCGAGTTCGAACCCCATGGTCGCCCTCCTAGCCGTGGGGGCGTTATAATATGACGGTCAGTCCAACTATTCGTTGATAAAAGAGTAGCCCAAAAGTTGGTGGTTGGTGGTGATGACTAGCTACCTTCCCTCTAGTCTTACACTGCTAAATTAGGGACGGCTAGCGCAGATAGATCTCGTGTAGCTTTGCGCAAGGGCCTGGCATGGCCGAGCGCGTTAAGGCGAGCACTCGTAATCCGAGGGTCGCGGGTTCGCGCCCGCGTCGCGCTAAACATGCTCGCCCTCCCAGCCGTGGGGGTGTATAATGTGACGGTCAATCCCACTATTCGTAAAAGAGTAGCCCAAGAGTTGGCGGTGGGTGGTGATGACTAGCTGCCTTCCCTCTAGTCTTACACTGCAAAATTAGGGACGGCTAGCACAGATAGCCCTCGAGTAGCTTTGTGCGAAATTCCAAAACAAACAAACAAACAAGCTTTGCGCAAAATTAAAAAAGCAAACAATCCTCCGTTTTATTTATGTATAGGTTTTTACTACTAAAGTATTTGTCAATAAATGTGACTAATTACTACATAAGTGAGTTTTAATACTGTTAAACAATGTATTGTAAAGCATGGTATTTGAAAATTGATTACAATATTTATAGGGAATGTATTAAAAACTAATAGTAATATGTAAATATACTTACCATATTGTACTTATAAAAAACAATTAATTTATAATCTTGTCAAATTCTGTTTCCCAGTAACCTAAATACACATTAAAAATGCAATATGCCTGTAATTGGAACTTTCAAAAAAATCAGAAATGTATTGTTACAAATATGATAAGCTAATTGTAAAAATTAACAGCAATGTTTGTTGGAAGTCGATAACGTTTTAATAGTAAGACATCACAACGTTATTTGTTGATCATGTGTAAGTGAGGAACCACAGCTTTGATGGTAATGTTCTTCCTTAAGTGTTCTAGAATACTGATGTCGTACAGAAGACTGGGAACAAACGACACTGGTGTACATAAACATACCTCTTGTACAATATACAATACTTTCTAAGGTACCAAGATCAGCATCCAACATATTATATAGCTTAAGTGTGTCGTTCTTATGTTAATATTTTGAAAAACATCAAACGTCGAGAAAAAAAAAAGAAATCGCATATTTCTAAGTAAAATGCTCAGTTACAAAAATACAGAAAGAAATAGTATTGTACTTTCATAACCTGAAAGGGATCATTGGAGAATAAACTTTGGAAAATTCCTTATTGATTAATAATTTCAAACTGTGTTTGTATTGTTCCATTCCCAGCAGAACACACAAATACGAACAATATATGTTGATGCCCTTGGGTAGGAAATTAAATAATGGCTGTACGTATTACAGACTGCAGGGGAGAAGTTGTTTATCGTTCTTTAACGGTAAGCGCCTGCTAACACTGTACACCAATAGAACCGCTGGCTCAGTACTAATGATACTTAATCTTATACATATACATATTGCTAACCATGATATATATCCGAGCGATCGTCTATCCCCTAGTTTACGGTAACCGTTTCCTAGAAAACAGGCAAAGTTCAACATTCACTTTTGAAATGACAGAGAACAGGTATTAATGATACGAAATTTTACTTCACAAGCAGGATTTTCTAAAGCAAACTGTTAGGAGCTAATAACTCTATCATTTACACTTCAAAATGTGACGTAACTCAATACAAATGTAGATCTGCGGTACGTTATTGTTAAATGATTCTAAACATGACTAAAATTCATTAAATTACAAACAAACTGAACTGATATTAATTATTTGCGTTCTTCCTCTCCAAAGAGAAATGAATTTTATGTATGTTTTCATGATAAAGAATAATAACTGTGTGTATACCCAGAGGTAATCTGCATAATATGGTATTACAATATTCATTAAATGCTTGAAACATGTGTTTGATCATGTTACGTATGGAAATAGGGGTATAGATAACGCCTGTTTGAAAGTTAATTAAACAAGGAACACAGCTTTACATTTAAATTATCTTATACATATATTGCGAACCGTAATGTCTTCGCGAATTCGACTATGTCTTTTTAAGGCAGTCGCTTCCCGCTCTGAGTTTGAAAAGCTAGGCACGTAGTAGCTACGTAGGGTAGAAAGCAGCATTTGCTTTTAAAATGAAGGGAGAAAAGACATAAATAATGTTGATATGAAATTTTATTTCTTATCCAGGATATTCTACATTAAATTGTTCGAAATTAATCACGCTATTATTCATATTTCGAAATATGACGCAACGTAAATAATAAAACTTTAAATTTACCGTATGTTATTGGTTAGTGGCTCTTAACATGACTGAAATTATCAACAATTACTTTTCGCGGTATAAGTCGCTGAAAACTTTAGCTCTGAGTAAAACCAAGAGTGCAACATAGTTAACACTTTTAAAATTCATGACATAACTAATATGAACTACAATTAGCTCATGAACTAATAGTATTTGTATGTAACCTTGAGCGACGTTTAACTGGTAGGCTTGGCAATATTTTAGGGTTAATGAGAGAAGATAAGTTACTCACTGATAATGGCTGTGTTTCTTCATATATACGTTTTCTTCTATAATATTTAGGGTCAAGTTGTCTTTCCACAGATAACCCATATATTTGAAGTATGTGTTAAAGTGATGTTTAGCATTGCTTAGTGTCTACTTATAAATGTAATTACTTTATACAGTTTGTGTTCAGCCATTTTCTCTTTATCAGACTTAGTCAAAACCAGAACTCCGATGAGTTATAAATAGTGTCTGATGAACTCTCTTCTTTTACCAGTTCCCAGAGGTAATTCTAAGTAAAATCGGGAATTTTGAAAACATCAAAAATCTAACAACTGGACCATCATAATCATTTTGAGAAACTTGAGCAAAACTGCATTAAACACTCTAGTGAAGAAATGAAAAACCTATTTCGAAAATATACAACTTTATTACGTACACAGAACCTGATTGTAGAGAATGGAAACTTTAAGAGCCATAGTTTATTATAGTTATCCAACTTATAGGATTAATTGTGATTAAATATTTGTTTAAAAACATGATCTTGCCATTTAACATATGATGAATAATGTTTGAGTTCGTAAGATAGATGTCTGGCATGGCCGAGCGCGTTAAGGCATGGGCTCGCTATCTGAGGGGTGAGGGCGTTATAATGTGACGATCAATCCCACTTTTCGTTGGTAAAATAGTAGCCCAAGAGTTGGCGGTTGGTGATTATGACTAGCTGCCTTCCCTTTAGTTTTACTCTGCTAAATTACGGACGGCTAGCACAGATAGCCCTCGAGTAGCTTTGTGCGAAATTCCAAAAACAAACAAACAAACGTAAGACATATAAATTCAGTCGTTGTGTTGGATACAGTGATCAGTTAACATGAGAATTTCTATTTAATAATAAAATATTCGAGAAAGTTTTATTGACCGATATACGTATGATATCTGGTCCTAAATCCATTCAAAGTTGTATAACAACACCTTTTTATGGTCACCAGAACTGATTTAACAGAACTGGGAATACTAATCATTTTTTTCTCCATAGTACTGATTTTCAAAGCCTGCGCGGTAGCTAAAGACAAAGAAGCAGTTACACTGTTTCTGATACTGAAATAATAATAACTTTCTTCACTGAGAAAAAGAAACAAACTGTTTTAACTAGCAGCTGGTACTAGGAAAACAGATTATTTCTACTTATAGATAATATAAGAGCCAAATCGAAAAATGATATGGTTCTTATAGTTTTATAATTTCTTCCTACATCTAGCTGTTGTTTTACATCTACCTGCTTTGTAAGTTGAAAATTGCAAGGGAACAATTTAAAAACTATAAAAAAATTGATAAGTTTTGCTTGCAGAAACTTACCTGAATTTTGTATTGATTACTGTTACTAATTCAGTAATCAATCCCAGGAATAGTGGGATTGATGGTCACATTATAACGCCCCCACAGCTGGGAGGGCGAGCATGTTTGGCGCGACGGCGATGCGAACCCGCGACCCTCGGATTACGAGTCGAGTGCCTTAACGCGCTTCGCCATGCCGGGCCATTATATGATTTCGAAGTAATCTTGAAGACAGCCTGTGATATGAGAATAGTGCTAATATTGTTGATATCAATTCTTAAAGAAAAAGTTATATATTACATAATACCACGTCCCCCAGTGGCTCAGCGGTATGTCTGCGGACTTACACGCTAAAAGCAGGGTTTCGATCCCCGTGGTGGGCAGAGCACCGATAGCCCGTTGTATAGCTTTGTGCTTAATTGAAAACAACAACTACATAATATTATTTATTATTGATTTTCCTAATGCGTCAGAAATATTACAACAATAAAATAATATTAATTTTAATTAATGATTTCGATTTGTCTGTTTTTGCTTAAGCACACACACTTTGTCATCATTGTCTCTTGTTCTTGTTTTAAAGAAACAGTTTGCATGTCCTAGAATATATCATAGAATACGCAACACGAACTATTAAATAGTTATAAATCTAGTGCGAGGTTGTTTAAATCAATTTAAATCACTATATGTTATCAGATTGATTTTAATTAGTTTAATTTTCAATATTTTTGTTTGTGAAAAGTTTCCAGTGGCTATTGAGTGAATTAAAACTTTATTTACTTATGTTTTTAAACCGTTATCAGAGTTGAGTCTAGCGGTACCTAAAAATAGTTTTCTTATATTTGTGTGTCATACAATAAGGTTCCGCGTACGTTGTAGTTTTTATTCAGTTATTGTAAACAAGTTTTTCTCTGGTTACTTTATTATTCCCTTCATCCCTTAAAATGTGACAGGTAATACTCTGTGACATTAGCTGACTTAATCCTTTTAGTAATGCTACTTTAGAACATCTTGTTAGATAATCTACCACATTTAATATATAACGCTTCCCTTGCTTTAATATTAGTATTGCTGATTCAGTTACGTCTAAAGTTACCCTATAAAAAGGTTCATCAGTTCTTGGTGGTTATCTCTTCCTCTACACAAGCCGCACGACTTACAAAAATGGACTAATCTCTTAACTACTAGTAACTTGTCGTTATGTGATATACGATTAACTCGTTAACTTACTGCACAATATTAACTTGATTTGTCTCAACTATTGTAGTTACTTGTGGTTTATAGTAAATTATTTACAAAACCGTATTTATTATTTCTATTTGGCATGCCTTGTGCTTCTTTTCCTCCAGTGACTTACCACTTTCATTATATTTCCACAACTATTGTGATGGCATATCCTCCCTGTTATGCTTACACCATGAGTTCCTGTATATGTTTCCAAAATATTGTTATTTTAAAGTATTATTATACGTTTCCCTTGTTACCTCGTAGTCGTTGCTAATGGTTCATTTATAGCGAGCTTCCAATCTTTAACTGAGAAATATCCTACCAATAGTATGCTACTTATGGTATCATCGTAAACTAATAAGACTATTCACCAGCTTGGCTGCTATCACTCCAGTACGACATGAGGTAACGAAGGGGGCTATGGCTATCAACAATGATCTTATCGATCAGTACTCAATAATATTTCTTTTCGATATCTTCTTTGCTTTGACTAAACACTACATTTTCACCACTCCATCTTGTGTCTCATAGCACCTGTACCTCCAAAACCAGTAAATATTGGCAACCCATGACCTGCTAGTACTTCTCAAGCCCCACTTGCAACAACAAAAAATCTTGTGATTCGCTAACTTCAAGTAATTTTATTTGATATATTTCTAAATTGAATTTTTTTGCCTTTGTGTTCAACTAACACGAGGCGCTTTTCCTTTTTCTCGTTACATCTCAACTCATTTTTTTCTCTTTTTCAAGCCATGATGCTTTCCATCCAGGTTTCTAGTGTTCGTACTTGACATGTTTGTATACTGAGCCTACATTGTATCGATCTTGATGTAATACTCACGCTGCTTGCTTTATACGCCAGCCTTACTAATTCTCACAACTAGATGGCACTTTTCGCCTTAGACTTCATTTACACTTTTTGTTTGCTTTATCTTACGCTCATTACTTGTTTGTTTTGAACTTCGCGCAAAGCTACGCGAGGGCCATCTGCGCTAGCCGTCCCTCATTTATCAGTGTAAGATTAGAGGAAAGGCAGCTAGTCATCACCTTCCACCTTGGGTTACTTTTTTACCAACGAATAGTAGGATTGACCATCATACGGCTGAAAGAGTGACCATGATTGGTGTAATGGAGATTCAAACTTGCGACCCTCAGACACAGAATGAGTACTTTAATCACGTGGCCATACCGAACGTCTCATTACTTGTGATTCCTATATTGTCATGAGGTTTGGTTTCAGGGTTTCACTGTCTTCCTTTCTAATACCTTCCTATCAGTAATGCCTTTTGTGAGTTCCTGTTTACTGCAATCCTTGTCGTCTTATCTACAGTCTTCTGGGCTCGATCTTTTATAAATATTTCAATATCTGTATTGCATTTGGATTTCGATATAGCTTGTTCCCGTTCTAGCAAGCACTCAAATCATTCATACGTTTTCTCATATTTTCCAGCATAAGTCCCGCAAACCAAATATTTTTGTAATTTGGCTGAGCAATGGAAGAACAGATCTCCTTAATCTGGATTAGATTCTAGAAAGCTCTGTAAGAATTGTTTGTGTGCTCAAACTTGACTACCGGGATCAACTTGTAGAATTTGTCCCCCTTAAACAAAAAACAAAAATTATATGATAGCCAATCTCTCATTGATAAGTGCTGAGCTTGACCACAGTTTTCGAATCTGCCTAGACATTCGCCCTCTTCGTCTTTCTTGTCATCAATTTTTTTTAGAAATTGAGGTCATAATGCTTTAGTATCTGGACTAGTTATATTTTCCTTTTTCCGCACACTCATCCATTGGATTAAGTTCTATTTTTGATTTTTATAACTCACGTTTATTTATACATCTATGTTCACTCATTTTTAATCTTTCTAATTTTTATTTATTTATAAACTTCATTCGTTCGCTTTCAGCTTCTCTTATGTGATATGGCCCGCCATCGCTAGGTGGGTAGGGCACTCGACTCATAAAATGAAGAGGGCGAATTCGATGTCCCGTACTACCAAACATGCCTGCCTTTTAAGTCGTGGAGACATTGCTATGTTTCGGTCAATCCCACTATTTCTTGATTAAAGATTAGCCCAAGATATGACGATACGTAGTGATGACTAGTTGCCTTCCCTCTGGTATTTCACTGCTAAATTAGGGACAATTAGCACAGATAGTCCTCATATGGCTTTGGGTGGAAGTCAAACCAAACAAAACTCATACGATATTCCTATCTAATGGAGCCAGTTGTAGCCATGATAATCATCCCATCAACGAACAATCCTTGTATTGAACTACTGCCTGAAAAACTAATAAAACTTATAGTATCTTTCAGTGTTAACAAAATGACATCCAATCACTTCCTATACTTTTCACCATATTAACTTCTACAATACCTTTAGAAAAATGTGATATCCGACTTTAAATAACTAATTAGTGTTTAGATCATGAGTTTTTTTTTCCCTTATTAGCAAAAGCAAAAGCAGAAACAGAAATTTATTTTTTAACGATTAAAGTTATGCTTATACGGATATAAACATTAATTACAATCCATAGTGAACTTAGGTGCAAACTTTCAACTCTCCTATCATTTGTAAAAATTAAAACAACAACTTAATGTCACGTATATTTATCAGATGAAGCCATAAATGTTATTTCTTACTTATAAGGAAAGCTCTTCTTTTCTTTTGGTTTTAGTTACTTCTAAGACTATCCAAGTTTTAATGAATAGCAAGATTGATTGTTATATGTTTGTTGAACATCTGTTTTTCACCAAACAAACTTTAATGATGAAGGATAATCTTATGATTCAAAATGCTTGCACACATAGAAGAAATGATTCCGATTCGTCTCATACTGGTTTAACGATAAGCTTCAACTCTTATAATGCTAAACTTTGTGATTAGATTGTATACACACGTGGAATACAGCGCAAATAAGGGCAACAGGCAAAAAAAAACTGATTTTTTTTCAAATTTACATCTTACTGATGGAGCTTTAGACCTCTAACTTTGTAATAAATACAAACTGCCAGCTGCAGGTGTTTTGTTTCACGTTCCTCTGATTCTGAATCCACTATAGACGAATTAAGATACATGGGGAGGTAAAGGGGCTTTTGCAGTTAGCTCGACTTTAATTCATATACTTATGTTGTTTTCTTAACAGCGGGGACATTTTGTAACTTTGTTAAGCTAAAGATGATCTAAGAAGGTCGAAACGTTGTTCTGTACTTTATTTTAATTAAAGTTTTAATACCTATACTAACTGTCTTGAGAATGCATCTTTCCTTATTGTGGGTTTCTCGTTATCACGAGAGACTTTCATATTAAATTTGTTGAAGGTTCATATACAGGGTGGAAGGCGAAGTTGTGATGAAGAAAATACATACAAACTTAAAACACAAAATTTGAAACTGCAAATTTGCACGTTTCTTTGCAAGGACCCAACGAATTTTCATGTGGAGTTTCGCGAAAATTAATCGGCAGGAAACGAAGTAGTACTAAAATATGCAAAAAATACCAATAAAAACACCAAATGCAAAATATATATATATATATCGTATTTTCTCAATGGACCTTCATACTAAATTCAATGAAAACCTATGACAGAAGCGAAGCAGCAGTAAAAAGCACAAAAATGCCCAGATAAACTGCAAAATTCAAGAACGAAAATTTGTATGTACCCCAGCATGGACTTAACGAAATTCTATGCCAGTTTTGGTAAAGGTTCATCCAAACCCTACGAAATAGTTAGACGTAAGAAACAGTACTATTAAATTTATACAGATTATATTAGGGATGGAAAGAGCTCATAATACTAGTTTGTCATGAATATCCGAAATATTCCTATTGATAGTCTTCGGTATTTCTGCGAAAAAAAACTATTCTAATGTGTTCTTGGTTAAAATTATAGAACATATGTTAATGATGCAGTATATACCTTGACTTTCAAACAAAATTAACTACAACACCATTTCCACAGTATTTTAGTATTCAGTCTCGCAGTTTCTCAAACGAATGAATAATTACTTTATGTATATTTTGTACTGAAACAAAAGAGCACATTTCGACAGTAATATAATGTAAAATTAGTTGTTAAAAGTAGCTTAGGAGTTATAACGGGAAGACGTACATGTTACGCGAGAAACACAGACGCAAGTTTAAATATCAAATAATTTATTTGAAGCATTGTGGGAAACATGTGATATGCTCAACTTTTGCATGTGCTTGTGTGTGTTTTTCTTATTAGACTACCTGCCACATTAGATTATTAGCCACATTAGACTATCTGTTGAGCCCACTGAGGGCACACGAATCCTTGATTTTAGCGTGGTAAATCCGTAGACTTGCCGGTGTACTTACTCAACTTTTTTATCGAGATATCGTCTGGAGTTATCGGTTATTTTTTCTAATAATTATAAGCAAGAGAGCAACTATTTTTGTTTGTTTATTTCAAGTTAAGCACAAAGCTACACAATGGGTTATCTGTGCTCTCCCCACCACGAATATCAAAAACTGGTTTCCAGCAGTATGAGTGAGCAGACATGCTGCTGTGCTGCTGGGGGTGGTGGAGAGTAAGTAATTCTCAGAAAATTTGCAAATTCATAAACCAGGCATTAGGTTTAGGAACATTTGTTTGGAATTAAATGAAAGATAATTAACAAAAAAAACGTAAGGAAAGATATTCTATTAAGCGTTGATATAGTAACGGTACGTATACATATATATGGTAGATTATGAACTGTAAACAAAAAGTAGAAATACGGTACAATTTTATTAAACTCGAAGAATAACGGAAAAGATTATTTTTACTCGAAAATAAGTTACTTTGAACAAAATTACTTCCTGGTTTTCAAATAATGAAAGGATTATGCAATCTATGGATAAGAAGATGAAACTGTAAGTAAAATACAATAAAATAATTAGTAATGATTATATAGAAGAAGTATATTTTAACTATTAAATACTTGCTAATAATATCTTATAGTTAAAATACTTGGATTGCTGTGTTGGTCAGGCAGTTTTTGTCAATATAGTAATTATGAGTTCAAATATATATGTATACTAGAAAGAAAATCCGTCAAACGTGACGAGAAATCAAAGCTCATTAAATACGAATTTTTCAACATGCATTTTCATTCCTAAAACAGACATAAGAAAAATAAAGATCGTTCTAACTTCGGAAACCAAAGCTTATCATAAGCAATATTTGCTTTTTACTTAAAGCTTGTCTCTTCCCAGCATTGATCCTTTCCCCACTATCCATTGATCAATTTTGTACTCACATCAAACACGTTAGTGCAATATTTCTCTTAAAACTACATTTCTTGCAAATGTTTGGTCATCGTTCAGAAATTTCTCTTCGTAACAAACAAAAAATTAATTACTCTCGGTACTTAATAAATCAATGGTATAAAAACTACTTCGTGCCAAAATTTAGGAACTATTCCCACATATGTTTGTGATTAAATAAACTATAATCCAAACGGTCAATCAAAAGAGGAAGTACTATATGAGAATATAAAAAGTGGAATTGGCCTCGTATAATTCACGAATTCCAAAGAAATCGAGAATGATCGACTGATAGTTCGCTTTTGAAATTATGATATATTAACAAGAACAATAGAGATTCCAGAGCTCAATAAGAGCGACACAGATTAAATGCTGGCTATTTCGCTCTAACAGAAAATAGACTAGATGGTTAAATTTCTATATACTCATTTCTTCTTGTCTAAGATAAACTATTCAATCAAATTAAACGCAAAAAAAATCTCTTTTTTTATCTAATGTAGAATAAATAAATTTGTTTTTGTCTTCCATTAAACCACCAATGTTTTTCTCACTCATCACAAATATAAAAAAAAAGATTTAAAACATAACTTAAATTCAGCACAACTAACTTGAATAAAGTTTAAGTCCAGAATAGTGGAACAAGTTTCCGTCTTCCGTCCAATGATAAGTTGTTGGGACAAATAAACAAAATACTGACAGGTGTTTCGGTTTGAATCCCTTTCTATCTTACTTGTAAACAGAGATAACCTGTGGTGCTCACAAAATTGCTTTCTTTTCACCCTGCTGTTGTTGCGAGAACTGCTTATTTTATAACAGAAGTTCCAATTCCTCTAACAGCGCCTCCAGTGGCAGAGCAATATGTCTGCGGACTCCCACCGCTAGAAACCGGGTTTCAATACACGTGATGGGCAGAGCACAAATTGCCCATTGTGCAGCTTTGTGCTTAATTTCAAATTTACAGACAAACCCTTAACAGTACATTACATCAGAAAGTAATTCAACTTAAAATGACTTTCAGATGTGTTAAAGTTTGGTAACCACTGAATCAACGAACTTTCCACAATTCTTTGTTTGGTGTAATTTTCAACGTTCTTTATTAGTTTGGTTGATTTTACGTTTTTAATTTTTCATAATGCTTCAGTTAATCTTCATAATTGTGTTCTATGGTTTCGATACCCTTGGTGCAAAGAACGGATATAGCCCATTGTGCAGCTTTGCGCTTCACTTCAAACAAACAAACTAAAGATTGTATCTAGGCTCTTGATATAATATATACACAACTGTTTAAGTTAATTATTCAGATGGTTTAAGTGGAGCACGAGTGTTAAATTTAGTTATTTTTAGAAATGATGGTTTGTCGCAGGTTTGTTTACGTAGCTGTTTAAGAATCATACGCTATTTATCATAATTCCATTGTTGTGAATGTCGCTTGTATTTTTGCGGCATGTTACTTGAACCTTTTAAGAAGTTTTATCAAGTATTATTACATTATAATATCTTGTAATGTGAAGATAGTTCTAGGCCTAAGTTGGCTATTTATAAATAAATGTTCCAAATGTAGTCAAGTTAAGTTAGTAAGAGATATAGTAAAATAGAGCTAAACAGCTTATAGTAGCGTATTTTAAATACAATTATCGCAAATTGTATTGTAACAACAGTGTAGAAAAAAATAATTTGTGTTGTCACTTGTGTTATAAATAAATTGAAAAAATTTATGGGCACTTGACAAAAAGAGACAATTATTTAAAACTCTGGCGACAAATGTGATAACCAACAGTTATCGCAGTTATTTTAAATGAAATTATTATAGACTATATTGTAATAACACAAAAAACGTCTTGTCATATTGCGTTCTAAATTAACTGAATCAATCTATGTGAATCTTGACAAAAATAACTGTATATAACCGTGGAAGCCAACAGTTATAGAGGGGATTTTAAAGTGATATTAATACCAAAACATTCCTGGCATAGATTTACATGTGTAATATGCGAGTACCACATAACCCATTCTTCTATAGTGAATATTTCATTTTGTCCAAAATATTTAAATTTCTCCAGAATTCTAACTCAGCACAAGTGTTCAAAAAATCTTTACAAAAGGAATGTTGTTATTTACATAGTCGACCAGTGGAATGTAAATGTATTCATTGTTATTGGAAATATTAGTACCAACAGGAACTTTTATTTTGAGAAAGAAAAAAAAATATACACCTGATATGAAAGGTGAAACATTTGTGAACCGTATCAATAAATGTTTTTCGTATAATTTTCCACTCAATATTTATTCTAAATTGATTTTATTAGTGCACGTTAAAACTTTATTTATGGGTACATAAAATACACTTGGTACTTGGCGATTCACATTAGTTACGTGACAATATTGTAGTTATTTATAAGGATTTATTTTGTAAATCAGCAGGAACTCACTATAACATCTGTAGCATGTGATCATACATGGGATAACTCCTCGTGACTATCAATGATAAACATCCAGCACATTCCATAGTCACAAGTTGAATGTATCAGCTTTCAAGTTGTTCAGGCTGCATTACGCATTGCCACAAGAAGGCAAGGCTATCTTGGTTAGAAAACTAGACAGTATAATGTAATAGGAGCTAGCTAACGTCTGGTGTCTATCTAATGGTCGATGTTACCTGTGGAGTGTCGTACAATATATGCAGATTTAAAAAACTTATACTAGATATCAAAGTTTTTGTCGTAGTCTTTTCAGGAGGTCATTTTTATATACATATTATATATACATTCTATATATACATATAATTAATCCGAGTTATTCTTAACAAAAGATAGTTTAGGTAACCGTTTATGATGCTTTATGTTATGAAGTGGAATAAAAATAAATATAATTAAAACTGCATAGACAACGAAAATATTAAAACAGTCAAGTTTGTTTGTTTTAATATTTTTATTTAAAAAACGATCTAATCTCGAGCCATCGCTCTTCGTCAGATCGTACAATCGTAAAAACATCATTTTCTTCCCTATCAATGCATGTTACAATGCACTGGATAATTAAAGGGTATGATTTTGTTGAATTTCGCGCAAACCTAAACGAGGATTATCTGCCTTAGCCGTCCCTAATTTTGCACTGAAAGACGAGAGAAAAGGCAATTATTGGGCTAATCTTTTACCAACAAACAGTGGAAATAAAAGGACGAGTATGTTTGATGGGACAGGAATTTGAACCTACGAAGCCCCGAATGGGAATCGAGCGCTCTATCCAGTAGAATAGGAAAAAAATGCTCAGTATTGGATTATAACTCATATTTTTGTACGATTAACAGACAGTTATAATTTACTGTGATTGTGAGTTTCTTGGTAAACCTTTTATATTACTGGTGTCCCAAGAATGTTTAGAAATATGTTTTAAAGCAATGTAATTCTTTTATTGCCTTTATCGATCAAAAACAAAAAGGTTTAATATACGAAGAAACTTCTGATTTTATCTTTTCTTAATCCAGTTTTGATACAGCTCAAAATTTTAATTCATTCCTATTTTTCATTGCACAGTTTATGAGCACCAGAGCATTTTGGAATAGTGGTTCACAATAATATAAGTTGTTAATTCTAGTGGCAAGTTATTTGTTTCTTCATCGAGCTACTCGATGCCAGATGTCTAGATTATTTAAAGGAAAGGCACTCAAAGCCACCTCTTGAGCAACTCTTTACCAACGAATATAATTCCCATCCTCCAGGCTACAGGGAAAGCATGCTCGGCAAAGGGGCTCGATCTCATCACACGTATCTTTTGAGTTGAATGCTTTCTCCACTGGGCCATATCATGCCCAGCCAAGTCGTTGATCCATTAAAACGTTTTTGTAATTATTGAAAATTATGTTTTAATGCCACTTAATACGATATTAGGGAGCCTTTGTCAATAAGGCAAATATTTTTAAACGTATATTCTACAAAACATTTTAATCTAACAGCATTATCATGAGAGATATTTCAACACAATGCTTATGCATAATACTTTATAAATTCTACCTTATTGAATTTGTACTATTTTAAATTTTTCTATATATATTCATTTAAACAAGGCATGGTCTAGTGGTTAACATACTTTAACATACTTGGATCACAAATCCAAACTTTCATGATTTACGGTTTGATGCTATAAAAATGCGAATCGCACAATGAGGCCACGATACGTAAAATTCAATCAGACAAAAACAGCCAAAGAGTTGATGGTGGGTATTGCTCTCTCCATCAGTCCCACTTCCCTTCGTGGTGCACGACTAGTTTGTCAGATTTAGTTGCGTCTATGGACAATTATAAATAAGTTGAATGCTCAATAAGCAGAAAATACAAAAGAAATATCAAACACGTGACGATTTTTAGGATGAAGTTAATGGCAGAAACCTTGTTAGATTCCAATTTTATAATTAAACAGTCTATTACGGATTACAAGTAATCCGAAATTTATAGTATTTAAAATTGTAGTTTATCATGGAGTTCAAATCACAAGTGCATTAAAATAGTTTTTCGGGCCTACCTGGGAATGAAGAAACAGGTAATTAGAATTTAGAACAAGAATAAGTGAAACTCACATTTGTTTCATTTGGAATCAAGGAAACTGTTTAATAATACATAAAGACGTAGAGTTTGTCGAAACTTTCAGTTTCTCTATATTGCAAACAACAACTAGAAAAGAAAACTAGATAGCTACACACAGCTACTAATAGTCCCAAGCATGGGTTAGGGCGCTTAACTCGCAATCTCAAGCCACTTGTTTAAACCTGCATTCCATAGATACGCTTACACTTTCATTCGTGAGGAAGTTACAATGTGAAGATCAATCCACTAATCATTGGTAAAAGTACAGACCAAGAGTTGGCAGTTGGTGATGATGACTACTTTCCTTTCTTCTATCATTTCATTGTTAAGTTGAGAAAGGTAAGATCAGATAGCCCTCTTTTAGCTTTGGGCAAAATTCAAAATTAAACCATAACTAGTGACGCTTAGGTGATTCTGGTACACAACGACCCGGCATAGCCAGGTAACCACCTGGCACTCCACTCGTAATCTGAGGGTTGTGAATTCGAATTCTCGTCACACCAAACATGCTTGTCCTTTCAGCCGTGAGGGCGTTATAATGTGACTGTCAGTCCCATTATTCATTGGTAAAAGAGTAGCCCAAGAGTTGGCGGTGGGTGGTGATGACTAGCTGCCTTCCCTCTAGTCTTACAATGCTAAATTAGGGGCGGCTAGCGGAGATAGCACTCGAGTAGCTCGAGTAAACCAAACTGGTACACAAGTATAGTTGCTCAGGGCTTTCATTAACAGATTGTACATCTGAATTCACAGTAAGCCTTGTCAGAATGCCGTGTTACACATTCATCACGTGAAGCAGAAAGGTGGATTTTATCTTCCTCTAATTTTGTTTTTTTTTAATAGGAATAGCCAACCGTGTTTGTAATAATATAGGAAAATTACACATGTCGAAGTTTAAATATTATCCTTTTAACCTAGCACAAATACGTATCGTTTGTCTCATGCACAGTTCCTATGTATAAGTGTTCATGCTAACATACGAGTTTAGATATTATTCAAGTTGTTTGGTTCTAATAAAAATATTTCATGACTAAATTCAGATGCACTCTGGAAACGTTTTTATTATTAAAACTTTGTTTCGGCACATTCAACTTACGTGTTGAACACCACATTTAAATAAGTGCAAGTAACCTGTACTGGTATTTTCAAACTTGAATCTGTATATACTTGAAATCAAAAGGTTTATTTATTCTCTGTGTGAAATAAAAGAAAAAGAGCCGCATACTAAATTCTACATTTAGGCTACCAGAAGCCACTTCTTATAAGATCCTTCGTTTTATACCAGAAATAACCAGCAAGGAAGGGTCTTTATGTTAGTCAAAAGTCGATATAAAATGCTGGTTTTATGCAATATAAAACTGATTTAATGTTATGACGTTAAATACCAGAATCTAATGGAGAAGTGAAATCAATAGGTTTATAAAATTTATGATACAACATTCAGATCTGCTGAGTCCAATGCTTATCCAGGTTAAAGATGCAATATAGGAATATACTAAAATATTATAAACTCTAGCTCTACGAAACGAAACTACGCATATGTTCACTACAATTAACCATGTTTTATAATAACACTATTCCAGGATCGATACTTCCTTAGAACTACTTTATTCGTCGTCGATCGACCCTTTTCAGATGACTGTGGTTGTGGGTTGTTGCCTGACTCAAACAAATGATAAGCTAACAAACTGTATTTTGATTCTGTTTTGAGAATCCCCAAATACATATATTCTATATTTTTGTCGTGCATTTAGCGAAACATAGTTGGTCTCCATATAATTAATTTTAATTCACCACAGAAAGAGTGAAATAAGAATATGTATTTTTTTAACATTCTAAAGCAGCGTAGAGTTTTCACATAATGCTGAAACGACCTTACATTTGTCATTAGGAAATCAAATATGTTCAGTTGGTATCACAAGACTCTGACGTAACAGTCCCCAATCCCGTTGTGTTTCCATTATAATTCCCAGTGTAGCACTAAGCACAGTTCAGCTTAACAATGAAGTGCGCTGGTCATGCATCACTAAACACTTGTAATGTCAATAATGTTTGAGCTCACGTGACAATATTTAAACATTAATTCTGAAAAAAGATTTTGTGTGGTATATTTACACTGCAATATCCAAACAGATCAAATTATCCAGGGATATTAAATCGGAAACAAATGTTCAAACCCTGTATGTAAAAACGAGGACATTATCAAATTCATACTAAATATACCTAATGGAGTCATAATTTATTATATGTGGGTTTTACCAATATATTCCTCAATTCTAAATGTAGAAAAAGCCCATACATATTTGACTGTTCAAAAAAAATCATGAAAGAAATACAATGTTATTTCACTGATATATCTGGACTAAAAGAATGAAATGCTGTCAACGACCCCTCATATTATATTTATTAACAACACAAAACCAATTCATTTCAGAACGTAAAGAATATCCTTATCTGTTCTGCATGTATATAGTAATATTAAATATATTTTACTAATTATTTTAGCATAAAAATCAGCTATAAGCATTATAAGGCTATTTACCTATCAAATTGATGTCAAGTTAAGCTGAAAATGTCGGTAGATATGCGTTTAAAACAATGACATACTGACTTATGTCATCTGCTAACGTAATTATTCTTGTCTTTTTTAATTATTTAATTACTATTTTTTTCGTTTCACTGAGGAATGTTTAGTTGCACAGTTATTCCAATGTTACCTAAAACTGACCTTATGTAATCTAAATGAACGTGAAAAATTACCTTAGAGGCGAAACGTCAGGGTTCTACCTTTACCTCATTCCTCCTGCAATGTACTAATACTTTATGATGAGTGGATATTTTTAATAAAAAATGACATAACTTTTTAACCCATTAACTAGTCAACTATAGTTAAATCACGTAACGCCAGTGGGTTAACGGTAAGTCTTTAGGCTTACAATGTTACAAATGTAGTTTCTATTATCCATGATGGATAGAGCACAGATACCTCATTTTGTAGCTTTGTGCTTAATAACAAATAAACAAACATCATCTAACAACTAAAACATAAAAACAGAGAGAGGGAGAAAGATTTGGCCATTACGAACTCATGTAACGATGATTTGCTTGGTGAATTCCATCTTATCATTTCAACTTCTATATCAATCTGATATTAAGATATATTCCTATGAATTTGTTTGACGAACTAAAAACTAAAGTAATTTTTTCCTAGCTTTTAATAAACAAAATGTAGCCAATGAAGCTTTATGTCTATACTGTGAATAGTAAAAGAAAGATGTATTCGGTTAGGAATAGTTTTATGAATCCAAAATTGTAATATATAAATATTATTAATCGGAAGACCTATATTGTGAATTACATATGATATTTAGTTGTTTGACAAGTTTTGAGTATCTTACGTTACTTGTCACTGAAAAACAAATACTTAAGTGTGTTTGAACTATCACCACTGAATACAATATTTACAGGTGGATTACGCTCTCTATTTACATGATGAAGAGAAACCGATTAGCGAGACAATACTTCCCGATGGATTACATCCTGTAATTACATGATGAAAAGAACCAGTTTAACAACACAAAATTCTCGGGCGTATTACGCTTCGTAGTTACACAATGATGAGGATCCGTTTAGCGCCGAGATATTCCCAGATGGATTTCGACATGATGAAAAGAAACTGTTTAATGACGCAATATTTCTAGGCGTATTAAAGGTCATTATTCTATTCACGATGGATAAAAACCTTGCTTAACAACTTAACATTTCCAGATAGATCAAGTCTTAGTATGTTCTGATATATGTTTCTTTTCACAATTAAAAATAATTCAACGATAGGATCCAGAAGATGATGTCATAGGACACCGAAACATAAGTAGAGTCTGTTTGTTTGTTTGTTTTTGGGTGGGGCAAGTTCCTGTTTTTCATAATTATTTATTATATTATGATTTTAACCTTCTATTCCTTAAAATCATCTTATATTCGTTTTTTTGTAAATACAGTTTTTTTACGCAAATGTCGTTTTAGTTTATTTATGTATTTCTTGTTTTCATACCATGAAAGGAAAACTAAATACATATTTACAATTCATTTTTCTCCAGTTTCGTTGCCTTTCATTTGTCATATTTGATCGATATCTAACTTTTTTTTAGTTGGTTTTAGGTTTTCCTGTCATTTCTAGTTACATCTCATTTTGAAATAAGGGAATGTCTTCCAGTGAAGTTTCAAATTACACGGTTTCTTTATACGATGAACGGGTCTCTAACGTCATATCGGGTTATCCATAAGCTGACAGGTTTCAAGCAGCAGACGTACACGAACGTTCTCGCTTAAACAAACTGCTTTAACTTTTCAACTCTGGCTAGCATCATTTCTCTTTTATGTCAGCTTTGTAAAATATTTTAAAATTCTTTTCACTGCCCCTAGACAGTTAAACATTTTATATGTCCATATTAAGGATTTGGGATCTTATTTAACATAACAGTGTTTTTATCGCCACTTAGCATGTCCTTCTTGTTTTATAAGCCTATCCATACTGGTCTAGTTTTCTTAGTTCTGATGGAAGTTAAGGCTTTATCTAGAAATATTTGATCGTGCTTACAATGTGCATAGTGTCTCCATATTGTTCAAAAAATACTCGTGAAATTCAAGTCTAGTTTTCTTTTGCAGCCACTATATGTTGCTATTTTATGGATTTCTTGAATATATCGAGCAGCGAGAGATATTTTAAAATCCTAATTGTTATTTATGTGTTCAGGACTAAAAATATCCACTGAAAATGTATTTTTAATACTATTTGGAATCAAGCGAGAAAAGCGTAATTTATCTTTATTCATTTTAGCGCTTATAATAATAGATATTGCTAAAATATTCAAGCCTAGTTTTGATAAGCTCAAAGATATTTATAAGCATTAAACTATGTAAAGACAGATGATAAAAGTTGAAATGGTGTTTAACGAATTTCGTATGTTACGAAATTCCAGACGTCACTTACTCAGAATGTGTTTCAGTTTATTCTGTCGTTAGTGATTTCATATTAGTATGTTTCCTTGGAATTCAGTTAACAAATACAATTTAAAAAAAACATATATCATGTCAAAATGAATCATTTTATTTGCAGCATTTTAAAATGTCATAGATATTTAATCAGCTTATGTCAAAAACTATTAGCTTTCTTTATAAACACAACATTCCACATTTTTACTAAAATAAAAAACAGCATTTTCTGTTTTATTTCATCTTGCTGTATACCACGTTTAAATTTGTTTCTATTAATAGTCATCACATCAAAATCACAATAACTTACATTAGTTTTTGTCAGTAGTTATAACACAATAAAGTTAGAGTAACTTAAACAACCAGAAGAAAAACAAGACAAATCTGATCCTTTCAATTATAGTTAATATAGAGTAGTTTAACATTCACGTGAACTACAGTTGCAGGGAGATAATCTAATATGACTACACGGCACATTCTTTACAATAAAACAGTATATACAATGTCACGGAGTGGTTAGTTCCTAAACCTTTCAACCTGAAAAAAAGAAAATGTTTTAACTAAAAATTGTAAGTCAAAAATCAATATAATGGTTATAATTATGGAGGCTTACATCACGAAGAAAGGAAAAATGATTGTAATATATTTCATTGTTAAAAATATCGTATACAATTAACACTGAATTTAACAAAAATAATTATAATACAGAATTCTATATACAATTTTGTGCATTATAATTCAAACGCAGTTTGTACCCAAAAGCAAAAAAACTCCACCCAAGAGAAACGTGTATGAAAATAATTATAACAGCTTCGTTGTAGTTGTTGAAAAAGTAGATGGTTAAAAACAATATTATGACAAACGTATAATATTATTAAGCTAAAGAGATTAAATATGGGACATTAAATATGTTCTATCATTTTCTCATACTTTTTTAATATCATCATTCTCGTTTTGAAGTTCCTGTTCTTTGTTGTTGTTTTTTTACCCTGTTTGACGTTGGTCGTTAGAAATATACTACAATAATTTTTAGAAGTACAAAAGATGTGTGTAGTTATGATGCATCTCCAACAACTGTGACGGATACGCTTGGAAAGTGATATCTGAGATCCTGATGAATTTGGTTTGCATAAATGTCTTGCAGAGTTTATTTATGCGTATTATTTCGAGTTCAGCGAGAAACAATGTAGGTTTTGCAACATGAAGAAAAGGAAAACAAAACATGTGGAAATATTATAACTTTAGTTGAAAAATAATTAAATATGTATTATAGTTCGTAAAGTACTTTAATTATTTTTTTCCCACCTATTCACCACAGAGCAAGGACATCGTCTGGAGAATAGTACATAAAATATCACATACTGATCGAACGTTATCTTAAGACTTTATGTGTCATAAACAGTGAAATATTTAAACACGAGATGTTACCTTTACACCAGGTGCAAAAGACTTTTGGCTAGAGCCCTAGAACTCATAACTATAGTGCGATAAATGATTAATCACCGATTAATGAAATCATCAATATTTCATATAACTGAACCAAATACTTTGATACATGAATAAAAGCAAAGAAAGATTTTTTTCTTTTTTTAAAATTCTGATAAATTGTTTACTTTCTATTATGTAATGTTCTTACCACATTTTGGATTGTTTTTACATTTTCGACGTTGTATAAGCTTATTAGGGCACCTTTTCCCTCCATTTTGTGGATACATCTCAATCCTTCTACGACGTTCTTTATGTGCCTTTCCACAGGTGGCGCTGCAGGGACTAAATTCAGACCATTCTGACACTTCACAATCAACTACGAGCTTGTTGCTGGGGTCGTACGTTCTTGTAGATAAAGCATTAAGTGTACTCAAAGGAACTGGAAATTAAATATAATCTAAACGAGAAGTTATAGAATCATACACACATAATTAGTTATTAATATCCAATGAAATATTTACAAAACATTAACGGATATATTATGACGATCATTAACTGTCTATTTCAAATATGTATTCTACAAATTTTAAATACAAAATAAATAAGACGGTGTGATGTAATTTCAAAACTTCCAAGTAAGTAAGAACGAATTACAAATTTATAGAGAGCCTATTTAGAGTTCTGTACAATGTAACATCTAATTTCATATAAGAAAATACAAAACCAAAACTCATCCAGAATTTACGAAACGTAATTTCACTTACCACACAGAACTCTGTTTTTAAGATGAGTTACAGTGTTACCAGTTTTATATAGATAATAACGCAACGACGGAGCCAGAAAGTGGAGAGAATCTAGAGTACAAGAAAGAAACGCAAGTTGTAAATTGTTTGATTGGCCAAAAGTTCTGTTAATAAAATATTACGTAGCATCATACGATACTTGTTACACAAACGGGTAAAATGTATTAATGTTGTAAGCTTTCACAATAACAGTAATTCAGAATGTGAAACATTGTTAATAGTCTAAACTTCCCAATGTGTATATTCAGACATTTAAACAGTACCAGTGTTCTAAACTTAACAATAATAGTGTTTCAGAATGTGAAACGTTGTTAATAGTCTAAACTTTCCTATATGTATGTCCAGACATTTAAACGGTACTAGTGTTCTAAACTTAACAATAACAGTGTTTCAGAACATAACTTCTAGTCTACAAAAGTTTGATTAAGATTTATAGTCACAATTAAAAACACAAAATTAAAATTTATTTAACAGTTTTGCACTGTTCATGCAATACAAATTAAACTTTCCGTATTAGTGCTTAATAAATAGTTCAACTTCTGTTCCAGCCTTAGTATAAACAACAGACAAACAAATTATGAGCCAATAAATTAATAGATGGAGAAAAGAATAAAGGACGTAAAAAGAAAAGGAAATATCTCATACACACCTTATATTGGTCAAGTTAAAACGTAACTTAAATCTTTGTAATGAACGTAAGGATTAGGTACATAATAAGAAAATGATAATTTCTCCATTGCCGACCACACTGTCCAATCACGAATACAATACAATAGCATGAATTAAATAAATGTTAAAATTATTTTTTGTTAGAAGAATTAGATAGTGCTAATTTTTTATTAGATACGGAAGAAGGATTAGCTAGTGCTAATTTTTTTATTAGATACGGAAGAAAGATTAGCTAGTGCTAATTTTTATTAGATACGGAAGAAGGATTAGCTAGTGCTAATTTTTTATTAGATACGGAAGAAAGATTAGCTAGTTCTAATTTTTATTAGAAACGGAAGAAGGATTAGCTAGTGCTAATTTTTTATTAGATACGGAAGAAGGATAAGCTAGTGCTAATTTATAAGTATGGAAATAAATATTGATTTATTATGTATAATTTTTATATCATTCTTAAATTTACAATAAGTTAAATCCTTCCTTTGAAGATATAGCTGCTAATCATATATGTCTCTTTTCCTGGTGGTGGC
The DNA here is from genome assembly GCA_011833715.1 of Carcinoscorpius rotundicauda. NCBI lineage: Eukaryota > Metazoa > Arthropoda > Merostomata > Xiphosura > Limulidae > Carcinoscorpius > Carcinoscorpius rotundicauda. Next base: position 11,410,687 of record CM022405.1, on the reverse strand, counting down.
AGTGTAAAACTATTGAAATGTAGAGAATTTTAACGTTTACCATCCGCTAAATAAAATGTTTTTATTGTACATTTTAAACATTTTACACAAGTTGTCTTAATTGAATAATCTGATAATTGTTAACCGAACACAAACAAAATTCCTGCAAATTTTAGCTTATCTTTTAATCTAGATCTTTTCTGTTTGTTTGAATGATTGAGGTTTATATACATATTACATTCTAATTTAAATGCGTGCGTGCGTTATACATATATGTAAAGAAATACTACAACTTCAGAAATATTTTTTTCTTCTGTATTAGTTTTTCTACCGTTTTCGTGACTCAAGGATTGGTTTGGTTTGTTTTGAATTTCGCGCAAAGCTACTCGAGGGCTATCTGCACTAGCCATCCCTAATTTACCAGCGTAAAACTAGAAGAAAGGCAGCTAATCATCACCATCCACCGCCAACTCTTTGGCTACTCTTTTACCAACGAATAGTGGGATTGACCGTTACTATATAACGCCCCCACAGTTGAAAGGGCAAGCATGTTTGGAGTTAGGGAATTCAAACCCGCGACCCACAGACTACGAGTTGAGTGCCTTAACCACCACGCTATGTTATTATAGTTTAGGAAAATATTTTTTCATACTATCAAGGAAAAGTATAATTAATATGAAAAAGTATCATTTAAAGAATATGAAAATATATTTGATTTATATAAAGACTGCACTATACGTTTGTACATTTTGAAAAAATACGTATTTAATTCGACTTAAGTTTGGTTAAAAAATGGTGTTTAAATGTTTTATTATAAATTACCTTTAAAATTACAACCTGAAGAGTAAAGACTCAGCATGGCCAGATGGGTAATACACTCGACCCGTAATCCGAGGTTCGCAGGTTTGAATCCTCGTCACACCAAACATGGTCGCCCTTTCAGACGTGGGGATGTTATAATGTAACGATCAATCCCACTATTCGTAGGTAAAAGAATAGCCTAAGAATTGGCGGTGGGTGATGATAGCTGACAGCCTTCTCTCTATTCTTACAGTGCTAACTTAGGGACGCCTAGCGCAGATAGCCCTCGTGCAGCGTTACGCAAAATACAAAGATAAAAAAACCAAACCTGAAGAGTGATTATTGAAGAGAGGAAACAAAAAGAAGGAAAAAATATAAAACAGAACATGTTATTATAGTATTATTATTATTCATAATCTGATTTGAGGTTCATTCTGATTTGTTAAACTTTTGTAGCCCTTTATACCAGTCTGCTAACGTAGTTCAATTACTCTGCCTGATTTGTGGCTATTTAACCAGCCTAATTTGCTTTATTAAATCAGTTTGACATGTGGTTTATTAAATCAGGCTGATAATTTAGTTCGATTAACCTGTTCATTTTGGCTATATATGTATACAATGAGTTCTGTTGTAAAGAACATTTTTTTTTACGAACGTAATTGGACTATGTACCAGACAAAGGAGTGTGCTTGGATTGTTTAAATTTAATATTTATTTATATAAAAAAAAACCTAATTTTATATACCTAAGTAAGTTCATGGCATACCTTTCAACACATTTTCACACATTTTCTTGCAGTCGTTATAGCGACGAAAATTGTTCTTGTTACCCCGGCAACCACCGTAAACAAACTGAATGCAAGCTTGCTTGGCGGTGTCAAAATACCAACGTTTAAACAAACCACGACAAGGGCCAACATCTTTTGGCAGAATGCAAACTTCTGGAATTAATGGAATAGCTTTTTTTTGGAAAAGAAAAAAAAATGATTATACATTACAAGTGTGTTTCAATTCCACAAATTAAGGGTTAAATATATCACTTTTTAAACCTTTTCAAAAGAGCTGAAGCATATTGTTTTTGTAATTTAGTAATAATTGTATAAAAATTTACGAATGAGCAACTTAAAAACACAAAATATAGTTTGTGAGTTTTTCTGTTCGACAACGTTATAAAACTGAAAAGTAAGAGCTAGCCTTGAAAGTCAAAGTGCAATTCCAAATTTCATCAAAAATTGCAAAACATATATGTATATTTACTATCTTACTTAACGTATGTCACAACAAGTTAACATTATTATTTACCTTTAACGTTTGAAATTTGAGAAAAACATGGCGGTTTGTCTTCTTCGCAAGTGGTTTTCTGCATCAGATCTTGGTTACATGCGTCTGATTCTGAAGGGTTAAGATAGAGTCGGGTGCGAAACTTTATCCCTTTACCACATGAGGTAGTACAGGGCGACCACTCAGACCATTGAATTACCGAACATTTTGGATTCATCTATAAAAAAAAACGTTGTAGAATGTACGATTTACCTAAAGGATTGAAACAGTAAAACATTTTGAAAATATCATATAGTAATATTGTAGAATGTGCTAATCTAACTTCAATACAATTGTGCATAATGAATTTTTGAATAAAGCAACAACCTTGTTTGTTTGTTTTTACTGCATAGCTGGTTTGTTTGTTTCTTTTTGAATTTCGCGTAAAGCTACTAAAGTGTTATCTGCTCTAGCCGATCCTAACTTAACAGTGTAAGACTAGAGGAAAGGCAGCTAGTTATTGTGTCACCACCAACTCTCGGGCGACTCTTTTATCAACGAATAGTGGGATTGATCGTCACTTTATAATGCCCTCATGGCTGATAGGGCGAGCATGTTTGGTGGGATGGGGATACGAACCCCGACCCTCAAATTACGAGTCAAGTGCCTTAACCACCTGGCCAACTGCATAGCTATACAATGGGCTAGCTCCACTCTCTTTACCGCGGGAACCGAGCCCCAGATATTTGCATTGTAAGCTCGTAAATTTATTGCTGATACACGAAAAGACATCAGCAATGCTCAATATTACTCATAAACCCATAAGAAGCTTATGGTTAACTTAAACGCCTAAACCTATTATAGTGGAAGATTAATTGAAATGGAAAGCCGCTAACAAAAATTATATTTCGCTGAAATTTTATTTTAAAGAAAGCTTTAAGTTATAGTTTCGTACAGATACGCATATGTTATTGTATTGAAACCAAACCTGCGTTTTTGAGCACAAAGCTACATAATAGGCTATTTGCGTTATGTTCACCTTAAATATCAAGTCCCAGTTTGTAACGTTATAGGCTCACAAAAAAATTCTATAATCTATCACTCACTATTCAGAATTATTATATTTATTTGTACAGTACGATGTGATACTGACTTTAATCCATTGAATAACAAAACACTCTTCCAATAAATTTGTAAGCTATTTTTACACCAGTTTTACAGTTATTTACTATGATTAAATATGTTTGATTAAGCAATTATGCAAGAGTTTAAAATAAACATTTTTTAAATTCTTATTCATACAATTTGAAAAAAATCTAACAACATTATACGACTCAGCAAAACTACATATATGTATATATGAATATATATATATATATATATATACCTTTTAACTATAAACATTAGTTATATTTCATCCAAAACAGTGGTTCGATTCCTCGCGGTTGACACAGCACAGACAGCTTGTTGTGTAACTTTAAACTAAAATACACAAATGTTAAAACGGCTAAAATCTTCATCTTACTCAACTATGTTATTATATGCGTTTGTTGTGTTTTGAATGTTTATTGTAATTGAATTACAGCTTCTATCCCTTTATATTGTGGTTTTATAATGACATTAAAACAAAACATTCGGGGCTTCGAAAGGTATGTTGCTCACCTATCATAACATTAATGGTTTTGGTCAATCAATAGTATTTTCATATATGAGGTTCTAGGGATAAGAAAAGCACTACACAGTGCATATTTTTATGTGAATTCATCTTTTTTATACCGTAATATTCTTTGTTTTGATTACAAGTTGTTCAATCAATGTCACCGTAAAAAGTTTGAAATTCAGAACATTAGCAAAAAACCACCTTGGTTTTTATTGACTAAAATTCAGTTCCTTCCGAGTGTTTCTTTAATCTTAAAATGTTTAACGTTGGATAACAAATACAGCTATTTATAGTATGTTTTATTGTGAAAATGGCAATAGACTTCTGACCAAAATATACTTATAGTTAACTCGATGTTTATGGATGTTGTATTTTTATAAATACAATATGTTGTTTTTATAAAAAGAAATGAGCAGAATATTCAAAACGTAGTTTTGAGACTGTCGAATCCATGAGCTTGTAGATACCTCACAGCTTCTGGACTCTACACAGGACCGTTGCTGCAACAGCTCCTCTCGACAAACATTGTGAGCATCGAGATTCAAGTAGTATCTGTGACGAGATCGTGAACCCACTCCACACGTCATGCTACATGTCGTCCATTCAGTCCAATCACTCGTTTTACAGCTCACGTTACTGTTCGTATTAAAGAGAGTTTAGATTTAAGAAATATTTTAGATATGATATACAATAATAACTACTAAAGGTTAGATTTATGAGACACGTTAAATGTGACACACAATAATAGTTACTAAGGGTGAAATTTGTTATTTTCTTTAGATGTGATATACAGCAATAGTTACAAATATTATCGGGTGCTATTGGATGTTTGAACCTGAAAAACATTTTGTGTTCATAAACTAAATGGTATAGTTGATGAGCTGTAAAGTTCGGAAATAGCTGTATCTAATTTTGAGCTAGCTAGTACCAGGGTCGCTGATACAGAACTTTAATGTGGTTCTTTAAGTCAGATATCAGGATTAACTGGTCACTTTTACAACACACTTACAGTAAACAAAGCAAAGTGTGCTCAGCGGTTTCACATCTAAAACCATGGACCTGTCTATCAGCAGACCTATAAGTGATTATTAAGCCATTCAAATACGCTAATATTATGTAACATACGTTTTATACAACCTACGAAAGTTGTTTGATTATACTCTTTTCTCTTTCTTTCACAATATGTTTAAGATTTCGAACGTGTATTGTTTTATCATAAAAATTAAACTTTTCACTTTTAGATCTAAATGTTTCTTCTTTAAAATATCTTCAAAAAGAATAAAGTGATTCAAAGCGACTGTTTGCTGATGAGAAAGTAAGCTACCTTACTAGAGTCAGTCTACTGAGCAATGCATCATAACTTTTTCACCCTTAAAAATACAACTGTGTATATGAGTAAACATGCTGTGAGCTGAATGCAGATTAATATGTATCAGAACAGTAGTTTCATACACTAAAAGCATGATACCGTGCGTTGCTAAACAGATGGTTTATTCACTAGATATTATAACATAGCATAACCTTTTTGGACAACATGGACCTAGTTGTCCTTCACGGTTGTTCCACATTCTAAGCTAAATTAGCTCTAAATTCACACCATATAATTCATATATTTATCAAGCTCTTTTTTAAACTCATTTAATTATGCTGTCTCTACGTCATTTGAAGACAACCACGCCAACATTTATATTCGTGTTCCCTAGCAGAAACGGATTTCCGGTTGTGCGAGTTCAGAAGCTTATAAATTGGCCCCCATTAAGACCTTTGGCCCTGGGTCTAAGCTCCTTCTGGCCTCTACCTAAATACACCACTGTTCTCTAGTCATACTATTCTTACTGTTTAATATGCAAAAAGATGATACATTAACACTATCGATTCCAATTACAGTATTAAACACCTTAACCAGATTCAAACATAATTCTTCTTATTTAAAGAAAAACTGTGTTTGTGTTTTTTTTCTTATAGCAAAGCCACATCGAACTATCTGCTCAGCCCACCGAGGGGAATCGAATCCCTGATTTTAGCGTTGTAAATCCGGAGACATATCGCTGTACTAGCGGGGGGCAAAAGAAAAATACAGTTGAAATATTTCAGCTTCTCTTCGTATGACAACCCCTCCATCCCTGTCACCATTCTAATAACCATTCTCTAAACCCTTTTCAACAATTTAATGCCTTTCCTAAGATAAGGAGACCAAGACTGAACACAATATTCCAAATATGGCTAAATTATTTTGTAAAGCAGCAACATCCTTTTCACAGCCAGTATAACCCAATACCTTAACATCAGCAGCAAATTTAAGTAATTTATTGATTATTCCTTCATCTATATTACTGATGCAAATTTAAAAGAACAAATTTCCTAAGACTAAACCATGAGGTACCTCACTTGTGACATTAATCAGTTTGACTGAACTCCATTTGTAATAACCGTCTGTTTTATTCCATCCAGTAACTCTTATATTAAACTTGCTAACTTATCCTCCACAACTACAGAGAAGAATTGGTTTACAAGTCTTTTTTTATAAAGACCTTGTCAAATGCTTTGTTTGTAAACCCAAATACACCAAATCTACACCCTTACCGTCTTTTACACAAGCAGGAATCTTTTCAAAAAACATCAAAATATTTTGACTTAGTGAAACCATGTTCACTGTCCAATTAAATTCTAAACTGTATTAAATAACTTTGCAAAGCATCTCTTAACAGAGTTTCTAAAACTTTTCCCACAACTGATGTGTGTAGTAATGGGTTTATAATTACTGAGACAATCTTTATTACCTTCCTCAAAAATTGGAGTTACATTAGGTAACTTCTAATCTTTTGGTACATGATAAACATAAACGAATTTAATTTGTATTAGAAATGAGTAAAAGTATGTTTTGTTTTTACTGAAATTCACCATATAATTCATTGAGACGTTCAGGAATGAAATATATTATTCAGTAATCTCTTAAACATAAATTCTGAATGAGAATTTTAAATTTAGAATAGGTTTTATTGAAACTATTTAATATCTTTATATCTGAATTTAGGTTAATTCAATCGCTCATTTCACTTGAATTTTTAACGTTAATGGATAGGAGGACTGGTTCACACTAACTTCAGGCTAAAGACTTGTTTTTATGTAAAGTCAAACACTCGTCACTTGTACTATTTAAAACAGCAACTAACGGGAACTTAATTAAACATTTCAGTCATGTTCTCAAGCCTAAATTAAGCTTCAATTACTCTTCCTGTCATTCGTAGCGTGTAAACAAAGTATTTGCTACTCTACGCCTGAGAGGTTTGTCTTGCTGTTAAGCTGAAAGCCACATAATGGGTTATCTATATTATGCCAACCTCAGGTGTGGAACCCGATTTTGATTGTCATAAGCTCTCAAATTTATCGTTGACCCACTGGAGTATCTGCTTAAGAAGAATCACTGGAAATAAAAGTATTACAATGAGTTTTTTCAAAAAACTGTTCACAACATAGTGGTTAGCTAGAGTACTATTACATGTTTCAAAACATAGTGGATCATTAAAAAACTATTACACATTTAATAACTTAGTGGTTTGCAATAGGACTATTACAATATTCACAACATAGAGATACTCTATAGGACTATTACATTCTTCACAACATAGTGGTTCAATAAAAAGCTATTAGATATTTTACAGCATAGTGAGCAATTGCCTATTTCATAACATAGTGGTTCATTAAAGGATTTTTAGAGACTATCAAACGTTTTATTCTGCCTTGTAGACTCTATAATGAAATAAAAGTTACTATATTTAAACTGGACTGCTAGAGCATTGGAATAACAACAAACCTTTCAATTTCTAATTTACTTCTAAACATAACTTTAATACTAGTTAAATGTTTATTAAACAGAACAATAAGATGTTAAGTTTAGAAACATTAAAGTTTTAATGAATTTATTTTCAAGCTTCCTAAGATGAAATGTGTATCAAAACCATTATTGTGTTTTCTTTCTGTTTTGTGCAGTTTTTATGACATTCAAGAGCTTTACATAGAATTGAATTTTTCATATTGATGTACACGTTAGCACAGTTCCCGATATATATTTTTATACTGTAACATACTTTTTCAACAAATAACAGTCACAACAGACTTCAACACGTTGTTTACATGTGTTAAATTATATCAACAAAATAAATAAAGTTCAAATCAAAATTTCAATAAATAATGTAAATTCTCGAAATAATTTAAAAATCTCTATTGTCTTACATTCATTTCATTGATCGACTACGTTTTCCAGTTAATACCAACAGTAAAAAAGTCAACTGATAATATCACTGAGCACGTATAACTTTCATGTCAATAAACTTTCTAAAACGTGCTTAAGTCCTAGAAGAAAACCTTCAATGCAGATGTTCTAATACTGGTTCTCAGCTGAGTTTCTAATCCTGAGTATCCGTTGTTAAATCTTTTTGGAGAAAGTTAAACGATTTTTAAGTCCTATTCTCAACACTTATGTTATAAACTTTACCTTATCTACATAAATACTTCATCGTTTGCTGTACTTCATCCAAAAAGGGGTATCATACTCGTTAAAGAAACTAAGCAAAATTCACATAACATATTGATCGCAAGTTATTCGAATGGCCATCAATTCAGCAAAATCACGCAAACTAAGTTATATTAACACTGTAAGAACATTATCCAGCTTTATAGATCGTATTAGTAACAGAAAATAAACATTAATGACTGCAATACCTTGGTGAAAAAAAGCCATTCCTCGTTGTTTATTGTTATTCTTTGGTTGTTTTTTTTCTTTTTCAACGTGTATTGATCTAACGTTTGATGGAATAAAACTCAATGTACCAATAAATCAGCTATTTGGATGTATTTCTTTTAACACTTGAAGGTTCTTTGTTAACCAGTGTGGAAAGAATGGGATTAAAATGACTGTTATTAATCCTCAAATTCATGTTGAATGTTGTTCGTTCATTTGAAATAATAAAATTGCCTAATCCTAGCCACGAAAACGTATGCCTTTATACCACTTCCAACAGCCTGTACAATGAACCATGGTCAGATGCCTTGTGTGACTTTCTTCGTGTATTTCTTTGATCAATACGAAACAGGATAAAATGCTGCTCGGGTAACCACTTTATATTCTTTCAATCATTCATTGTCCTCGACCTTAGCAACTAAAGCCAAGCTCTCTTGTTAACTTTGACTAGTTGTTCGTTGCTCTATGAAAGTTTAAAAAATGTATTTTACATGGTATGACTCCAGATAATATGGTCAAGGCTTGGTCACTGTTAAAAGAATGTATCAAATTAATTACATCTGACGTCTGTTTTACTTTATGCAGTATTTAAAGCGGGATTGGATAAGACACAATGTCATTCTATTTCTCTTCAGAAGGACCCAAAACCACCACCTTATATTTAAGTACACTGTAACTTCTCAGAAAAGCAAAGTTCAATAAGTGCTAACAATAAATATTCATGCGGTAAGGGACTAGAGAATATAAACTATATTTTGCTTTAAATTTCATGTAAGAACGAGGCAGGAATAAGACAAAGCAGTACATAGATAGAGCGAATAAACCCTCTCGCTAAGTTTGTACCCACAAAGTAATCATCATAGTTTCGTAACAATATACATTTGTTTGTATTCAACTTTACAGTTTTATTATCTTTTGAACCGTGTCTAATCGATAATTCTTCCCCCAAAATTACAAATCAATCGTCGAATGTGCAGCTTACATTACCCTATCGAATGCACGACCTGTAAGAGAATGCACTTTGCAATTTGTTTGTCATTATCTTAAATATCCTAGCCTAACAAACTGCTAATTTTGGTTACATTTACAATATTAAATGAATAATACACATAAAAACCACTAAATACAGTACTTCAAACATTTTACAAATCCTTCAGCTTCCTCTCCCTCCCCTTCAAACATTAACAGTTTATCTAATTGCCTGTCGAAACTGCTTACAAAATAATAATCATAATGTTTAACCCCTACTCATCTTTACTGGTACTTTTCGTTTATTATTCACTTTTTAGCCTTTAAACTGCGAACCAACGTACATTTTTCTACATAACTTAAGGCATGTTAGAAATCAGATTATCAGAAAGATACATAAAAATATATCTTTAAGTTTTCTTAACTAGTTTAATTTGTCTCAATGACTCTTCCTATATCTCAAGAGCGTTATATTATTTTGTGTATTTATCCATTTAAATAAAATGGATATAGTCTAACTTATTCACGTGGCCTTTTAACAGAACAAAATGTTTCTTATATTTACCGTTTAAGTGCTTTGTGTGGTTTAAATTATTGTTTTATTTCAAAATGTGTTATTTTTAAACTGTAAATGCTGTCTCGAGCAGTTGCATAGGTACTATAGAATTAAGTAATTTAGGCATTATATTGTTCATATTGCATTTTTCAAGAAAGTAATAAATCTAACCTGCCTTTATAATACTTTATAATTTGTGTCACATTATATAAATTATAATAGAGTAATTATATTGCTAACTTTACTAAAAATAGTCTTATAATCTGGAAATATAAGACATAGATTATAATTCTAACAAAGCAAAGTATCACGTAACATATGCACAAGTTCCGAAAGCGAAAACCTATCTAAATCATTACTGTAAACATCAAACAAAATGTTTAATTAACTTCTTTACAATGATTTTCCTATTCATCAAAACCAATAGTTTTTATTGTAATCAATTATATATACTTGCATTATGCAACTTTATGGTAATTTGAAACATCAAATTGTCATAGTAACTTTAAACCACAATTATAGTATTGAAGTAGTTATCCATACCACAAGCAATGATATATTTCACTTGAAGAAGTTTTAGACACTCAACACAGTTTCACATATATACCATAGAATCATTACTGTCATTGTCAGAGCTACAATTACAAATTACATAGTTTATTAAAATTTACGTTCACTCATCAATACATGTGCTAGATGCACTTGAACCTTTAACAAGATTTGGTCGAAGTTGGGGTTGCAGGTGAACTTTTTTCCGAAGTCCCAAAAGCAACAAAGTTATATCTGCTTTGAGATTTGTAATTCTGGTTACAATTTTGTTAAGAGTATTACATCTAGTAGGGCTATACAAATTCAACAAAATAATGCACATTTGCACAGTTGACTGACAACCTGAGTACTGAAAGATAATTGGTTAAATTATCAACTATCCAGACTTTTAGTAGACTAACAGAACTTGATAAGTACCATTGATAGGAGAACTAGTGTTAATGTTCGTGTTAAAGTTGCATGCATTGCGTGTGGAGTCAAAAACACATTTTTCTCTTTGTATTTGATATGAACTTCAATCATATTTGCCTGATGAACAAAACTACAACACGCTGGTTAGTTTCTATCCACTTCGCCCATGTCTTCGTGCTAAGATACAACACAATTCATTTAATTTAAAAAAATAATAATTCTGTTTGCAGTGGATCCCTGAAGAATTTCCATTTTCATAGATAACAATTATTTTATTGACAGTACTTTATTCATAGGATCTCAAAACTTCTTCCATTATCTTTAGCTGAGTTTGCGAAAGTGTTATACGTAAGGCCTATTCTAGACGTATTATAACACGTGTTCAGGAAAAGGAATTGGTCTTAGAGACCATCAAAAGTGTTGAACAGTTTAATTCTCGTTCCTTTCATAAAAACCTTCAAATCAGTAAGATAGATTGTCTAAAGTTGCCCCCTTGTGGCGAAACGATACAATTATCAGTAGAGAAGACTTTTCTAATTCATAATTTAAAGAAAATGTCTTTTGCATCCTATAATACCCTGGAACGTTTATTTATGTTGTGTTTATCACAGAAGTTGTATTTTCATACCCATGTTTCTATACTTAGTGAAAAATGAAAAGATTTACGGTAATGTAAAAAAACGTTTCCGTGTCTTGTGACGTCATTATCTTACTATGCAAAAACAACCATCGATTTACTTTCATCTCAAGTGATGTTCTAAATGAATTGGGAAACTATTATGTATACGTGTATCAATAACTCTCTCAGCTACACTGGAATCAAATTCTTAGAAGAAGAGAAATTCTAGCTACTAGCCTTTTTATGCAGCTAACCGTGATATAATTACATTTCTACATTTGAGGGAAATCAGACAACCATCAGATACATAATGTAATCATTTTATTTACATATGCAAATACATTAAATATTCCACAGATATGTCATGGTCCTAATAAAGTTGTCATATGTAATAATATTCTCTCTTTTGATCGCTGCTCTTCGAAGAATTAATACATCTGTAAAGGTATCGCATGATATCGTGTTTTCCATGTTATCTAATAAATTAGGTCTACGGTTAGTTTGTTGACAATTTGAACTATAATAGCAAAGATATAATAAGCTCATAAGTTTGATTATTTTTTTTTGAATTTCGTGCAAAGCTACATAATGGCAACTAGATATAACCACTGATCACCAACTCTTGAGCTACACTTTAACGAACAAACAGTGAAATAGAGCGTAAAATTATAACGACCCCACGGCTGCAAGGGCGAACATGTTTGGGTGGACGGGGATTCGAACTCTCGAATTGCTAGTTGAAAGTACTAACCACCTTGTTATGCAGAGCCTGATTTCATATGAATCAAATAATGTTATAAATATACACTAGGGAATTGGTAGTCGTTTACGTAACTTAATTTTAATTTTAAGACCCAATTTGTAATAAAAGTTTCAATACGAAATATTTATGACGCAAGCTACACAAAAATAGACCGTGATTTATAGTGACTGCCTTTAATTCAGGGTCAGACACGACCTAGTAGTCAGAGCGATCGACTCACAATGAGCAATTGTCATTATATCTAACCGTGACGTTAAATAATAAATTATTTAAAAAAAAAACTTTTAAAAGTGCACAAACTTCTTCAATTTTTATGCATCAGATCAAAGGAAACAAGTAAATCAGAGAGGTTACGTACATGATGGGCAACGTACTTATAACCATAGTATAATAAATCAGAGAAATTAAAGCTATGTTACATAGTTTTTGTTTGTTTTTATTTGCCATAAAAACAAAATATTGGAGAATTCAAATGCAATTATTATTAATGTTAGTTGCTCGAAAATATAATTATTAATTATCAGTTAATATAAATTAAAGTAGTTACTAGAATGTATTACAGCGAAACGTTTTTCTAATTTCAAGAACACTTTATTATGCATGAGTACTACATAGGAATATTTTTCTTGCTATAAAATAACGTTATAAGTAGAATGATCCACTTGACAGTTTACTTGTATTGCTTTCTAAAAACACAATATTATGAAACTTACTTACCCTTCACATTTCATATCACAGTATTTCTTTTCTGTCAGTTGTGTGAGACATTTCATCTTCCGGGCATTTTGTTCATTGACGAAATTTCTGCTTCTAATCTGTATTCCTCGGCCGCACGTGACACTACACGAACTGAAGTCTGTCCATTCTGTCACTTCGCAGTCTTCAACCTCATAGTAATCCGTTTCTTCTGCTACGTTATCAACATTTAATATACAAATTAAGTTTCCTTTCTCCAGCTACAACAACAACAAACACATCTAAGGTCCGGTTTTAATGAGTTGTACTGTTCGCTTTTGTTTAAGTACGTATTATGAAATGTATGACCAAACTAGTTTTCATATATACGGAAGCATAAACTAAGAATCTTGCTAAGTCCTGCACATTTACGATTGTACGTGACATATACACTAAAAACAAATATAATGTTATAAAGAATGGCATCTGGATTTTCACAACCGGTCTCTGAGAATAAAATAAAACGAGCTCCTGAAAATCTTTATTTATAATAAACAATTCATTAAAATTTTATTTAATTAAAAACACAGCAGGAAATAGAAGTGATAAGATTTACTACGGGTTTGTACACATAGACACACCTTCATTTTCTTCTTAAAATTGCACATAGTTTAACTACAGACTCCAATGACATAGACAAGAGCTGGTAAGATACCTAATGAAACCCATCTTGTAAGAAACTTGAAATAGAATTACCAATTTTATTTAACAACGTTTGAGATGTAGTCAGTAATTTAAATCTTTGTTACATGGTACTCGCGACGTCTTTTTGAAATTTATACGGATCACATCTATTAAACGTAGTTGTAATTGGATAAAGTAATTCCGACTGATTATGTCCGGCCATGTAAAACCTTTACCCAAGTAAACACCCTAGAACTATGATACCAATGTTTATCAACCGGTTCAGCATTTTTCTTCAATCATTTTCCACTAATCAATTTAGTACCTGTAAATTCATCACACAATTTCTTATTTCTCGTAGCATCTCCTTTTCTGAACTCATATTTAATTCTCAAAATTTTAATTTGCTGTAAAATCTAAGCACATGTATTCACAATTCCAGTTGAAGTTCGTACAAGACATAAAGCAATAAGAATCATTCCTCTTAAGAAAGTACAGCTTATGTCTCCGGACTTTCAACGCTATAATAAGGGGTTCGATTCCCCTCGGTAGGCTGAGCAGATGGCCCTTTGTGGCTTTGCTATACGAAAAACACACACTTAATAAAGTTAGGCACTCTGGCAGTAAAGGGTAAGTTTGTCAAAACAAATTACACTGTAGCACAAATTATAAAATCGGTCACTACTCTCTTTTAAAACGCTCGATCAGCTTCCTTTATGTTTTAGATGCGAAGCTATTTTAACTTGATACTTCAGTCCATTCCATAAAGTCTTCCACAATGAACACTTTTCTAGTAACGTTCAATAACACAAATCGAACGCAGTCTGCCTGAAGTTTTCAGTAATCACACTGGATTTCCATTCAGGTTTACAGTCGAGTGATCAAATGTAAACAACATTTTATGATTCACTTTAAAAATTCTGACTAGTGAACAAAACTGCTATGGAAATGCGGTTTTATGAATTCCCCCTTGTTACAAACACATTCAACGTTCTTCAACAAACTAGTTCCACTTTATTATAAACACGTGTAGTATTCTTCAATAAAGTAGTTCCCCTTTATTATAAACACATTCAGCATTCTTCAATAAAGTAGTTTCTTAAAGTAAACTTTACTTATAGTAGTTGTTCAATAAACAAGTTCCCCTTTATTATAAACACATTCAGCATTCTTCAATAAACAAGTTCCCCTTTATTATAAACACATTCAGCATTCTTCAATAAACAAGTTCCTATTTATTATAAACACATTCAGTATTTTTAACTAGAATTACAATAACTAAAATGCATCAAATAAACTTGATTTATCACTTATATTATCTAACGAAATAACAAAGCAAAATTAGTACTCTACACGCCCTTTTAGTGTGTTTCTTTTTTAAACATGCAATTAAAGTCTTGTGTACCAATAAGTAATTAGGTACTTAAAGCTTTCAATGAAATCTGCTGATAATTTTTAACTCATCAATAATATTTTGAATATATATTTAATAAATGAGGTACATCTGCATTGTGCTTTAGTTTCAAATACAAAACATATTTTGGATAAAACAGCACTTTAAAGCCGAAACACGTCCGTTAATATTATAAAAATATTAAATAACTCATACGGTCATTGTTTTCCAACTTATGATTCAAAGCAACTTCTTTTAAATACACAATCTAACACTAACTTATTACGTAACGCAATAGCACATCCTCGAATACTTCGACAACAAAATCGTTTAGAAAAGACATTAGAAATTATAACATGGAACTTGCAAAGAAAGAGCTTTACTTTAAATTATAAGAATTTGACAAGTGTCCACCTGCACCACTATCATCGTCACTACCCTCTAATTAAAACGCCATTTATGAAAATTCCTCGCTGGTACTAGGTTTATCATAAATAAGAGTTGCCTCTTAAGTCCTGCTGCTCGTTCCAATCATTTCATGTGTTTATCGGGACTTAATATTCTTCTTGGCGCCTTAATTTAAACCTATCACAGCTATTAGGTAGCAAAGGGTCATAGGTCACAAACAGTAGATTCACAGAATATCTCAATTTGTACTTTGAGGTTTTGTTACACGAAATTTACCTTCGTAACCAAGGCAGTACATTTTTACTATCAACTTACTAGCATATTAACGTACTGTTCAGGGTACACATTCTGGCCAACACAGCCGAGGGGTTAAGGCACTGGATTCGTAATCCGCGGGTTTGAATCCCCGTCACACCAAAATGCTCAATCTTTCAACCCTGGGACGTTATAAATCTACGGTCAATCCCACTATTTGTTGTAAAAGAGTTGTCCAAGTGTTGGCGGAGGGGTGGAGATGAGTAACTGCCTTCCATTTCACCTTACACCTTACATAGCTAAATTAAGGATGGCTAGCGCAGATAGGCCTCCCTTAGCTTTACGTGAAATTCAAAACAAGGCTTTTACATTCCATGAGAGCGAGCAATTTTTTATACTTTTTACAACATAAAATGAAGAACTGGTCAAAAAACAGGTAAAATAATTCCTCTTCCAGATATTCTACGTGGAAATCACAGCTTTATTAGTGGAGTTAATTGACAGTAGTTTTGCTAAATTTTTATGTGTAGCTAAAGGTATGACAAAATCATAAATTTCTGGATCCTCAAGCAGGTTTGCATAAATAATTTAGGAAAATGTTTAAGCATGTGATGGGTAACAATGGTAACAACAGGATTAACTTGACCTAATTCATTATAAAGGAAACAACGCGGCGCTACTAAAACTTGTACACGAAACTTTTATCTTTAATGTTAACACGCTGTGAGATTTCACTACCGTCGTCATTTCCCTCACGGGGGCGTAGGTCTTAGGAATATAGCGCAAAAAATCGAAATTTCGATATTTGCAATAAGCACAAAACGGATAGCTCTTTGTGTAATATTGTGCTTAATAACAAACGAACAAAACTGAAGCAAAAAAGTTGAAACTGAAAGCTTTTAATACGATAACATCTTGGTCGATGTATAGAAGTTGACAAAGCACGCTTCGCTTTAACTGCAGGACCTAATTTGGTTAACTCACCACGAATCGTTAAATTTGAAACTTCTGGTTTCAGTGGAAAAAATACGGCTAATTTTAGCATCTAAGCAAGCGGTGATCTGTTAAATCTAGTCCTTAAAGCAAAAGCTCTTATTTTCAAGAATTATCAGAAAAAATACAAGTAGTTTTCCTAAACATGCAAACTATGCCGAAGGAACAATAAGCAGTGCGAACATACATTCTTACTTTAAATTCCTGATAAAAAATATTACACGTTTTCTTACGAACCTGTAAATACTCGTCTTTATTACAGAATCTACGTAAGACAGAAATTTTCTATCGACTTTTACAGATAGTAATAAGAAACGTACTGCTAAACACCAAATAATTATTTAATACTTTCTACATCATTTAACAAACATGGGGAAAAAAAAACTTACGTGAGTCATATCTATCCTTTTTCTCTGGATCATCTGTAAATATTTCGGTTTCTTCACAGGATTTTTCATAGAGTCTCTGTCGTGTAATTACTAACTTCGCTACTGGTTTCATAGGAAATCCAGTGGGGTCAAAAAAGGGAGATTGTAGGCTATTTGGGTCATGTGATGTTATTCTCTTGATCTTATCTTGTGGTATTGTAGGCGATATTTCCGACTACAAAGGACATGAACCAATAAAGAATTAAACCATTTCATAGGTTAAAGAGGTTTAATAATCTCGCACGCAACTTGATTGACTCTAAAATGAAAAGTCAGCCCAAATGGTGTTTGAGCTTATATTTTGAGCCGCTTTAGCTAAGCTGGTTTGATGAGCTTTGTTACTGAACGAAAGTAATGGTCGCAGTGTTCTACAACAAAAAAGGTTTTTGTATGAAACATTTGCGGATATTTCTAATTAGGAAGTCATAAGTGTTCTGGCCTATTTGTTTCAGTACTGTTATGGTGTAAAACGCTTTCAGAAATCATAAGCTTGAACCTTATAACTCCACTTCTGATAATATTTTCGTGACACAAGATGTTTAAACTGATTAAAGTAGGGTGTATTTATATATATATGAGAACGACTAGCGCAGAAAACTCTCGTGTAGCTTTGCAAAAAATTCAAAACAAACTAAAAACCAAACCACATAATATATATATATATATATGTGCAAAGCTACACGAGAGCTATCTGCGCTAGTCGTTCTCAATTTGCCAGTGTAAGACTAGAAGGAAGGCAGCTAGTTATCACCACCCACCGCCAACTCTTGCGCTATTCTTTTACCACGAATAGTGGAATTGAACGTCACATTATAACGTCCCCACGGCTGAGAGGTCGATCATGTTTACTGTGACAAGGATTCGTACCCGCGACCCTCAGATTACGAGTCGAGTTCTTTAACCACCTGGCCATGGTTGGCCATTTTGTATGTAAATGGACTTCTTGCATTTGTATGAATATCTAACTTTAAATACAAATGATAAGTATCTATGAACTTTTTCTACACTCCTTCCACCGTAGAAATACTCACAATTGATATTTTATTTCTGCAATTATAAGCCTAATTTACATTTAAAACCACTAAGCTTCGAAACTTTGTTGTTGTTGTTTTTTGCTTATTTCAGTAATCTAATGCTTAATTTTAAGTGAATAACTTAATTTATTCTGATTGTACTGTAAATAAATAATATTTATTCAATAAAAAAATACATCGTAAGGTTTTGTGTAATGAACTAACATCAAGCCAATAATTTATCTTCCTGAATTGAAATTAAAGCTCATATTTTCAATCTTATTGTTTTATAGTTCATGAGTAGTATACAGTTGTAACTAACAAAAGCGACTAAACAATAAATTAGATAATTTATCGTTCCATTTCTATAGTTGGTGCATATAAGTAGGTGTGGACTATTCTCGGAAGAATGAATTTTAAAACTTGTTCTATCTTAATTCGTTTAATTAAATAACGATCCCAATGGCACGGCAATATGTCTGCGGACTCTAGAAACTGGGTTTCGATACCCGTGTTGCGCAAAGCACGGATAGCCCATTATGTAACATTCTGCTTAATTCTAAAGAAATAAAATAATTATTTCGATAGAATAATATGGTTCAAGGAATAACTTACTAAGTAGGATTGTCCGTCATGTATTCCAGCGTCCCAAGGATAAAGATTCATAACCTTATTGGTTATCCACGAACAATTCTTCAGGCACAGTTCCAGAGCACTGACTCCAACAATCCAATCAGGACTCGGACTTAGCTTGCTCAGTAGCGACATCAAATGGTGTTTTTTATCCACACGAAATACCGCAAATGTCTTTCCGTTTAAGTTTGGATGCCACAGCCCTCTAGCTTTGATAATAGTCCGAATTTTATCTGACTGCGAAAGAAAAGAGAGGGGATAAGACAATGATTACATTTAACAGTTACAATTTGTTTAGAAAGTAAATATGACTGTATAACTGATCACGAGGGAAACCTTCTATGTTTTATACAATTATTAATATCTAATTCTTAAAAGAGTTAACATTCAATAAATAATTAAATTTCATTAGAACATCATCCAAAGAAAAAGTAGAAGTGTCACACTTAGTAATCATTATGTTGCTGTTTGTTAACTATTGCTAAATAAAATATTACTTCTCGCCTTATGAGTTCACGTGTCGTTAAAGAAATAAAAAAACACCTTTAAACGATTTATACAAATTTAATGAATGCGTTCCATTAAAGAAAATATCATCTTTGGTATTAGAACGTAAAACAGAAGCAGTAACATTGTGTTCATGTGTTTTAAGTAAAGTTACGGAGAAGAATCGCTTCAAGCAATCTATACAAAACTAAGAAACATGTTGAGTTAGAAAAATAGCACATTTATCATTAAGATGTAAAGCAGAGATAATAACATTTATGTTTTTGACAAATTATTTTTTCAGATAAAATACTAAGCAAATAGTACAATACTTTATTTATCTAACATGGTTTCTTAGCAAAAAACGGGCACAAAAGGACAAAATAATGTGTTTTAAAACAAGAATGTGCTTCCGAAATCAGTTTGTTGCCTGAATTTATACTTGTAAGAAACGTTAACAGGACAAAAGTAATGACGTTTTAGTTCAAAGATTTTAAAGTGTTTCTATAGCGAGGAAGGCATCACTTAATAAATATCTTCACTGCATTCAAGACAAAGCTGTATATACAACTCACTACGGATATTTTGACATTTTGTGTTAATACATAAGGTGGCAAACACCTATTACAACGTTTCTCAAAGTGTGGGGCAATCGGTCCCAGGAATGCAAACTACTAGGGTTAAGTTAATAGTTTAATTATACAAAATTAGACGTTTTAATATATTTCCTATTAATGAAAATAAATATGTATCATTTTAATGTTTATCCATGTGTTATATCTCGTCACGAAAAAAATGACGTAATGCATTATGCGATAACCAATGGATTGTGTGCTATTGTTAAACTATATCACAATGTTCACATCCAAATATAGAAGTAAATCTATCTAATATTACATTATTACAGATACTTCAAAACTGTTTTAATATTTCTCTGTTTTCATTACTCGTCTTTCCACACTCATGATTCCTTGTTCAATATTTTTATTAAAATATAACGAAAAAACTTCTTTATTAAATGGTTTGTATTGAGAAATGCAAAGAAGGTTAAAGTACCTATTTACATCTTCTCTGTAAAACGTATTAATTTCACGTCACGTGCATTTATACAGTCATGTTAAAACACAATATAAAGAACAAAACACTTAATTCATAAAAATAGTCAAGTCAGACTAAAGGGGCCATATATAATGTTGAAATGGTTAAGTAAGACATAATTGGAAGGTTTTCTTGGTCCCCCTTTTACATTCATGATGGTACCAATCCCTGTTGGTTTTTGAAGATATATAATGTTTAGATTTTTTACGTATTTATACATATTTATATCACTTGGTCTGTTTTTCGTATACCACTTGATTACAAAGCTTGCTATTTTACGAACGTGACCTTTAGTAACTTGAATCTTTTATCGTAGATGTTTTAATGTGACCAGGGTCATATTTTTTAACGTAACAGTTTTTGTCAGATATCATAAATTTATGTTTTAAAGTGCCTGCTTTCCATAACGTACTTATTATAAATTATTTAGATAAACTTGTTGTTAGAAAATTATATATTTATTTTATAGGCTGATATGAAGGACAAAAAAATTGGCTCATTCTCTTTCATGATTGTTTAAATACAATAAATATTAACATTTGTAATTCAGTTTAACCAAAGAAGTAAAAAACAATTAAAGGTATTGCTAAAAAATAACCTTATCATCTTCCCGAACAACTGTTACTAATAATCTTAAAGTTTCACACAAATTTAAAGATATTGTGCAGTAATAATTTCAATAAATTTTAAAGTATTGAAACCAGTTGTAATCCATAGTTCACATTAATTTGCACAAGGTGATGTGCCCACGTAGTACGTACGCATTTATTTATTGTGTGTTTCTCATTCCGTATTTTACATTAATCTGCACAAAGTGGTTTGCCCACACAGTATGTACGTCTTTATTTACTGTTTTGTATTCCACAGTTCACATTAATACAACCTGAAGACACAATGTATGTAAGTTATTAACAATAATGACAGTTTAGCCATTTTTTCATGTTCTACAGTTCGGACTGTTTCAAACCCAACTATCACTATTTTCAGTTGCTATGCTTTACTCGACCATTACTTCACATATCAAATTTAAAGGGAATTCATTACGAAATAAACAAGATAGAAAATATCCATCTTTTAATAAAGTAATTCCTTTTTTATTTGCACCGAAAGCACGGTAGGCTCAACATAGCTAGATAGTTAGGGCATTTGACTTGTAATTTGCGGGTTCGAATCCCCGTCGCACCCAACATACTCGTCCTTTCAGATCAATTCCACTATTCGTGGACAAAATAGTAGCCCAAGAGTTGGCGGTGGGTGGTGATGACAAGCTGCCTTCTCACTGCTAAATTAGGAACGGCTAGCGCAGATAGCTCTGGTGTCTTTGCACGAAATTCAAAACAAACCGAAAGTGCGAAAACTTTATTCAATATAAAACATATTTAACTTTTAGGAATTTTTTTTAAAATTTGGTGCACTGTTAGATCTTTACAACTTACAATTAGGTCTCCAATGTGGTTAAAGTATAAGACATACGTGCAAAGTTATACAATAAAAACTGCTCAAACATGACGCCTACGCGAAAAGTCACATGAGCTATTGGTCTGATTGTTTTTAATACAGCTTCACCTAAGAGTAAAGGTTGGACCTTTTTGGATTTCTTGTTATTCGGATTGAAGTTGGCTGATTTAGAGTAGCAAAATTATAGGTTAAAAGCACGAATAGAAACATAAGTATTAGTTAGACCAATTAAACTAGCCTATCAGTTTCTAGCTCAGAATCAAACTGGCAGACACTTATTATTCATTGCCTACTTTTAAGCACAAATTTGTTAAATTTTATAAAATTCTCCTAATTAAAGAGAGTTTAACGTGACGTGAAATTATCTTAGACAATTAGTGTAAATAATGATGCTTCATACGGCTGTACCACGTGCGTAGGGTGATCACAAGAAACTGTTATTTTAGTTTCCATAGTGTTACTATAAAGGAAGCTATTAACACTGTTTTAGAGAGCAAAAACTATCACCATATATTTCAAACACTCTGGTTGGTTCTATAATGTATAGATTTGTTCCGAATAATATGGTTGTGATCCTAAAACTAATGTTTGTCACTATCGAGCGTCAATTCCTTACTTATTTTTGTATGTATTGACAAAAATCAGAATATTTAATCAAACACACTTTAGGTGTAAAAAAGTGCAACCCGAAAATAACTAAGCCGCGTGAAATAAACATTGACGACCAAACTTATAGTTACATTTATGACTTTTACAGAAAATATTAATTCATTAATTAGTTAGTCTGCGAATTTTGTTTTGTCCAACATCTGGTCCCAAATTGAACCTGAATTTTAATTATAGCTGTATCATCATTATTTTGTACCGTAGGCTCCCCAAATAAACATAAAATACTGCGACACTTCTCATTGACTATATCATATGTAGCACTACCAGTCACAAAACAACTTTGATGAATGACACTTAGAGAAAAGAAGTTATCTCCAGCTTTTATTTTGTTCTTGAAACGAACGACATTTTGAACTAGCTTCTTGAAATACTTTTCAAGAAGTATTTTGAAATACTTCTTCTATAGGAATTGACAAAAAAACAGTTAAAGTCGAATTTATTGGGAAAAGTCCATAAATACCAGCTTCTAAAACTACAATGTTTACATTGTTCACTTGAAAAAAAAATCGATCTTAAAAACACAAGCTTTAAGGTTATGACGAATAGCAATTGAGTGTCGTTTTCTGAAACGTTGGTCATTCGGAAGGTTCAATAATCATACCTCAGTCTTCAGTTCAGATTCAAGTTTTTTTGTGGTCCCTACTTCTGCCAGCTGGCGTAAGCCCCTAGAAGCATAACCACTGTATTCCCACATCCGGAAATCAGCCGTATGAGAAGAACCGATAATGTCCGAAAACTGTGGTAATAATTCGTCTAAAAAATAAATTCATACACTTAGAAGATCTTTATTATAAAATTTTCGCTTGGGCCCTTTTCTTGTTATAATTATAAGTAATAAATTAAGTATCGTTCTACAGTCTAAACTCATATTAATATATATGTATGGAGTGAAATTTCGAAAAACACATGTGAGAGTAGAAAAATTTAAATTAATTAGTCGATGAACACAAATAACATGAGTGTATAACCAGTACTTTTAGCATACGAATAAACATACTAAACGGAAATTGGTTGGTAGGAAATTAAATCTTCAAAATCGGACAAAAATGAGAGAAAAACTGATTTTTATTTACAAACCAGCAATTTGATATTACAGATACAGTTCCTAAACCTGTGCACAGTTGTTGGCCGTTAAACCTTAAACTGAGCTTTACTGGTGTTTATACAGAATCGTGATGAATACGAGAATATTCATTCCTTCAAGGTAAGGCTTGGTGGCTGGCGTGTATGGACTATTAATCCTAGGATTTATGGTTTTTAAGGTCCCGTTAAACTAATAACACATTAACAGTTTAGATCGTGGATGCTCTATAAAAGTGACAATCAAATTCCACTATTTGGTCAAACAAGAGTAATACAAGAGCTGTTGATGAATAGTGTTGATTCTAGTTTATCTAAACCAGATAAGAGAAATTTTAGAATTAAAAAACAACGAAACGTTATGCTTACTGGATGGAAAGTCTTTCGGGTGTGTATGTCGAGACCATAACCCTTCAAACGAAACTTCATATTTGGCTTCGTCACAAACACAACAGTCTTCAATGATATCTGGCTGTTCGTCTTTCCTTTCTTGTTCTGTAAACCATGCTCTAAGTATCAGCACCAGTCAGTAAAAATAGATAAACAAACCAACTTTTCCAATTTATCATTTTTCAACACAACACATACATTCATCCAACTTAGTCCACTCAGGTTTTTTTTAATCTGAATATTTTGTTAACTTCAATAACATTAATAACAAAGTAATTTGATCCGCGTACGCATACAATACATATTTATATACATATGTATATCTGTATGTATACACATATAGAGAAATAGGTACATACACACACACAAGTCACATCAACAACAGTCTTTACCCAAGTATTTGAAACAAAAAATTAATTGAACTTAAAAGAATCTACATATTACTCTCTTCTCAAGAAAAACAAACAGTGCTTTGTTCTAGCTTCTATCAAGTAACTACACGTGTATCTAGGTATCTAGTATCAACCACTATCCGGAAATAAGTGTCAGCAAAAGACATAATTGTCCTTTACACAATTAGGCCTGGCATGGCCAAGCGCGTAAGGCGTGCGACTCGTAATCCTAGGGTCACGGGTTCGCGCCCGAGTCGCGACAAATATGCTCGCCCTCCCATCCGTGGGGGTGTATAATGTGACGGTCAATCCCACTATTCGTTGGTAAAAGAGTAGCCCAAGAGTTGGCGGTGGGTGGCGATGACTAGCTGCCTTCCCTCTAGTCTTACACTGCTAAATTAGAAACGGCTAGCACAGATAGCCCTGGAGTAGCTTTGTGTGAAATTCCAAAACAAACAAATGGTTCAGCAGCTCAATTCGCCAATTTTGTAGCTTGAGCTAAAGCAGATAGACAAACTTAATAAGAAACATAAAAATATTAATTTACCTTTTAGCTAAATCAATATTTTGTGATTTTTTTTTCAATGTTCCTAAAATCTCGAGTTGACTGAAAATGAAAACAATGTTTGTGCGCCTCAGAAAGTAGATCTTAACGACTGCATTTGGTAAAAGTATTGCACTTCAAGATTGACACCAGAGTAACCAAATGGCTTGTGAGCTAGATGGTAAGTCCCATAAGCCATACGGTTTGCGTATTGTTGCTAGAAAATCATGAATTGACGGTCAAATCTCACTATTTAACTAGAATAACACAAGGGATGGTGGGACTCTTGACTAGCTGCTTTTCTTCCAGTTTATCGCTTCAAAATTATGGTTATTAGCGTAGATAGTCTATGTGTAATTTTGTGTTAAAATTCTGAAACTAACAAACAATAAATATGAACTTCGTGTAACTGTCATTATTATTAAGTTAAAAATCATATGATTTTTGCCTTTTTACTGTTTTATTTGTAGCCTCTATATTCAGATACAATGCTGTAATAAAATATTTGTAAAAAGGTACGTTTTCGGAAAAGGGCATGGTGTGGCCTAGAGGTTAACAATCCGAGTTACGGATGGAAAGTTCAAAGTTTCCAACCTCTAAACCCGTTCCGCGCTTTTTGGACTATGGATTCGTTATAATAGTTGCAATCATCCCCTTTATGTGCAGCCTGAAACAGCCCTTATTGTGGCACTTGCCACTAATTAAATTCATTTTCCTTGGACAGAAGTTTAAAACTAGTGACAGCTATAATTCTAGCTTGGGAGTCTTTGACCTGTTTATTTGATAAATTTCCGCACGAAATTCCGGCTGAAAATACCAAATTTCTAAAATCATCTACAACTATGAAAAACAACAACTAGTATAAGCAATTTTTCGAGTGTTATCAATAAATATCTTTTGTTTCAAGATATTTAAATGCATAAAAACAAAAAATCATGTTGGGGTTATCCTGTCTTCACTCTAATAGGAGCAAACTAATAATTACTGTTAAAGTACAGGACTAAGTCGAACGTTATATTAAAGCGATTTTGAGTTTGCTGATCGCCAAATCATGTAATAACCATATCCAAGTCATTATGAAAGAGCATGTCTCAGTAATACATTTTGATATTGTTTGGCGTTTTACATGTTGTTTTTGACAAAAAAAAACTGGTACGGTATTTAACAACCCTTTTCGATGTTAAATATTCATACAGTTAGATCATAAAGATGTATCCTGATTGGGAGGATTTCAAATACCCATATATACCTTTTACTTAATGAGATTAGTAAACAAAGGGATATGAATCCGTTTGAGGCATCAAAACCAACAAAAAAAAGAGGCCTAAGAAAAGCTATATTTCAGTCGTTTTAAGGGGATTAACAGGTGGGAATCCACAAACACTAAAGATAATTGGCAAAGGCTATCTGCAGACAACAATACTTAAATTTATCAAGAAGTACGTTGTACTGAAAATAAATAGACATAAATCACGTGTACATGAGCTGTTTTCACAATATAGCAGGTTCAACCACAAACAACTTCAAGTAGTTGGAGAATAAAAGTTATTATGATATTCCATGTGAAGACAAACAAGTCAAGTGGACGAATACGGAGCGCTGTACACTAGATGTATTATGCATAGCTTGCAGAGGAAAGAGGTATTCTTTGAACATGAAAGCCTTTGGCAACGAGAATTATGGAGATATTGTTAAGGTAAATAATTGTGTGGAAAATCATGGGAAGACGTCACAACATAGACTGTAACGATGTGGAAGTGTTTTAAATCGTTTTAGCATAGCATACTCAGCCTTTATAGCACAGTTACACTTATAACTGAGTCCAGCTGTTGATGTGACCTCAAATCATACTAGTTTTATTAAGTTAAATCATTATTTGTTTCTAGCAAAGCTGGTAAAACTATCTGCTGCTGTCCCTAATATTTAAATACCGATCAAGGTAAAGGAAACCCCCTGATAGCACCCAACACCAACTCTTAACTCTGCTCTTTACGAAATAATAATGCGATTAACTGTAACGTTATAACGATCTCTTTGTTTGAATAGGTGGGAATGTCCAGTAACTGGTTTCAATCTCTTAAAATACAAACTGAGAGTTGAGCACCTTATACACCAAGTAAAGTTAAGCGTGATGGTAAAATAGTTTCACTTTTAAAACAGCTGTTTTGGTTTACTACTACGTTGGTTGGTTTGGTTTCAATTTCGCGCAAAGCTAAACGAGGATTATCTGCGCAAGCCGTCCCTAATATAGCAGTATAAGACTAGAGAGAAGGTAGCTAGTCGTAAGCATCCATCGCCATCTCTTGGGCTACTCTTTTACCAACGAATAGTGGGATTGATCGTCACATTATAATACCCCGACGGCTGCGACGGGGATTCGAACCCGCGACCATTGAATAAAGATTCGAGTGTTTTAATCACCTGTCCATGTCGAGCCACTACGTTGGTTGACTAAAGTTTACAGCATATTTACTTTTGAAAACTAAACATACTAAAAAGAAAGTACAATTAATGATTCCTTTTTGGGGGAGATATCAGTTAACTTACCGTCTTCACATAAATTTTTAGTCAAGCCTCCGTCGTCCATGTACCAAACATCTTCGTTTTCTACAATTGTCGCTCTGCAAGATATAAATATCTTATAAGTATGCAAACAGTAGAGGTAGATATACATCCATTCTTAGAAAGTTCTCTACCGTACAATTAAATAGCCTAGTAAAAGATTTATGGACAATAAACATTTCACATAAGTTAAAGCTTAGCAAGTAAAAAAAAATAAATCCACTCTGAGTTACGCTTACTCACAAGTTGGTTTTAAGTTTTACGCTTTTCATGGTTCTTTTTCAGGAAAATTTAAAAAATAATTTTTAAGTACCTTTTATGACCTTAGTGGATATATTTTTTTTTAACTCTTTTTAATAATAGGTTTCTAAAGGAGTTTAACTAGATGCGATCGATGAGATGTATTACGGTAGATAGCTAGGTTCTATTGACGGAATTTTATTACGAGATTATGACTTACTAACACTTGACAAGCCTGAATCCACCAGTATTTGTAGAAAGTTAATTTCGCCTTATAAGAATGACAATCCAATCTGGTATTGCTCTTGGAATTACCTTATCTATTGTTATCCGTCTTAAAATGATGGTCAGATTACACACTACTGCACGACAACGCAATTTATATTGTAACAAGCTTCTGCGCAGAACAGCGAAGTCAATCCTAGATCACAGATCTTGACAAATATTTCTCAGTCCCTTTTCTGCACGAAAATTTCACTTTCCATATTTAAATAGTCTCCCAAAAAAACAACAACAAAAGTCAGTGAAGTTGTATTAGAAGACTTAACGTGTATACAGTCGAACAAGATTAGTGTGTTTGCACTTTTCTCAACCATCCTTCCCATGAAAGCAGTTGTTAAATTTTAAGGAAAAGTGTGAGTCTTTGATTTTAGAGTCTATTTCAAATTGCTGTTTATCTTGTTAATGGTTTCAGGGCATACAGCCAGTTTCGTTGCAGAGGATCTTTTAAGGAGGAAACTCTTTTTCATAGTAACAGTCTTACTTTGTAGAGAAACTCTTTCTCTGTATTTTGTGATATTGTAGTTTTTGTCCTATGGAAGTTTTCTACTTTAAATTCTTGTATTTCATACATCACTTAACGACCTCGGTATACAAATGTCCTTCCTTGTTTAGAGTTACGGCTTAGTCTTCCAAGAAAAAATTAAAACGTTAAAATTTGGGGTTCGATTCCCCTCGGTGGGCTGAGCAGATAGCCCGATGTGGCTTTGCTATAAGAAAACACACATATAAAAATACTCCAAGAAAAATTTAACTA
Organism: Carcinoscorpius rotundicauda; assembly: GCA_011833715.1. Classification (NCBI taxonomy): domain Eukaryota; kingdom Metazoa; phylum Arthropoda; class Merostomata; order Xiphosura; family Limulidae; genus Carcinoscorpius; species Carcinoscorpius rotundicauda. Next base: position 11,381,943 of record CM022405.1, on the reverse strand, counting down.
ATGTAATAATAAGCAATTCCCTTTAGAAACTAAGTAAAATATTACATATACTGAAACTTTTAAAGCTTCACTGACAAACAATAAAGTATTGCATGAACAAAGAGAATCTGACAAGATAACTGTATATGGTTCCTAAAAACAACAAAGATACAGAAATATATAATTTTTAATGAACAGTACCCTTCCTTCTTAAGAGCTGAATATGGTTTTTGTTTCACTGTTAAATATGCATCTTTAAGAATAAAACCTAATTATCTAAATCAATCTAAAAATAAATGGAAAAATATATTACAAAGTTTTCATGTATTACCGTCCATCTGTATCGATATTGTTTGTAAGGGATATTTAACACCATATATCATTAATAGTGATACATTCACAATCGAAGAGCACAATGCAAAACAAATCACAAACTTTTTTCAAAAAATTAATGGTGGTTGCTTCAAAGGTATGTGTGTTAATAAGTGAAAAAGATAACCCACTATATCGCACAACAATAAAAAGAGGATAAAAGTATGAACAACACAGCTATGGATAGTCTTAAAAATTTATCTACTATAAAAAGTAACATAAATTCGTATTTTGCGCGCCATACCCATGGTGATACGTTCTGGAATAGTGCTGAAAATGACACGTATAGGGAAATCATCATGACCGTATTTTGAGTGATCCTTCGTGTAAACTGGGAAAATTATAGTTACAATGTTGTGATTGTGAAGACGTTAGTTTGTAACAAGTTTCAACTTAACATTAAAAGGATTTAGTTATGTTAGTAGATTGCATGTGACTGTCTCCTGCAGCATTTACATCTAGAAAAGACTGTCTGTTCTAGAAACGATCAAATGTGTAATCAAAAGGGGAACCTGGTGTTGTTTGAACTTGGTTGTCGTAATAAACACAACATATGGATTGTTGGAGTAAAAACGCAGATGTTTAATGATGAAACGTAGTAAGACCGTAAAGTAATGTCAGGGGAAAATGTTGTAAATAGTTAATCTTACGAAACATTTATATTGCGAAAGACAAACCCAAATTAGACTAGTGTTAATGAAAAGAGCTGTTAAACATTTTTAATGGTTCTCTGAAGCGGAAGAGAATTAGGTCCGGCATAAATTATATCAGTCGTGCCCAAAGCACAACTTAGACTTGAATACGTGACAGAGATATACGCAATGCGATACCGTGTGAAAAGTTAATTGTATTAAATCCAAAGGTGTCTTACAAAGAAGGTACGTGAGTAAATCAAAAAGTTATATACATGTAGTACGTAGTTTCAAATGTGAACAGAACCCTAAACATGGTACCACATACATGGCATCACACACAGAAAAACCAGTAGAATAAGTATATAAACTGCAGATATTGCGTGCTTTTTACGAGAATGGTCTTTTATAAAAGAGATTACAAATACAGGACGAAATGAAAGAGAAATATTTGTGGTGAAGGTCAGGAGCTGGATATTTGTGTTTATACTGTACATCAGACTATAAATTTCCACAACAAGCACAAATGTTTCTTGTGCACAGTTAAGAAAACCATTATTTTGGCTATTGTCAGAGATATTGGACATTTATTTTCTAGATTAGAGCATTATTACTGTACGTAGGTATATGTGTTGTAAAAATTCATTCTTGGAAAATACATACAGTAAGATTAACTGTATAAACTGTTTCTGACACTTGATGCAATAGAGTGTAATAAAACAAGGATGTTTAATAAAGTCTTATCACCAGCTAGTACCAAGCCCACATTGTAACATTTCTGCGTATTTAAATAATAATGGACAATTAGAGTCTCATTTAAGGTACCAAAGAGCTCTTTCATCAAGTTGCCACATGCCTGTAAATCATTATTACTTTGCAAAAGTGCACACCCACTGAGTCTTGCACTGTTCTCAAAATTAAGAACATTCATGTCCGTAAAAGTGGGATGTGGCATTGTACCATTTCAACTGAACAAAATATCCAAAGGTATCAGCTAAGTCGTTATTAACAATTTTCTGCTACCAAACATTGAGTTCCAACACAAATTGATAGGGAGCTTTCATTTCAAATTACACAGTTTCCCTTACTCGGAATTGTTTGCAAATGGATAATATATGACTGTCTTTTATGATGATGATACATTTATCTACAACAAGGGAAGAAATACAGTTTCCAGTGCATAATGATTGTTTCTTAAAAACGTTTCGTTAAATTGTTCTTTAATGATTTCACTAAAAAAAAACTTGTATAAACATAATGTTGATAACACAAATATTACACTTTTCTTCTCTTGCTCTTTAAACCATCAGATCAAACAATGACTTTCATATTTTTCAGACATTTAAAATATTTTAAACATTTCTTTAGACTATGAACATAGACAAATTATATATTTAAACTAACACCAAAATACATATATTTAGTAACTTTTTACTTATTATTATGCTTTCTGCATAAACATCAAATGACGCAGAGCGCAACCATGAGAATAACAACAGGAGCAGCTAAACATTGTTTTGGGTTTGATTTTGGCAGTGTTAATACAAAACAAAGGATTCTAGCAAGCCAGGCGCTCTTCTGATCAACCACTTTCGTATCTCACACACTGCATCACCACTTTAGAGAAGGCGAACGTCAAAATACGTGGGAAAAACAGAGCTACTTAAATCAAATTGAAATTGGCATTACAACTAGAAACACCTTGAAGAGATTAATGGAGAGAGGAGAGTCCTTGTCAATGCCAGGTACATCTCCTCAAGTGAAAATAACAGTGTAAGTAACATTCAGTATATGGTGCTAAGGGTAAAAGCAATTATAGTGAAAAACTAATTTAAGATATGAGCGTATACATGTAAATATATAAGAATTTGTGTGTGTATATGTATCAGTGAGCGTGTACTGATGTTTTCTTCCCCCTTAGTTTAAATATCTGTTTTCACTTTCATTTCGTCTTCATATAAGTATCCTTCACACTGTTATATGTTACGTGTTTTACCTTTCACACACATTATCAACCTCAACTAATATCCGTAATTAGCCTTACAGTAACACTGCTTGTGGTAATGAATGAATTATTCAGTAACAGTATGTGACATTTTGTCTTTTTATTGAAATATATTTGATTAGATATCTCTACGAAGTTATTTTAGTTACAGTAATTTTTATTATTTTTGTTTAACCTAAATCAGGCCTTTTCTATTTCATTATTTCTTCTTTATTTGTTTATTCGGTTTTGAATTTCGTGCAAAGCTACACGAGGGTTATCTGCGCTAGTTGTCTCTAACTTAGCAGTGTAATACTAGAGGGAAGGCAGCTAGTCATCACTACCCACCGCCAACTCTTGGACTACTCTTTTACCAACAAATAGTGAGATTGATTGTAACATTATAATGCGTCCACGGCTGAAAGGGCGAGCATGTCTGGTGTGACGAGAACTTTGCTTAAAAGTAGAGTTTTCTCTACAGGTACCTTCTGTAGAGTCATATCGTATGATGGTAGGTGGTAAGGTACTTAGATCATAAGCTCAAAATTAGAGACTGTGATAGATAACCTTAGTAGCAGTGCTATAAAAATAAAATTCGAATACAGAATTTACACTCTTAAATTATTCTTATTATTGAGGAGCAAAATATATGTTATTATTAATTCATTATGTGGAAGTGTTGTTTTAAGAGTTTCACCTATATAATTGTTTATTCAGAAAATTCTCATAATGGATGACACGTTTTCTTAAATACATCAAAAATATATGAAAATATTGTGTGTTAAATCTTATCCAAACACAAAATACCGTTGGAAGGTTATTCGCTAGTATTTAATGATCTGATCAGTGTTATTAAGGGAAGATACCATATTGAGGAACTGAAACTGTTTGCAGGCAATACGTCCAAAAGATGACAAAAATTAAAGAAAACTTACTTGAACCCAACACATCCAGACAGTGAAGGTGGAGCTGTCCACATCACCTGAATCTCAGATTTTGGAATGTTTGAGGTCTGGACGATTGCATGAGGACAGTCATCAGAGAACTTAGACAAGCCATCTCCGTACAGCTATCGTATGACGAACGTGAAAAGATGTATCGTAAATACGTAAAACATACACTGTGGTTAAAATAATAAAACATAAATGAATTAACGAATCCATTTTATTACTGTACTAATCCTTTAACTCATACTCACGTATATAGATGAACATATAAAAAGCGAAATTTAAAAAATATTTTTTTATAATTCTAGACAGTCCAGATTAAAACAAGGATTAAAAACGCATGCGTAGTCTGACACAAATCCCATTTTAAAAATGTATCTTGAGCTAATTATCACGAAACAGTTGTCAAAAATAAAATGTTGTTGATTAAAAGTAAAAAGAATATGGATGGTATTGGGTTCGATTCCCCTCGGTGAGATCAGCAGATGTCCCGATGTGACTTTGCTAAAAGTAAAACGCACATGAATGGTATAATAAAAATCATATTACTAACAAATTCTTCTTAATTAAAAATGAAATTATCATTACTTATTTCATGAGTAGCTCTAAATTCAACAAATAATAGTATTTTACAACAGGTGCAACACGAAGGTATCATCATTTTCCAGATATTCATACAATACAAAATTATTTGAAAACATTGTGATTTAAGGCCTAATGGTACTCTTTTCTTAATGTCTATCTGACATGAAAAATAGTACCTACTTCATTTTTCACACTATTCATATTAACATTAAAATATGAATTGTTGTCACTGATATTTACATTAGCACCTTCGGCCAAATATACAAAATGTTCTCAAGTATCTTGGCCTGGCATGGCCGAGCGCGTTAAGGCGTGCACTCGTAATCGGAGGGGCGCGTGTTCGCGCCCGCGTCGCGCTAAACATCCTCGCCCTCCCAGCCGTGGGGGTGTATGATGTGACGGTCAATCACACTATTCGTTGGTAAAAGAGTAGCCCAAGAGTTAATGACGATGACTAGCTGCCTTCTCTCTAGCCTTACACTGCTAAATTAGGGACAGCTACCACAGATAGCCCGCGAGTAGCTTTGTGCGAGTTTCCAAAACAAACAAACCTAAGTATCTTTATAACATATATATATATATAAATAAGTGACAATACCGACTACCTGTTGTTTCATCACACGCATTAAAAGAACTCCGTTCATGTAGTGGAACCATTAGTGATTTATTGAATGGCCAACTGCAATAGATTGATAAAGAGATAGTAATTCCTCTTTAGAGTTATAACAGTTTTCAATATCCACAAAGGGCGTCACAAAATACTCGTCATTGGATGTCTACTTTTGGCGAATAAATCATGTTTCTTCTTTTTAACCCTTAAACGGCGGTCATCATCAATAAATGCTATTACCTACAACATTCCCGTTGTTTAATGGTTTATAAGGTAAATTAGGCTTATATTAACTCCCCTTATATTTATTTTGAAAATAAGCTATAAACTTATTTTTGACATTATTTCACAATTATTCACTCCTAGAGACAAAATACTGGATAAATTATCGGGTTTGCTATTCGTTAACGTACTAATGTATTTCAAAAAAATAACAGCAAATAACTCAAATAAATTTATATTGCATTCATTAAAAGTACGGGATACCACTCGTTACCATAGAAGATTTGTTCAAAGACTGTCGTCGGGGAGATACAGACGGAGAGATAGATACACAGATAGATACCTGAAAGAAGCCAACATTCCCGGATCCCTTGTTGCCATAGTTGAAGACGTTTACAACTTCTTTCGGCTCAACCACAAGCATAAAACCAGTAAATTTCTGGATACTGTACTGCCTCCTATATCCTTGTAGGGAAACTGTTTGGTAGAAATACAAATGAAAGAGCGCTGTTGAAATACACAAATGAAACCAAGCAACTAACGAAAGCATTACTGGATTTTTCAACTAACTTTTATAAAAAAAGTAGGAGAAAATTCTTGGATTATACAATAATGTAAGATCTCACATTAAGAGACAACACCTTGAGTTTACCAAAACTACTAAACATATACGTTTGTTAATGGCTAATCGTAACGGTAGTATTTCTGCTTCTGCTGGTATCTTATATAAAAATATTATGCAAGAAAATATTGATATTACTACACGTAACACTAGTGTTTACATTAATATCTCATGTAACTAAAATTTTGTTAAACCCGTGTTTAAGATGAAATTTGCGGCTGTTGTTAAGAAATTCTTTTTTTGATCGATTGTTTCGATTGCTTTATCTTTTTCCTCGTTTCTAACACGAGTCTTTCCTACATATTAGAATACTGTGCTTCATGACGTACACATTCAGCTTAAAACTGTCAGAGAACAACAAAAATAAAGGAATAATTACTCCATTACGCTCTGCGAACCATCGTGTAGAAAAATAGTATTGCTTTAATACACTAAACTAAACTAAACTAACGTGGCAGGGGTTCAGTTTAGAGAGAGAGAAATCAGAAGAGTTCTCTCCCCAACCGGGGTGTTCAGGAACGTTGTGGTTCCTCTTCGTCCCCTTTCGTGGGTTGTTATTAAGATTAAGTGGTGTTTTTTTTTATTTTATTTATATATATATATGTATATATGTATATATATATATAAATTAATTATTATTATTATTATTGACTATTTGGGTCGAAAATGTCTCTTCTAAATGTTGTCTTGGATGGAGGCAAAGGGAGCAGCGGAAAGGAAGCCCGGGACCTGTCCCGAAAGGAGGAGGTTGAGCAGATGTGAACACGAATATTATTCAAATTCAGATCAAAATAAAACAATTCAAACGGCACGATTCAGGGTCTGGCAAAAGAGTTGCCTGGGCTGGGATCTATAAATCCAATGTCTGAAGATTTTGATGTGGGGGAAACGGGAGTGCCCCGAGAAAACCCACTTTCACAGGACAGGCGCCGAAAGTTTTGCCTGTCGTGTGCCCTGTATCTGAAAAAAAAGGAATTCGTGTTAGTGACATGGATTTTATTTGTTTAAGTTCTTTGTTAAGTACAATGTGATTCTTGAAATATGTTGTACGGTGAAATGTGTTTTGTTGGTGCACTTGATAATTTGTGTAGTGATGCCGTTAGTTTGTTTCTTTTTTCTGCTTTTAGATAATATTTGAGAGAAAGTTCTGTTATTCTATCTCTTATCGTTGGTAAATTGCTAATTTGGTGTAGATAGTTTGTTGGCGTAAATGACGGTAGGCCAAATGCGGATTTTAATATTCTGTTTTGCTGTACTTGGATTTTCTGGAGTGTGTTATTTGACATATTGTATGTTACTTGACATCCGTACTCTATTAGTGGACGGATGTAAGCCTTGTATATTTGTATAATGGTGTTCGGTGCGCATTTCGATTGTTTGCCAGTTATGGTCTTTAGATATGAAATCCTTTTTCTGATGGATGAGTGTATATTGTTTATATGTTTTTTTCCATATTAGTTTTGTGTCGAAAGTGACGCCAAGGAATGTGATGTTTTTACTCATGTTAATGGTTGTGTCTCCAAGTGATAATTTTATTTTTTCTAGATTTTTTCTTTGCTTCTTAAGTTTCCTATAGAAGGTGATTGCTTGTGTTTTTGTTGGGTTTAACACGACTCTCCACTTGTTGCTCCATGTTGAGACGTTGTTTAATGATTCTTGTACGCGGCACATGGCCATTACTGGGTTTCTGGAGGTGCTCCAGATTGCGATGTCGTCTGCGTATTGTGAATTGTGTGTGTATTTTAGATTTGGAAAAGGTATGTCACTGACGAAAATTATGTATAGAAGTGGAGAGAGGACTGATCCTTGGGGTACTCCTGCCGTTATATTAAATAATTTGGATATAGTTTTATTGACTTTTACTTGTGCTGTTCTATTGGTTAAGAAATTTGAGATCCATTTGACTATCGTGGGATTTATTTGCAGGTGATTTAGTTTATATATGATGGCGTTGTGTCATACGCTGTCGAATGCTTTTTTGACATCTAGGAATACCCCAATGGCTACTTGATTGTTGTTGTAAGCTTTATAGATTGATTCGGTGAGTCGCGTGAGGTGATCTGTTGTTTGTCTATTTTTTCTGGAGGCATTTTGAAATTCTGGAAGGATGTTGTTTGATTCACAAAAATGTAGGAGACGGTTGGAGATAATTCTCTCCATCAGTTTGCCAAGGCAGCTTAACAGACTGATGGGTCGGAAATTATCTGGATTTGTTCTATTAGTTTGTTTCTTGGGGATCGTTGTTATGATGGCTTTTTTCCACGTGTCGGGATAGTACCCGGTCGCTAGTGAGATGTTCATGATGTTTGAGAGGTGTTGTAGTAGGAGAGTGGAGCTTTTTTTCAGAATAATATTTGGTATTTGATCATGTCCGGGGAAGTGTTCTTCAAGTTTTTTATATTAAATTTTAGCTCGGTTGTGGTTATTTTTCTGTTGATTAAACTTGAGTATGTTTTTAGTGTCTTGCCGGGGAATCGTGGTGAGAATAATGCTTGGTTTGTGTTTATGTAGTTATTGACATGGTGTTCACAGCTTTAATACAAGCTGTGAAAAACAAATTTAAAGTGCCGTGGCACGAGAGCAACATAAACAAATGCATTCCATTTCGCGTTTCTAACAAAATGATTTCTATTTTTCTTGCAAATATTGCAAACACTAGTGCTGGCATGTCTTCAGTGCACAAGCTTGACGGATAACGACATAAAAATAGGACAGAGCCGGGTGGTGTTACCAAAATCATGCTTTTTCTTAACATTTTGCCTTGCAGTGACTAAATACGTAAGCTCCGGAGCGTGCAACTAAAATTCTGGATTCCATCCCTGTGGTAGCATAGTATAGTTGTCCCCTTGTATGACTTTGTGTTTAACAAAAAACATAGTAACATTTATATGTGTAGTGATTCAATAAATCTGATAAGCAATGAAAGGTTTGGACTTCAGTTTCTCTTTCAAATATTTTTAAGGCAATGTAAAATTAAGCTCTGTTCTCTAATCTAGTTTCATAAGCTTTGTGTCTCACGAGTGACATCGCAAAAACTGCTTCAAAGGTATAAACGAGTGTTTAAATATTATGAATGAATATTACGTACGAACTCATTTGCACAAATAATAATAGATGACTGCAGTCTAACAACAATCCAGTGGTACGAAATTCGGAAACTAAAATGAATTTGATTGTAAAAGTTTAATATCTATGGTCATATTAATTTATTATATATATATATATATGCAAAGTTTGCTTTATTGGTAGCCACTACTACACATGTCTCCGCCCTAAATTTACGACAGTTTTCGAACAAGGTGCATTTAAATAATGCTTATTTTATGTCTCCGTTATAACCACACTAGTAATTATGATTTACACTTACGCCAGTGTGATTATAGCGCCCAAAATTAGTTATCTGAATAATATTACACGAAATCTGTTTAGATGATTGTCATTTATAACAAACGGTGTTTGTTTTAGTATAAAATTAATGTGTACACGTCCATTAGTCTTAGCTAGAAAGATCCATGAAGCAAAATGTATATATTGAAACAGATTTATAAAGTTATGGCAAGCTCCACGATCACTGACGCTGAATTTTATTAACACCTCAGACGTACAACACAAGTCGTCCAAAAGTGAAATAAACACGAGTAAAAAGTAAAAAAAAAGTATACCTCTAAGACGAAAATAGATGGGATTATATTTTTCCACCATATAATAACTAATGTTCATCCCTCCCACTGTACTTAAGTAGTAAGACTGAGCACTTGGAATACTAAAAACCGAGTTTAAACACCAATGCTGAAAAGACCAGATATAGTCTATTATATCATTTTGTTCTTAACAACACAGAAATAAACGATGTGCGTACACGTTGACGCAACAAATTGAGTGTTAGCAACCATTTTCAGTCACTTCAGTAATGTAGACAACAAACTGAGTTTTAGCAGTGAAGTTTTAAGCAGCTGTTTTTAGTGTCACTTCAGTAATGTTTACAACAAATTGAGTATCAGCAGGGAAGGTTTAAGCAGCTATTATCAGTGTCACTTCAGTAATGTTAGCAGCGAGGTTTAAACCATGCATTTCTCTGGCTCTCATACAAATTCGTAATAACAGGAAAGCAAATTATTTCAAATTGTCTGACCAGACCTCTTACGCTACATATTTATTCCATGCATATCTGTGGGTAATAAGTAATACAAACTCGTCATTTCCTCTGCTATATCTTCACGTTATACATTGTACAGTATATCATTTCCTCTGCTACATCTTCACGTTATACATTGTACAGTATATCATTTCCTCTGCTACATCTTCACGTTATACATTGTACAGTATATCATTTCCTCTGCTACATCTTCACGTTATACATTGTACAGTATATCATTTCCTCTGCTACATCTTCACGTTATACATTGTACAGTATATCATTTCCTCTGCTACATCTTCACGTTATACATTGTACAGTATATCATTTCCTCTGCTACAACTTCACGTTATACATTGTACAGTATATCATTTCCTCTGCTACATCTTCACGTTATACATTGTACAGTATATCATTTCCTCTGCTACATCTTCACGTTATACATTGTACAGTATATATGCTTATTTGCGGTAGAAAATGTTTGTACATCTGTTGTTACTTCAACGATATTTAATTTTTAAAGCAATTTCTTCTTTTCTTTAGATTTCAATGATAAATGTATTAAAACTACTATCATTTATTAATAAAATAATTCTCAAAGATATTTAACTTTTTATAGAAATGTACAATACCACATATTGAATATGTAGTAAAATTAATTAAAACGTAAAATTTGACGAGCAGAAAAATATGAAATTCTTATTTTAATTCCCTTATAGTGATGAGTTAAGCCAAGTGATTTTAAAATCTCTTTGTAATGCTGTCGAATGTGATACACTTTTGATGAAAGTCTAGTCTCAAGTCTGCAATATAAAATGAGCACGACGTTGTAAATATTACAAACAAACAATGACTAATTACATTATGTAAAAAAAAATTACTTTTTCTTCTTCCTCGGCAGAAAGTGTTATTTCTCTATTGTTTATGCCTAAAGTAAATGGAAAAAGATTTATTTTTCTCTTCAAATTTTGCTTTTGTGACTCGGGTAATGAAATATTCAAATTTATCCATTTTCCAAAACACTCCAGGTAAATTCAGTGCTGAGTAGCTGATAAAGAATTTTCTCGAATTTTCAAGAATTTTCAAGAACTTTCTAGAGTGTTGTAAAACTTTTCATAGTAATATATATACAGGAACTCACCATTTCAGTTTAGTTCTAGCTGCCTAAGTGAACACATAAACCTATCTGATTTTATCAGAGATGGCATCAAGAAGCAACAAGCATTCTTCAGATGCATTCTGTTATGTATGTGGCCAATTTATCAAGACAAGAGTGAAAAAGTACTCTGTGACAGCATCTGCTAAAACATGTGAAGACTGCAAGGCATATTTCGTCATGCCTGTTGAGATCAAGACAAACCCTGGGTATCTTATTTTACCTGCGAACACTGCAGAAAAAAATTCTAGAAGGAAGGAGGAATAATTTTTGCTTGCTTGAATATTAATATTTTATTTCATACAGATTTTAGACCTTTTAAAATTTAAATATCTTTCGGTGCACCTCAAAGAGGAATACAGCAGCGTCAAGACCTTGCTAGAAGCCTTAAGTATAATGATTATGGTTGTAAGGTTATCGGAGACGTCAAAATGGTGGCATTCTTGATGGGTCTCCAGGAGACTTTACCAAGTTTTCTTGTTAGCTTTGCCTTTGGGGACAACAGAGTGTCACAGTACTCTACAACAGGAAGCACTAGTCACAACGGACCGAGTTCTCTGTGGGGAGGCACAATGTCAAGTGTGAGTCATTAGTGGACCTACAGAAGTTGTTGTTCCCACCATTGCATATAAAATTGGATTTTAAGAAACAATTTGTCACAGCTCTTCATGAGGAGTCTGTAGCCTTCAAGTACCTTCGAGACTTCTTCTCTAGCTGTCTGAGGCGAAAGTCAAAGCTGGTGTCTTCGTTATACCACAAATAAAGAAGATCCTGTGGTGCATAGAATTCCCTAGGAAGCTACGTAGGAAGGGTAAAAAAAAGCTTTGAACAGCTTTGTTGAAATGGTTCGGAATTTCTTGGGCAATCACAAAGCCGAAAATTATATGGAACTGGTTGAGGCTCTGGTAAAGAACAACGGCAAAATGGGCTGCAGGATGTACTTGAAAGCCCACATAATTGACGCCCATCTTGATAAATTCAGAGAGAACGTGGTAACATACTCAGAGGAGCAAAGCGAGCACTTCCACCAAGATATACTGGACATTGAATGCCGCAACCAAGGAGCGTTTAACAAAAACAAGATGGGATACTATATTTGGGTGCTAATACGTAAAAGTTATTTACATTATAGATGCAAATCTTGAAAAACTACTCACTTCTAAACACTTTTGTTCATTTATGTATAGCTTTAGTGTAAACACATGTAAATTTTGATTCATATGTTGTTTTATTCAGACCTTATGCAAATGAAAATGTGCAAATTTGTCCGTTTTTACATATAAAATAGGTTAACTTCTAAATTTCATTATCCAGGTCACAAAAGCAAAGTTTGAAGGAAATAATGGCTGTTTGCTGTAATTTTACAACAAAAGCAATTAAGAAATAACACATACTATCCAGGAACAAAATCTGTGTTACATAGTGTTATAAATAAGAGGTTGGAATTATTCATGATATAAAAACTAAACTGAAACCAATGTAGTAAAGGTAGAAGTTTAACTGTAAGTACACTGAGAGAGTTAACGAAGTAAAGTAAGGTTGCAACCACGGTTAGAGTAGAAACAATTTACTCTTAAGAGGCACAGTATTTGTCTTTTCCTGTTTTATATTTTTCATAACTACGCACTTTGCCACAAGGCACTAGCACAGAGAACAAACATCAGTACTAGTGCCAGTTACTACCCCAATTTTATTAACGCAACGTTATTCAATACAAAGTCTTTGTTTTTTATCTTTTTAATCACTATTTTATCGTGTCAACACTAAAAGAAAAAACAACAATACATGATATAAAACGTAAAGAGCTCAGATATTAAATCACGTGATCATGAAATAACGTTTGTTTAATGTGTTTACCTCAGAACATTCAATACTTAGATCTAATTTATGGTGGAGACAATTAGCATGCAGAACAATCGTTGGCTCTGACTAGACCGAGAACAGGGAATTAAGGAGCTTAATGTTAAGCATGTTAATAGCTATTACAACATTCACATGATTTATCAGTCAACATCGAGCACTAACTATTTGCTGAATCGTTTCCTTTTCCAAATATTCATTTATTTACACTTCGAAGACTCTCAATATAACTTAATAATACGTATTATGTCTAATGTAAGTTTTCAAGTAATTCTATGTCTATAGAACAAATTATTTTCTTATTGCACAGGCATAAAGTTACACCACCTAGATACCTCAGCAAATATGTTATAGGTCATCGTAAATAATATTTAATCTTGACAGTTCTGTAGAAATTGTATTTATTGTGGGAATTTCTTTTTTGAAGGAAGCTATGCAACACGTAGCAATACCACTACGGTTACACAATAATTAATGATATCATTGTAGCAATGCAACAAGTAGCAATGTCACCGTAATTACGAAGCAAGTTTGTTTGTTTGTTTTTGAATATCGCGAACCTGCGACCCTTAGATTACGAAGCGCACGCCTTAACGCGCTAGGCCATGCCAGGCCAAAGAGCAAAAGTACATGCGCCATACACACCTCGGGGATCTAACCTCGAATTTCAGTGATATAAACCCTCAATCTTACTGTTAAGCCACTTCAAGCTCTCTACAAAAAAAGAAGAGGTAAAATAAGTGTTTACCAATAATTACTCTTTTCATGAGGGTCGCAGGTTTGAATCCCAGTCGCACCAAACATGCGCACCAAATATAACGCCCCTTTCAGCCGTGGGGGTGTTATAATGTTACGGTCAATCCCACTATTCGTTGGAAAAGAATAGCTCAAGAGTTGGCGGTAGGTGGTGATGACTAGCTGCCTTCTCTCTAGTCTTACATTGCTAAATTAGAGACGGTTAGCGCAGATAGCCCTCGTGTAGCTTCGCTCAAAATTTAAACCAAACAAACGACAGAAGCACCAGCCATGTTGAAAAAGTGGAAAGGGATAAATGGTCTGAAAATTATGAATTAAAAACTTTATTAATGCCAATATTTAACAAAGGCTTTATCAGACAATCTGTTAATAGAATATAAAAATTATATTCAAACTCCTTATAAGATTTTATCTATATTTTTTACAAGTTCTCGATGAATGCAAGGAAATGCAAAATTTCGCTTTTATCTTATTGTATCACAGATAGTATTACACTGACGTTTTAAACTAGATATTATTCAAGGGATGTAACATTAAGTTAAAACTCGATAATTATATTATTAACGAAACAACTTTTTTTATTTCAAAAATGTTATGCCTCAATTTTGATATGCTTATAAACGCGGAACAAAATGCAGCAGACGCTGTCAAGTTTGATTGAGTCTACTCATTTTATTCACGTTATGTGGATGAAATTCCAATGTTCCTAGTAAAGGTTAGGTTAATTACAAGTTTATTAACTAACATCATAACATTAGTATTTTAAGAAATATTTTACATGTGTATTGAATATTATTTAAAATTTATCGCAATCATTTTGTTTCAGAATTTTTGTGCTAAGCAACACTATTTGATTATCTGCGCATGGCCATTCCTGATTTTGAAACACTAGGCTAAAGAAAAAAACAACTAAATAACATTATATAACATTAATACTTGGGCTTCTCTTATCTGACCAAATAGTATGATTTGGTCGTTGCTCGAATAATGTACCCAGAGTTCTAAACTGTAGGCATATTTTTACGATAAAATTTAAATTTCAAATTCTCGGTTTCACAGTCAAGGCATAGCATCCACTCGACTACACCTTGAGAAATAGCAGTCATAAAGTAACGTCTATTTCTGAATATGATCAACACTCCTAATATTTATTTTTTCATTTCTTATCGTTACTCAAATATGAATTTCAGTGAAGACAAGTTGATATATGAATTTAATTTACTGCCGCTAGAACACACTAGTTTCGCCGAACTCATTGCGCATAAGTGCTGCTTAAAAGAATGAAACAAGTAAATAAAAATGGTCTCATATAATTATGTACTGTAATTAGTTTGTTTGATTTAGATGTATACTCTTATTTACTCACCATTAATAAGAGAATACATTAGATGTTTGAATAACATGTGACATACGGTTTTATAAAATATCCATATGTTATAATATAAAGATAAAACTTGAAACATTAATTTGTGAAATATTTCAAATAATTGTTGCATAATGAGCACTGTGATAAAAATAAACTTAGAAAAAATAAATACATAAATAACAATAACAATAAATAAAATCGGTCTCTAAAACTCGAATAATAATTTGCAAGGAAATGACCCACAAATCTAAGAGATTAGAGTAGTTTGGCAACAGATTATAAATCATAGAAAATTTGGTTATAACAATACTGGAACTTTTCTTTCACGAGAGAAAAGAAATGGCATTTCTTCAAATAAGTGATCCCTGCCTTACAGCCATTAATATATTATAATAAGGATTATTAACCATTTCACCTTAAGAGTAAATGATTTTTAAAGAAAAATCTGTACACTCATTGTGGTGTGATGAAGGCAGATCAAAAAAGAGAGTGAAATATAAGGTGGCACTGTACATACAAACATGCCCGTGTGCCAAGCAAGTAGAGTTAGTGTCCAGTGCCCATACGACGAAATATTTTCAAAAATCGAAATGCGAATGAAATCCCAGCTTTTGTATATGAAAATAAAGCTAAATATTTATGTTTTTGTGTGTGTTTAGTCAACAAAAAATATTAATACGTATTACTAATGACCAATGAACGTCTATAGACAAACAACCGTTGAGTTTGCGATTAATTTATTGATAGTAAGGTTATTTTCCAGCACTAGAAAAAAACGTCGCAACTTGAAAAGCTGCTCACATTTCACGATACCATGACGACCTGCCGTACTTGTAATGTCAAGCGTATGATTCAATCATTCTAAAAGACTTATAACCCTACTCCACTTTTTAAAGTTACAGAAGTATTTGTTCAAATACAAATTTAACGCATTCTTGCCTGCTTACGATATAACGAGTCTCTGACGTGAGTTCTAATATATATATATATATATATACATTTCGTGACTATGGAAACTGCATTGTAATGGAAAGCCACGTTTCACGATCTCATAGGAAGTATATAAGAAGTATTTAGGCCCCCGTACTGTTTAATATTTTCATGATTAGTTTGAATTCGTTACTATAAAGTTATAGTAGGTTTTTATTTTTTTTATGGGCATGGTCTTGTGGTATAGATGCTCGACTCACAGTCTGAGGGAGGCGGTTTCGAATCCTTGTCACACCAAACATCTTTACCCTTTCAGCCATGGAAGCATCATAATTTTACGGTCAATCTCACTATTTGATGGTAAGGGAGTAGCCCAAGAATTGGCAGTAGGTTGTGATGACTAGATGCCTTTTCCCCCTGTTTTACACTTCTACATTAGCTCAGATAGTTCTCATGTAACTTTGCGTGAAGTTAAAAACAAACAACTTTTTAATGCTAAATACGTATAACCTATTTTGCGAGATTTGTTTTGAAGTGAGTCATAAAGGAGGTTAAGAATTTGTGCACCTGAAATTTCGTTGAAATGGCAAAATAATTTAGTTTCCAAATGTAAATGTAAAAAAAAAAAGTGATAAGATATTTTAAGATTAAGTTAATGACTTACCTTGTGAATGTGGAAATAAGTTATTTATTTATACTTTTTATAAATATGTTTTACTGCTAACTTGAAAATTATAAAAGATAAAATATTACGTGGAATACTCCATGTACAGAATAGCCACAAAATGTAATAAAAATAATATTATAAAATCTTTTGAAAAAATATTGATAAATAAAGGTTAAAATTTTACTAAATTACATCTTATACACCTTGATGGTTTCTGGAATGGAAATCGTATGTATTTAA
This sequence comes from Carcinoscorpius rotundicauda, assembly GCA_011833715.1. Classification (NCBI taxonomy): domain Eukaryota; kingdom Metazoa; phylum Arthropoda; class Merostomata; order Xiphosura; family Limulidae; genus Carcinoscorpius; species Carcinoscorpius rotundicauda. The sequence continues at coordinate 11,364,880 of CM022405.1, read as the reverse complement.
AATAATAAAAATCAAATTGTCTCATATAAAATTATGGAAGTAACATACAGATTTATCATTTCATCTGTTAAAAATAAGATTCAAGAATTGCAACAAAAATATGTTATAGTTCCCATTGATAAGGTTAACTGTAATATCGATATCATTTGTGAAAAGGTATTTGCGTTAATTATGATAAAAGAAATCAATATTACACAAACATTTAAACTTTTTAACTAATCTAAATATGCAGTAATTAATAATTTCATTAAAGCTTATAATAAACTTTATTCTAAACAAAATACTTATATAGATTTACATTTTTTCACGCTATTCCCACTCCATAAATTTTAAATTAAATTTAGATTTATTTCTAATTCAGTAAGATCAGTTATTAAACAACTGGCCATTTTGTTAAATAAGTTACCCAACATTTTATTTGAAAACAAAAGTGTTAATAGTGAAACATAGTTTTTAGATAATAAAAAATAATCGATTTAGATGTTTTAAAATATCTAAAAAAATTGTGAGCATATAAATAGTATTCAAACATTTTATTTTACCACATTGTACATCACAATTCCATTAAAAGATTTAATCTTTGCTTTAAATTTATTAATAGAACAATTATGTTATCTTTTTATAGAACTGGAAGAAAGAAACTTAGCTCCAAAAACATACATGATATGTTAAGTTTTTCGATTTACAATAATTATATATTTTTCAATAACCATTTTTAAACAAATAATAGGAATTCCAATGTGTACTAACTAGTCTAATTGCATAGCAAATTTATGTCATTAGTATTCTGAGAATAGATTTTTTGAAAACTCTACCAACCCGAATATTTTTACCTTAACTTACAGATGCGTAGATGATTTAATTAATATAAATAATCCTGAAATAAATAATTGATACTATTTATCCAGTAGAATTAGAAATTGAAAATAAAGCAATATTTAATACAGAAGCACATGATATAAATTAAGAAATTAAAATAATTGATAAGAATATCAATGTAAATATTTTCAATAAAAGAAAATATTTTATCTTTCCAATTTATGGTTCATCCTCTTTTAATAGTAATGTACCATACCCTTTTATCATAGGCATTATAACTTCGCAATTATTCAGGTATTGTAAAACTTGTAATAAATTACAATATTTTATCATTAATGTTAAAATACTGACACAAAATTAATAGTTAATAGAATTAATAAGGAAACATTAAATAAAATTATTAAACTATTTTGTAATAAATATAAAAATGTATTAAATAAATATAAATAAAAATTAAATAAATTTTACTAAACATTTCTGATAACTATATTTAGTTATGAATAACGTTATTTAACAACTGGCCCTACTTTATGCGGATTTACATCTTACTGCATGTAAAGACTTGTTTAGACCATGATAATTACAGTAGACTTAATAAATGGGTGATGGTTGGGAGGTATACTAGTTAATTTAGATAACTGGATAGGACCTTTCATACTAGTATAATTCGTTTACTGGGCTACCAATTATTGCGTTTATACCATAATGGAGGCTAGAATGCTAACTTCAAGAGGTAAGTTTACTTAACTTATCTATCCCGAAATAGTAGTACCTTACTTTTATTTCTTTTTTTCTTTACTTTGGAGAACAATGATTTTCCCACAATGGTCTACGGGCAGTGAAGAGTGATATAGATATGGGCTTGAGCATTCACATCTTGTTATCCTAATTTCTATGTCTATTATTTATATTGCTATTTTTTTATGTGAGACTGGCGAATAGAGGTTACGACTGATAGACTGTGTATCGCCAATGCAATGTGGGTCCTACATTCGCAGTCACCTCCAAAACTAGAATAAATTTATATCCCACATTATAGTTTGTACGCTGGGATCCTTTCAATTAATGCAACATATTTTGTTTTTTAATTTATTTTTGTTTCGGCTTGTTTATGGTTATAACAACCTAATATATATATATGTATATACCTGTGAATAAAGACTGCAATATATTTTACGAGAGGTTTTGTACTTATTTATAAGTTTTAAGGCCAGGATATGTGATTCATCACGTAGACTGTTCGAGTTGTGATGATCAATTATACAGATGAAACTAACGTAATCTTACTTTCAGGAAAAACAAACAAACAAGGAATAGATATTTCTCGGCAAGGAAAGAAATACTAATAATACAAAATAAGCACTCCTAGTGGTTGTATAATAAGTCTATAGGATTGCGAAGCTAAAGTTCGGGTTTCGATACTCTCGATGGGAAAACACAGATAGTTCATTGTTTAGCTTTGTGCTTGATAACAATTATGCCCAAAACCAAAATGAGGAAAATATCAACTGGTTTGATATTTAAAATATGTTTACTTAAATAATTATTACATACCACCCGTGAATATCATACTAATATAATCAAAGCACTGAAGCCAAAAAGTATCTTAAAAATTAGTTAAAAGCATCTTATACATAGGGCAATATGAATCAGCACTAACTGTGCAGACCCTAATAGTAAACATGCAAATAGAATTCAATTAATTTTAATATCAAACATTTGTAAAATACAAATAGTAATGGTAGCTCATCCCATATATACTTATTAGTAATAAAGGGGCCTGGCATAGCCGGGTGGTTAAGACACGCGACTCGTAATCTGTGGGACGCGGATTCGAGACCCCGTCTCACCAAGCATGCTCACTCTTTCAGCCGTGGGGGTGTTATAATGTTACAATCAATCCCACTATTACTTGGTAAAATAGTAGCCCAAGAGTTGGCAGTGGATGGTGATTACTAGTAGTTTTCCCTCTAGTCTTACACTACTCTAGTCTCTACAGATTACGAGACGAGTGCCTTAACCACCTGGTCATGACGGGCTAGCTTTATTAGTAGAAGTGGTAATACCCATACCAGCCGTTCTGAGGTACAACAGTACATTTTATATCTGAGAAACTAGACAACAAACGTAAACCAGGTTAGCAGAACAGTTTTACTACGTACCCACCCCACTTAATAAAATAATCATAAAAATTTGAAAACCTCTGTCGTTTTTACAGAAAGAAAAGACAAAAAGTCAAACATAAAATTATAGAAGCCTTCTTAACAATTAAAATCATTAATAAATAAAAAGGCCGAGGCTAACTTGTATTTATTTTAAGTTTCTTTATTGGCATAAATACATTCCCCACCACATTGATGTATTTATTGTATTGTGTCATCACTCTGCGTTTTTATCACCTGATGATTCTACTTTAATGCGTAGTGATATTTTATGATATGTTAAGCTTGTTGTAACTGTTTGAAACTTTCTAAAATTAGATATAAACCATTAAAAATGTCATAAATAGAAGCAATTGATATCCTGAAGCCAGATTGTACTATTTAAAATAAACTTTTCCGCTAATTTGATTTCTGTAAGAATTAACTCATTCGGCTTAACGCTTTATACAATTAATTAGTTTCAAGTAGAATGTTCACAAAATGCAATGAACGACTGTAACTCCCGTTAAGTAATTAGCCTTAATTAGATTAATTAAATCTGAGTTATACAAAATGATTATATCGTGTAATTCAAAAATCAAATGCAAATATGATAAAGTTAGAAGTTAAAGAAATAGTTTATTTAACTTAAACAATAGGAACTATTATAATGACAATCAAAGTTTCGGTTACTTGTTACCAAACTCGTAGTATTAACAAATTTAGAAATATAAAGTCTCCAAAAATTAAATATATATAAAAACTATATTTATCATCACCAAAAGAATCACAACTGTGTGTGTGCATAACTTTTATTTAATATTTTCTTCAGTATTCAATCCTTAACATCATAAGTACCGATATAATTGATTTTTAAGGAAATTCAAAATACATAAGTATATATACTATGCTTACTTACAAATCGAGAAAGTGTATCAACATAACAAAATGTGATGCAAATGCTGAATGATGCTGTGCAATGTGATTATCCTATTTACTTACTTGCTCAGAGTATCTTAAAATCAATTCCATGTTCCCAATAGTTACGTCACTTGAAAATTTCTCTTAGCCTTGCAAAGAATGGGATTGTAGGTATCCTCCGAAATACCTTATTGCTATTTCAAATTTTTTCTGGTAAATATTGACATTCCACATAAATGCCTGTACAGATAACGTTAAAATATTCAAATTATTAATTATATTGTCATTGTTTTGTTTCTTTGTTTTCTGAATTTTGCGTAAATTTACACAAGGGAAATTTAGTAGTGTAAGACTTAAGGGAAGACAGCTAGCCATCACCATCAACCGCCAACTCTTGGGCTACTTTTATTACCATGGAATAATGAGATTTATCATGACATTTTAATGTCCTCACGGCTGAAAGGGCGAGCATGTTTGGTGTGACGGGAAATCGAGCCCGTGATTTTCAAATTACGAGTCAAGTGCTCAAACCACCTGGTTATGCTGGGTCATTATAACGTGAAAACTACATTTCCCAGTAACCTACACAAAATACGTTACTTATTACAGAACAAAATCTACGTTATCAATGATCCATTATAACACAACTGTTGCTTACAGATTTGGTCTGGCATGGCCAAGCGCGTAAGGCGTGCGACTCGTAATCCGAGGGTCGCGCTAAACATGCTCGCCCTCCCAGCCGTGGGGGTGTATAATGTGATGGTCAATCCCACTATTCGTTGGTAAAAGAGTAGCCCAAGAGTTGGCGGTGGGTGGTGATGACTAGCTGCCTTCCCTCTAGTCTTATACTACTAAATTAGGGACGGCTAGCACAGATAGCCCTCGAGTAGCTTTGTGCGAAATTCCAAATCAAACAAACAAGCTTAGAGATTTCATTATAGAAAATACAATGAAAAATGTTTTGAGCAGATGGCATTTTAGCCTAACATTTTTGGTAACAATCACCAAACAGCAGATATTATTTCTCCTCTTTCTTACTCATTTCTCTTCTTCGAGTTCCAAATCAGATGAGTGTGAAAAAATGAGCATTTTAGATCTATCTTTTGTCTCACATAAGTCAATATCTATCAGCATTTTTTTCCTAAGGTGATTTTTTTAATCGTCATTTAATCGAAACTCTAAGACTGGCAGGACATCAAACGGCTACTACCTCTCCTTTAGCTACAAAATAAGTTCCATACTGGGCAGCTGTATATACGACAACTGAATAGGGCGAAAAACGATAAAGGAGTCGATGTGAAAATGGATGTACCTGGAGAGCACATTAGGTATATAATGCTTTATTACCTTGAAAAAGGCAATAGTGCAGCAGACACTGCACGAAACATTTAAGGTATTTATGGTTTTGAGTCATTCAATGAAAGAAAATGTCAAAGATGCTTTTAGAAGTTCAGATAAGGTGACTACCGCATAAGTAATGCGCCACGTTCAGGTCGTCCTGTTAAGTTTAATGATGACTTGCCGCTGGCTGATCTTGATGAAAATTGTGCTGCAACAGTTGAAGAACTAGCACAGAAGCTTAATTCAACCTATTTAATAGTTCACCGTCATCTGCAACAGCTTGAAAAGGTGTCAAAACTTGGAAAATGGGTCCCCTGTGATTTAACAGAAGCCAACCTTAGAGCAAGAGTGGACATTTGCACTTCTCTGCACTCTCTTAGACGTAACTTGCCAGATTAGTGACTGGAGATGAAAAATGGATATATTATAAAAATGTTAAGTGGTGCAGACAATGACTCAATGCAGGTAAACTGGCTGAACCACAGCCCATAATGGATCTCCACCCTAGAAAAGTCTTCTTAAGTGTTTGGTGGAATACTGTTGGTGTGATACACTTTGAGTTGCTGCCACTTCAATGTAACGATCATACCAGATTTCTACTGTCAACAGCTAGAGCGCTTGAATGTACACAAAACAGGCCTGCTTTGATAAATCATAAATGCGTTGTATTGCATCAGTGTAATGCACGGATCCATGCAACAAGGATCGCATCCACAAAGATTGAAGACTGGGAAAAACGTCCACATCCTCTTTATTCTCTAGACCATGCCACATCTGATTATCATGTGTTCCAAAGTTTCCAAAACTATCTTGATGGAAAAGAGCTTGGAACACATGAAAATGTCAAATTACCTTCTTTACATTCTTTTCCTCCAAACCCCAAGATTTTTATAGAAGTGGCATTCAGGTGCTCCTGAATCGCTGACAGGAAGTAATTAATAATAATGGAACATACATTATTGATTAAATAACATTAAAAGCGTTTGAAATCCTTTCTCTTTTTCCGAACCTAAAATCGGACATTACTTAATAGTTGACCTGATATCTGCTGTTGAGGCACTTTGCTCAACACCAAAACTCATCAGGTTGACTGGGGTACAAAGAAATAGTAGTGGTAAAGTACTTTTTGTGAACAAAGACTGTTGTGAAATGAATCACATTAAACAAGTAAATTCGGATTATTAACAATTTTATTTAAGTCCTTTACAAAGCAGATTTTTTGACAAGAATCAATTGCACAACAATAATTTCTTTAAAGTTGAATACCGATGATTTTACAAAACATATGATCGAAAGCGAAGGAGAATAAGTTACACCAAGTAAACTACACTACATCTCTCATATATAGTTTTTACGAGGCCTTTCGCCCAATACTAAGATTCATTTGGCTGGCTCACATATGATGGGCATAGTAGTGGTTCAAGCGCTATATATCAATGTTTATGAGCAATGACAATTGTGGTGTAAGCAAGGTTAAGCAAGTGAACTGTAATTACTATCAGTTTTATTTCAGTCATTTAAAAATAAGATATTTTACGGTAAAAACTGATAACACAACATTTAACTTGCTAAATCATTATGGAGTTTAATTTATCTCTATAATATTAAAATACTTGCTGGTCATAGAAAATGGTACTGATAGGCAAAGATAATATTTTTCGACGTAATGCGAAGTTTATGAAAAACAACCACAGTATAATTACAGGAAACACAAATCACCTACTTGGGTTTAAAATTGCATTATAAATTTCTCTTGCCTACTTACTTGAGATTGAAATCATAATAAACTAACATAGGTCAATTAAAAACATTCAATAGTACTTTCTTCTAAAAACAATGATGAATAAAAATGTAACTTGCAGTCAACCCATTGAATAAGAGTATGTATGCAGTATGATTGTCTAGAGGGTTATTTAAAAACCGTATTTTGTCACTGCATGTTTTATTTGAATAAAAAATTGGATTATCATTGTTTATAATCAAAGGAGACTGACCGCAATGCACTGTTGACAAAAATTATTGGCTTTCAATTCAATGGATGTATCCAGCACAATAGAGTGCTCAGGTTGTCGCTGGATTTTTTTTCTACTAGATTTCACTGTTTCTTTTCATTTCACTGAGCACAAGAAAAGACCGTTCCCGAAGTGAATGTTGTTTTACATTTCTATCAGAAGGATGAAAGGAGAGATATTTAATTGAAATCATTTTTTTTCGGAATGCACCGATAAGATCATATATTTGTATATACAGGGTGTCCCAAAATAACGTTTATACTCTTTGTCTGTGAATAGCTAATAAACCGTTTCTTTTGTTTCAGATTTGACTTGTGTCCAAGGATGGCGGATAATCAGCTTACAATCGAGCACAAAATATTCATTCTCAAAACTTTATGGAAAGTCGAAAACAAAGTTCAAGTGCAAAGACGTTTTACTAGAAAGTTCCATATGGATGAGCCATCTCGCCCCAGCATTTCACGCATCATCACCAAGTTTGATGAACACGGAACTCTCCACCATATGAGAAAGAGTCGCTCCGGTCGAAAAAATCATCAACAAGCCCAACAAGAGAGCAAGAGGTAATTGATAATGTTCTGAATTCTTTAAGAAAATCAGTGCGCCAAATGTCTCGTGAAACAGGTATTCCTAAATTCCAGCGTTCATCGCATTTTGAAGCGTTCCTAATTCAAAAGTTTCATCCCATCGCTTGTTTACGCTCTGAATGAAGATGACCCTGATCGAAGGGTTGAGTTCTGTGAATGGTATCTTGCTAGATGTGCAGGCGATGATGAATTTCCACTCAAAATTGTTTGGAGTGACGAAGCAACGTTTAAGCTGAATGGCTCAATAAATCGATACAACTGCACCTACTGGGCAACAGAAAATCCACATGTTACAGAGGAACATCACTTGAATTTGCCTAGAGTGACTGTGTGGTCTGTCCCCTAGGGGACTCATCGGACCATTCTTTTTCCAAGACACTGCAACAGGATTGAATTATCTCAACATGCTACAAGAGTTTGCCATGCCACGCATTCAAGAACAATTTGGAGAAGAAGAGTGTTTCTTCCAGCAGAATGGCGCTCTTCCCACTTCCATCGCGACGTGAGAGCTTATCTGGATGCATCTTTGCCAGACAGATGGATTGGACGAAGAGGAAGTGTAGAATTTCCTGCTAGATCACCAGATTTGACACCCATGGATTTCTTTTTGTGGAGATTTCTGAAAGACAAAGTTTACAGCATAAAAAGGGCAACAGTTGATGAATTAAGAGTTGTAATTGAAAAACAATGTGCTTTAATACCAGATGAGATGGTGTTTGATGTGTGCACTTCCATTTCTTCCCGTTATGAGATGTGTCTGGAGCAGAACGGATTTCATTTTAAGCAAGCAAATTGTAACATTTTACAATTTCAACCAAGGTGAGTTTTCTTTGGGAAGAATTTTGTTATTTTTCTCTTGATTTCAGCATTAAATCTTTAAATAAATCCTTTGGCTATCATACGTATCTTGTTTGATTGTTAAAATCAATAAACAATGCAAGTTATAATAATCCAAAGAGTGTAAACGTTATTTTGGGACACCCTGTATATGTATGCATGTATGTATAATACTGGTATGAAGAAAAATAAATAAATAAACAACAAAAATATATACTCCAACACGTTCTTCTCCTCACGGGTTTTTTTTCGTTCATGCCCATATCTTTAAAATACTTCGTTCAATCAATTGAACGGAATAGTTCCGTGAAATTCCTTCACAAAAACACTTTTGTTGTTACTAAGTTTCTTCTCAAGTCGACTCTTTAGCACATAAGAAGACTGACGGACTGATGTTGATATCGACATGAAATTTTAGGAATTGCTAAAAAGCAAATAATTTTTCTGTAATGTACGAGAAAGAAAAGAACTTGATATATATATATATTACGATTAACCGTTCAGTAGACATAGAGCATGACAGACGTACGTTTGGATATCATAGATAGATAGATATTGCAAAGTTGGTTGAATAGGTTTAGGTATAAATTATTTCCAGATTCCCTTATTCTGAACCTTTGTATATTTAAATGGCATATTTTAGTCATTAAAACGAAGTTTCCCCCATCAGTGCCACATTGGTATGCCTGTGAACTTACACACTAAAAACCGGGTTTCGACACCCGTGGTGGGCAGAGCACAGATAGCCCATTGTGTAGCTTTGTACTTAATTCAAAACAAAAACAAAAATGAAGTTACCAAGCAATGATAGTGAACCTTCGTTACAAAATATACTTTAATTATCATAAAACTTTGGCAAGTTAGTGTTGGTAGAAAGATCAGTTTGTTTATTTGTTTTTGAATTTCGCACAAAGCTACTCAAAGGCTATCTGTGCTAGTCGTCCCTAATTTAGCAGTGTAAGACTAGAGGGAAGGCAACTAGTCATCACCACCCACTGCCAACTCTTGGGCTACTCTTTTACCAACGAATAGTAGGATTGAACGAAACATATAACGACACACGGCTGAAAGGGCGAGCATGTTTGGCACTACGGTGATGCGAACCCGTGACCCTCAGATTATGAGTCGTACGCCTTAATGCGCTTGGCCATGCCGGGCGGAAAGATTAGTATCGATTCACAAAATAAAGTCAATGTCCTTCACACTCAAAATCTTTTCAGTATAAATATTTATAAAAATGTATAAGACAATGGTTGTTGTTTTTGAATTAAGCACAAAGCTACACAATGGGTTATCTGTGCTCTGCCCACCACGGGTATCAAAACCCGAATTTTAGCGTGCAAGTTCGCAGACATACCGTTGAGCCACTGGGGGGCAAAAAGCCAACTTATAAATGCTTAAAATATATAAACGTGTTTTCAAGTACAATACCACTGCCAAGAATATTTGGATATTAAGTACTTGTGGTTCTGATGATCACTGTCGTCATACAGTATAGCAGGTCTGGTACTGCCCTTGGTCTGCATAACTGCTGTTATTTTGAAAGATGTGTACTCCTTTATGTTTTTATGGGTATCTAGTTTTATTTTCCTCCTTTGTCTATATAAACATTTCGCTATATGAGTCTAAGTTGGCCAAAAGGTTCGTTATATGGCTAAGGGATCGTCAGAATACTTCTCAATATTGATATTGTTTCATTTAAATAAGGCCTGCTTGTAAAATGACCACGACTAGAATATATTTATTGGATATTGCTTGCTAGCTATATGTTAATTAGGATGTGGTACTACATATCTGCGACACAACTTCAGTACGTATAACCACATCCGTTTTCTGATTCAAAAATATCTGAATCCAATAGGATTTTTTTTTCTGTTATTTTCCGGTGCGTAATATCTGAGTTCTGATGTATAATTATTTTTCTCATCTCTTAATAATGTTAAACTGACCTTCTTTAGTCTACAAAACTATACTTGTCTTCAAAAGCACCAACATTCCCATAGAAAACTCAGCACAGACCCCACAGGCGTTAGCCATACACGTATGGCCACACTGTTTGCTGTACATTTATTTAAAGTTGTTTTGTTTTCTTTCTCAACCGCAACAAGGAAACGTTTATGATGCATCGTTAGTGCTTTTGGCTTACATAAAGAGGCTTTATGTTAAAATATCAAGTTGGCGTGACAAAGAATTACAGCTGTTTCGCCTATTGATATTTCCTACCCTGTAATCTGTCTTCTCTTATACACACGTAACTCGTGACATTTTAACTTTTCACATGTTTCACCTTACTGATTTATCTGTATGCTGTAACTTTTTGCTCATCCTTCTTCCTTTTCTGTGATAAGCATGCTGTGTAAACTTTGTCTTAAGTTAAAATTCTTTTGCAAAAGTTTGTTTGTTTATTTATAGTTTGGTGTTAAACTGCACAACGGGCTAGCTGTTCTGTGCCAACCACGAGTAGCAAACCCGGTTTTTAGCGCTATACTTATAAACATTTAAAACGTTTGTTAAAATTTGTACAGATTAGAAACTCGACAGCATTTATGAGATAAATGCATTAAATAAATCCAAACATAATGTATTTAGCTCACCAAGTGAAGTGTAATCGTTCAATACAAATAAGAAAATAATTATGTAATTGCATGCATTTCTAGTATTTCGTAATATACGGTATTTCCAAGGGTGTTGACATTTAGATTATATTGAAACAGCCCTTAAAATTTTCAAAACTTTTATAACAAACCATTACAAATCATACATATGTGGAGTTCAGTTCTGCAAATTCAAATCAGTGAGAAATGCATATTTTTGGTAATGTAATCAACTAAATTGCAGCGTACTTGTTTAACACTTGGTTTTTAAGTTAAAACTACAGATTCTACATGTATATAACTTAATGCAGATCATGTGCGGACTACGCCTCTTCTGTTTAATGATGCACTAATAGTAACACAATAATAATTTAACCGTTATAAATAGTTTAACATTAGGTACTACTAGAACTAAATTATAACAATTTATTAAAGAAATCGAAATATATAATGATTGAGTTGTAAAAATTCGTACATTAAATAACTTAATACTGTTTCTAACTATAAATATTATTTCAAGATCTTTCAGTTTGAGAGCGAAATACACGTGTTTGTAGTCGTGGTCTCCTTGGTTTGGTTTGTTTTGAATTTCGCGCAAAACTACTCGAGGGCTATCTGCGCAAGCCGTCCCTAATTTAGCAGTGTAAGACTACAGGGAAGGCAGCTAGTCATCACCACCCACCGACGATTCTTGGACTACTCTTTTACCAAAGAATAGTGGGATTGATTGTCACATTGTAATGCCCCTACGGCCGAAAGGGAGAACATGTTGGGTGCGACGGGGATTCAAACCCGCGACCGTCAGATTACGAGTCGAACGCCTTAACCCACCTGGCCATGCCGAGCCCGTTATCTCCTTAAACTCGTTTCGTACAGGCTAGAGATATAAATAAATATAACCCAGCGATTTTATGAACTTACAGTTAAACGTTAGTTAGATGATAAAGAATAACTCAGAATATGGATGGTTCATGCGCATCATGTATATTTTTTTACATGACATAGCATGAATATCGTCAACTATGTCACTTTAAATGTGTTAAACAAAAAGACTAACTATAATTATTCTAATGTCAGAAGCTGGAGATCAATCTATATTTTTATTCGGCAAGTCGGTCATTAAAACCTTCTATAAAACTATTGAGAGGGTGCCTTTTTTGTTTTGCACTATTTAACGATAGTAGCGTAACTAACATTTTGTTACTTCCAAACAAAGACTGGTAGAGAGACAATAATGTATGTACAAACATGCGTACTGACGAAATACAAATGTTTAAACCTTGACTTTCTAGGAAATCACTCTACTGCGGGGTTTATTATGATTGTGTTGTTTCTAATAATATATACGATTCGTGTTGTTGTGCGTTTTTGTAAATACATAATTATTAAACTTTGAGCAGAAAATGTATGTGGTCCTATCTAACCAGAGCAGAAATCTGAAAAGTTTGCTTTTAAAGCGAAACTTTTGCACACTGATTTATATTCGAATACATTGTGGGTCATACTTAGGGAAGAAGCATATTACAAAGTAATATAATTGTACCACTAAAGATGAGGGATATATCTTCCTAAAGTTCTCGAGTAGTAATTGGGTTTCGTTTCTGTAATACTTCTAATTCCTGCTACTGCGTGATGTCCTTCTGAGACAATAATGTGCGTTTCTGGTTTCCTTTCTTTGTTTTGTTATAACAGAGATTTTTATTTCACATACTTTATCTTAAAATGCATTTGGTTAGGAAAGTTATATTACATATAACTTGTTGCAGTTTTATAATGTAAAGCTACACAGTAGGCTCTCTACATGCTGTCCACTGCAGGGAATTGAACCTCAAATGTTTGTATTGTAAGTCCAGAAAACTATCGCTAACCAAATGGGAGACTACATACAATTTACTTTAGCATTGACCGTCAAAAAGAGTTTGAACTAAAATCGATGGTAAAAAGGCAAGATGAGCTAAATTGAGCAAGAAACTGAATGTAACCACGTTGTTCAAAACTTCTCAATCAACAACATAACTGAATAATACTATGTATGTTACATCTGATGCACTTTTGAAATATCAGTAGGAGCTTGGAACCAAAGAATTGCTTTGAAACAGCGAAACAACTGGCGTTCTGAATATATTCCTTTTCTTGTGAGTTTTTCCTTGAAAAAAAAGTGGTATTTCAGCATTGTGTTAGAGATCAGACATTATTAAATATAACACTTTCGGAATTATTTTATTTTATAAAGAAATTCCTTGAATATCGACGTCATTAATTCTGTTATGTAAGCGAGAAAAAAATTACTCTTGACATTTTTTGAATTCTGAAAATTCTTGTATGCTTTTTCCACGTGCCTACTACATTCCTTGCTCGTGTTCAAATTACATGTACTATGTGGATTTGTTAAAATATAGAGCAGGTAAAAACTCCTTTAGGTTTGGAAGTTTAAACCTCTTCACAAGTCTCATTAAATCTGCTCTGCACGAGTTAATCTGAGAATGAAATCATAAATGTTCTTCCCATATTCCTGAGTGTTACTTTCAAAATGCATCAAAGAAAATGTTTTATACGAGAAGCGAGACCATTAGGATGCAAAGACAGTACATTTTGGAAACTTGCATGCTTGAAGTATCAACGTTGCGTATCAGTTCAATAAAGCACAATGAAAGTAACAGACTTTTCATATCTTCGCATTCTTCTGTTTTCCACAGTAACAAATCTTCTCAGGTGCTTCGTATATGATTCCTCTTTGTTATTGCAAACACGTTCATCTGTTGACAACGCTCCTTTATTAACTATTGTTATTTTCCATTAATCATTATAATAGGCTTTTGATCTTAAATTGTGTAATACGTAAGCGAATGTACTAATTTTTTTAAACTCACCAAATGTGCCTATTTATATCTTAAGAGGCCTGACATGGCCGGTGGCTAGGGCACTCAACTCGTAACTGCAAGTGACAGGTTCGAATTCCCGTCCCACCAAACAAGTTCGTCCTTTCAGCCGTGGGAGCGTTATAATGTTTCAAGTCAGTCCTACTAATGCTTGGTAAAAGAGTAGCCCAAAAGTTTGAAGTGGTGGTGGTAACTAGCTACCCTCGCTCTAGTCTTTCACTGTTAAATAACGGACGGTTAGCGCAGATAGCCCTCGTGTAACTTTGCGTAAACTTCCAAAAAGTCCAATTTAATCTGTCTTAAGATGTTCTACCGATAATCTAATTCCAATAATACTTATAAATCGCTATTGACCAATTTACTAATGCATGACCATAATGAGCTTCTGCACTTAAGTGTGAAAAGAAGCTTAATTTGTGCCGGATTTCTCTGAATCTGAGATTTAAAACCTGTTTTCGATTTGTTTGTTTTATTTTATCTAAACGCTAAAACGCTATACTTGTATTCTGAACTGAGTAGTCATTTACACTCGCATCTCCAACTTTATCTCAAGTAGTAACTTCAACAATATCTAATTGTTAAAATCCTTTCCCACACATCAACAGAATACCTTACACTGTGTAAAATTGGTGATGATGTGGAAAAGTGGAAAATGCATTTCTTATGTAAACATTGTAGTATACTGTTTATAATATAAAGTTCATAACTTTACTTAGCGTCACCCTCTCTAATCGTGTCACCTCAAAAAGTTAAGAACAACGACAGGTTGTTTCTTAAGCTGTAGTTCACATACCGGTAATAGTGATACGTAGCTCTCTATAAACAAAGGTAGGAATTACATTAGACAAACGAATAGAAAACGACAATATGTATTTTATTCAGCGACGTACATATACGTTGAATATTATGCATGTCAATGTCATCATCAGAGAAAATAAATTAATAAACTGGTTAAAGCTAAATTAACAAGTCAGATGGACAAGATACAATAAACAACCATCTTTTTTACTTCAATGATGCTTAGAGATCCTTAATAACAATTTGAAGTAAACATTATGAAGCACTTTTTGTTAGCTCTATAATAAGTGTATTTGTGTTTTCTCATAGTAAAGTCACATTGGCCTATCTGCTGAGATCTATAATAAGCATTAGGGTACATAGGCCAAACAAAAAATTCATTGTTTATCAATAAAATCTGTATTAAAGTTTTCTAAACCAAGTCTTTTATTACCCTTGTGTAGTCGTCCGGTTTTATTTATTTACGTTTCAGTTTATATGTTTGTATTTTTATTTCTATGGTAAAGCTACTGAGACTTTAATTTGTATTTTAATAGTAAAGATACTAAGAGTATCTGCAATCTGTCTGAGTTTTGAAGAACTGACCCTTCACTTTTAAAACGGACTCGCAACTTAAAATGCTGGAAATATTTTATAATATTTCTCGGATTTGAAGACAGTTTGCAAGCTCCGGAATAAATACCACAGGACCA
The DNA here is from genome assembly GCA_011833715.1 of Carcinoscorpius rotundicauda. Classification (NCBI taxonomy): domain Eukaryota; kingdom Metazoa; phylum Arthropoda; class Merostomata; order Xiphosura; family Limulidae; genus Carcinoscorpius; species Carcinoscorpius rotundicauda. Next base: position 11,349,259 of record CM022405.1, on the reverse strand, counting down.
ATCCGCGCCCCTTCAGGCTTTACGTTATGAGATATAAAGACTTTTGATAAATAAAAAGAAGTACAGCAGAAAGTGGAGTAAAACGCCACTTTTTAATAAAAAAGTAAAGATTTTAAAATAAACTCTATTTTTATTATTATGGGCACATTTTGTGGTTTAATAAATGTACATAGACTTACATATATATTAATTTTTCTCTCTCTACATACAAATATATATTCTTGGGATTGGGGTTGACATTGTACCTTTAAGGTGGGACAAAACAGTCACTTAAGACGACATAAAATGGCTGCCATATAATTCAGACCAACTGCAATTTGAAAAAAATCCCTCCCTTTAGCAGTTTTATACAAGTCTTCGTTTAAATGCTCATGAAAAGGATCGGGGAGACTTGCTTAATGAGCAGGTCATACATTATCGCAGAAAAGGGAGTTTCGGCTGAGCATTAACTAATATAGTGACGACAGTCTTTCAATAATGTGTAAAATTCAACTGGGTTTCATTTGTACCGTAAAAAATGCACTGGGATTACCCTAAAACGAAAGCTGTAAAAAGTCAAATACTGAAGTCGAATTTGATCAGCTACATTCGCGACTATCCGCCATTGTGTTTGTGATCAGGAAATTGCGATCACGTAAACAGAATTTAAACCTAATTCACTTGAGAAAGGTTTTGTGTTTTGTTTGTTTTTTATGAAAGTACAAAACTACACAACGAGCTACCTGTGCTCTGCCAACCATGGATATCAAAACCCTGTTTGTAGTGTTGTGATTTGTCAAAACGTCAAATATTACGTAAAGAGGTCGACATTTTACCGAAGGCGACCGTCTGACTTCACTATCCCTCACTAATGGCGCGGCCTTGCATGGCCAGGTGGGTAAAAGAGTTCGACTCGTAATCTCAGGGTCGCGGGTTCGAATCCCGGTCGCACCAAATATGCTTGCCCATTTAGCCGAGGGGGCGTTACAATATTACGGTCAGTTACACTATTCGTTGGCAAAAGAGTACCCCAAGAATTGGCGATGGGTGGTGATGACTAACTGGTTTTCCTCCGTCATACACTACAAAATTAGGGACGGCTAAAGCAAATCGCCCTCGTGACGCTTTGCACGAAATTAAAAATAAAAATAAAAAATAAACTCACCAACAGCCCAGCATAGCCAGATGGTTAAAACGTTGGACTCGTAATCCGAGGGTCGCGTGTTCAAATCCCTATCACACCAAACATGCTCGCCCTTTCAGCCGTGGGGGCGCTATAATGTTACGGTCAATACTCATTGGTAAAAGAAGTAGCCTAAGAGTTAGCGGTGGGTGGTGATTACTAGCTCCATTCCCTCTAGTCTTACACTGTTAAATTACGGACGGCTAGCGCAGATAGCCCTTGAGTAGCTTTGGGCGAAATTCAATCCGAACCCTCACTAGTAACAGTAAAACATAGAATAACTTCTCCTTAAAAACTTGAAATCTATCAAAATTAACTTCGAACTGAAAGAAACAGACACACAGTTAAGTAAGTTTATTTAAATAACACCGTCGAAATAATTAAAAAAGCAAGTCCCCATCCCACCTATACTCCATGGAAGAAGAGACTTCCAAAGTGTATTGTTGTTTTTCTAATGCTTGATGATATAAACTAATGCTCTACACTTGCTACAATAGGAATGCAATGTTAACAAAATAAAAACAAATAAAATTAATTTACACTTGCTACAGTATAATTGTAATGCTAATAAATTTAAAGACAAATAAAAAGATTCTCAGCAATCTACGAAACAAGTAATACCTCAAACCGTTTTTTGAAGTAAACTTACTGGTGACACACTGGAAGAAGTGACAACCGCCATATTAACACAACTTTCAGCCGATGTTTCTTGGTGTAGAGATGTTATTAGTTCAGTTGTGAAATGTTTGTTTTGTTTTGTTTGTTTTAGAATTAAGCACAAAGCTACACAATGAGCTATCTATGCTCTGCCCACCACGGGTATCAAAACCCGGTTTTTAGTGTGTAAGTCCGCGAAATTACCACTGTGCCACTGGGGGGCAGTTGTAAAATAACAATGCATTTGTTTACGATATCTTTTAAACTGAAATTATTAGAAAATTCTAAAAATATTCTTACGGGGCCCGGCATAGCCAGGTGAGTTAAGGCGTTTGACTCGTAATTCGAAGGTTGCGGGGTCATATCCCCATCGCACCAAATATGCTCGTCTTTTCAACCGTAGGGCGTTATAATGTGACGGTCAATCCTACTATTCGTTGGGAAAAGAGTAGCCCAAGAGTTGGCGGTGGGTAGTGATGACTAGCTGCCGTCCCTCTTGTCTTACACTGCTAAATTAGGGATGGCTAGCTCAGATAGCCCTTGAGTAGCTTTGCGCGAAATTCAAAAATCAAACAAACGTTCTTACGTAACAAACGACCTTTACAAAATACAGAAGTAAGAGCTTAGCCGAACTGTGGTGTTTGTTTTCAATTTTAAAATAACTACCAAATGTTTTATAGCCTTCCTTTATTTTTCCCTTCCTCGATTTTCTATTCAGCTAAAAGATAAAATTTTCGAACATCAGAATTATGTTTGATATGGAAATAAGTTGTGTTTCAATGTTAATGTTGACTTTGGACAGTAGTGTCCCTGTTGTTTCATTTCTTTTTTTAACCTTGCAATTTGGCTACAAAAGCACGTAATATTTACATTTCGTGACCAAAAGGGGGAACTGATGTAAAAAAAAAATTACGTTCACGTCATTCAATAGTATCTAGTAAAATAAATATTTCATTCTTCAGTGTAATAACTTAACATTAACTTTTACAAATATTTCAAAGACAATCAGAAAAATATTAAATTTTATCAATATGCTCACTTTTTAAAAGCTTAACCACACCAGTAGTAATTGAATAAAAAACTGATATTTGGTGCATAGACCTAACACTCAAAACCTATTTCACTATTTTGAATTTGAATATTTTAGGAATAAACTTGCCATTGTTCGATGATATTTAAATATTTCTTTTCTATATGCAAAGTATTTATCAGATATACAACTGTACTCATATGTACATATGCGTGTTAGAAAATTATCTGATGAAGAATATTTTACAATTCGCGAAATCATATACGATTTACTTACTTGTATAAACTTCTCCTGGAACATACTTCTGTGGCTCACCTGATACTTTTATTTGGAATCCGTTGTCTCCGGGTGTTTTTGGTTTATTATATCCGGGAGGTTCTCGATAACATTTCCTTTGGTAATGCTCAGAAAATGGGACTGAAGGTTGTAGTTCTGACTGAATGTTTTGTACTCTTATTCCCTGTATCCCCACAGAATGAACAATATTAATAGTAATAGCAGCTATGGCTAACCAAAAGTGTGTCATAGTTATATAGAATACAGTATATCTATATAGCGAGTTCTCACGTTTTTAAAGCAACAATGTCTCTTATTAAAGGTTCTACTCTCTGACACCACCGTCGCGCATTGACGTCTGTCAGAAGTCTTCCGAAAAACGTGAAACATTATATTTACTAAATCCGCGGGAGTCTACGCGCAAGCGTATATCATCCTTCTATCAATTTCTAATTGGCAATTCCAGTTATTATAAAATCATGCTGCCATTGGTTGCAAGCTTTTTGTTGACATTTTTCTAAACGCTGAGAAACTTGGAATATTGGTAAAAAAATATAAACGCCTTGTTTTTCTACATGTTTAGAGATATAAAGTTAGTTAATGAAGATTTGGTGTTAAGTCAAGCCTTACGTTGCAGTTAAACAACAAAAAATGTAAGCAATGACATATCATAAAAACATTTGAATATCAACTATAAGAACTGAAAGAGACATGAGAATTATAAAGCAATAGCTGTTAAAATAATTTTCAAAATTACAGAGTTTAACTTAGTTAAACCAACCTTTTTTTCTTTCGACAAACTAAGACGCCATTATTTTCGACACAAGTGCATCTCTTTGTCCCTCTGTTACTTTTTACGAAATCAATTTCTCCAACCATTCCATTAAAGATGGTATGAGATACTGCATGGTTAGGTAGTTAAGGCGCTCGACTCGCAATCTTAAGATCGTAGGTTCGAATCCCCCATCACCCCTAACATTCCCGCCCCTTCAGCCGTAGGAGCGTTATAATGTGATAGTCAATCCCACTATTCGTTGGTAAAAGAGTAGCTCAAGAGTTGGTGGTGGGTGGTGATTACTATCTGCCTTTCCTCCATCTAGTCTTACACTGCTAAATTAGGGATGGCTAACGCAGATAGCCCTCGTATAGCTTTGCGCGAAATTCAAAAACAAAGAAACAAACGAAGATGGTATGATATGAAATTTATTTAATTAACACATAAAAAATAAGAAGGGAGGAGGTAATAAGTGAACGACTGTATAATATTTGTTGTAAAGGAATAATAGAAGTTCTATATTTTACATTTAATATTGACATTATATATGCTATTTAGGAAATAATATTGAAGCGCCTGCCACTTTTCGAAACAAACTCTTCGAACACTTTTCGAGTTGTAAAGATAAAATTCTGGATCGATTATCTAAAAATCCAGGAGATTGGGGCTGAAGCTTGGTAGCCATATTTTGGTTACATCCATATGTGGATAATCTATTTACGTATATGAATGCAGTTAGTTATGTGTGTGTATATATACATGTATGATACTGTAAATTCGAAAAGTTAATATCTAGATGCAAGTTTGTAAAGAAAACAGGTTTGTCTTTCATAAACTGTATTTTATTCGATGTATTTCAAGTAAGTAATAATTCACTTTGTAATAACTTAAAGTTATCAGAATTCGCACGTAATGGATAGCTCACTTAGTCATCAGAGTGGTTAAGATATACAATACTCATTTAGTCATCAGAATGGTTAAGATATACAATGCTCACTTTGTCATCAGAATGGTTAAAATATACAATGCTCACTTTGTCATCAGAATGGTTAAGATATACAATGCTCACTTAGTTATCAGAGTGGTTAAGATATACAATGCTCACTTAATCAACAGAGTGGATATGATACACAATGTTCACTCAGTCATAAGAGTGGTTAAGATATACAGTACTCACTCAGTCATCAGAGTGGTTAGGATATACAATCCTGAGTTGATACACTGCTGCAATTTTTTATATATCAGAATGGTTAAGTTTTTCAGACACAACACATTGAAAACCTTAAAATCATAAAAAAAAGAAAAACCATCCTGCAAATTGATATAAGTATCCCCAGTTTTGTACGTAGAAAACTTTAGTTGTACATAGATTTTCTCTCATTTATTGTTACTTTTTCCGTCTGAAATAAAACCGCAAAATTTGGATAATCAGGTAATCTCGAGAGACGTAACAAGCAACTATCTAATCGCAGTAGATAATACTTTGAATTATTGTAAAGGTACATTCAGCTTATTTCTTTTGTAGTCAAACGCTCTAAATGTTTTTGTGAACTTTGTTGCTACTATCATCACTTCGAGTATGATATTCATGTTCACTTTGATATTTTTTGTCGACCATTAACCTCTGATCGCTAAATCCTAACTTTATTAGCATAGAATCTAGTCACCTTTCACGTTATCGTTACTTGCCTTAAAGAGGTTCTAATTAAAAACCAATAATAACAAAAGAAATAAAAGAGTTTGGTTAGTATTAAATTTCGCCCAAAGCTACACGAGGACTATCTGTGCTAGCTGTCCCTAATTTAGCAGTGTAAGACTAAAGGGAAGGCAAATGGTTATCACCACACTCCGCCAACTCTTGGGCTACTCTTTTATCAACGAATAGTGTGACTAACCATCACATTATAACGTCACCACAGCTGAAAGGGCGAGCATGTTTGGTGTGATGGGAATTCAAACCCGCGACCCTCGGATTACGAGTCGAATGCCTTAAACACCTGGACATGCCGGGCCGAAATAAAAAGGAGGAAAGCAGACTTCTAGTGACCGAAATTATGGCATGTGGTTCTCAAATATTCGAAATGTAGGATAGGAAAATTATAAAGAAATGCATATCAATGTAATAGTTATGTTATGATAGTGTAAAATCTTTTAAAAATGCCTTACCAGCAATAACTAAACTGATAAATTACATCTTCAGGCCAGTTGGTTGAGTACTTGCTTGTCAAAACAAGTCCCAATTTTGACTCCGAGAAAAGGAAAAAGATTGCTCCAAATTTGGTCCCAGCTAGTGGTTGTCCCACGACTCTGAGATAAGGGTCGAGGACAGTCCTTATTTGTGATGGCAAAATAATACGTTAGTCTGAATTGTTTAAAAATACCTTACTTGGAACCTTTATCTCAGTTGGTAGAGTATTTGCCTGAAGCTCCACTCCACAATAGTACAGAGATAAATCTGTGGACTTACAACAAGAAAAAACTGGTTTTTTCCTTACCCAGTAAGCACAGTACAAAAAGTCCATTGTGTATCTTTGTGATTAACTAAAATCAAACAAATAGATCTGCTTATCGTTTAAAATTTCAGCTTCGATCCTGAGCAGGGAAAACAAAATGTAATATAACACTCTTTTAAAAGGTAGGATCACAAATTACAAATGAGATAATTATCACTACGCTTGTTTCCATTATTTTAAAAATGAAAGTCACGCTTAAAGGCCATGGTAATCGTGGCTATACAGAATTCTAAAATTACATGGAGGAAACGAAGATTATTATTTTTTGTTAGTTTAGAAAATGAATTCTAACCTAGAAATCAATAATGATGAACTTATTAAATAAATAAAAAAACAAAGATGTAATCATATTCTAATTTCTTAATAAAAGACAACAACAACCTCATACTTCAGAAATATAACTGTGCAAGAGTTCTGGTAGATTTCGAGACGAGAGGGTGTATAATAATTTAGTGAAGAAGGGGTTACGGCTCAAATAAAATGAATTTCAATGAAACATGAGGGAACACTCACCAGCCTCGGCTCTTGAACTTCTTTTAGTTAGAATTAAAGTAAATTAATCTATAAGACCTTTTTATTCCTTTATATTAGCTATATTTTTGTGTGCCGCCAATACCAAGTGTGTGGTATACGTGTATAAACAATTTTATTACTCATCAGTATCTCTACCATTCTCCATCAAACGAAAACGCTTTTAGACAAAACTAGAATAAATTAACTTATGAGCCATTGGGCCTGGTCATTAATCGAAGGAAATTGACTTTCTTAGTTCTAAATCGTTGTTAGATCCCAAATTTGTCAAGAGATGAAGAAGCTATGAGTTGAAAATTTGTACTTGAATAAAAAAACAACAACTCAGTCCCATTCTATAACTCACTATGCCGCGGCCAAAAATGTCGAGTCCCCTAGTGGCAAAATGGTATGTCAACGAGCTTGTAACACTTGAAACTGGGTTGCAATACCCGTGGTAGGTAGAGAAGAGATAACTCTTTATTTAGCTTTGTTCTTAATTTCAAACAAAGAAACGGAAAATGTTAGAAAACAAAACATTTGTGAACGAATCGTTTTAAAACACAGATAATATTTAATAAGTTGAACTAAAGCATTTCCTGAAAGCTCTAGATGAATTTTACGTGTAGAACGGTTCTATAAACTGTTTAAAATGGATAACCATTGACTTGTCGAACTCACCGTGATGCTCCACATGACGGCTGAGAACAAGTGACTTTAATGACATTAGTATCGATTTTTCTTGCTCGGTTTTAATGTGTAAACAGCTAGATAAAAAACAGGAATAAAATATAACATGCAAGGGGCAATATTTTTAGTCAACAGATAGACAAGAAAGGATATGAGTGAATGATGGATAGACAATGTCTGTTCTGCGTTTATGTAAAATGTCTTTCAATCTCCAGGTATTAATGAATTAATAAAATACTTGGATATTTAAATTGATGGAATTTTTTACGACTGAGAAAGTAATCCTTACTTTGATTATAAGTTGCTACTTCTAGTTAATTAGTTGGGAAACATTATTTCCAATGTTACGTTTTCATAATCGAAGTGTTGGAGATTTAAGTTGAATCAATAAATTATGAGAGCTTCAAAAATAATTTACTAGTGATTTATCGAATCCCACGTTTTTGTAGAAAGTCTAAAATTACAACTTAAGCAAATCTCAGTTGCAAGTTTGAGAGATTACAGCCGACTAGTTTGAATCTACACTGATAATAAACCCAAGCTAAAAGCTGTCATACGTCCTTGTAGTAATCAACTTACAAGCTATACTTGATAATATTGATAGAAACTGCTAGTTCAAGACCATGAAATACAAAGGATCTAAATGTTTTGTTAATTTAATACACAAATCAATTCTGTTTTTTATCATTGTCCAAGTATTTCGTTGCCAAACCTCTCTTCCCATTGGTTATGTTTGTAAAATAACTAAATCGTGTAAAAATAACACGAAAGAAATAAAATTCATTAAAATATTTTAAATGACGTGTGTGTTTTGCTTGTAAAATAACATTGGATTTTCATTAGACCTCTGTATTATATTCTCAAAATTATAAAGTTTCCATCTATACATTTATCTTCTACCTGAACTACAATCGAGAAATTTAGAACTCGGGACGAATCTTTGAAAAATTATCCCACCTCTCCCTCGACCAAAAGAGTGCACATTGACTTGTTTAGCCTTCTAAAAACCCTTTTTCCCTATTTTAATAAAACCTCGCCCACGGGAAAAACGTGTTTATCTTGATTAAAGTACATCTATTTAATTGATATATATATATATATAAGCATATATATGTATATTATCTTGATTAAAGTGCATTTATTTAACACAAATATATATATATATACATACATACACATTGATCATATGTTGTTCTAGCAACATAATATGCAAGATTTGATGTCACAGAATACACAATTAACCTTCACTTTCCTGCTGTTTTATTTCTACTCTATGTGTTTGATAGATGCTATGCATTTGTGATTTTCATATAATTAAGAAAAATAAACAAATTAAGGTCCAGTCTTGGACCTCCACACATAACTCGGACCCGGTTCTCTCTGTCCCCTACTTACGTACTTTAATGTGTCAGTAATCATTTGAGTTACAATATGTTAAAAACTAAACTGTCAGGTCTTCTATTTCCACACTTTACATATCTGTGATCTTTTGAGTTATATCTGCCGGTACAATATGCTAAAAATATCTAAACAGTCACGTCTCCTATTTTCATACTTTATGTGTCTGTTATTTTTTGAGTTATATCTGACGGTACAATATGTTAACAATCTAAACAGTCACGTCTTCTATTTTCATACTTTATGTGTCTGTGATTTTTTGAGTTATATCTGACGGTACAATATGTTAACAATCTAAACAGTCACGTCTCCTATTTTCATACTTTATGTGTCTGTGATCTTTTGAGTTATATCTGCTGGTATCATGTGTTTAAAAAAAGCAATTGCGTTTTAATCTCAACATTTCACATTTATAAAATAAGCTTCTAACTCCCCTCCTCAAGTCGTTTGTAAGACTGTTACGTATTAAAAACAAAGTTTGAAATAATGTTGTGTGTGTGAATGTATACATGTATATATATAAATTTAAAATATTTGTTTGTTTGCTTGCTTGTTTTTCCGTCTCTTTCAGTGAGTAGGTCACACTTCCCTCACGTGTAGACGCGCAAAATGACAATTTTTCTCATAGTAGAACCGATAATTTTATTGTACACATGTATTGTACGCATTACACGAATACATTCTATGCAGAAATGAAAATTTTTTGGCAGGCTCAAGTGAACATTTAATTCACAATATAGCATTATAGGCATATTTAGTTACACATTATTAACTATACATCTACTAATACTCCATACACTGTCATGTGAAAAAGTTAGGACACGCTATGAAAGCCTGTGTATTTTTGTAACACTTTTGGATATATAAATATTTAATCTCAATTTTAACAATACTGAGAGATTATAGGAATATAAATAAACAATTAAAACTGAAGGAAAGACTTTTCAAGATCTTCTGTAAATGTAATTCCACCAAAATGCATATTCTAACTGAGGAAAAAGTTAGGACACCCCCACGTTTATTTTCACTTAAAATGGTTCAACTCACACACAGGTGTATCACACCAGATGCACATGATTAAATGATCGTTACTCAGCATTTTGAATAAGGCTCACCCTATTTATACCTCAGACATTTAGTGTGGTGTGCTTCTGACTGTTGAAGTGAGTGAGCTCCATGGTGAGAGCAAAAGAGCTCAGCCACCCCCACAGCATCACAATGGGATTAAGATCTGGGCTTTAACTCGGCCATTCCAGGACTCTCCACTTCTTAGTTTTCAGCCAGTCTTTGGTGGCTATTCTTTTACCAACGAATTGTGGGATTGACGAGAAAGTTTGGTGTGACAGATATTAGAAACCACGACTCTCGAATTGTGAGTCGATTGCCTTAACAACTAAACTAATAAACCCAGTGAAACTTCTAACGTTTGGATTTTTGACCGTATTTCTTGATAAATCGTCTACGATTTTACTTGCCATAAATCTACACGTAGGAAAAGGTTTTACTTCAAAATATTTCCAGTGCTGCGAATAACGTTTAATTCAAGTGAAAGATAATAATTCTCTAAGTGACGGGTACAGTGATGATAACACATTTTTCTTATGGATAAATAAATTTACTGTTTCCTGACGCAAGCGATTTTAAAATTCTTTAACTTCTTGCATGTTAGAACAATTTTCGCTGTTCTGGACATTCTGTTCCAGAAATGAGTTTTTCATACACATATTTCTAAAAATATAAAAGAATAAGTCAGATCTCTCTCGAAATATTCGTACATATCAGAAAATACGAGATTAAAAGTCAAATGGAAATTCGATAATGTATTCTACTAACATGCTAAGCGGTTTTTTTAAGAACGACAAATATTTGACATTCAGCATTTATATTGTTGTGAGCCATATTTTATAATGTTATTCTTAGCAATTAGTTAGAGGGCGAGTTATGTTACTCTTAGAATACCTAGAATACGTCATGGAAATCTTCTAACTTCAACGAAGCAAGATTAAAACTATATGTATCAGTAAATATCAAATAGAAATATTCAGTTTTTGATCCTGTGTTGGTCAATTTTTCAAGCATGGAGTTTCAGTGAAACCTTTGAATTGGCGTTAGTTATCACATGTACTCACTGGAGTGATTAGTCATGAAATCTTACAAATAACTTGCTAGTATTTATGTTTGAACGTTAGTAACACTCCTACGAAAATTAGGGCCTAATAGGCCCCAGAGCAACTTGAAAGGTTATTAATATTAGGCTAATAATTTTGTATTTAAATGAAATTGCCATTAACTGACCCTATCCCTTTATATTTTAAGGAGCAATAATATTTTGACTTTTCAGACATTTGCGAAATAATATTTAAAAAAATAAAATAAAAACATCCACTAAGGGTATTTAGGCCCCAGATAAAAAAAAACATAAAAATGACTATTTCCTGAATAATTCTAAAACAGGCCTGGGCAACCGAAAACAGCAAATTATAGTAAAAATATATTAATTTTTCAACTTCTTTTCAAAAGATGGATATTTAGGATAATAACTCTATTCCAACAATAATTTTAGACGGTCCTGATTATTGCCTAGTTTGCCCACGCCTGTTCTAGAACATTCTAGAAACTTTACAGAAGTATTTAGAATAATCTAGAATATTCTTGAAGCTTCTAGAAGAATCCACAAATCCTATATATATATATAGGAGCTGAAATCTTCAAACCGTGTTAAAAATTATATCTCTTGATGAAGTTGTACATTTACTGACAAAACCATCCGACGATGAAAGTGAACATGATAATGTCGAAGACTACTCTGAAAGTTGTGATGATGATCCTTCTGAAGCCGAAAATGACTTGAAACGGACTGTACATGAAAGAAATCCCTAAAACATCTCACAGCTGAAAGAATTTTGCATTGAGAAGTGGAACAAACTTTCTTCAGACCGATGTCAGAGACTGGTAGATGGCTACAAGAAGCGTCTCACTGCAGTTATTTCAGCCAAAGAGATAACACTAGCTATTAGGGGATAGGTTGTCCTAACTTTTTCCTCAGTTAGAATATACATTTTTGTAGAATTACATTTACAGAAGATCTTGAAAAATCTTTTCTTCAGTTTTAATTGTTTAGTTATATTTTTATAATCTCTCAGTATTGTTAAAATTGAGATTAAATATCTATATGTCCAAAAATGTTCCACAAATACACAGGCTTTCATAGGGTGTACTAACTTTTTCAGATGACTATATACTCAACACGCGAAAAATATATGCAGAATTAAATGTCATGTGTAAAAAGGCAAACAGTAGGCCAGTTTTTCAATTATATAATAAGCTCGTCTTGTGTAGTTTAATAAAAAAGTAAAATTTTTATAAACACTGTTACACTTGATTTGTTTTAATAACCATTTTATTAAAAAATTATATCAATTTCAGTTTATAATCCAAGAAGTGTATCATCTTTTCATACATTATAAAGTACCACATTTTATTTCGCTTAGGCCTGGCATGGCCGAGTGCGTTAAGACGTGCGCTCGTAATCCGAGGGTCGCGGGTTCGCGCTAAACATGCTCGCCCTCCCAGCCGTGGGGGTGTATAATGTGAATGTCAATCCCACTATTCGTTGCTAAAAGAGTAGCCTAAGAGTTGGCGGTGGGTGGTGATGACTAGCTGCCTTCCCTCTAGTCTTACACTGCTAAATTAGGGACGGCTAGCACAGATAGCCCTCGAGTAGCTTTGTGCGAAATTTTAAAATTTCAAAACATTTATTTCGCTTATATTGTATTTTATACATCAATGTCATAAAGTGAATAGAGTATTATTTTCATAAAATATATCATACTTACATCAAAGCAAATTTAACATAATGTTACATTCATATTCATGTTTGATATCATAATATTCGTCAAAACATTGAAGGAAAAACAAAATCATTATTCTTAAGGAAGCCATGATTTAAAATAGGTTGGCAGTTTATTTTCAACAATCGAAGGTGTGTGTTTTTCATAAATTTGCCCCCCAGTGGCTCAGCGGTATGTCTGCGGACTTACACACTAAAATCCGGGTTTCGATACCCGTGGTGGGCAGAGCACAGATAACCCATTGTGTAGCTTTGTGCTCAATTCAAAAAACAACAAAACTTTTCATAAATTCACTAAATATGTTATACCTATTGAAATATGGAATAAGAGAAACGAAATACGGTTTGTTTCTCAAAAATCCCGCTCCGGGTGACATTGATAGTATGTATGTCTGAATATACAACAGGGTGCGTTGTGAGTTCTGCAGTCAATCCATCAACCGAAATGGTGAGTAATAGGGTGTTGCTGACTGTTTATCTTCACTCTCGTTAGTAGTTCAAACTCAGGAACGGCGGCTTTGCCATAAATACAAATTTACTCGAAAAATCAAGCCTCATCTGTTGGGTTGGACCTTTGACAGAAAAAAACTGTATCCGGAATATAAACATGCATAGAATTAGAGACTTACTGCAGTGATAAATAGCATCAAAACTCTACTGGAGGGGGCAAGTTAAAGTGTTGGAGAAACTCGGTCATGTAAATCACAAATACACCAATTAACATTTTTACTAGTTTAAAAAACTTGTATGTTAAACAAATAGCATAAAATAGATATTGAACGGCGTAGACAATAGAACGTTTCACAGTATGATAGTGTAATTTAGTCGACTCTTTTTAATGGCGTTATCTCGAAAAATAGTTTTAAAAGCAGAAAATATCAATACTAAGAAACGTCCACTGAGTTAGGCCTTATATATAACTGATTATATATATTCGAAATCATTCATTCAAAGCATCAAATTTTAACTTTGGTACTTATGTAGAAAGGTACATGCATGTTATCTCTCTACTGACAAAATGGGTGAATGAATGTTATAACGTCTTTCTTCCAAATTATCTGATGAAATTAATTTCAATTCAAGGCCTCGTAGCGATAAAACATCGGGTTATTTCTTCATTATCGCTTTAATAATGATCTTATACACATTACAACTTAACACTCCTACGAAAAAAATATTTACATCCACTAAAGTGATTTTGGAGCCTGTCAGGCCCCATATATTTTTCCAATAGAAACACAGTGATTTAGCAACATTCATTACAAACAACTTTAGAATGACTCTGACAAACACTTTTTTTACAATTTGAGCAAACAATTTTCGACTGTCTATCTTTTGATCTGCCGCACAAATGGCATCGTCTTCTTTTTGCCCTCTTTGCAAGCGGTTCACGTGAGGTTGTTTTGTCATTATCTTTGCAGTACATTTCTTTGATTTCAAGCACCAATTGCCGTATAGATTCTCTTCTGGCTCTTGATTTATGTTGACGAAGAAATTCTGGATGTTTTGTCGAGTATAGAACGAAAGCATTGTACGCAGCAAGATCTAGAATGTTATAGAATATGCAGACTGACCAGCGCTTTGATCGCCTCTTTGTTGTATAATATCTCACCAGTTGATCGAGAGTGTCGACACCTGCCTTCGTTGCATTGTAAAGATTGACGATTTTGGGCTTTACATTCTCTTCTACTTCACCAGACTGATGCTGAGAACTCAGTAGTAGCACATATTTTCCTGGTTTGTCTGAGTGCCTGAGAAGAGTGATGTGGTAAAGGTAGAAAAACTTTGGTGATAACTCTCTAGATTTTGCATTTATTTCAGGAGACAGGAAGGTTCTTGATTTCCGTATGGTTCCAACAAGTCCTGTTCTTTTTGTTCGTAGGTACTTGGCAAGTGTCATTGTTGTGAAGAAATTATCTGTCGTTATTGTTTTTCCTTTTCCAAGAAATGGCTGACTCAGTTCTCTGACTATTCTTTCTCCTTGATTTGTTTCTGTCGTATTTCCAACCTTTCCAGTATAAATTTGAGCGTTGAGGAGGTAACTTGTCTTTGCATCTGTTAGGCACCAAATCTTTATTCCGTATTTGCCTGGCTTTGTCGGAATGTATGTTCTGAAGCCAACTCTTCCTTTGAAGTTACATAGTTGTTCATCCACTGTCAGGTATTCGCTTGGGTTGTAACTGTTTTTGCAATTCTCAATGAAAAAATTCCAGACTCCAGAGATGGCGGCATCTTTGATTTCTCTATTTCTTTGAGAGTGGATGTCAAATCTGATTTTTGAGCACATTTTTTTGAATTTGTCTTGTGTAATCAGTTTTCGCAAAACTTAGTTTTCAGCTAGTCCTTGGTGAGCTTACTGGCATATTTTGGCTCATTGTCGTGTTGCAGGGTCCGGTTCCGCTTCAGCTTTAATTTTCTTACAGATGGACTCACATGATCCTCAAGCACCCTCTGATACACAGTAGAATTCATGGTGGATTCTATGATTGTGAGCTATCCAGGTTCTGCTGCAGCAAAGCGGTCCCAAACCATGACACTTCCACCTCCATGCTTCACAGTTGGTATGAAGTTCTTTTCCTGGAATGCTGTATTTGGTTTACGTCAAACACGTCCTCTGTTCTGGTGTCCAAAAATTAAATTTTGGACTCTTCTGTCCAAAGAACGTTATTCCAGAAGTCCTTGTGCAGCCTCTTTCTGATTGTAGAGGCATTCACTTTCACATCAACAGTAACCAGAGCTTGCTGTAGGTCCCGTGATGACATGGTAGGGTGTTTGGAGACCTCTTTTGGCATTTTGCGGTCTGCTCTCAGGGTGAACTGCATTGGGTAAAATGCAAGAGGATTATGACTAGCTGCCTTCCCTCTAGTCTTACACTGCTAAATTTGGAACGGCTAGCGCAGATAGCCCTTGTATAGCTTTGCATGAAATTCAAAACCAAACTAACCTAAAAGTTAAAGTATTACTTTACGTAGTGGTATTTTGAATATTTTACAATGCTAACGATTTTATCATTGAGATAAGTAGCACTGCACAACAAAGTTTTTGCTTCTTGAACACTGTTGGGTGTTCCTTATAGATTTTTGGGTGCTGATCACGAAAATCAGATCCAAAGTTGCCCATAACATACCATTTCATCGAAATATTCAGTTTCACCAGGACATTGCTACAATGGCAAAACGATATCAGGGCAACTGGAATACGTCAATGATTGCTGACTACTGTTGGATGCTGCAACGTGATGCACCGGATATTAAATACAAACGAAAATCAGGAGCAAAACACTTTTAATTATGCTGAACTTAATAGCGTATTATAAACATAAACGCAATTAAATACGTTATTGGCGGTAGACAGTTAACTGTCTATTTCTCAGAGTTCCTACGTGATGAAGCAAAACCAAAACTATATTTGTGCATACCAAACAGGTACCTGTCATAATCAGCAAAAACTTTTCAATAAGCAAAACTTTTTCAAAAAATTGTTGTGCAGTGTAATCTTCATAGTGTAATTCATATCCACTTATTTATAGACGTTATCATATCGTCAAAATTCCTAACCGATTTAGGTTGCATATAAATGTTTAGTGAGGCCGAGAGCATCAGAGTGGGTCTATGGCTCGCTTCATGTTATCGCGGAAAAGAAAATTGCGCTCTTCATTTCGCGGACATACTTTCGGTTCAATGATGTAAAGCAAATAATAATTAAACAAATGGGCAACAAGATAAGAAAAGTGTTTTTTATTTGAAGCATTATGGAAAAAGTTAAGATGCCGTCTTGCGATGTTTTGTGCTTTTAATCCACGAATGAGATATTGGAAAGTGTATAGACTTAGAACACTAAAATCCGGTGTTCGATTTCCCTCAAAAAGCACAGTAAATAGCTCTGTGCAACTTTCCTTTAAAACAAACAAATTTATATTCGTTTGGATTCACTGACCGTCACTTATGTCGAGTAGTAAAGGAAGGGGAACATTGAAAAGCTTTTAAAGTTGGTCAAACATTTCACGAATTCATGTTCCCGTGTGCAGCTATAAATATATGATATCAACCTCTAGAAGGCTCTGCAGTCGAATGAAATAACATCATAACACTAAAACCCCCAACAACACTTGTGTTATCAGTCGCTGTTTAAACGAGCGTAACGAATTTAGCTCTGGTTTCCTCCAGGTCATTCTCTATTTCCGAGAAAAAGATTCAGCTTAGAGAGATAGAATATCTTATCAATAAGTTAAAAAACAGCTCTTGGCCAAAAATTTAAATCGGTGAATTGCTAAGACAAAAACTCAATACCAACTTCGATTATGGGTTTGTGCTGTAGCTCTAACCAGTACTTCAAATTGCCACATTTTTCTTTTTATACAGGCTTATAAATATTTTATTCTAGAATATCTATTCACTTCACAAAATTTTCCATTTGGGAGGTTTATTTATGTATAAGTTTCTATAATATTGCTAAATTTAAGAAATGCATGACAACAAAAAACTAATATAAACTCTATCAGATTCATATTTCATCACGTGTAACTCAAAACTAAGGTTTCTGTAATCTCTGTAAAAAATAAAGTTTATTTTTAACAATACATTAAACTTTATACAAACAATATAGATTCTAATCTTATAGTGATAAACTGGTATGGCTGAAAGACTAAAAAAATAAAATAGATTTAAAATGTTTAATAAGATATTATTAAAACTTTCGTAAACTTTTTTACCAAGCTGATCTTTCTCTCCAGTTAACGCTAACGCTTTAGAAACTAAACAAAGTCTCTTACTTTGTCAAGAGGTCCGGCATGGCCAGCTGGGTTAAGGCATTCAACTCATAAGCTGAGGATCACGAGTTTGAATCCCCGTCGCACCAAACATGCTCGCCTTTTTAGCCGTGGGGGCGTTATAATGTTACTCTCACTCACACTACTCGTTGGTAAAAGAGTAGCCCAAGAGTTGGCGGTGGGTGGTGATGACTAGCTGCCTTCCCTCTAGTCTTACACTAGTAAATTAGGGACGGCTAGCGCAGATATATCTCGTGTATCTTTGAGCGAAATTCAGAAACAAATAAACACTCTGTAACAAATAACGAAATATTAAAGTATACAGGAGTTAATAAACAGAAACGACAAAAATAAAACAAAAACGTGCATATATCAGCTAAATATTACAGTCATTGAATGAGTTGGTTTAATATGAGTACATTGTATCAATTTTCATCTGATCAGAACTTTCGCAAAATACTTACCATAATTAGTCTTTATAAATACCTTAGAAAAATTGCAGAGTTACAAAAAGTATGGCAAGTATATATATAATGTATATATTATTCAATCCAAAATATACTGTAAAGAAATGAAAAACTAGATTTGAATTAAACATTAAGAAAACAACAAGAAACAGCGCTGCTTTGTTCCAAATTAATTGGTTTTGTTTACATTCTGCTGTGGAAGGTTTTTCTCATGTTGAATATAGTGAGAAAGAAATGTTAAGGATGAAACGAAAGGTTGTTTTCTTATTAAAATCATTCCATGCGATTTTATCTTTCTTTTATATTTTTTTTCTTTTCAAAAAGTATGAGAAACTTAATAAAAGCTACTTGAGACATATCTCTTTGTTCATTCTGTATTTTCATATGATAAAAGATATAGTGTAATTGTACAATGCGCTTCCTCGGTTCTAGTTGATTACAAATGAAAAGGTAGGGTAAAATGTTTGGTATACAGACCCCTATACTACTTTATATAAGCGAACGGAAACGTTTTCTCAACAATGGTACTAAGTAACTCAGGGGTGATAAACGCCGCTTTTAATTTACCGAAAAATTTACACAAGTGGCATGTTTTCGAATGTGTATGTTCTTCCGTTGCATTTTGCAAATTACATAACTGTTGCTTGATTAAAATTACAAGAAAGAAAACAGTCAAATATTTGGAAGCAAACTTAAATAATAAAGTTGCTTAGACCCGTTCTACAGAGTGAGCTTCTGACGCGCATTACGGATGACTGAAAATGTTGAAGTACAGTTGGATTACACGTGAGTTTCAGTGCACCCAACCTTGTACGACTTTTACCATCTTTCAGACACAGTTAAGAAAGAGTACTTCTGAACTCAGTTGAAGCAAACTAATTTAATCGGTCGAACTGAACTTGCAAGCAATCTCTTTGTTCGTAACTAGGACAACTCTTATATAAAACGTAACTTCCCAAAACGAATTTCTAGTTAAATAAGCTTACCATTAAAAGTTGCTGACAGTTGCACGGTCAGCAAATATTTCTAAAAAAAATTGTACGTTTTTAAATAAGTGTTTATGCATAAACGTCTGTATAGTGTATTTTCCTGGGGGAGTAATCCCCCATCTATTCGGTACCTACGTTCACAATCGAAATCAAGTGAAGAAAAATTGTTTCGATTTTTTTTAATCCCAAACATCATGAAAAGACAGGTATGTTAGTGTATGTTTCATGGCCATGCATGTCCCGGTTTTAACTTTTTTGTTTGATGGTTCTATATCTGTCTAAAAGGTCAAATTAAAAACAAACAAGTAAAATAACAATGTTTGGTTATTAGCGTAGTAACTTATATAATCCTCTAAATATCTATCAAACCAATTGATTTAAATTTCTTAAATTTGTGATGCTTTTCTTTAATCTCTTATACCTTTTGTGAGCAAACCTGGTTTTTTGTATTTTGTTCTTTTTTTCCAGCCACCTTTTTTTTTCTATGAGGAATATATTTATCTTGATAATTTTTAAATTGACATTTGAACTTTTTCCCCATTTGATCAGTGTCATCCAATAATTCAGATGCCCAATTCACAAGAGAATTCTTGTCAAATTCTTTTAAAATTTACTTTTTTTTAAATGTAACCAAAATATCCTTATTCCTGATTTCTATATGAAATAGAAACAATGACCCTAACAAAGCAATGATCACTTGCATCCAGATGTTCCCCAATTTCCATCCCATCAGTAATTTCTATATTAAAACTAGCAATGAATATAAAATAGCATTGTTTCTAATAGGTACTATGTCAAATTGGTAAAGAAAACCATCTTGAATAGTTTTCAAAAACCTTTCTACTTTCTAAAAGAAATTGTACGTTTTTAAATAAGTGTTTATGCATAAACGTCTGTATAGTGTATTTTCCTGGGGGAGTAATCCCCCATCTATTCGGTACCTACGTTCACAATCGAAATCAAGTGAAGAAAAATTGTTTCGATTTTTTTTAATCCCAAACATCATGAAAATGTGTTTTGTTTTCAATCTATATGTACCAAATTAAAAGCACCAATCGTTATAACCTCATTAACAGCTGATCTCTTAATATCATTGTAAAGTTTTTCATTAATTTTTATTAGCGTCATCAGGGGTTCTGTAACAAATTCCCTACAATTAATTCTCAACAGTATCACTGACAAAATTAAGTTATGGCCTTTTCTTCAGATACCTTTATCAACCCCTCGTACTTATAAACGAGCTACGCTGATGTACCTTTTCCTACATAGTTAGCCCTATGTGGTAATAATATAAAACTAGGTCATTGCTAACCTTTATTATATATCTTGCAGTATCCATTTTATCCTCCATTCGTGCCCCAAAGTTGCATTATTTAATTCTTTTTCCCTGTTTACCCCACAGACTATTCTATTCACACACCTTGTGAAAGTATCAACCATAACCTACTTAAATTTATCACTTACAGTCTTCTCTTTCCTTACTCTCCAATAGCTTCTCATCTACACAAGATAAATATGTTGCTCAGTGGAGCATATTCATTATAGACTTAGGCTAGAGTGAGATGGTTCGACGTTTCACGATTTGTTCACTTGACATTTTCTCTCTCGTTGTTTAAACCCTGTAAGTATATTCTGTTTTTATAACAGGTTTAAGTGATGAAGTTGGATGGTCCTACGTTTATCGGTTGTTTGGTTGACAAGGAGTAAATTCTATTCGTTTTGATTTCCAAAATATATTAAAATAGTTGGGAGACATGATAAAACAGAGTGGTTACACACTTCTATTTCTAACAGTGACTGGCTAATTGTAATTGTTGTGTTACTTAGACATACAGAAGTTGTAACTGTGAATATGTGAAGTATCAATAAATAAGCAAGATTGTCACAAGTAATTGTATACCAAGTGAGAAAAGCAGTCCACGTGACAATTGTAGTGATAGTGTTATTGCTTTTCCTGGGAATATAGTATACAAATGTCATAACGCAAGATCAAATAACATCAATGTAAAATTTAATAACATCCACCTTGAACTTTATGGTGAACTATCTGAGAGAACAGTGTTCGTTTAAATGGACAATATCGACATAAGGTGTGACTTGATAAATATTTGTACTCATACGTATAGCTTTGAGACCAATTTAATACGACAGTATGTATTTCACAATGTCTCAAGCAATATAAATTGTTTATGACTTAAACACAATCTCCAAAAGTTAGACACTTTATTTTATGTTGCCGAGTTACGAGAAATCTATTACAAGATAATATGAACCGTCTGATAAACGGCCAGATATCTGTCATCTACAATTGACACTTTCTTCATGAAAGTATTGAAAATGATCATTTTATACTCTAACAGTTCTCTGTTCAAAAATAATGTTTAAAAGAGAAGCACTTCAACAATAATTAATGTAACTATCAAAGCAAAGTGTAGGGACACCCTGTATTTATCAGTGTTCGTATGTCAACCCTTCTAGTCTTACTTATTTAATTTTTTAAGGATATGATATTTTTAGTTTTTACTTTTTCATATAAAATATTCAAATAACAGAAATATTTTACTTTCCTCCACAAAGATGAAAGTGCAGTATTCACTTCCGAACAGAAAAAGCAATGAACTTAGGTCAAAACTATATATTAAAAAACAAACTGGTCAAGCGTACGGCTAGTTAAGTATATTTTTCTTATTAAGATCAGAATGTTTTCGTCGGTGTGCAACCTCTCCGTTCAGGGTATTTTATACTGTAAAAATTAATATCTCACACACTTTGGACAGTTACTTAGATTAGGTTCTCTGCTGTTACAGACGTAAGTTTACAGATTTACAACGCTAAAATCAGGAGTTTGATTCCTCTCGACACAGCAGATAGTCCGACGTATCTTTGCTTGTTTCTAAATTTTGCCCAAAGCTACACGAAAGCTACTTGCACTAGCCACCCTTAATTTACCACTGTAAGACTACAGGGAAGGCTACTTATCATCACCACCCAGATTAACTGTAACATCACAACGCCCCCACGATTAAAAAGGTGAGCATATTTTATGCAACGGGGAGTTGAAACCACGACCGTCGGATTACGAGTTAAGTGCCTTAACCACCTGGCTATGCCGGGCAATAGGATTGTTATAGGAAAATACACATATTTAGGTTAATCGTAAATCCATATGTTACGCTTACAATGAAAAATAATCTTTATAGTAAAAGTGCAATGATAAAAAGATAAAACTAAAGAACTAGATATATCAAACATTCTAACCAATACTTTATATGAAAATAACATTAACGAAATAGTACATATTTTATGAAACATCTAATAAAGACTAGTTGTTAACTTCTCGTGTGTTCTGCAGTAAGCCAGCAATAATTTTACGGACTTACGGTGCTTAAACCCAGGGTTAGATTCAACGCGGTGGACAAAGCGTAAGTAGCCATTTTGTAGGGTAATACTAAAAAATACAAAGTTTCATACGACTGAATATTTTAAGATGGTGTTTTGCTATGTAATGAAAATTTAGAAAAATAGTATTTTAATGATATTTTTACGTGTACATTCTCTCAAAAAAGAAAGCCCGGCATGGCTAGGTGATTAAGGCACTCGACTCGTACTCTGAGGATCACGGGTTCGAATCCCCGTCATACCAAACATGATCACCCTTTCAGCCGTGGGGGCGTTGTAATGTAACGGTTAATCCCACTATTCGTTAGTAAAAGAGTAACCCAAGAGTTGGCAGTGGGTGGTGGTGACTAGCTGCCTTCCCTCTAGCCTTATACTGCTAAATTAAGGACGGCTAGAGCAGATAGCCCTTGTGTAGCTTTGCATTAAATTCAAAAACAAACAACCTTAAAAAATTAACATAATCCTTTTTAATATCAACAGATTATAATAGTGGTATTATAAAATAGATTTTATATATTACGTCTTAAAATGCAAAAAAATTAATAATGGCAACCACTGAAACAGATCACTAAGGTTCATCAACATGTTATCTGTCATCTCTCTTATGCTCAATAGTTCAGGGTGTGTTTGTAGATTTACAACAGCTAAGACCGACTTTTAAATGCTTCGTCATAAATATGTGTATACAGTTTTGAATTTCGCACAAACCTACACTAGGGCTATCTGAGCAAGCTGTCCCTAATTTAGTATTGAAAGGTTAAATGAAAGGCAAATAGTAATCACCATCCACCGCCAACTCTTGGGCTACTCTCTTACCAATAAATAGTGGGATTTACAGTTACATTATAACGCCCCAATGCTTAAAAGGGTGAGCATGCTTGTAGACGAGTTTTCAAACCCGCAACTCCTTAGATTGCAGTACAGTGTCTAACCACTTGGTTATTTCGAGCCTCCTTCGAAAGATCGTATAAGTGAAAACAGTTGTTTTCTTGATGTGAGGAGATAATTTTCCTGTTTGTTTGAAATGTTAAACACACTTTGCAGAGAATCTCTCTCAAGCTTAACAAAGGATATATATGTATATGTATATATGTATGTATGTATGGGGTCTGCATTTCGGCAAAACAATATTCATCGAAATTTGAACAAATGTGTGAAAACGTTGCAGTATACTAAATAAAACAGTTACTTCCCGAGTAGAAGAGAGCCAATACATTACACAAAGGGTTTCGTTACCCATAGTACCAGAGCACAGATAGCCCTTTGTGTGGCTACGTACTTAACGACAGACAAACATTACATGAGATATTAAGAAATGGAAAAAAAAAACTTCCCGATTATCAAACAGGAGCAGCATCTACATAGTACATCATTTTACTTTTTTTTGGAAAATAACTCACTACTAAAAACGAATTTGGAATTATCTTATTACTTCGAAACCCTAAGAAACAACGTCTGTACTTAACATTGGGTCACTTGAGTTGATGCACATTTAGGAATGAGCTGTAACTTCTTGTTATGTATATGTGTAAATATTTTGTAAACGACAACATGTCGTGTTGTGTTTGAGTTTTCATTTCTATTATTCATTTTTCCATATTGATATTGTTGTTTAGAAGTTTAAACTAATATTTTGTTATGCATTTAGGGTAATATTTAGAACTTTCTTGAATTAAGTAGACCAATCATATGTTTGTTAATGAGTGCTGGTGACTTCGTGTCTCGACGTGTAGTCTCGTGCAAGAACGGATATGCGTGGATAGCTTTGGAGTTGTATGGAAATTGCGAGATTGTTCGAGAAATAGGCCTATCGGTATAAAAGACGGTAACGAGATATAGATTCAGTCATCAGTTTTTATTCGAAAAAAGAAGATAGATTCAGTCATTAGTTTTATTCGAAGAATAAGAGTGAGATTCAGGCATCAGTTTTAGTTATTTGAGAAAGATTAAGTGTTTGCTGTGAATATTCAACTTGGATTTGTGATTGAAGTTAGATCTACGGAAGTTGTGATTTCGTCAATCTCTACGATACATCCGAATTACCGCTTGTGCTGAGAGACGGCGAATTTATTGAACTGTGAACTGTTTCGGAATCTCTTCGTGGGACCAAATTCACACCCTAGACTGGAATTTGAGACTTTAATTTTAGATCATTACATTAGATACAGGCCAGTACCGTTTTGTATTGTGATTTATTTTGAAGTTTGAAACTAATATTATTTTGTTTTGTAATTAATTTCGAATGTTGTAACTTAATATCTGTCACTGTTATCATATAATTCATGTTATATCTGTTATATTTGTTAATAGTTTAGTGTAATAAATTATACAAGCTGTTATCTGCGTTTTTCTGTTGCGTTTAGTCTACGAAGAACATAAAACATCAAAAATACGTAACACTCCTTACCAAGCATCACTGAGAGATACCAGTTACTAGATTCAAATATTGACGAGCGAATACAACACGTCTTCCCCACACAATCCAAATATGGCCACTAAAAATATTTAAAACAACAGAAAAATACTAAAAACTATCGTTATATATGAATACTTGGGACCTGTAATAAGTTTCTCAGGGCAGGATCGCACCACTTTTTTTTTCATGCAACATAAAAAATGTTATATAGGGGTTGAGTACATTATATTTAAACGACTTCACACTCCATGTTACCACGTCTGGTCGTGCTCTATCCGACTTGTTTTGAATTAAGCACAAAGCTACGCAATGGGCTATCTGTGCTCTGCCCACCACGGGTATCGAAACCCGGATTTTAGCGTGCAAGTCCGCAGACAAACCGCTGAGTCACTGGGGGGGCCTCTATCTGACGACCATTCAATTTAAAAACGGTCCTGTAGAGTAATTACAAGACACCACGTTTACTTATCATGGCAGGGATGGAACTTGTTCCAGGTCTTTTTATACGTGATTCTGGAACCACTTACTTTCGTGGAATTTTGGATTACATATACACTCACAACCTTTTTCTTAATTCATAGTTTTCTTTTATAAGTTTCTCTTACATGATCACACTCTGACTGGCGTGTGAAGTAGATCTCTTATAATTTAGAACACATTATTGACAGGTATTATTTATACCGATGTATATTAAATCCTTTAAATGATGAATCAGGTTTGGAAGCAAATTTTTAGTAATTTTCTTTTTTTTTCCCTTAAACATACCAGCGGTAATACAAGTACATAATAATAATAACTGTTTCAGTCCATTTGGCTTGACTTTTTTCTTAATCAAGAAACGATAAGTACCGTTACTCTAAAATATCTCACATAACATAAATGTCCATCTTGAACATGTAAATATGTGAAACAAAAAAAATCCCTCTAACGGTCGACGGGATTTGAAGACGAAAGGCAGTTCTGGAATTAATGTTTTACCCCTTTTTTTTTCGTCTTAAATGTACCACCAATGAATAATATTACACAGACCAGATATACCTAATGTAATCAAAAAGGAAACAGCATAAATCTTATCAGTATGCATAATATCCATTCCTACTGACTGATCAACATTTAGCTAGCATTGGAGCTAAATCTATGCTTGTTAGAAGAAAAATGACTTCATAATACATCTTGAACTCTTCCTAGTTGAAATATTAAAACCGATCAACGGATGTACAAGTTCCTCTTCGTGCTTCAATTATTACATAACGTGAAAACATAAATATCAAAAAGTTACTACGTATTATATAAATATAAAAGCCTTGGTCATGGTGAAACTAGTTTACAATTCGAAAAAGATCACGCCATTTACATAATTTATTTTCAAACCCCGCATTCTTGAAATATCAAATCGTCTGTGCTCCGTTTCATTATTTCAATAGTTTATCTAGTATTTCTAGAAGTCATATTATTCGGTTGGGCCAAAATAATAGTTTTTCTCACTGGATGATATGTCCAGTATAATTTATCAGGTCATCACTTAAATAATGTCCGATTTTAGGTTCATAGAAAGGAAATCAAACGCTTCTTATGTATGTTCCATTATTATTAATTACTTCTTGCCAACAATTCACAAGATTCTGAATGCCACTTCTATAAAATTCTTAGGGTTTGAAGGAAAAGAATGTAAAGAGGGTACTTTTGACATATTCATGTGTTCCAAGCTCTTTTCTATCACGATAGTTCTGCAAACTTCGGTAAAGATGATAATTGGATGGGACAAGATTTGGAGAATAAGGAAGATGTGTACGGTTTCTCCAATTTATCTCTTCAGTCTTTGCAAATGTGATCCTTTCTTTACGGGGCCGTGCATTATCCTGGTATAACACAACACCTTTACGATCGATCAAAACAGGACTTTTTTTCTGTCAGTGCAACATTCAAGTGCTCTAACTGTTGACAATAAAAGTCTAATGTACTCGTTACATTGAATGGCGGCAATTTAAAGTGGAATACACCAACAATATCCCACCAAACGCTTAAGACGACTTTCCTAGAGTTATGGTCCATTTTGGACTGTGCTTTAGCCATTTTACCTGTCCTGAGCTATTAAGTGTCTGCGGCACTTAACATATTTATAATACATCAATTTTTCATCTCTAGTCACAAACCTGTTTTGAAACGGTGAGTTACGTTTACGAGAATGCAAATATCCGCTTTTGCTCTAAGGTTGGCTTCTGTCAAATCATGAAAAAACCCATTTTCCAAGTTTTGACACCTGTCTAAGCTGTTGCAGATGACGGCGAACTATTGAATGGGTTTGATTATGATTCTGTGCTAACTCTAACTGTTACAGCACAATCATCATCAAGTTCAAACAGCAACAAGTCATCATTAAACTCAACACGATGACTTGAACGTGGCGCATCACTTAAGGTATAGTTACCCAATCTGAACTTCTGAAACCACCTTCGACATTTTCTTTCATTGAGAGACTCTATACCATAAGCACCATGAATGTTTCGTGCAGTTTCTGTTGCACATTACCTTTTTAAACTCAAAGCATTATATGCCTAATCTGCTCTTCAGACACAACCGTCTTCATAAGGTTTATTTACTTGACCATCTGAAAAAGTGGAGTTGAGTTAGTTTCTTTTATTTTTCTGAGCATTTTTATACACGTCCTACTGCATATTTTAATCATTAAAGCCTCCTACAAAGACAGAAATGATTATGCAGTGTTAAATTTTCGGACATTACTTATGGGATGACCTGATACGTTTCATTAAATACCGATTTTTAAATAAGGATAAAAGGTATAATTTTAATATTTTAACGTTTCTGGTTCATTAAACCATATCTGAGAGATCCAAATACAAAACCTTAAAAGAAATTAAAAGACAACACACTAACCTCTTCAAATTATATCTGAAATTCGTATGTTTATGGTGAGCTTACATTAATCAGAAGTGAAAAAAAAAAATCTGAAATTCAGAATTAAAGAAAAGAACAAACAAAAATTCTGTAGAAAAATATAAAAACGTGAATAAATAAGAATTCATATGTGACAAGTAAATTTCAGCTTACGAACTGACAAAATATTATATCGATAAATCGGGTTTAATTTATGAGTTACAGATTCCAAAATCCGAAAAGTTATAAAATATTATACTTAGGCCAGACGATAGCTAAGAGTCCGTATAAATAGTATAGTTCGTTTTTTGCTAAGTTATATGTGATCTAAGGCAAGATAAATACCACACAACTCAGAATAACACAAAATTGTATAGAGTATCCTATAAGTAACTACCAAGCCACAACAAATATTGGTATGGCCCACAGAGTCACCCAATTTCAAACAGAAGAATTGTTCGAAAGATGGTCAACAAAAAGAAGACATACTTCAAGTCGGGAGTATCTGCTTTCCCGATATAACTCAAAGAAAGGTCACAGGTGGGGACGGTAATAAGCCCTGGCAAGATGGTTCAGACTCAAAAATATCATCCAATGATAACCCAATTCAGACCAAGAGGAATATCAGACCGTCGGTTCTTTCATGAAAACAAACAGCCCACCAAGGAAGGAAGACAACCTCAGGTGGAATGAGGTGTACCACTCGAAGCTTGGTATAATATTGTAATGTTGCAAACATCGATAGAAGGGGAAATTAATAGTAGGACTTACTGTACAAACTCTGGACTGACGAAGTGCAGAATGCAAACGCCAGACGATGAACAAAATCCAACATTTAAGACAGATGATCTTGGCTGATCAATACACCATAAACTCGTAGTCTAGCTTGAATCACGAGTACACGATAGATTTTCAACATAGAATACAAATACGCTCCCCAAGAAGTAAAAGAGAACACAGATTGTCCAGTGTCCTTGTACACACTATATGAAGCTATTTAATGCGAGAAATAAATTTAATCTTACAGTCAAATGTGTGTTTGAAAAAAAAAGATATTCGCGGGAAGAGTATCACCACCGAGCGAAGATCAGGATCGAGATGTAAAAGCCCCAGTGAAAGCTAAAATGGACACAAAATGTTTTTGAAGAAAAGAAAGTGAAACCATTTGCTGTGGTCCATCCCAACAAACGAGAGAAGTCTGAAGCTGTCAGTAAATAAACATCACGTTTGATGACCAGCAAGGAATATGGAAGTCATTAGCAGACACAATTTGCAAAAGTAAGAAGTTTAGTTATAGCGTTGATCTTCATACTGAAGAGGAGGACACTAAAGACAACCCTGGCGAACTTAAAGTTTGTGAGGGATCAACACAGAGGAGCACGCATGCTTGAAATTCTGTCATGTAAAAATTTACGAATGAAAATAGGTAAACAGCTACAAGATCTATATGAATGAAGGTCCCGCAAAATGCCAAACCTCCATGTATTCTCATAAGCATTCCCTAGATCAAAGAAGAGGTCTGGCATGGCCAGGTTGGTTAAGGCGTTGGACTCGTAATCTGAGGATCCCGGGTTTGAATCCCCATCGCATCAAACATGCTCGCCCCTTTCAGCCGTGAGGGTGTTATAATGTTACGATCAATCTCACCATTAATTAGTAAAAGAGAAACCCAAGAGTTGGCAGTAGGTGGTGATGACTAGCTGTCCTCCCTCTAGTCTTACACTGCTAAATTAGGGACGGTTAGTGCAGTTATCCCTCGTGTAGCTTTGCTCAAAAAACAAACAAGATCAATGAAGACGGAGGCAATGTGTTTTTTCTTGAAGTTTTCCCAAATCGAGGTTAAGATGAATCAGATGGCCCATTGTAAATTTCTGTCAATAAAAGCCACACTGGGTGGGTAAGAGGAGACTGATTCAAAGTACAATTAAAGCAATAATTAACCATCCCCTCCAAAACCTTATACAGACAACGAGTCGAAGCAATTGGATGATAAGTAGGAATCTTGGGACAGTTTTCCAGATTTTGAGAAAGGAAAAATCTGCCTTATGCCAAGTACCTGGAAGAAAAATCTCTTGCAAAATCCAGTTAAAAACAAGCAAAAGGGCAAAAGAGGCAGGAGGAGACAGCATTTTATAGTGAATATCTTCAGGTCGGATTGATATAATGCCAGACTAATGAAGAGCAAGTTTAAGTTCCACCAACACAAGTGTGTGGTTATAATCATGGAGACGATTTGCCCAAAAGGAAACAGATCAATATTGCATCAAAGTTTATTGCCAAAAAGGCAGGAAAAAAACTCGACCTCAAGAGTAAGTATACATCAGTAATTTTCCATTGGTCTTTTGAATCTTGCCCCAAACTACTGTGGAACCGGTAGTAGAATAGATGCTGGTAGTAAACTTAATCCAAGGTTCCTTCTGGTTTTGATGTCTGACTTGCTGATCGTGGATACGGGTCCATTGGAAAGTAACACAGTTGGAAGGAGCAAGATACTTGCAAGGAGACCACCACAAGAAATGTGTCGAGGTTTTGCAGATACAATGAGCAACTGTTTGAACTATACAATCAGTTCCTGCCTCCACAAAGTTAACATACGGAATATTCATGACAGTAGAATCTTGATCCAAGAAAGTGATGAAAGAGAACGAGTCAGCCTGCTTAAACATCGTAACACTTGAGTAGACTGGAATCAACCAATCTCTTTCAAAAGGAGTAAAATATCACTATAAAGGAACAGATAGATATATAGATCAAAAGCAGTAAAATACTAACTAGGTGCATAAAAATAGGTAAAAGAACTAGAACTGAGGAGAGAAAGCACCATCCCAATGAAAATTGTGTCCATTAAAGTATACCAAGATGAAAATATCTGATCATAAATATTTCCTGGAGACAGGTGGAGAACAAACAGTGATGGTATGACCCATGGAGATACAATGGCTACAGCCTTCAAGGGTGTAGCTGCTTGTATCAATCTTATTGGCAAACATTACAAATTTGACATATCATTACATTTAATTAGCTTCTAAAGTTAAATTACAATTTAATTCAGTTTCAGACAATTTGAAATCATAATATGTAACATAAGTTGTAGACTCCACCAGGATAGATCACAAGAGTAACAAACAGAAATTCAATACAAGCAATGAAGAATGGAGCCTCAACCTTAATTTTGTTAAACATAAGAATAAGGTACTTTAAATACTTAAGGTAAGAACTAAAAGGTTACGAATAATCAAATTTGAAAAAAAAAAAAAATTGCTGTTAGAAGACCTACAGAATATACATTTTTTGCCACGTATGAAAGGTCACTTGTATACAGTTAATCACTTGATCTGTAACAGTCTTAAATCAAGGTATTATGTCATACTAAATCAGCACTTACTACACTGACGTTCTTAGAATTTGTAATGCATTTGTTTCTGAAATAAAATATACTGTATAAATTGGAAAGGTTCCCTGCTATGGGGGCTTTAAATAAAGGACTTTTAAAACAATGGATTTTGATACAAAATTTTATTTCTTTAACGAATGCATCATTTATCTTCACTACATCAACGAAAATTTGCTTGAATCTCTTCACAATAATAAAACCTTGTACAGCATTAAGTCACAAAGGAAAACCATAGTGCTGCCTACAAGAACAGAACACGAGGTAGTAAAAACAAAGTCAATTACCTTTAACTTTTAAAGATTAATTATACCACAGATTATAAAACATGTAAACATCCTACTAAGCTAATTTATGTACACAGATAATCTTCAATTGAGACAAATCCCACCTTCAGGTAAGCCAACATTTGTAGTTGACAAAAGGCACATCCTTCAGTTTGACAAGCTTAGCTTACAAAAACAAAAAGTCAAACGATGGACTTCGACACAGTTACTACAAATTTAAATGTTTTAGCTTAAAAAGGAACAGCACAATATTAGACTTAATACACATTAAATTTCATTATATCATATCTTGATAAGGGAGTTCCATTTCCTTTCAATCAATATTTCAATACTGAATCACGTTTTTTCACATAAGCTGTATCTTACCCAAGCGTGTTTTACAAACTGTATAGTTCTTATAAAAAAAAAATAATAAAATTGTTTTATTTTCATAACTAAATAATTCTCAAGCACAGTGAAAAAATTACATTAAGCGTAGAGTAATCAAATATGTTTTTAATAGAAA
This sequence comes from Carcinoscorpius rotundicauda, assembly GCA_011833715.1. Lineage (NCBI taxonomy): Eukaryota > Metazoa > Arthropoda > Merostomata > Xiphosura > Limulidae > Carcinoscorpius > Carcinoscorpius rotundicauda. The sequence continues at coordinate 11,317,281 of CM022405.1, read as the reverse complement.
CTGAGGTTAACATATATAATTGAATATTTCTTTTGTACTCTAAAAATAGTTAAATACCTCTTTTAATTTCCAAACACCTAAATCTTTATAGAAGATATTTTGGGGAGACAAGGCAAAAAAATCTAGAACATCTTTATTGTAGTAACAAAGCTGCACCCTTCTTAAGAACAAGAAAAAATATAAAACATCCGTATAATGATTCACTGCCCTCCAGTTAAATACAATCCACATTCATGTAACATAAGAGCAAAAATTATAAAAAATTATTCAAAAATTTCTTCACGAGAAAGAAATTGTGTATGTGAAATTTAAAACATTTCCATATACTTACATCATCAATAAATCTCTTACTTTCATATAAATTATATGAAAACATAAGTAGATCAGCAATATTAAAACAACTTTCAACTGGGCTAAAACTCTTAAACGAAAATGTATATAAATCTTTTCACGAGCAAGCACATCTTTCAAATGTGCTTTCTTAACAACCAGATGGTTTTAAACTTGACTAAGTGATTTTCAATTTAACAATCATACACAAAATCAACCCTATGGTTTTAAGTATGCAAATTACTGGATGGTTTTAAATGTAATAAATATATTCATCTTTTTGGTGGTGGTTGTTTTTTTTTTCAACTTGTTATTCATACAGTCAGTGGATGACTGACATTTATCACAAGATAGTTTTCACTTTCAATAACTGTACGAGTTTTAATTTTTAATCACTTGCTGATAGGAAACACTCACTTGAAAAATTAGTATAATTGCTCAAAACATGGTTCACCAACCTCTTCTGAATGATTAAATCAGCAACAAGTTTATCCTTCAAAAATCCCAAATACAATACTAATTGAGCATGAGGATGATTTTTGCATACTTGTAAGTTTTTACTTAACATCAGTACAACTATGACTACAAGGTGTTATGTGAAAAAAAAAAGTCATCAGAAGAACCTGACACCCTACAGGAATCAACTATGAACAACAACAAACAATATAACAGCAGAAAAAACATTTGTAACCATTCCAAGTTCCAAGCTTAAATTTTTAAAGAGATCAATGAGGAATAGTTTTGTTATTAACATTAATTTCACAAACTCTTTAAAAGCACTAAGATACCATTTTAGAGTCAGAACTTAATTTGTACTTGTAAAAAAATTTTTTTAGATGGAAAAAGATAACAAGATTACAATAGATACACACAGTTCTCTCACTGCTCTGATGTACATAGTGTCCACTTCTTTGAAATATATTATAGCACTCATCATTGTGGCTCTAATATCATGGAGGATTACTTATTATCATTGATAAAACATTTTGTTGACAAGGTTACGAAGTTTCCAAAAACAACTAAGCCTAAATGAGCTTCATTACAGCTAGGGTTAAATTTCTAACTAGAAAATCAGTGTGCTAAATGCCAAATACAAATGCAAGTGAAAACACACCCCACACTTGTTTCAATATTGCCAAATTACAAACTATCTATTTTAACTACAATGTTTATTTTTTCATACAAGTTCACGTTTTATAAACTTCTAATTGCTTTTAAAGGAAATATTTCTCAAAAGATATTTAATCTTTAACAATTTTTTTTTCTTACAAAATTCCATATATTCCTCTTCCTTACCACATTAGAACTAGAAAAATTTGTTTAAAACATTTAACAAGATGTAACTTTTGTTTTTAATTTACCTACCAAACATATCTGACACCCTCAATTACATAAACCATGAACTTTAAATGCAAAAAAAACTTTCTAAAAATATATTTTTAAAATGGTTGACATTAAAACATTTCAATTATGCTTAAATCAAGAGAAACGTGCAAGATGTATTTACACAATTGTCTGTAGATGCTTTCAAAAGAAATTCCAACATCACACTGGCAGAGTTTATGCTACATTTCAATAACTATCTGTAAATGAAGATGAAGAGTGGTGAACACCCACAGAAAATATACAGCACTGACTACCTATTTTAATGAAACAGCTGAAGGTCCAAGTTAAGTATATGTCAGAATAAAATGAAATTACTTAATAAAAAAACATAATGAACTACAATACATTAATCCAAAAGTATGGTTGAGTAATTTAATCACAATGCAAAATAAATTGTGAATTCAAAGTTAAGTTAAAAATCAAATGTTTTAAGAACATGAAATACTAGAATAGTTGAATCTTCAATAGTTAAATTAGACATTTTTGAATGTTTGAAATGCAAACAATCAATTCATTTGTCATCCAAAATTCAACTTTTTTTATGAAGATAAAACTGCCAAAATATAAATTAGACTGCAGACTTATAGTAGGAAATTTGTTTTGTTTTTTTTACTAACATCTAGATTTTATGCATCACACACAAACACCTTTAAATGTAAATTTACTCTTTAATATGAAAGTCATATTCAGATATCTCACTTCAAAAACACCTAAAATTTTGATCATTTTATACATGTAAAATGAAATAACAAGATATATGGTTATTATTTCACTTTTTTTTTAGGTTCCTATAAGAGTAAATCAAACGTATCAGAGATTTGCTACTGTTACAACCAATGATCCAAATGATATACTAATAAATTTCACCAGTAAGATAACCGAAATGCTATATAGAATTTAACCAACTTAAAATATTAATCAAAACAATGACAAAACTGTTAAAAACAAAATCTTCAAAATATTGATTTCAAATGTATCTTACCTACAATCTAAGAACTTTAATAGAATTTCATCTAGTTTTGGAAAAAGTTAAGTTCTGAAATTACCCTAAACAATATGCTTCTGAAACCACAAAACAGACAACAATCAAAATTAAGAAAACTTATGAAACAACAGGGAAAACAAAGCAACTGATAACAAAAAAACTTTCTAATGCTACTTCTTCACTGTATCTTTCACTTTTCATATGCTAGAAGATTAATCATACATGTGCACAGAAAAACAAAAGATGCCAGATCTTGTTTCAGGATCATTATAACTAGGTTATCTCGGAATACAACAAAAGTAAAACTTCGAAGTTTCAATTATTTATGAACTGTTATTAGCTATGATAGTCAAAACAAAATAATCTGATTTAGCTTAACAAATGGTATGAAATTTGTTAAATATTAGAGCCAAAACAAAACAAGATCATAAAATTTGAATGAAAAATTAAACATTTTCTAAAGATTATCACAGATTTAAAACTAAAAACGATATTTCTGGCTAACTTGTATTTAAAATTTACAGTCAATTTGTATAATTTTGAGTTGTAGAAGCATCAGTCAAAGTAATATTTTCAATCATATTTTGCACCTTAACTTCACAATACTCTTAATATCAAATTTTTCTGTATACAATTTAGATACCAAATCTACTGTTCTTTAATCAACACCAATGCAATCATACACAATCAAAACAAGTTATTTAGTTTCACAGTATTGCCAGCCATTAGATAAACACTAATAACACACTTGCTTCACTCAATGGAAGAAAACTTTTATAAGACTCAATTATCAGCATTCATTGTGTGAAAATTAAAACCACTTCTCTGGATGGTTTCATTTAATAAAAAAAAAACTTTAAATAGTTGAATGTAAAATTTCAGTAAAATAATTATGTAGCATTCTTTACATTCTCATTTTTCAAAAGTTTACTGCTACCACATTCTAGAAAAAAAAGAGGGGGGGTGTTAAAAGTTAACACTTCATGTCATGTTTGACAAAACAATACAGTACAAAAATTATGCTAGGTGTTCCAATTCTCAACCTTTTCTTTATATGTTATGAAAGCTAAGATCTAAGAATTACTCCAAGAATCTTTTCTTACTTTAGACACTTTTCAAAAATTAAAATTTTACTTTACTGATAAACTGAGCCGAAAACAAGCTTTCTCAATTCATCAGTAAAAACTACAAATAAACATTTTCACCATCAGCTCTGCATTTTATGATTGCAATTTTAGTTTATGTTTAGAAAGTTAATATAAAATACATTTATTCGCAATGGGAATTAATCTTTCACACAATCTTATTTCCTATGGTTACTAAGGTCCTGTCTTGGTATTATTTTTCTTGGTCAAATACTAAAAACTACCTGCCACAATATGTGTGACATTTTGTACTAGACATTTTAAAAAACAAACAATCTAAGAATCCCACAGAATGCAAAAATTTGTTTTGTAAGAAATTTAACAAGAAAGCTTACTTGTGCTACATAATATGAATGACAGTACTATACACTCAAGCTAATACTTTGAGTATCTTCAGTGTTTTAGTTCCATAATTACTTTCTAGTTTCGAAAATGCTCCTAAACTACTCAAAAACCTCATTAGTAAAGTAACAACATACTTTAAGAAATATTAGTAACATAAATGCTGTTACATTTCTGCAACATTGTAGCTTGATAAATGTTAATATCTCTATACCAGACTGAGTACAATCATAACATCATTTTTTAACTCCTGAATTTATGAATTTTCTAACAAAAAATCTAAAACACCTTCCATTTTTAGCTGTAGAGGGCTGCAAGCTGGTCTTTATAATAGTCTTGTACAGCTTTCCTACGGAGTTTGTAAGTAGCTGTCACAAGCCCTGAATCTGGAGACCACTGTTCCAAACACAACTTAATCTTTTGGGGAATTTCCACTTTTTGTAGTTTAGCTGAAAATGAAATTCATATTTGTCAGGACGTACAAAAATACAAGGTACATGTCTTGTATTATTAACTAAAAATCTGTTACCACATACAAAAACACTTTTTGTAAATGCTTTTAGGAAAAAAAACAATGGAAGGTACAGCAGAAAGTCTGCTTCCTTAATTAAAGCAGTTGAGTTCAAATAAAGCAGTTGCCAGTCAAATAATGTCTACCCTACTTGTAATAAAACGATTTTGAGGTTTATAATTAACCCAATACTTCTTTCCTTAAGAAATTATTTGTTTGTTTTAAATGTTTGTATTCATTATTCAAACATTTTACAATGAGCTTTATCACTTTGGGTATTCAATACCATACTACTAAAATTTAAATTTCTAAAGAATTTAATTACAATAATAAAAACTAACCTGACAAAAACAACCAACATCTGAACTATTTAAGAGGACAATCAAAAATTTATTGAATGAAAATACAAAGAAAAATACATAAAAAATTTCACAATAAATATTCAAGACTCATAAGAATAACCACAGTATGTGCAACAATCATTGTAATTGAACAATTTTAATTAAAGTACTCTCCTCATAACAAAAACACAATTTTCACTAAGACTGTACATGAGGATTTGACCATTGATGTAATTTTTAAACATAGTACTGAGAAATTGCAATTCTTATAAAAACTTTATCAATAAATGGTTACCATATTTAATACAAAAACTTCAATTTATATCCTCAAAGTCCAAACTTTGTGTAGCACTTTTTAGAAATTTAAGACAATATTCACATTTTTCTAAATTAGGTGTAAATAACATTAGTAAATATGAGCACAAACAGCAGCCCTTGGAGTAGCATTATTGCTAATATGAAGTAATGCAAGCAGTCAATCAATTTTCAAAAAAAATTCCTCAAGCATACAAATTTTTTTTTTGCAGAGCTAGCTGTAAGAACATATAATGAATAAAATTCAAGTTGATGAAACCCATCATGATTTAAATAATGAGCTGTGCAGTTTTTTTGGTACAATAAAACTTGCTTTCATGATAAGAGAAGCTGATTACCAGCTCCTAGCAAGTTATAACTTCAACTTTGGGATCAAAGTTAAAATAATTAGAAATTTTAAGTAGTGTGCATTCCATGTATTTCTTCTATAAAGCATCTCCAAATTTTATCATGTAGGTTTACTTACTGACAGGTAATGCTTGTAAAGCAATTCATAAAATGCCAAAAAGGAATGAGTGCATTCGACTAAAAGCACAAACTGAACATCTACATAGTTGTTCCCAGAAAAATCTTTTGAAAGTGTTCCCTTTTTAAAAAAATTTAAATGAGGTGTGAATACTATGATTAGTAATTACTAACAAATAACCATTTCTGCTAATACAAGAAAACATTACAAAACGTACCTTTTTTACCTTCCTCTGCTAAAAATTTTAAAACCTCTGCAACTATTGCTTTATTCATACACAAATCTTCAAAACTAATGCCTTCTATTCCTAAAGACTTGGCTAGTTCATGCAGTTGTCTTTGATTGGGTACCACCAAAGCTACAACATAAGATCTGAAACTGTCTCCATAAACACAGATATTATCTATTAATGGATGCCTCTTCAGCTCTGATTCCACTTTACCCAATGATATGTATTCCCCAAACTGGAGTTTCACTAAGTCTTTCTTACGATCTGAGCAAGAAAAAGAACTAAAAATCAGACTGAATTGCAAGGCCATACTTTTGAAATATTTAAAACAAATTTTTTCATACAACACAAATATAACCTAACTCACTACTTACAAATCACCTGAAATAGAGCTAACAAAATACAAAACATATTTAAAGAAAAAGCAACAACAACAAAAAAACACTTTAGCAGCAACATTCATCACAGGAACTGACATAACAGTTCCTCCTTTTAGTCAACATTGTTAGAATTTTAGGGTACAAAAGATGTGCAGATTGCTAAATTAAAAAAAAAAAAAAAGGTAATTTTTCAGTAAATTTGCAAAGTTACAACATATTTGTCTATGAATGCTAATTTTTAAACCATACATAATACCACATCCAGTTTTTAAGAATCTCTGTTTCTCTTCCTCAGGTACTTGGATCCCGTTAAAAAATGCCAACATTGCTAAATTTTACACAGGATGCATGTTTTCAGGCATCTTTTTTTTAGTATATTATTTTGCATGGGAGCAATTGTTTTTCAATCAACAAATTATATTCAACATCTCTTTGAGCTTAATCTATTAAAATAAAAAATTTACTATAACAGCAAAGTACCCCTCACATAACATTACCAAAAAAGAATTCAACTCTTGACTTTAAATAATCCTAAGCTAGTCATTGGACACACACTTTGTATTTTTTACACTTCATTCATGTAACTTCCATCAAAGCAACAAGGTTGCTGACAGTATGACTAAGTTTCAAAGGAGCAGAATGAAAAACGTGTTATTACTCAAGAACATCGTATTCCAAATAAACTATACCACAAGACTAAAGTTACTTTTGTTGGGTTTATATATATAATTGCAGAAGGAAAAAGGAGCTGAAAGACTAGAATTTGAACAGGAAAAAATATATTTAGTAGTGCTTTAAATACTATTCAATAAATGGAAGATACCCTAATGTATAATACTGATTACAAATAACAATACTGAAAATTAGCCAAACTTCTAAGAAAATCTCATCCCAAAGTAAACCCTGCAATGTAATGAGCATTAAGTAAGATATTTAATGTTTATGTTGTGAAACATTTCTCATTTGATAAGTGCAAACTATTGCAGAAAATTCTGATAAAGTAGCAAAATCACAAAGGAGTTTGTTGTTTCCTTCAACAGAGCTGAAAATTTCATGAAACACATCTCTATCTTTGTTCACCAATTATGGGTTTTTCATTTGGAGAATGTTTAACTTTCTAAAAATAACCATATACAAAAGAAAGTTTATAAAAATTCACAAATTATCAATTCCTATGCTTGTAAGGTTTAAAATAAATGTTTTGTGACTATGTAGAATGTGAGATGTCACAAAAATCTATTCTTTACAAACTGAAATGTAAAATACAAAACTAAAGATTTTCTATGCTATAATAGTTTTCAGCTTTTATTAATAAACAGACATATTCAATGTCATTTTCATTGACATGGTCCATGCTGAGGCAGCTTCAATCTACATGAAACATATACAACTGACAATAGTTTTATTTTCTAGTAAAATTTAATTATACATTTTGTTTAAAAAAAACAAGAAAAACATTTAAATATTTGGTTTGTTTTTAAAATATTGATTGATTGATTGATTTAGTGTTTTATGGCACAAAGCAACGAGGCTATCTGCGCCAAACAACCGGTAAAAATGTAGTAAAAGACATAAATGGAAATGAAGGTAAAACAAAAAAGTATAAAACCAATGTTGACACCTAGTCTACAAGGTTAAGATAGAAGGCAGAGTGTAAAAAGTTGTAAGGTATTTACTCTAGCAAAAAGGTATAATCATAACCCGCCAGGAAGACTAACAGGCAGGTACAAGACCCACCATCAGTCACTTGAAGTTGGTCTTTCCAGTCCTGGTTCTGGGTTATGTGTCATAGCAACCAGTATCAAAAAGACACATAGCAAAATCGCAACAATGAGTAGCCAAATGTTCAGTAAAAAGAGAAAAGTCACGTAAATGGAGTAAAATTTGTAAAAGTAAATGAAGGTAAAAACAAAACAGCAATTAAACCAGAAAATGGTGTAAAAACCAATGGTGACATCCAGTCTTAAAAGTTAAACTATTTACTCTAGCATAATAATAATGATCATAACCCGCCAGGAAGACTAACAAATAAGTTCAAGAACCACCGTCAGTCACCTGAAGTTTGCCTTTCCAGGCCTGGTTCCGGGTTATGTGTCATAGTAGCTATTATCAACATGTAATGGAATAAAAGTTTAAAAAGACACTCAGCAAAATCGTAATAAAGAGTAGCCAAATGTCCAGTAAAAAGATAAAAGTCAAGTAAATGGAGTAAAATGTGTAAAGGTAATTGAAGATAAAAGCAAAATGGCAATTAAAACAGGAAATGGTGCAAAAACCAATGTAGACATCCAGTCAACAAAGTTGTAAATGACAACCTGTAGCAGAATGAGAATGATCATAACCTGCCAAAAAGACTAACAGGTAGTATATAAACCACCGTCAGTCACCTGAAGTTGGTCTTTCCGTCCTGGTTCCGGGTTATGAGTCGATATGACCAGTACAAAAAGGTTGTAAAAGTGTGAAATAATATGCAGCAAAAGTATAATAGTAACTCGCCAGGAAGACTAACGAGTAGTTCAAACACAAGCGTGAGTCACCTGAAGTTGGCCTTTCCAGTCCTGGTGTCAAGTTATTTAATGTTCTGGCCATTGTTTAATGTCACATTGAATGAGAGAGAATAAAACTGTGAAAAAAAAAAGCTACAATTAAAAAGGTGTAATGAATAAATATTCCACACTTAAATGAGATTAAAAAGATTAATGGCCATTAAAAAATTAAAAACGTTATTAAGGTGGACAGAGTCACCATCACCAATAACTCTGTCCAATGTTACAGACTGACCCTGGGGAAAAATACGTTTAAAGTATTGCCGTCGTTGAGAATTGTAACGATGGCAAGAAAGTAAAACATGGCCGATAGTGATTTGAGTGTTACACAAACTACACATTGGTGCATCAGTTCCAGATAAAAGAAAATGATGAGTTAAAAAACTGTGACCAATGCATAGCCTAGTGAGAACAACTTCCTCCTTCCAAACTTTACGGAAGCTGGATGGCCAAACTCCAATTTTGGGTTTGATTTGAAAAAGTTTGTTGTTGCATTGTTCACTCCAAGTGGACTGCCAACTGGCACGGAGCCGAGCCTTGAAGACAACACAATAGTCCCTGTACGAAATAAGCATAGGGGTGATGGTGCTCAAGCAGACATATTTAGCTGCCATGTCTGCAAGCTCATTCCCACGAATAGCAACATGGCCTGGTATCCAGAAAAACTAAATTGAAGTAGCTGCAAATGAGAAATGGGCCAGTTGGTTTCGAATATCTGCGAGAATAGGATGTGAGCTAATGTGAAGCGATTCCAAGGCAAATATAGAACTAAGCGAGTCTGTATAAATAGTGCAGTTGGAGCACTGCTCAGCTGCAATATGATCCAGGGCAAGAGATATGGCATACAGTTCAGCAGTGAACACAGAAGCTGTAGAGAGGATTCTGCGCACAACTACTGACCCATAACAAACCATAGCAGAGCCCACTGAATCACCTGATTTGGAACCATCTGTATAAATGGGAACTGAATGATTGTTTGAAAGATATTCATTGAATAAAAGACGGTACTTCCAATCTGGAGTATCTGCCTTTTTTAGGTGACTGAAAGAAAGGTCATATTTGGGGGCTGTAATAAGCCATGCTGGGATACGTCGACCTGTGGAATCTGCAATGTTATCCAAGGACAGACCCAATTCATCCAATTGCACCCAGATGCGAAGGCCAAACGGAGCAATGACAGATTGTCTGTTCTGAAAAAGTACTGCCCAGCAAAGAAGGAAAACACATTCCCAGGTGGGATGCTTTGGTAAGGAGCGAAGTTTCGAAGTATATTGTAAAGATAGTTGCAAACGGCGAAGGTGTAGAGGAGGTTCATGAGATTCAATGTATATGCTTTGAACTGGAGAAGTACGGAAAGCCCTAGTGCAGAGTCAAAGTCCTTGGTGATGAATGGGGTACAGCATCTTCAAAGCCAAGGGTCTGGCAGAGCCATAGACCATTGATCCATAGTCAAGTTTCAATCTAATAAGAGCACAATATATCTTCAACACTGAACAGCGATCTGCCCCCCAACTGGTAAAAGAGGACACGGAGGATGTTCAGTGCTCTTGTGCATTTGACCCAAAGCTGCTTTAAGTGTGGTATAAAGGTCAGTTTACGATCAAAGATAAGCCCCAAGAACTTTGTCTCCGGGACCACTGGCAGCAAAACTTCACCGATATGAAGTTCAGGATCAGGGTGAATACCTCGTCGACAGCAAAAGTGCATGCATACAGTTTTGGAAAGAGAGAAATTAAAGCCATTTGCCAGAGTCCACTTCCGTACACGATTGAGGGCAGTTTGTAGTTGCCGCTCAATATATCTCATGTTTGACGACTGACATGAGATGTGAAAGTCGTCAACATACAACCCATTCGTAACGGTGAGAGGGAGTTGTTCAGTGATGGCATTTATCTTTATACTGAAGAGTGTGACACTCAATATACAGCCTTCAGGGACTCCAAGTTCCTGTACAAAAGAACGTGAAAGTGCCAAACCCACACGAACTTGGAATCTCCTGTCCATTAAAAAATTTTTAATAAACATTGGTAGATTGCCACGTAATCCATATGTATGGAGGTCTCGCAAAACGCCATACTTCCATGTTGTGTTGTAAGCCTTCTCTATGTCAAAGAATATCGATACAAGGTGTTGGCGGTTGAGAAAGGCCTCTCTGATAGATGTTTCAAGACGAATTAGTTAGTCTGTGATGGAGTGCTGTTGACGGAACCCACACTGGGTGAGTGAGAGGAGGTTGTTTGATTCAAGGAACCAAACAAGACGAGCATTAACCATCCTTTCTAAGATCTTACAGAGGCAGCTCGTCAAAGCAACTGGATGATAGTTTGAAGGAATCTTCGGATCCTTCCCTGGCTTAGAGAAAGGTAAAATAATAGCCTGGCACCAGACATCAGGAAAAACATTCTCCTGCCAAATCCGGTTGAAGATAATCAGAAGGACATCAAGAGAAGCAGGAGATAGATGGTGCAGCATGTCATAATGAATATCATCAGGTCCAACAGATGTACTGGCAGACCGATGAAGGGCCATTTTTAGTTCCACCAGGGTAAAGGGACAATTATAGTCAAAGAAACAGTCAGTTTGAAAGGAAAGAGGTGATCGTTCTGCCCGAGTCTTGATGGCCAGGAAGGTGGAGGAACAAGCAGAAGTGCTAGATACCTGGCAAAAGCTTTCAATTAGAGTGTTAGCGATGTTCCGGACATCAGTCACCTCCTGACCATCAGAGAGTAAGATCAAGAGGGGAACAGAATTGTAGTGCCCATTAACCTTTCGAATCTTGTCCCATATGATCTTGGAACTGGTGGTAGAAGATATGCTGGTTGTGAACTTAATCCAAGATTCCTTCTGGCTTTGACGTCTTATCCACCTAGCATGTGCGCGGGCCCGTTGGAAAGCAACCCAGTTTGAAAGTGTGGGATATCTACGAAAAGTATCCCAGGCCCGTTTTTGAGCCTTCCATGTTAAGTGGCAAGCAGAATTCCACCATAAACGAGGATATCGTGGGAAACGTGTCAAGGTTTTAGGAATACACCGAGCAGCTGCATGTATAATACAATCAGTTACCACTGCAACAAAGTCGTCTATTGATGGCTGATCTACGATGGCAGGATCAAGTTCTGCGAGAGCAGTGGAAGTGGACCAGTCTGCCTGATCCAGCTTCCACCGGGGCACGCGAGTAGGGTGGCATCGACCACGGCCAATCTCTCTCAAAAGGATCGGAAAATGATCACTGCCTAGTGGATTACCGTCAACCCTTCATGAAAAATGGGAGAATAATGAAGGGGAGCAAATGAAGAGTTCAATAGCGGTAAAGGACTGACTTGGTGCATGAAAGTAAGTGGAAGAACCAGTATTGAAAAGAGAAACATTGTGATCAGAGAGCATCTGCTCTACAGATCGACCCCTCCCATCAATAATAGCACTTCCCCAGAGGGGATGATGTCCATTAAAATCCCCCAGGATTAGAAATGGAGATGGCAACTGTTCAACGAGAGCATCAAGGTCTGATTGATCATGTCTCTCTCCAGGGGACAGGTACAGAGAACAAACAGTGATGGTATGACCCAAGAAAACACGAATGGCTACGGCCTCCAAGGGTGTGTTGAGTGACAAAGACAAGGTGGGCACATGTTGATCAACCAACAGTGCCACCCCTCCATGTACTCGACCATCACATAACCTGTCATTTCTGTACAGAGAAAACTGCCGAATGGAGACTGTATCAGCAGATTTGAGAAATGTTTCTTGTAAAGAAAGACAAACAGGATGGTAGGAAGCAATCAGCGTTTTGATATCATCCAGATTAGAACGTAAACCTCGACAGTTCCATTGTATCAAGGTGGCCATTTTTAAGGACGGGTAGGTGAAGTGGCTGGATAACCCTTCGGTTAAGACCACGTCTTTTTTCTTTACTGTCTTTCTTTGGAGGAGGTCTATCAACCTCCATGGATCCTGCTCTGGGTCGAGTAGGCAGGTTTTTGTTATTGGAAGAGGAATCCAGTGACTGAGGATGTGGACGAATAATTGTTTTGTCTATTGTTGTGAGAGAAAATGATGTATCAGAAAAAATGTCTGTATTTGAAACTGAAGGACATGGATCTTGAGGTTTGTTGGAAGGTATGGGAGGAACAGAGATGGGTGTGGAAGTCGATTCATCTACTTTTTTAACCACGGAGGTCAAAAGGCTTTTCATTTGTTTTGAAAACAATTCTCTTGGAGACACTTTCACTGTAGTTGTGGAATGGAATGCAGCAGCATATGTCTGAGATGGGATTGTGGACAGCAACTTTCGAGCCTCAGGATAACTAATGTTATATGTCGTTTTCAAACGATGCACCTCTTTCCTCTAGCCATTTTGGGCAAGAATGAAAGTAAGAGGGGTGAGAACCATTGCAGTTGATGCAATGTGGGTTCATGTCACAGTCATAGGCATCATGGTCCTTGCCTCCACAACGAGCACATGTCAGGGAACCACGACAAGATGTCTTTGAGTGGCCGAATCTCTGACATTGGAAACATCGAAGAGGGTTTGGAATGTATGGCCAAACCCTGCAAATGAGATAACCTGCTTTGATGGTGGCAGGTGCACATGGTGAAGTAAATGTTAAAATGAGGGTATTTGTTGGCAGGGTACTCCATCTTTGAGAGTGGAGATGCGCCTCACTGCAGAAACTCCTTAAGTGGAGAGACCAGCAAGAATCTCTCATTCGGGAACATTCTTCTAATCCATTTCAACAATAACTCCTCGTGAAGAATTCAAAGTAGCATGGGGTGTAACCTCAATAGGTATAACCCCAATTGCCTCTGAATTCAAGAGGAGTTCACTGTGTTGGGATGTGGATGTTTCAACCAATATGACACCAGATCGAAGCTTCTTTACTGACTTTGGAGAGCCAGCAAGTCCCTCTAGTCCCTTTTGAATAAAAAAAAAAAAGGGGACATTTGCCCTAAACGTTTTTCCGAAAGAGAATGCAATATCAGAAAATGAGGTACATGTGTTACTGATGTTGGAGATTACTGTTCTGAGTATTCAAGACGTGGTCACTTACCCATTGACTGTTTTTTTTTACAATTTTATTTAAATTTTTTGTAGGATCGAAAGGAAAAAGAAAAAGTTTCGATACTCACTGACCCCACCCACCATGGAGCCCTACAAGGGGACGCACTACAAAGTCACGCAAGGACAATGCAGCAAAGCCAGGGTTTCGTGAGCACTATACCCAAACACCAGCATCAGGCACAATGTCCACAACACCCGTTGAGAACTTCCAACACTGGTACTTGGTTGGCTCTAGCCCAGGTGGACCAGCCGATTGACCCAAGGGGGGCCACCCAAGGGCCGCCCGTCTACAGGAATTCGAGGCCAAAGTGGTGTGTTAGGGTTGGACCCCTCAACCACCAGGATCCTCTCCTCCCCTTCACGGGTCGCCACACACAGCAAACACGTGGGTGGATGTTTAGATCCCAGAGAAGGTAACCAGACAAAACAGAACCTTCCCTGGGAGGTCCCCTCACCACGTTTTTAAAATAACCTAAACCAAGTTAACCTATACAACATACATTAACCTTAGTACAAATAATAGATGAAGATAGCTTTAGATCGCCTTAAACTAAAAATATTTTCATTATTTACTTTCCAAAACATTTTGCAATTATCATTAAAATGTTAAAAAAAAAAAAAGTGATGATCATACCAATAATCTTAATGGTTCCATCAGGATACAATTCCCCGATATCTCCAGTGCAAAACCAGCGAATCCCATCTTTTTCAAAAAATGATTCTTTACTTAATTCTTCATTTTTGTAATAGCCTAGTGTCACGCTTCCTCCACCCACAAAAATTTCTCCACGAGGATGAGGTTTGTCATTCACAGAATAAACTCCTGAGTTAAAAAAACAGCTATTTTATTGATAAAAAAAGTTAAACAATGTTTTGTCAGCTCACAAAACTTCAAAATTAAAAATGCTGCTACACATGTTTTACTTCTAAACAATACAATTTATTCACCAACCATGTAAAACTTATTTTTATTGAATAAAAAATTATGTTCTGCAGTAATCCGGTTACATCACCAAAAGTATTAAAGTGCGAATATCAATTACTCAGTTATTCAAATATATCCCAAAAATCTTCATATCCAGTTATTTTGTCCTTGTAAAATCAAGGTCTAACTATAAATGTTAAAAAGTCCTAACCTCTTGTTGCAATTTAGTTAAGTATTGATTTGCATGTGTAGTTTGGTCTATAAGAATGACCTCTTTATGGGAGTGTTATATTAGAATATTTCTAGTTCAATGTTTCCTAATTTATATTTATAGCATATACCACACAAAATAGTATTTCAAAGAAAGATATCTAGAGTGTTGAAAATAAAAAAACAGGTTATTATATCATGCCAAACTTGACATTAGAATAATTTCAGTGTTCCTTATTTCACTTTGTTTTATCAGGTATTTTCTGACCTCAAGAAAATTCAAAACTGATAATGGGAGTGGACGCAAGTTAAACAAGTTAAAACAGTTTCTATTTCCAATAAATAATAATGAAGGTATAAACAAATGTATCTTTTGGGTACTTCTAGTGAAAACCTATATAAAATCAATCTTTATATTACACCTTAAGTCATCCATATACATTGGATCTTAATCTTCTACACTTAAAACTTTGATAGTATATAGAGAAAAGCAATGTCTTTCTCTTCAGGATACAAACTAATTCATGCATCTGATGGTCAGACTCACTACAAAACATAGGATATTGCATCCCATGGGCATCATCTGATTTGTCAGTGGAAAATAAAACAATTTCAATACAGTATGTTTTTCATTACTGCAACCACTCGTACACAAAAACTCTTGCTGACTGACCCAATTCTGTGAGTAACTAGAACAAAAGAAATTTAGTGGCTCCCTTCACCAGCTTTCTACTAGGGACAATTTAAGTCACAAAAAGATTTTGAAAACTGTTACATATCTCAGCTAAAAGGGTAAAAAACACATAGTATGTCTGCATTCCACACACAATAATTATTTAATAGTTTCTTTTACCTTCTTCCCAGTCTTTAATTTGGATGAAGCATTCAGAAACAGGTGCTCCTACTCTTCCAGAGCTCATATCATGCACTAAAAACAAAAAGGTAAATCTAAAAAAATACATATCCTTGATGCATGCTTCTCTAAGTCAAGCAAAATTGGTGTATGAATGCAATACAACATTTGAAAGACTGCACACCAAAAATATCACTAATTAAATATAATTTAATTTCCTCTTTTGGAAAGGAATACTTATATCAATCAGTGTACAAACTGCAACAGTTTTTCAGGAATAATATCAGATGAAAATGCTCTTTTTTTTTGTAGTTTTGCAAATACAAGTTTTTTTTAATAACTAATAAAGAGCCACTTTATTATAAAGAGTATTCTTCTAGTTTTGAAAATATTGGAATTCTAATAAAAACAAAACCCAATATTTATTAAAACATTTGAAGCTTACAATCCATAATGGTTGCTGCTGCAGTGGTTTCTGTAAGCCCATATCCTTGAATCAAATACACATCTAAACATGTTCTGATAAACTCATGTGTGCCTGAGGAAAGAGGAGCTCCACCTGAAGCAATAGCTCTCAGTCGACCTCCAACCATGTTCTTGATGTTTTTAAACAAAAGCCTTTCATAAGAATAATAATTATCTAATATTAAAGTCTGCTTTTTAAGGTTTCATACAGTTTAAGTATATACTTCAAGTTTTGTACTCTTAACTTATCTTTACCATAGCCGATAGATACCACACGAATTTTTCTATTCAATACTATAACAGGTTATTAAAATTTTATTTTACAAAATTAGTTTAGCTTCAGAAAATTTTATTTTGTATCTAGTTTTTATATTTACACTATACAGTACAAATTCCTAAGAAAACTTACACACAACAAAATTATTTTTCTTTTACTTACTGATTCAAAATAGGTGTCTGAAACCCACGAGTCTTCCAACAATGTTTGTACTCCAATGCAAATTTAAAGAATGCTTCACTAAGTTTGCCTTCTTTATGAACAGTCTCTGCAATTCCCTTCTGAATCCTATCCAAGATTAGCTAATGCAATCCAGTATTTTATATAACGTGTAAAAACAAGTATTATAATATTAAGTATATATTCAAAATTGGACCAGAAATGTCAAATAGCTTAAAGATATTTTCAACGTTCATTGCAAATAATTAATACAAAGAAAAGGCATAGATACACAACCATTTTTAAAAGCTTTAAGTATGTACATTTCATTCAAAAATTTTAAACTATTACTCATTAGCTTAAAAAAAAGAATAAAAGGATGTGTTTTTTTTTCCCATTAAAAACTTATAAATTAGGTTTTACTATTACAAGTCAAATATTTTAAATGAGTGACTGTCTGTTACGTATTTTTTTATGTTTTATGTTCTTCGTAGACTAAACGCAACAGAAAAACGCAGATAACAGCTTGTATAATTTATTACACTAAACTATTAACAAATATAACAGATATAACAAATTATATAATAACAGTGACAGATATCAAGTTACAACATTCGAAATTAATTACAAAACAAAATAATACTAGTTTCAAACTTCAAAATTAATCAATACAAAATGGTACTGGCCTGTATCTAATATAATGATCTAAAATGAAAGTCTCAAATTCCAGTCTAGGGTGTGAATTTGGTCCCACGAAGAAATTCTGAAGCTTAAATGAAGAAGTTCAGAAACAGTTCACAGTTCAGTAAATTCGACGAAGTTCTTTTCACGATGCCTCCGATGAAAGTCACAAAATTGTCGCCTTTAATTTTTTTGATTTCTCGTAAATTGTTCCACACGTGTTGACTTTTAGTGTAACCACTAATTCGAAAGAATCGTAAAGATTGACGAAATAAAATCACAGCTTCCGTAGATCTAACTTCAGTCACAAATCCAAGTTGAATAATCACAGCAAACACTTAATTGTTCTCAAATAACTGACTCTCTTCTTTTGAAATAAAACTAATGTCTAACTCTCTTTTCTTTGAATAAAAACTAATGACTGAATCTCTCTTGTCTCTCGCATCTTTGTCTGTTTATATATATTGTAGGCCTAGACCCCTCGAATAACCGCGAACTTTCTACAGATCTCCAGAGCAATCCGAGCATGCTTGTTCTTGCATGAGACTACACGTCTAGACACGAAGTCACCAGCACTTCATTTACAAACATATGATTGGTCTACTTAATTCAAGAAAATTCTAAATGTTACCCTAAATGAATAACAACATATTTTATTAGTTTAAACTTCGAGACAATAATATAAATATGGAAACAGATAATAGAAATGAAAATCCAAACACAACACGACATGTTGTCGTTTACAAAATATTTACACAACACTGTCTCAAAGTACAAGGAATTTTTCCATCAAAAACATGCATGTGTTAAATTCTCCAGTGTAAAAATTAAAAGCATTCTTTAACAAAATGTTGATATAATTATTACTCACAGGTACAGCTGACATAAGAGTTGGTTTCAAGATTGTAGCATCACCCTTACAGCCTTTCTTTACAGCAGTGGACTAGGAAATACATCAGTGTAAAATAATTCGGAAATACCAAATATTGCCTAAATGTTACTTTTTTTTTTTAACTATTAAATATATGAAAACATATGCACCAGGAGGGTTTTTGGAAACCTGATTTAAGAAACTATTTTTTTACATTTCTGGGACTGTGGTTAAAGTTATGCATCTTTATTGTTAGAATTGTATGTTATAACTTAATATAAAGAATACTTTACAATAATTTTTTTTACATTCATCAATTAAAGTTTGTTCTTAAAGTATTTTGCTATTCAACGAAAAAACTATTCTAATAGTCATTCTTGTGAAGTTTATAAAAACTAAGCTTAGTCTTTTACTCATCCATAGTATTAATAAGATGAAAATTTGAAATTTTCTTAAAAAGTAAAACTAATTCTACTTGCCATACACAATTACTTTCGGATATCAGTGAATATATTTTTAATCAAATTTTAATGATAAAAAAAAATTTTACCTTATCTGTCATTGTCAAAGGAGAAGAGTAACCTAATGGAACACCAACAGTTAGAAAGAAGGATTCTGCAGCAAAGTAAATACAAAATATACATCAGTGTTTACTATAAAATGCAGTCTTTTCTATTTTTACTTTACAAGAATATTTGTGTATTTTAAAATCCCAACAAATGCTACAATCATTCAAAATGTTGTGAAATATTTCCTTCTCATTCAACATACCTAAAATGATACATATTCAAGAATTAAGTCATCTACTGTAATCTATAACTTAAAATAAAAAAGGTTAAATTAAATCCCTTAATTTATTATATGTGAGACTGATTAACCCAAGTATAAAAGCTGTATTAGTCTCATCACTATGAAGAAAAATATCTGAATGCAACTACTGAAAATGTTCATACAAATCTTATTTTGAACACGAGATTTACAATCATTTTCTAAATGTTGATGCCACTAACCTTTATAATTGAAGAGTGACAAATGTTTCAATTTTATGGTTATCAGCAACTAGTTTTAACTTTCACTTCTAAATTATGGAAATACAGCAAAATAAATTTGTACTAATTCCTCAATGCATTTATTAAATTTTAGAAGCTGAATTACGGTCCAATTACTTTCATAAAAGATATATTAATCCAAAACTGTAGAAATAAATACAAATTTTTAGTTAAACTCACCAGCTGCTATTTCCAACACATGAGCAAGAGGTAAGTATGCTATGTAGAGATCATCTGGCCTGTAGAGATCAGTTAAAAATTAAAAAAAAAAACAAAAAAAAACAGTATTGCTGTGGCATCACAGCATAAAAAGATTTAACAGAAAAACTAAAAATTACCTTCATGATTTTAATGTGGTCTCCATGGATTAAAATTACATAAACAACTAAACTGTTTAACAGTGCTTGCAGGAGCCAGGCATCCAGGATTTGGGTTGTATGGCATATCTGAATATATAATATTCTAGAATGAACTAAAATTCTAATATTAGCATTGTCAGGATAAACTAAAATTCCACAAAGTTTAACAAAAAATTTGCCAATTTCATGAAGTTGTCCGTTCATCCCACTCGTACAATTCATGACGTCATGCTCCACTTGGCTATCATTGGCTGTGGCTGATCACATCACATCACATGGCCTCAATATCTGTGCTGCAAAGAACTTTGTGCACTTAGCAGTTGAATTGTGACTGTAGTAATCGTGCTTCATTTGTAATTATTTCCCCAATCTTTCAATCCCTTCATACTAACTATATTGAGCAAAAACAGAAAGTAGTCAGACAAATATGTACAATATGGATTCATGAGTATAGCGGAACATGATGGGGTCAGCATCCTCAATGCATGATTTGCAATGCCAAGTTGAGCAATTCTAGTTTAGCACCAGCAAAACTAAGAGAACACTCCCTAAAGCTGCATGAAGATAGGAAATACAACACAATGCTTGCTGAATTCAAGGTAAAGAGAGCCAGGTTTGATGAAAAGGTTACTTTGCCTGTTCTCGGTTTTGTACCCATCAACAAATCGATCCTCACAGCATCGTACAAAATTGTGTACTTGATTGCAAAGCAGGGCAAACCACACACCATTGGTGAAGCACTCGTAAAACCAGCTGCATTGAAGATGGCAAATATCATGCTGGGAAAAGCTGCTGAAAATAAGTTATCCCAAATTCCTCTTTCAAATGATACCATCAGCATCAGAATAGATGACATGAACAATGACATCTTGGCTCAAGTAGTTGCAGATCTGATTTCAAGCCCAACAAAATTCAGCCTTCAATTCAACGAGACTACCAACGTTTCCAATCTAAGCCAACTTGTATTCGTGCACAATATAAAAAACAATGAGATAGATTTTTTATTTTGTAAGCCTCTACAATAACTAAGGCAGTCGACATGAAGAAACTTGTGGATGACTTTTTCAGACAACAATTTTTCATGGGATATGGTTTCTGCAGTTTGTTCGGAGAGAGCTCCAGTCATGCTGAGACAAAATTCTGGTTTTGGTGTGCTAGTGAAAGCCGATGCACCACATACTGTTCTGCACAGACATGCACTGGTAACAAAAACCTTACTTTCAAAGCTGACAGAAGTATTAAAAATTATAGTGGAATGTGTGTACTTTGTGTGAAATAGTGCCCTGAAGCACCTCATCTTTGAAAAGCTGTGTAATGAAATGGGATCTGAATTCAAGGTACTTCGGTACCATTGTCTCTTTGGAAAGATAGAAAGGGGAAAAGTGCTGAATCCTGTTTTTGCCATGCATGTGAAATTAGCCCTGTTTTTGCTAGAGTACCAACATTGTCATGCAGATTGCTTCGAAAATTCCAACTTCATTGTCATTTTGGCATACAAGGCCAATATCTTCAATGCTCTCAATCAACAGATGCAAGAGTCAACATCACTGAAACAGAAGAAAACCTGAAGGATTAAAAAAAAAGCAAGCAACCGTTATGGAAATGACGAACAGAGAATGATAACTTTGCAAACTTTCCCCTGCTGGACAATTGTGTAAGCAAGATCAAGGATGTGTCTGAAATTGGCAACATTTCTATATCCAGTGAACTGAAGCAAGGAATTGCCATGCACTTAGATGAGCTCTCAAAGTGTCTCTATGGATACTTCCCCACCAGAGAGTCATATTCAGCATGGACGAGACAGCCATTCATATTTAGTGTTGCGACAGTAGATGTCAATGATGAATACCTTGACGAAATCATTGAACTTTAGCAGAGCCAGGTTCAACAGCAACTTTTCACAACAACAATGCCCTCAACATTTTGGTGTCACTAAATCGTAGCGTACCCTCTTATTGCTAAGAAAGCTCTTGAAATTCTCATACCTTTTATTACAACGTATCTTTGCGAGCAATTCTTTGAGGATGGTAGGCATAAACGAAGAAAAGGAACAGACTTTGTTGCAAAAATGATATGAGAGTGGCACTTACCAAGGTGAAGCTGTGCATTTCTGAACTGGTCTCTGAAAGGCAACAGCAAAAGTCATATTGATTTGCAGATTTCATTGAGTTATGTTTTAGTGTGAAATTTAGGTTTTGTTGGTTTTGTTCTTTGAACACAATGATATTAGATGCAACTGATGCATGGTTCATTTTGTGCACTAATAAAATATCTACTTATGTTTTGAATTTGAAAAAAATAATTTTATTTTTCCAATTACAGAAAGTTCAGTGAATGCAAGTACAAAATTTCCAGGGTTCAATACCTCCAAAAAGGTTAAGAACCACTGACTTACTCACTGAAGGTGACCAGCTGTGGGATTTAGTTCTCACAAAGGGTGCAGCAATTGCCTGCTTTTTGCCCAATCAGAATTTGATAAAAGTATTAGCTAAACAAATGACCTAGTAAGACTTGAAAAATTAGATTCTGAAAAATCCTGGGTGCCTGGTCCACAGAAGAACTGTTAAAATGAATTCTGAGCTTCACTCAGATGTTCCACATCAACAGAAAAACTAAGATCTAAACATACATAAGTAACAAGTTATTATGTAAACATTAAAGCAGTGCAAGTGACAAAACAAAAAGTAATTAACTGCTTCTCAGAATCAACAAATAAAACAGGCAAGCAAACAGAATTACCAATACACATAAAATATACAAATTTATATCCTAGGAATAATTATAACAAACTATATGTTTCAGTTTTCAAAATCAGTCTATTTTGATGCAGAAAAATTTAATAAAATTCAGTACTATAATCTTTACAAGAAAGATTTTTTTTAAATCTTTATAAAAATATACATGATGTTTATGTTCTATAACCAGATAACATTCAACTTTGAGAAATAGTGACATTCCATTTCTCATTCTCAAAACATCTTTAAAAACAGATGCATTCATTTATGGAGTATATTAAAGAAAGGACTGAACAAGTTCCTTATAAAAGCTTAATAGAAAATACTGGAGTTTGCACCTTCTGCACAATATAAACAAACTTGGAAGTGTGCAAGAAAGAAAAATTGTATCTATATTTGAGTTTTCAAATATCAGTGTTGTATGCATGTGTGCTTGTGTGTGCACATATATCAGCCATTGCAATATACATGCATTCCTTGAAAAAATAAAGCATTTACTGTCTATATGACAGGTATATTTCAGGTCCTAAAATTAATAAAATAGCAGAGATAAAATGTCACCCTAAACTTGAAATAATTACCTTATGTCTTCTGTAAGTTTCATGAACCCTTTACAGGCGGTGATTATGTTTTTATGTGAAATCATCACACCTATAAAAGAAAAAAAAATTATCAAAATTCACACAATGAAACAATGATATTTGAACAGAATATTAAACTGATTTCTGTAACTAACTGCTAGCTACACCCCTGATATATAAATGTCTAACTGAACAATTCTGGAAAGTACTTCTGTAATAAATACTCCAATTTGGTCAACTTTTACATTCCAATAATTTAAGGGAAGGCAACATAACCATAAGAATATCAGAATTTTAGTAATTTTTAGTTATCTGCATATCCAGACATAGATTACTATTGATGGTCATGTTGATCTCCATACATTATATAAATGCAGTTTACAACAATCAACTTTTTGACTTATGAAAGTACAATTGGGTTGGCCGGTTTTCTTTGAATGATTAAAAATACACATCCTTCACAACTGCTCAACTATTTGGCAACTTCCTGGAAATTAAAATTTTCCTAATCTGAAAATGTTTTGCAAACAAATACCTCTTCATACAGAGATCCTATCTTCCTCATGCCTCTGCCCATAAAGTTTGTATGCTGCTAAACAAAATCTCCACAAATAGGAAGGTAACAACCTCCATGGGCAAGTAACTTCCCCTCTGCATTTGCATTCACGATAACTTGATTTTTTGATAAGACAAAAAATTTACAGTGAAAAGTAGTTCTGAAAGATAAATGAGAATGTACAAGGAGATGGGAATGTATCAGAAATACTTTAAAAATTTGGAAAATGTTAATTCTAGAATCCAATGTTGAAATGGTGGAGGGACAGCTGCAAAATGTTACCTAAATGAGAACACAGCTGGCACCATTAAGTTCCTTCCTTTTAAGAGTTGCATTCAAAATTTAATTGAACCACTTTATTTTCAATGTATTTTAATGATATCATTATAAAGTACACTACAATTCTAAGTTTCATATTATCTAAATTTTTTCTCACCTGATGAATTTGCACTTATAAATCAACTTACAATAAAACCTGTGTAATGTATATATTCTCAAAACATCCAAAGTAAAGCACTTCTACATTTACAAGTAGAGTATATTCCAAGAACTTTTCCTGGAGGGAAGTGTGATATGAAAGATTTGTTGATAAGCAAGTTCTACTTTAAATGACATGCTTATAACAATAAAGAGAGCCAATTTCCTGCTATAGTTTGTAGCAAGACTAGGAAGTTAGATGTTTGTGATTTACAAAGAAAGTTGAGAAGAATCTTGATAGCATCATCTCTAATACTTGGCTATTTTTTCTTGCCTTGTACAAATTAGTTTGACAATGTTAGATATTTTAATTATCTATTATTTGTGCTTTAAAATTCATATTTGAAAGGTTCAATGATTATTGATGTTTTTCTACTCACAACTTCACTAGTCAAGCATTATATAAAACAAAGCAAAGCAAGGAGAGACAGTAGCCTCTCTGATGCAGGCACACACAAAAAATTTGAAAGGAAAATAAAATGTTAAAAATGAAAATTGAAATTATGCATATTGCCCAAAGAAAGTATTTTAATATTATTCAAATGAGATAAGGATAAGTAAATATTTCAATTTCTTAAACATCTACCTCAAGGAAGAAAGTTATATTCATTTAGGAGGTTATAGATATTATGTGAGTGAAGTCTAAAAACAAAGATAACAAGTAGTACTTTTTATGCTAAGCTTGAAATCACCTTGCAAGTGAACTATTCAGAGCTCAAGTGCAAATAATTACATTTAATTGTTTTTATATTAAAAATAGTAAAAAAATTGAAATTAATTATTTTACTTGTTTGAAACTACATACTTTCAGAAAAGTTCTTGTTAAATTGCAAACATTTCCTTTACTAGTTTTATTTTTGAAATTTTGGAACAAAGTATTATGAAAACAGCTAACAATCTTAATAGCCAGTGGTCATAAAGTTAAGAAAACACCCAAAGAGAAGTCCATGAAATGTAACACTCAATAGCAAGGGTACCTTAAAGGAGCATCTGTGAGAAAGTACACCTCATTGCAAACAGAATACACACACACACACACACACACACACTTTGTTCAAAGTCATGGGAGTAAAGAGACATAAGAGCCCAACGTGCCACAAGGACAAATGGCATGAGAACATAACCTTGCATGGTTATTGCATGTATTTTCAAACATGCAATCAGCAAGTACAATATGTAGTGTGGTTAGGGTGAAGTCAGACCATACCATGCATGTTCACCTCTGCTCTACTGAACAAACTGGCTGCAGAAGGAGGATACATTAAATGTGTATTGTTTTCTGTACTATGTGTGCGTGCATTTACACCTCAGTTCCACTGAGCATGCCCTTATAAATAGGGCACATTAGTTATGTGAAATGTGTTTTGAAAAAAAGACCTGCACTACACTTGCAGTATCATTATGTCCCAACTGGTGAGAATTTTCCAAAGTCGAGAGAAAATTAAAAAATACAAATATTTACCTTAAAAAGATATTTGGAGGTCCTAAAGATTATGCAAATTAAATGTGAAAACTGTAGTATAATAAATAGTATTTTTATATTCAAAATAAAAGTTACCTTGGATGCAAATAAATGCATAAAATAAGTTCATTAAAATACTAGAAAACAAATATTTTTCTGAAACTACATATATTTAGGAATGTTCATGTCAACTCTCAAATAATTTAATCTACTGTTTATGTTTATAAAAAACTTTTGACAATAATTACCTAACCCACTTACAAAACATTGTAGACCATTGTCATGGGTTTATAAAATTAGATTTGCAACAATGACTAAAGGTTTGCCAAATTTTACAAAGATGCACATACTATGTTAAAAATTACAATATAGAAACTAACAAGTGTAAAACAGTTAGAAGGTTTGTCAAATTGATCATCTTCACAGTGCAAGAGTAAAAAACAGAAAATCAAACAAAATACGTTTTCAAGTGAGGACAAATAGAAATATGAAAGTGATGAGGCATATGGGTGTGAGAAAGGAGTTGGAGAAGCAGAACAGTATACAAGAGGACATGTGTGAAATATAATAAGAAATATACACCACAACAAAATTCAGAAAAAAAGACTGGAAGGTAAAAATCATTGTCCAATAGATCATTCCTAAGTGAAGAGAATGAAGTTAAATCAACATAATGGGAGAAGGAAGCCCATTAATTATGTGGTAATCCACAACATAGTAAACACTGGTTGAAGTCTGACAGTTAACTTCCCCCCCCCCACAAGCATGAACAAATTAAACAATATCACTTACACAGTGCTTTAGAATACATAAAAAAAATTAAAGCTTTTGAAACAAGTCAGTCATCAACTTGTACTCACCTCAAAAATTTAAACACATGTTCAATACCAGGGGAAAGAAATGAAATTATCATTATTTCAAGTGTATATATATAGTGTTACTGCCCATAGAGATTGTGTCACCCTTGGAGGACTTTTAATACCTCTCATCATCATACACCAGTGCTATTCACAGTAAACATAAATTTAAGTGGGATTTTAAATCTCATAGGCAGATATACAAGAAAGATGGTTATTTTTTTTTTGTAAGGGGGTTAGTTATCATTTTAAACAAAAAGAATATTGAGCAAATGTATCTGATGAGTGTATATGGAATGCTGCCTGACAGCATAATTCATTTCCAAGCTATGTTGACGAGCAGAAAGTATTTGATAGATAAATGGCATGTACCATTCAGAAAACCGTTTATTCAAACATTGTAAATCTACCACTAATAAAGCAGAGAATAACATTTTGACCTTCATAGTTCATCTTTAGGTCTTTTGTTAACCTGCAGATGACCTAGGAGGGTCAAAATGTTGTTTTATCCTTATCAATAAAAGTGTTAATACCCATACCAGCTGTTCCGAGATATATTTTTATTTCAAGTGGGTTTCTTATCAAGGATGAGTATATATTATATTGGCATTTAAATCACGATATTTGTTTAAAACAAAAATGAACTTGCTATAGTTAGAATCTAGAAAACTCAACTATTTGTTAACTAAGTACGACATTTTGCAGACTGACAAATTACATTAATATAAACAGTAAAGAACTTGTGCATCTTGTGTTATGCAACTAATTTACATCACTTTTCATTGTGGTTAGTGAAGTTAACTCATTACAACATTTACAATAATTGTTAGACAACATATTATAAACTTCCATTCAAGAAAATTTTACATTTCATAAGCAAGTACAGTTAGAACCAATGCATACTTCCTAAACTAGTTATATGAAAGATAATTGTGATTACAGCTAAATATAAAGTAATGTCTCCATCACCCATCCTCCCCCCATCCTAGCTAATACTGCTCTATACTAAGGATTATCTCTATAACCCCTCTTTGACACAGTTATGAAACCTGAGTAAACATCTTTATTTTCTAGTTTCAGTAAAGATGAAACTTGATTTTTACTAAAACTGATAGTCTTGTATTTGTTTAAAAAGTTATTACAACATATGACCAAAGTTTCAATGCAAAGTAGTTTAATAAACCTAGTAAATGAATACAGGTACATAGGAAACAGGCTCTGTGAATGTTTACCTTTGGGTGTGCCTGTTGATCCACTAGTATACATGATTATGGCAATGTCTTCAGGAGCAGGAGTGTCATGGTGAAGGGCTAGAGAAAATAGCATCATTTATAGTACATCTCTAAAAATTCATCAACATGGAAATCACATTAGTAATATAAAAAGGAAAAAAGAATTGTACATTATGGAAACTGGACAATAAGAAACTCAGAAGTGATACATACATCTCATAATTACTCTTATGCTTGTGTTGACTTCAAAAGTTAATCAACATCTTTTCAATACACCAGTATTTTATTTATCTGTTGTCATTAAAATCTACAGTAAGCCATTCACATTTCTTGTTTACCATTTGTTCAGATTTCATACTTTTAGGTTTCCAGGCTTATTATTACTATAGTTACAGCTTGACCTGAAGTAACAACCCGAGGTCTAGCAGTGCAGATATTACTTCAATATTTCATAAACTTTCCTGAATGATAATCACTAAATATTAAACATACTAACAAACTGGTAATTATTTCTATTATTTAAGGCATATACAATAAATTAAGATTTTCTAAAGAGTTAATGAAAATACTTATATACTCTCCATGTTGTTTCCCTATAAGATTTGTATCATTGTTAAAGAAGCTTAAGTTCACTTTCATTCTTGCTGAAAACTTGTTTAAAATGTACAATATGTGTTGCTCACCCTCAGCAGTGCTATAGTGAGACAATATGCAAGAGAATAAAAAACTGACTTCCAATAAACAAAATATTTTGTTTTTAATGTATCATTACTTAAAACTGACATTTGACTTCTTGTTTTTCATTGCGATTTTTTTGGGTACAATTAATATGTTATTTATTTTAAAAAATATTTAGTAAAAGTACTGGAAGTATTGTATTTACATATGGCACTTGGTATTGAAAAAGATACACAGTAAAATCTGACAAAGTAAGATTGCTGCAATCAGTTTCCTCCCTGTAGTTGGTGGTGCAGAAATAGGGACAGCATTATATAACCTGAAACATGCACTGACAAACATCTTGTAACAAGACTTCATAACTGGAGGGATGAAAACCTCTATTTTGGCCACTGCATTTTAAACTTCTGTAGCATGTAATCAACTAAATATTCAAATCAAGCAATTCAAGAAAAAGTTGAATCAATAAATAAAATAAGACTGAAATTAAAAACAGAATACCTTTTTCAGAATTTTCTCCCATGGACTTTACCTCTGAGAAAGAAAGAGCCTCCACAGATTCTGGAAATGCTTCTAACCTGGGTTTCCGGTGCCCTTCCATGAAGATTACCTTTTTGATACTTGGAAGCTGAGAAAAAGCTTCCTAGAATTGGGAATTACAATTTTGCTGCAGATTATCCTCAAACATGTTCCAAGAATTCAATGAAAAGTGATCAATAAAATAATTTTGAACAAAAGATTAAATTTATGATTAAGAGTTAATTTCTACCAAATTTTAGTTTTGCAAAAAAACAAGTGCAATTCTTACAATAAGGACTATTCAAACGATAACAAAAAATGAAAATTACAAAGTTTAGAAGAGATTCAGTGTTATGTTATACTTTGTATTACTTACATTTAATCTAAGAATTAACCAACCTCCAAAATATGTATTAAAATAAATGTCAACCTTTCGGTGAAAACAGTTGTATATATTTCATAAGTACTGTAAATGTAACATTGCAGGTTTACAACCACTAAAAGTACCTATTACATTACAGAATAATGATAATAATGTCCCTACATAACTAGCAGTAACACTTTATAGTTTAGTTTTGGAAGCAGTAATTATGCCATATTTAATAAGAAAATTTCCTGTAGCTAAATATGAGATACGATTTACTTTGAAAACATTTTCCCTTTCAGAGTTCTAAATAGCCATATTTCAACAAAATACAAATGATTAAATTCTTTTATCAAGCTGATTTTAGCCATAAGCTCTAGCAACATTCAAAGCTTAGCAATATCAGTAATTATTCAAACTACATTTCTTGACACCATAAAAGGTATCAATAAAAAGATATACAAGTAATACTACTGACGTAGTTAAAATCATGAGAAACAATACACAAAAAATTTCATTTTTTGTGACTGTTAGTTTCTTTGTTAAACCTGTATTTTGGTATAGCCAGATTAATTCTTAAATTTAGAAAAATTAAAGCAAGAAACACATTGTTCACAAGTAAGATTTTTCATAGATGCATGGAAATGAGATGGAACATTTAAAAAAAAAAAGTCACTTTGAAAGCAATACACAAAAATGCATTATAAAATTATAGAATATTTTTTGAGTGCCAAAAGAAAATTTGTTGAACAGTTAAAACTATTTTACACTTAACTTCTAAAATCTGTCCTGATTAGGTTAATCTATAAAAATCTTAAAGAGATGTACAAGGTATACTATACCTGTACTTTAGGAAGTACATCTTGTGAAGTAATCAAAAGACTAGCATCAGTTTCATTTATAGCATGTACAATTCCTTCTTCTCCCAGTGTGGCATAGAGAGTCACCACTGGATAAAAAGAAATATCCTATAATCTATTAAGATTCAAATAAGCAAAAAGCAGAAGAGTACCATAAGTTCTGTAACACCTTGCTAAATATATGCAAATGTTTAATTTACTATAAATAATATACTATTGTGGAATAAATGTTTAATACAGCCATTTCAAATGCCAACTTAACCAACAATGTTTGATATATTTAATAAAAATATTTGTAGTGAAACTCCTAAAGCTAAAATTAACATTTTCCTGAACTAAAAATGTATTTCCAGTTGATTCTTACCTCTGTTCAGGTTTTTCCCTCAATTTGTACTGCCCTCTATGCATGCAAATTTTCATGCTCCCACCTATCCTCGCATAGAAACACACAAGAAGCAATACAGTATCATGCTACAACACTCCACCAATAGGTGTGTAACAACTCCTAACACAGCTGACTCCCTTTATGCACCTTGACTCAACTTCACTTCAAGACTGAGAAACATAAAAGGAAAAAGAAGATACCAAAAAGGGAAATTAAGGCTGAGAAGTGCAAGATGAGGTAAAAATCAATTGGAAGTACATTTTCAGCATAGGAAAATGTTAACCTCTGATACGATATCTTACTTCGTCACACACAATAGCTAGAATCTCACACTGACCTGGTGGAGGGACCCATGTAACATAACCTAGATGAGCCCCCTTCCAAAAGCACCTGAAGGAAGCCCATGGGAGGCACGAACAAAGAACATGTACCTGCAGAAAACTGCACCACTTCTGGGCCAAGTATACTCTTTGCTTGTTAAAATAATGTCACAATAAGAGCAGAATCACAGGAAACACCTTATAAATTTAATGAATGAACCCACTAGTGTAAAAAAGCCGAGGCATATGGATAATAACAGGGAGTTGTACCTCAATCAACACCAACTGTACTTTGATATGAATACCTGACTTAAGATAGGACCTCTTCTGTTGAGCCCAGATACAGAAGCTGGAAGGAAAGATGACCTTCTAGATGGAGCAGTGGACTGCATTGTGATAGAAATCATTCAGTCCACAACTAGGCAGCATCTGGAAGGGAAAGAACATCAAACCTGAGGTAAGGAGTGTCTATACATCAACTACACCAGCAGAATACCACTGTCCTACTCTCAATGGAGTAGAACTGAGCACACTTAGGAGGAATCCTCCATGGCTCACCACCCCAGCAATTAAGAGGTAGTAAGTAGTAAGGACTCCCATACTCCACTGGAAGGAACATAATTTTATATGCAAAAAACGGCTCTTTTGGGCTCAGAAAACACTTCAAATAGAAGAGCAAACAACGTTTCGACCTTCTTCGGTCATCGTCAGGTTCACAAAGAAAGAGGTAACTGGCCGGAAGCTGACCACATGTTTGGAAGGGGTTGTATAACTGAGTGTCGCAATGTAGAGGGCACGGTTTGATGTTTGAATATATAATTTTATCTATAATATTAATATAGGTATAATGGTGTTCCTTTATATTGGTTTATTTTGGGTTTAAGTTGTTGTATAAGTAAGGCATCTTTAATTTTTCGTTTGTTTTTGTTGGTTGATACTGGTACAGATATGTAGATGACACGGTTGCAGGATTCGAATCTACAGAACACATACTTAACTTTTTCACTCACATTAACTCTATACATCCCAACATTAACTTCACATGTGAACAGTAAGAAAGCAATCAAATATCATTTCTTAACCTCAAAATTATAAGAACCGACACACAATTCAAAACAGAAATCCACCGAAAAATCACCCATACTGGACTATACATTCCTTGGGACTCTGCACATGAAACAAAACAAAAACTCAACATACTAAGAAACCAGATAAACACAGCCATAAAACTATGCTCACCAGATAAAATTAACGATGAATTAGATAAAATAAAACAATACTTCATCAACATCAACAAGTTTCCTCCACAAACCGTAGAAAAGTAAATATATCTCACGAATCAAAAAATCACGAAACCATATACTGCTGTATACCATATATTCCTGACATCAGCAAACAAATAACCAACATTTGGCAAAAACTAGTAACAAAATATAACATTCCAGTTAACACTAAATTTATTCAAAAACCAGGCACAAAACTAAGGTCTATACTATGTAAGAACTACACTGACAAACAGCACACCAACATTATTTATAAAATACAATGTGATAACTGCCACGACTTCTATATAGGAGAAACAAGTAGAAAAATGGAAACCAGATTCAAAGAACATAAAAAGTCACCTTCACACGTTTTCGAACACTGCAAGTCAAATGGACACAACATAACCATAGAAAACACTAAAATACTAAATAAAGAAACAAACGCATAATTAAAGAAGCCTTACTTATACAACAACTTAAACCCAAAATAAACCAATATAAAAGAACGCCATTATACCTATATTAATATTATAGATAAAATTATATATTCAAACATCAAACCGTGCCCTCTACATTGCGACACTCAGTTATACAACCCCTTCCAAACATGTGGTCAGCTTCCGGCCAGTTACCTCTTTCTTTGTGAACCTGACGATGACCGAAGAAGGTCGAAACGTTGTTTGCTCTTCTATTTGAAGTGTTTTCTGAGCCCAAAAGAGCCGTTTTTTGCATATAAAATTCTCAACAAGTGGGTTTCTCGACATCACTGATTGAGGAAGGAACATAATGAATACAACACCAAAAACAGTGCAATAACTAAGTAAAACCATTCCAGATACAGACAAACCAAGAAGTGGAAAAGATAGACAGCAATCCCCTACTGCTTTACTCATGTTAGTTAATGAAGACATAAGTCCAGGTCCAACATATTTATGATGTTAAACAATGCAATGAAAGATCTAAATGATTTTTGGAGCGCTCCATTTCAATAACAGAAACTGACCTAAATGGTTGCACAATGCAGGTTTCACAATAGAATAGGTCATGCAACAATCACCTTAGAGCAGGGATCCAGATACATCAGAAAGACCTATACAGGGTGTCCCAGAAGTCGCGCACCATATAAATTTTTATGTTAATACATATGAATAACAATTTTATTGATAATAATCATAATAGATGCTCAAACTGTTCACCCTCTGCTTTGATACATTCATCAATTCTCTTTATAAAACTGTCTTTTACTTTGTTGAGGGTTGCAATGCTAATCCTTTGACATTATTATATGTACGTATGGTGCGCGACTTCTGGGACACCCTGTATAAAGATCACCTACCCATTCACAGAGATGCTATAAAGCAACAGGAGGTAGACTGTAACATGCAGAGCAGGAAATGGCAGATGATGCAGATAATTTGAGATAAATGTATGGAAAGAGGTCCAAATGTTAGAAAAAGAACATTTAGGAATTGGTCAGCCTAAACAAGTTGACAAATATGCTGGGAGGAGATTTGGAAGAAACAATTATGAGAAAAGGAAGAATAAGCCAGATAAATCAGCTGGGAATTCCAACCCATAAAAGGAGAAAAATCACAGGAATGAAGAAAGAGGAACCATGAAAGAAAGCAGTGCAATATGGAAAAAAGGCACACTGAATGAGAGATTATGGAAGTATCCCTGGGAGTAGTCCAAACTGCCTGCACAGGAACTAGCCAAAATCCATGTTGAAGACTGAGCAAGAATAAAGAATGTAGCTTACCTGAACAAGATTGTTGGAGAAGTGAATGAAAATAGTGTCAATAAAAGCAGGCACAAATGTGGAAACCACAATTATGCTGGCCAATGTAGAGCCACCAAAATAACTAAATACAGAGTGGCTTGTATGATGGCCAGGACAAGAAGAAGACACGTGACAGAATATGCATAAAGGTAATGACCCCAACCCCAATTAGGAGCATCAAGAGCTACATCCAAAAAAGAAAATTAAAATATGGAAAACTTGGAATTCATGTGAGTGGCAAATGCATCTAGTGTCAGAGTACCACAATGAGGAAAAGATATTCAAACAGGCAAAATAAACAAGATTATACTGAGCCATGCAGCCCCTAAAATCATAGTATTAAAAATGGACCAATATGCAAGTTCCATAACAAGGTTGGGTTAAATGGAAATGGAACAAAAGAACATTCAGACCCAAAAGAATCATGTTTGAAAAATCACAGCATGAATTCCAATTGAAAACCCCTCAGGGGAACAAATGAAGGGAATTAGATAAAAGGTAAATCAAAAAAAAAGAAATGTAGAAAGAGGAAAAGGGAAGGTAGGTACTGGAGAAATAAGGTTGGGAAAACATGACCAAAAAAGTTAGGATCCAAACACTACAAAAGTAGAAAAGAAAACTGCTGCAAGTTCAAAAATGGAAGGCCACACCAATGGTAAGCCAAAGCACAGGCTTCGAGATCACATTAGGGTCAAGGAATACTGACCCCAGAATATAATCAGTGAGAAATGTATTGGCATGGATAATATTTGAAGGTGGGAGGGAAAGAATATATTGGACTGAAGTTGTCCAATTTAAATGGAATGAAAATAAATAAGAAATAATCATATTTATGTTTTGTCCTTATCTTGATCAACTCCAAGAAAGGAGGAGAAAGCCTTGGCACATTCACTGGGGTTAAACATGACTGGGAAGAAAACAAGCTGTTGAAATTATCAATCTCTTTTTAGGTACTACAGAACAAGGCATGACAGGATAATATTCAGGGAAATCTGAAGCTTACATAAAAGTAGCCAACTCCCAGCAAACTGAGGCTGTAATGTCTTGCCAATAACTGCAGATAGAAACCATTGTAAATTAAGTAAAAGTAGCTGTTGTTGGAACACCAGCAGTAGTATTTGTAATAACATTAAACTGAATTCATGGTAACTATCAATCAAAATGAGAAACAAATTCACACAGAGCTCGAATAAGAGTAAAGACAATTGAGAAGTGAACAAATCAAAAAAGTTGCAAAACTAGAGAGTAGCAATCTAAAATACAAAAACAAGTGACTGAAATTCTGGGAATAATGCTCAAGTAAAAAGCATATCTAAACACCATGGGTGCAAACTGAGAAGTTGTGTTAAATTGCATAGAGGGAGCCAACTGTGCCTGGAGTTGTGTCATGCTCCTTATTCATAGAGGGTTGTCATATGGATGCCTCAAGTAAAAACATGAGGGTAAATAGAAGTATCAAGGTTAGAGGCAAGTAATTTATGCATAAAGAGGGTAGTACAAGTAAAAAAAGCTGTTACATGAGAAGAGGTAAGATATAAGAATGCAAGTTTTGTTATTAAAATACTTCTATATAATTACATTTCATGTGGCAAATATTCTCTTGCAAATATTAGCATAAATTTCATACCTGGAACTGCAATTCGAAAACAAGCTTGGGCAGCTACAAACCATTCTAAACGAGTCTCTGCCAATATTATAGCATTCTGTCTAGATTCCAAACCTAGCATCAGTAAACCCTTACTGAAATTCTCTACCATCTTGTCAATATCATTGTAAGTATACCATTTGTAATCTCCCAGGATTAACTGTTCAAAAGATAAAAAATGTTCAATATTAGACACTACAGCAAGAGTGTGAAAACTAAGGAAATGCAATTCTATGTGCATATAATTGGACTTCAGCTTACAATGAAACTCATTACTGCAATACAGACATTCCAACAAATTTCTTCATTTTTAAAATCACAGATGCATATCCATCAATTACAATAGGGAATGCTGAGGAATCAAAATTTGCTCCATTCTATATTTAAAATTAAAGATGTATGCATGTAATTTAAATTTCAGTTAGTACATAAATTTTGTTTATAACACAGTAACCAGGCCTTGTCTTCTAATATAAAATTTTTAACCTAAATATAAATGAAAAATTATACTAATAGAAATACTAATTTCAAAGGAAGAATACTTTAAATTATAAAACCAACTAATATAAATAATACATACTAATAACATTTTCACTCTGGATTTAACATTTTAATGAATGCTCCATAATTTGGGGTTGCTTCTTGTTTGTTTTTCATAACAATTAAATACTCAAGATTTTATTAATAATCACACCAATATTTGTTATTTAAAAAGGTTATTTTTAAATTTTCACAAGTTCCTTTTTTTCATACTAAAACACCAGATTCTATCACTTTACTACAACTGTGCACCACTGAAAATATCAATAAAATGTAAATCACACTAGATTTTTTCATAAATATTAGAAAGAGAAACCACCTTACGTAGCTCCCAACTTCCTCTACTTAAAAATCTTTAACAGTATACATTTAAAAATTTAAAATGTTTGATTAGTTTCAGTTAGTTGCTCATACAGAAAGGCTTGAAATTAATAGAGGCTAGTGTTAAAAAGCCAGTGAGTCCCAGTGATCAAAGTGCACTTTTTTTGCTAACTGGTGACTTGCATATTTAGACCAATTGTACATAAACACTCAATTATTTAAAAAAACAAAACTGCATGACAATATTTAATAGTACAAAAACATAATAAGCACTGAACCTTTCCTGGTAGCTTTTAGTGTATTATTCTCACACCTCATTTAGCAGATTACACTAAATTTTGAATAGCATGAAAACAGCATTTAAAGCAGACTTTCAGCTTTAACTTCACATCAAAAAATGTAACTATAATCAAAAACATAGGTCTAAAACATTATAGTACGTTATTAAATGATACTCAAAACAAACATTTTACAATTATTCATAAAGAGATTAGTGATATCTGTTAATGACAACTCATGAATATATCAATATTTTGGCTGGAATTTTACAAATTTAAGTTACTGACAAGCACTTTCGTTGTTTCAAAAAAGGCAAGTTTCATACCCTTATACAAGCCAGTAAAATAATTAAAAATGTAACTCCCAAAATACACCCTAGAGGAAACAATGTTCTTCCAACCACAATAATATTCAGTTTATTATTAATTTTCCACCTATTTTCTAAATTGTTTACCAATATTTAGTTCATAATTAGTAATAATAACAGCATTATCTAGTAAATCATTTTCCCTACTTACTCATATAGGAATATTTGGTAAAAAATGCAAGATTGAAAAAAAAATTTGTTGAATTTGGAAAGGATTACTTTTTTTAAGGTTCATTTATGTCAAAATTCAAACAATTTTCTTTAATAAATACATTATGTTTCAAGCTTATATTAAGAAAAAAAACATACAAAATAAAGATTCAAAAGCACATTAAAAAAACTTGAGCAGTAGTGTCTTCAACAGATATATCCATCTACATAAAAAAAATATACAGAACGACTTATTTTTGTATTTCTATACATTAGTTTTCCAGTATTCCTAAATTCAATGCAAGAAAATAAAGGATCAAAATATTGGTACACCAGTCAAAAAGTAAACAAAGTTAAGACTACTGCCTTTCATAAGCAGACCTATCTCAACACAATCACAACAGTCATGGATAAAAGGCCATTTCATTGTGTTTGTTGACTCTCGTTGAAATTTTTATTAAACTATTATGAATTTGTGTCATTAAGTTTGATATCAAACTGTACATTATAATTCAGAATTTTATATTATAAATTACTTAATTCAAAAATAAATATTAAAAACACACCTAAACATGGGTTTTGTGTGTCACATGGTATGAAGCAGCAGCATTTTTTCAAATATAATGGCATAATTTTTCTTTTGAGACAAACCTTCATGCTGGCAAGTTGAGTCTTTAGCCTCTTTAAATTATTTTTTTTTACCCACATAATGATGAAAAGAAGTAATGTTATGATCCTTAATTCCAAAATGTCTTGCACCATAATACTAAATGTCTTTCTTCATGCTAAAAATAGAGTGAAAAATAGTATCTTCCACATCATATTAAATGATACATTGAAGAAAATTCAAACTATAATTTCAATTGCCTTGTGTTATGCAAGATTATGGGAAGTGTGGTCCATCCATGAAAAATCATTCAGTGGAAGTATCTTGTATAAGAAACAAGTGCTGACTGCCTGGGCAAAAACATCCAATGGAAGTAACCTTGTATACTGAACATTATTGTACAATATATTGTTCAGTACTGTAATGACTATAACAACTATAGTAGGTATAAATTGGCAAGAAAGTTTTGTTTTTCAAACCCCACTCACGAGAAAAACCTCCACAATGCACCACTCTGGAAACTGGAATTGGTGATAATTCCTGTGTTCCACTAAAAAAGAAGAGTATAAATTCATGTTGAGGAATTCAAAGGAATGATATTTCAAAAACAGTGGAATGGGTGTTCGTGATTCTCTATTTTGATAAGTAACTATATCTCAATTACAGGAATCAGGAGTCAGTAGGAATAGGCAGAAATCCCCATCTGTTCTACTCTTAAGATTCATGAGTGATAGTTCTTTATACATGAATACAGTATGAGTGTGTGTTTTACACACCACACAACCTGCCTGCAAGTGGTCTTACAGACACCCCATCTCAATATAAAACATCTGACCAGGCAACAACCACCACGTTGGATCCTGATATACAATATGTCCAGACCTAAATATACAGAAAAAGAAATGTGTCAATTTAACAGTCACAAACAGATGCATGTAGAATCACTATACAAGGAAGATAATGCCTGTCTGAAGAAGAAACAAACAAGCCATGCAAATAATGAGCAATGAATGTATTGGGGTTATCCACATCACAGACTGAACAATCTTCTTCAAAGATAAACAGCTAAATACATTGAGAGATAAAATGCACGTGAAGAAACACTGCAGTCAGAATATTCCAGTCTTACAAGTTGACAAACCCAAGAAGTGAATGCAATAGAGAACAAATCATGAGAATAGAGGGAATTCTTGGAGCAAA
Source organism: Carcinoscorpius rotundicauda (assembly GCA_011833715.1). Taxonomy (NCBI): domain Eukaryota; kingdom Metazoa; phylum Arthropoda; class Merostomata; order Xiphosura; family Limulidae; genus Carcinoscorpius; species Carcinoscorpius rotundicauda. The sequence goes on along the minus strand of CM022405.1, from coordinate 11,278,217 downwards.
TATACAAGAACAATAAGAAAGGAGATAGTACAAGTCACATAGTATCTTAAAGAACAAACTGGACAAAGCAGCCTATCCTGGATCAAGTGAAAGGTAATAAAACAGAAGAGAAGGCTAAACCATCTGCCTGGGCAGCAGGTGTATAGGGAAGGAATGCCCACTTGGGATAGAGAATAACATAAGAGGAATGGGAAAAAATACAGGAAACATCCATGGCATAAATACTGAAGACAACCTCAAGCAAAAAGAGAGGCAGAAGAGTGCTTAAAGGAAAGACAGTACAAGAAACATGCAGCAATTGGTTCAAGTGCAAAACCAGATAAGGCATGAAGAACAACTGAGATCCAATATGACAAAATGAAGTTACATGGAAGACAGAAAATGAAAGGAATGAAAAACTTGGGAATTAACAGAGAAGGAAAAAGCTTTATACAAATGAGAAATTTGGCAGATGTTCAGCAAAGCAGCCTTATAACTAGAAATAGACAAACACTAATCAAACAACCAGGTGAAGAATTAGGAAAGGGGACGCACCATAGAATGAAGGTAGACTACTGTCTCTGTTACACAAAGGAGGAAGGTCAAATAGAATGAGAAAAGAGATGCTATAAAAGGGATGAGTGCCTAAGCTGAGGCAAGGGATTGGAAAAAAACAAGTACAACACTGGAGTTTGGTGACATTGAAATGAGCTGTATCTGATTGTGAAGGAGAGACCAGGACAGAATTAACACTCCTACGAAAATTGGGGCCTAATAGGCCCCAGAACAACTTGAAAGGTTATTAATATTAGGCTAATAATTTTGTATTTAAATGAAATTGCCATTAACTGACCCTATCCCTTTATTTTTTAAGGAGCAATAATATTTTGACTTTTCAGACATTTGCAAAATAATATTTAATTTTTTTTTTTAAAACATCCACTAAGGGTATCACTTTAGTGGATGTAAATATTTTTTTCGTAGGAGTGTTAAGGGCAGGGGACATTTTTTCAGCAAAATCCAAACAGAGAACCAAAAAGAAGCAATAAGCAGGACACAAAAAGTGTTCTATACGAGTTAAAATACTCTAGAAATAATAAACAGATAGAGCTGAAGGGTGTGGAACCAGGGACCAAAAGGGAGGAATTCTGGTATTTTGGTGAGTGGCAAACATCTATAAGAATGGTTCCCATTGAGAATATACTCAGTGAAATACCTACTGAAGTTCAGTCAAGATTCATAATGCTGGGAATGCTCTACAATGCCACTCAAGAAAGTGGAAATGATTCTAAAATATTAGAGGAAGCTAGCTGTGCCAATATAGATGACACTGTAAATTGGTGGAGAGTTGTCAGATGATCAGCATGTTTTCTGAAATTGTACAAAAACAATGGGGTATAAAGACTACTGAGCTGTGCATTTTTATTTTATTTTTTAATCAGTGCTGAAAGGACAGGCCAGGATTGGGATGGCTTTGGATAAAAAGTAGTAGTACCATTTTGGAATTTCAGGTTATCCAAGTTTTAACTTCTTACTCTCAAAGAAATATTTAAAACAAATATCAATCTGTATGATGTAATCAACTTCCAATTGTATCTCAGAACATCTGGTATGGGTATTAACACTTATTGATAAGCAGAACATTTTGGTCTTCCTAGGTCATCAAGTTAACAAAAGAGAATTTCGAGTTTTTCATCATCAAGAATAACCTCCAATTTCTGCAATTCGCAATTTTCCAACTTGTAAAAGATTGCTTCAGTTTTCAACCAATTAGAAACAAACTACAAGTAAGTACAAGCAATATAACATTTTCTATCCCCTATCTTCTTAATTTGCCAAAATATAAATTTGTCAAATCCACACAAATGCTCTCCTTACTCTCCAACTGTTGAAGTTGTTTGCTAAATCAGTTTCAGATGGCAATGGACATGTTTATAAACCAATGAGCAGATTCTCTTTCACATAAACATTATAAAAATGTTCAGTTTTGGTGCCATGAGACTTAGCTGTGTGAAATTACTGGATTTTGTTATATTTGCTGCTCCAAAAAGTAACAATTTATTTACAATACCTAATAGATTATATTGGCTTTGGGACATTCTATCTTAGTGACTGATTTAAAAGTTTTCATGCTCTAAAACAAATACATGGAAGCTGAATGCAAGACTCAGAAATCACTGAATTCACTGAAGTGCTTATCTTATTTATTGTTAAATATTTTTAAGGACTATAATTAAAATGTAAAAAAAGTATAAACTTCAACTTCAATGAAATAAAATGTCTAAACTTTCACAATCAAGAGCTAATTTCCTAAACTTTCCTGCATGAACAGCTATCAATCCAACCATACATCACCCTCTAATCACTTAAATAATTAATGCCATACTTTTCTCAAAACTACTCAACTACAAACTGGTGTACTATAAATTCATCAGCTTCCAAATTAGACCCAAACTCCTAGCATCTGGAAAGCAAAAGATTATCTTACATTTTATCCTATTTCCTAATTCATCAATTACCAATTATATGAGAAAGCAGCTAACTTCACATGGTTAAGTACAGTAAACTGAATATATTAGCACAAAAAAATAATGTTCATGTCAACTTAATACAAAAAATGTTTATGAATGTTAAAATTTTAAAAATTTACAAAAGTTTTCTTCTGACCTTCTTAAATATTTTTCCATCTTTCTGCTTTTCCTCTTCTTCTCCAAAAACTTCTCTAACACCAAATCCTTTTGTTGTAGAATACTTTTGCACAGCAAACTGGAAAAGTTCATCAACTGTTGATACATTCATTGAAAGGCTTTTGTTCTCCATAGCATTCCTAACAATGCAGCTTGATGAGTCACCTTTTTCACACTTGGCCTTCAATAAATATTAAACAAGACAGCATGCAACAAATTATACTAGGATATTGAAATTTATCATTAACACAGGTTCATTTAGATGAAAAAGCAAGTCTGAAAACATTTTCATATAGAGAAGTATTTCACTGAACACTTTATAAAACTTATTTCACTAAATGAAAAATACATATTTAAAATCATAATATGAAATGTATGATTACATAAATGTAAGAAAAAATAATGCAAAATCAGATTAAAAGCCAAACTGAGAGACTGAGAACTGACAATAATAAAGGTAATTCAAGGCAGTTTTTATTAAAAATGTATTCCTTGTTGTGAATTAGTTCTTAATATAAGTATACAAGTATCACCCAGTTTGTGACAAATGTCCATATCCTTTAGGACCAGATATCTTAAGGCTCAGGTCTACTGTACACTTTGTCCTTTGAATGTTTTTTCTTACCTGTGCATGCCAGTTATCTAGTAAATATTTAATTTTAAAATAATTCTAAAGCTGTTAAATTGTGAATGCCAGTTTAATGTTTGCTTGCTCACAGACTAACGTACAGCAAGTATGATTCAGTGTTTTGCAAGTTGTACAGGGTATTTTAGTGCTGAAATCTCGAGAAGATGCAGACTGTTTCTAAATACCATTTTTAACAAATATCACTATGATGTATGTACTTATGAAAAAAACTAATGCTTACTACTATAACATTTTTAATTATAGTATTTCATTGTTTGTGTTTTTTCCCCCAAAAGGACTTATAAAATGTGCTTTGAGTCCTTCAGTTTTATTACGGTGAGAGTCGTAGACCCTAAACAAAGTTTTTGAAAACTATGGCTTAACCATCAAAAATGATGCTGCAAATTCTAATTAGTGATATCCAGTATTACAATTAAGTAAATAACATTTAACAATATCATGAACATAATTATTTAAGTTACTACTTAAAATCTTATCCTAAAACTATTAAAATATTCTTTTTCTGATACTTAAATATTTGTAAATAGAAAACTAGAATTTGTAGAATGCTAGCTTTCTGTACACAAATCACCAATAGTTTAAGTTCAAAATGGTTACTAGAAAAAACTAAATTATAGTAATGTGACAAACAAATTAAATCTAGCCTAAATTATACTTAACATCAAAAATGGTAAAGTACCACACATGAACTGGAATATGCAGATGTTCTACATTTACAACCTCAATGATGACCATAAAACTGAAATGAATTCGTGGAAAAATATTAAAACTGAAAACTAAGTACAATAACACAAACAACATTCATGATGTATCACTTCTTCCTTTCTAATATTGTCCTTCCACAAACATTTAAAAGTAATTTTTTCACTTTAACATATGGCATTATGCTAAATTCTTTACAGAATTATTTTGAAAATCTCTGAAACAAAACATCACAATGCAATCACATTTTGAAAAACATTACTACACAGATTAATTTGTAATATTGCAATTAACTAATATCCAGATTAATTAACACTCACGGTTAAAATGTTCTCTTGGTTCTTTGAAAGTTTTATTCAAAAGTTAAGATGTTTACTTATACATCTTTCAGTATCAGGCTTACAAGAGCTTAGTTAAAATTATCAAAAAAAAAAAGGCTAGTCTTTTTACAAAAACAAACAATTAAACTTTCCCTTACATGATACTTTCCAATAACAAGAAATTAAATCTATAAATCAAGCAGAATTTTTTTTATAGCAATTAATAACTTCAAAATTATTAAAGTCAGCACATGTTCCAATCACGTAGGTCTTTTTCCAGACCTTCCATCTACTATCATAAAACACACATACTAAGAAATAAAATTGTTTTGTTAACTAATTTATAGATCGGTTATGAAATATTTGGATGATTATAATACCTGATCCTTTTCTGGTCTATATTTATACACTTTACATTAAACATACCCAAACAGTGGGTGTTTTCCACTTGGTCCATGGGTGTTGAAGAAGAAAATAAACAGGAAGAGAAACAAAATCATACAGATAGACTAAAGCCTTCACAACACCTATAACTGTAGTGGTAACAAAGTCACCCATGTCATCAACAGATCTATAATATGAGGATGAGATCCTTAGCCTGTTAAGAAGTATTTTTAAGTAAAAAAATATACAGATGCATACACTACACATTATATACTCTTAACACTTTAGAAAGCAGAAAATGTGCCTGTACACTTGTATCACATACATCACCAGCTATCCTCTTTGTATAAAAGGATATCTGATGCTCTTCCTGCCAATCTAATAAAACGGTACCATTATGGAGAACAGAAAAAGGAAATGTAGTCTCATTAATTACCCAAGTCCAAACATTATGGATAATCTCTCAATATTCTGCTATTGTCAAAAATTATCTATCATAAAACTAAACCACAAACATAAGCTACATTACTTTTTCAAACTTTTCTTTTGCTTAGAAACATTTATATAAATACATGATAAATATTTAAGTTAAATGTTCATTTTTTTTGTTTTTGGCCATTATTATTAATTTTAGTAATTATGAAACCTGAATATGTATAACAAAACAAGCATGTGAAATGTTTGGATTAAAGTTTATTCTATTCAATATAAAAAATATAAGCATCACATGTGCCATCTAGAGAATAGTTAGAAGCAATTGCAATAAAATATATTGGAACTGTTTACCAAATTAATATTTTACTCATATCATATTTCAGAAAACTTGGGGACAACAAGGGGTCAATCAACCCTTCAAGACTATCCTTTCAGTCACATTCTGGAAAAGTAAAAATTAAAATCAACTCTTTTCTTGTATGAAGTACTAGCCTTCTCTACCACCTTCACAATATAGCAAAAAGAAATTAGAAACCTTTCTCCTAAAAAAAACCTCCAGATAAACCTGTAAACTTCTTTTACTCATGAGCACATAAGCTAAGAGATCTTAAATATTTTATGATAATACATCCATTTCTGGAATCATCCTTACAGCCCTTCCTGGAAACCTCAACCAATTAGTAACTCCTCTAAATAAAGACACTTTTCTTAAATATGGAGGCCAAGGTTGCACACAGTGTTTTACGTGAGGACTAACAAGTGATCTGTGTAGACATGCAAATCTCAAACTGAATTTAATGTCTACAAATGCACCCAAATGTTCAATTCTAGGTTTACCAGCCTTTGAAAGCCAAGTCTGACAAATTACATAATGACTTAAATATGAGATATTTGTAGCAAAAATTATAATTAAACAGTTGTTTCATAGCTTCTACCTAACAATCAAGGAAATTTTGCTCACCTTTCAAATAAGAATATTTGTATATCAATGGCCACAATGTGTGTCTGCTTCAAGGCACATGAAAGACAACTACAACTAAGTAGTTAATTTTACATTTAAAAGCAAACATTTATGTCAATGTAAATTTCTTTACAGGTTGAAGCATCAATAAAAATAGGCTGTTTATGGTATAATATAGGCTCTGTGTAATTATACAAATTTTATAAAGATTCAGTACATCTGCCATTGGTTTAACTACTAGAAACAAAACACTGCTTCAATAGCTTGAGTAACTTATCCACCAATGTGTCAAGTTTGTTTTTATGCCACACTACTCAGCTGTTTCCTCTATCAAACATGTAGTCCAAATACATTACCTTTTGCTTAATATAACTAGACCTTATTTGGTAGCTATTTGTCTATTCTGTAAATTGATTCAAGTCATACATTAACACTTCAACATCCTAAATATAGCAAAAAACACACAAGGATAGAAATAGAAACACTAAAACACTTTCTAATTTTTAAAAATTTGCATGGAATTTGTGGACCTTTAGCGTAAAAGAAAATGTAGTAAAGCTAGAAATAAAATCATTTTATTTTAAATAATAACTTTTAATGAAATATTGAACTTAGAGCATTACTTATTGACCATGCTAAAATTCAGTTAGGAGAATATACAGACTGTACTGACAAGTTCTACATCTACAATATCAAAGTTCAGCAGTTTTACTTTTTCTACTGCTTGGTTCTCATCATTAAATTCAGCACTTTCTACAGAGCACTATGAACATACAGTATCCATCTGACCATATGCTTATTGTAATTTACAAGTGAAAATGAGTTATTTAATTCTGCCAATTAACATAAGACTAAGACAACATGAGAAAAGCAATTTGATAAAAATATATAATCATCAGAATTTGTCCTCTAATCACATTCTAAATTAAACTGAAATTAGTCTAAAGTTTCCATAAATGTATGGTGACAGTAGAAGTAAGGAGTTGATTATATATTTTACTCCATGTGTTTGTGTATGAATATAGAGTACATTGTGGCAATAGAGGTGAAGAGCTAACTAAACACATTTCTCTTACATTATGGCCCTACAACTGCACAATAATGGCTTTACTAGCTAAAGATTAAGGCTTTTGACCAGGTAAGTCTAAATTTTTTTTTAATTAATTTAAATGGTATGAATGGTTTCATTTTTTTTAAGTCAGTTATTTCACTGGATGTACAAAAAACTGATAATATTTCTAGTTTTCTACACATACTATCTTTGAAGTGAAAATATTTAACATTCTGTGGAGCACTGTTGACAAACCTACCAGGTTTTTCTGTTATTCCAATAACAATTGTAAAGTTCTTTCTAAAATTTCAATGAAATAATATTTTCAACTTTCTTCCAGCTTAAAAATTAGCAGAGACCAGTCCAGTCAGATTTATGGGAATTTTCAATCAGGTCAAAGTATTAAACCAAATGATCTGCACATGCATTAAGAAACAGTTATTACTTTACAGCTGTACTTCAACTTCATTAAGCTTAACTTTGTTATGTACCAAGTATTACCTCTAACAAAACTGTTACATGAGATATACAATATTTATTTTGCACAAAAATGTTTAGCAAGACATTGATCTCATATCAAGTATCCCCAAACAGAAAACTTCAACACAAATTCATATATTGTGCAAGGTGGTGTAAATATTGGCTACTCCGAAAGAGTACATGAGAAATAACTACAAATGCAAGACATTTAACTCTGAAAGTCACAAACTATTACTCATATAATACTGTTAAATAGATTAACACATATCAGGTTGCCTCTTTTATCAAGTTCTCACAAAATCAGAAATTACTGAAAAAAAAAGCTATTTGTCTAAACCAATTTCTTTCTTAAATAATTGAAAGGATCTACACAGTTCTACTTTTAATACTCAGTAATGTATCAGAAATGGATAAAAATAATAATACTGAAAAAAAAAATTAAATTAATATTTATAATTTCAGTTTGTTTTTTTAAATTATAATAAATATGTAAATAAACATTTAATTCCTACATGTTTTGATCATTACCATAAAGTATTTTTATATGAGAGAACTACCAAAGTCCAAACTATCATTATGATTTATATTCCAAGGAGCTTATAAAAGTTACATAAAATGTTATTACTACACAAATTTCGTCTTAAAATGACATAATGATAATTTGTTTTTAACTGTATTAAGTCATGCAATGTTAAATTGGTGGTTTAAAAAAAAACTATTGTTCAACATCACTATAAGCACTGTTGATATTATTAGTACTAGTAGTACAACTAGTAGGATTTCAGATACCGTATTTTTCGGTGTGCAAGACAAACTTTTTTTTCCCAAACAAACAAAAAAAAAAAGATCTCTAAACCCACCTGCGTGAAATACACCAAAGATAAAATGTCTTATGCTTCCACTACTTATGAAGTATTCTAAAGAGTAATAAAAGATTGTGCTGATGTTGAACAAATTAATAACTATGAAAAATAGTTTTTTCCCCTGAAAATAGCCTTGAAAATAGAGGTGCGTCTTATACATAGAAAACAAGGTATTTATGCACTAATTTCTAAAGCAAGGGAAAGCACGCTTTCACAATTTCATTTTTGTACCATAGGTAAAAAAATTACTAATATCTAATGTGATTTTTACCATAATCAATAGACATATGACAATGCAAAACTTTAAAAATTATTTTACAATTGTACTTACTTGAACAGTAACTCACAGAAAAAAATTCAAGTAAACCGGTATAAATATTACGCAAAATTATTACACTGCCATTAAAAAGAAATGACAGATCACGAGAGGCTATTTGGAGCTTACCGCCCTCTATCAACCACAAAAATACGTATAAAGTACAAGTGAAACAAAATTAATTGATAAGAAGTAAGGTGTGCGGGTGCTACTTTGAATATATAATTATACTTGAAGGAGAGTTAACAAAAGTTTTAAGGAAGAAAATTGAAAAAAGAGGGCTTATTTGGCTTCATGGTATTGGAAAATGGATTAAAAATAAGAATAATAAATTAGAAAAGTTTGTAGAAACAACTAGAAATACAGAATCACGGAGAACCATGTTCGTCGATCCTCTGAACTGGCGACAAAATAATAATTGACTGATTGAATATATATACTAATAATAATTATTATTATGCAAGAACAATATACATATTAGATTTTTAATAGATATTTTCAAACAACTTGAATTACAACACAAACACAAAAAATATGAGCAGATGGAATATATATAAAGGGATTGTGCGAATTTTTTTACAAATAAATGTAATATCGTGACGAAAATGGGTTGATTACAGTTCAATTAAATGTGTTATAGTAGCATTCGAACTGTAAGTGAAAAGTGTAGTGTTGAAATGCTAGTTGGTGTGGAAACGTTGTTCGTCTCTTCTGGCCCCCCAGTGGCTCAGCGGTATGTCTGCGGACTTGTACGCTAAAATCTGGGTTTCGATACCCGTGGTGGGCAGAGCACAGATAACCCATTGTGTAGCTTTGTGCTTAATTCAAAACAACAAGAACAATCGTCTCTTCTGAAATAAATCGATAATGCTACAGATGAATAATGAAAACCATTTAAAAAGGGCGCACTTGAATGTCCAAAAACAAAAAAAAAAATTCTTGAGCATGTGTGTGAACTTTTATGAGAAAAAGATAATAGAGACTTCGATGAGTGATATCAAAGATAGAAGAATAACGGAAACTTACTTGGTTCGTTGACATTAGAAAAAGGATTAGACACCGGAAGCTTCATTAAAAAAGATAATGCAGACAGTAATAAATAGAGAATATTGGAGAATCGTAGTCATCGATTCTCAGAACTAGGTAGAATACCATGATTGTGTAATCATTGTATATAAAAGCCAATAGTCCGTCATTCATGTTCGATTTTTCGAATTTAGTGAATTACACAAGTTAAACTCCACTTTTTCTCGTATAATACTTCTTTCTTTGATTAGCAGTTACTATTTTAATTCATTTAATCGCTAACACATGGACAAGTAGTTCCTAAATTTCAACACTTTGCTTACAATATAAAATTTTGATAAGCACCAAGTGGAATTAATTTACCGTTTGTTATTAAGAGAAACTTTGAACAGTGATTGGATGTTTACAATAAATATGGTTTTAAGGAAAGTGTTGTAATAGTGCAATAGATGTGAGTAGAAAATAATTGTTAAGAATAAATGTTGTTACAGGTATTGATACTGAGAAGAGATGTTCTCTAGATAAAGGAGATACTGCTGATGATAAGATTTAGTTAGCGTATGAAACATCAGTCATACATTGGTCCAAGTCTGTGTTCGAGAATTATTACCAAAAAGCCTTTGTTAAAATAGACTAACGATACCGATTATATGTGTGAAAGAGAACGACTTTTCCTCAGAAGAACAGGTGTGTATGCAATAATCGTATATGTTCCAACATGTAGCATGTTTACTCAGTTATATGTAGTAGATCCAAGACCAATATTTAGTATGTTCTTGGGAAAGGAACATTTATATGTCTTTATTTATTTTGTGTGTGTGTGTATGTTGCCAGTTTCATCGGAATAATTTTGTTTCTTTTGAATTTGTGCAAAGCTACATGAGGACTATCTGTGCTAGCCATCCCTAATTTAGCAGTGTAAGACTAGATGGAGGGAAGTCAAATAGTAATCACCACCCACCACCAGCTTTTAGACTATTCTTTCACCAACGAATAGTTGGACTCACCATAAAATTGTAACGCCTCCGTGGCTGAAAGGTCGAGCATGATTAGTGGGATAAAGATTCGACCTTGCGAAACTCTGATTGCTTGTCGAGCATCCTTACCAATAATTTTGCTTACCAGTTATTTTCGTCATTTTTGAAGGCCTTTTACTCTAATAGTAGTATAATGAATCTATGTTTACTTTCACGATTAAGAACTATAAGAGACTCAGATTAACAACATATCTACGACTGTCAAAGCTGAGCCAATAAAGTCAATCACAGCCAGATTTTTGTGTTGTGGGACATCATCTTAGCAATGTAAGGCTCTCTTAAGACATTACTTTATGTATGTTGTAGAACATCATCTTATCAATATAAGGCTCTCTGAAGACATTACTTTGTGTATGTTATGGAACGTCATCTTACCAATTTTAGGTTCTTTGAAGACATTACTTTATGTATGTTGTGGAACATCATCTTACCAATGTAAGGCTCCCTGAAGACATTACTTTATGATACTAGTTGATAGTAATGTGTCACACTTGTATAACTTCGTTATTGAACATGACAGTGAATCAACACTTAACTTATTAAACCATGAAATAGTCAAAATATCTACCATACTCTCTCTGATTAATATGAGAATTTGCTATAACAGGACACAGTTGAAGCATGGTGTCGTTATATAGCAGAAGTATTGTACAATCTGTACTGGAAAGTCTTAAGTGTCAGCAAAATACAGAGGAGGGTGACATCAAATGAAACTTGTCATTCTTCTCTGGAGCAAACAATGTTCTGTAGCAGACATATATAATGACAGTCATGAACTAGTTTATTAAATGATGGATGTTAATCCATTTTAAAGCTTGAGGTCCCAGAAGAGATTCACACAGATTAAGGTGTTAACCTTGATGCGCAGTATTTCATCAAGTTGTGAAAGTAACTCTATACCAATTCCACATAGTAAAACTGTTTCAACAGTGTAGTCCGTGCTGTCAAACGTTTTCAGTTATGAATAAACGGATTCAGATGATATACATGCTGCACCTAATGACATTTAATGGAGCTAATGAGCAACAAGCAAATAACTGTTTCCATAGCCTAATATATACGATGCTTTAAAAGAAAATCAGATTTTCAACAAACGCAATGTAAAGTTGATATGATGGATTTATAATTGGAAACGTGATGGAAGGCTTCTTTGTTGGAAATAATATTTCGATACATTTTCGTAAATCTTTAAGATTGTAATTATTTGTGTTTTTAACTTGTACAGCGTCCATGATGGAGAGCTCTTGTGTACTGTTGTGTTGATTGATTGAGTGATTCTTTCTTTGCATTGCCCCCAGTGGCTCAGCGGTATGTCTGCGGACTTACATCGCTAAAAATCGGGTTTCGATACCCGTGGTGGGCAGAGCACAGATAGCCCATCGTGTAACTTTGTGCTTAATTCAAAACAACAACAAACAACCTTCTTTGTTTGTTGGTGTTTGTGAGAAGCTGATTTTTAATGAGTTTATTCTACAGATTTTCACTTAATATTATTGAGTCTCTGTTGAATGCAGGACATTTCGTTGTTGTTGTTTTGAATTAAGCACAAAGCTACCCAATGGGCTATCTGTGCTCTGCCCACCACGGGTATCGAAACCCGGATTTTAGTGTGTAAGTCCGCAGACATACCGCTGAGCCACTGGGGGGCTTCTTTTTTTCTGCTATTCTATGTTGTAACCAGTGTACATGGAGCTTTCATCAATCTTATTGCATTTTGGTATTCTTTGAGCCTTTATCTGAAGTGTATTTTTGTTTCTTCTGTATAAAACAATCCATAGAAACACTTAATTACATATATGGTACCTTCAGATATTAGATAGTCTAAAGGTTATTAGACTTTTGTAAAATTATACATTACCAGTCCCGTTTTTTGAAATAGACTTGAAGTTAAAACTTTTTGCATATTTTCTTAATGTTATAACATAGTTGGAATGGTCTTTTTGGATTTTTGTCTTGCTTGTGTTTTCTTATTGTCTTGTTAATTCTTGATTGGTCATTGTATGAAGTTTTCGTAGATATCCATTAACGCCAAATACAGTTTGAAAGTGCTCTTAATCCCCGAAAACATATTTGATATCAGTAATTTTCTTAACTTTCTTTCACATACATAAAACTATATCTCATTTTACCAAAGTGTGGAATATTAAATACGAAGTTCAGATATTCGTCAGTACGAGCTATAAGATTAATGAAGCCTAATTCTTCTGCTATTGCATAACACATTATGATGGTAAAAAATACAAATAATTGGCAAATAAAATAACATACAAATTTAAACACTAAAATAACAAAAGTTCTACATGTAAGAATGAAAACCCATTCAACCAACAGAGACTCAAGTATAAAAATCATTAATCTTTGGACTGAACTTAAAAAAACAACAACAACAACGACTGCGATCACAAGCCTTCTTCTCCAAACAAATCAGGAATCACTTCCACTCAGCCATTGAAGTACGCAACAAATCTCCACCACGAAAGCTTTACAAGATAAGCATTCAAAAATGTCTTTGAAACTATAGGCCTAAAAAAGCTCCACAAAAGTTTATTGAAACATCATCTACAAAAAGAAACTTTCCAATAGGTTGTCCATTAAAAATATAATTTTCCAGCTGATCCACCTGATAACCATGACCTTCAAACTAATGTGAATCTTAATATCAATGTTAAGTGAGGAGGTCTGCTTTAAGAGTGTCTTAAGTTGTTTTGAAAACAAATGGCATTTACGATAAACACAGAAGCAGCTTTAAAAATTGATGAGAGCCATAAATGTAATTTTAATTAGAACATTAGAGATTGGAATAGTTTGATTTTGTTTAAAAATTGGTAAAACACTCATCTGACGTGCAAAAGATTTCGTGTTTGATACAAAGCAAAGTAAATTTCAGTGTAAAAACTGGTGTCAAACAAGTAATCATGTATTATCAAGACGCGTGTGTTTGAGTGTGTTTTTCTTATAGCAAAGCCACATCGGGCTATCTTCTGAATCCACCGAGATGAATCAAACCTCTGATCTTAGCGTTGTAAATCCGTAAGCTTACCTCTGTACCAGCGAGCAACTCTCAAGACGGCTGGTATGAGTATTAAAAGTTTAATTGAAATAAAATACACCTGAAAGTAAAATTAACCCGAAGATAACCTAAGATTATCGAAATGTTATTCTGTACTTTATTTTAATTAAAGTTTTCATACCCATACCAGCCGTCAGGAAAATACATTTTTACTTCAACTGTGTTTCTTGTCATGGGGAAATAAGCGATCGTCCCAAAATTCTGAGTAAGACTTCCAGAACGAAACTTTTCTAGATTAGTTTTAGTTGTTCAAATGTGTTTTTATAACAAGAATTTTAACTCTTGGTGAAACATTTATCTAAGGTGCAAGCAATCCTGGGCTCAAATCCTGCATGTGGGATGTGCAAGAATTCAAATGCGATATAAGTTTAGATACTAAACTTCAAATAGATCTGACCTTATTTTGTTATAATATAGGTTGGTCTTTGTGTGGAGTAAAACATGTGGAAAAACAGAAGTCGCATCACCTATGCAACTGCAGCATTATGGTTGGGACATGGACGCCCGCAGAAAGGGGCAAGAGATTATATTTGCCCCTTAAATTTCACAAACATGACACTATTATGTGGATAACTTAAGATTCTTACTGAACTTTACATTTTTAACTGTAAATTTATGTTTGCGTTAGTCTGTTGAATCTACACTATAAAAGTTGATTCCCGATATACATGTTTTGCCTCTTCCCTCAACTGAAAATATTTCTGTAGGTGCCCATTGACTGGGAATAGAACAAACAAATTTATTCAACAAGGTAGAGACTGTTAAAAACTGATTTTAAACTATTTGTAGATTAATTGATGAGATTCATCTTTGAATATCACAGTGTGGTCTCTGGCGGCAGCAAAGAACTGATCACCCTACCAGAAGAAACTGGCCAACTGAATGGATAATTTAATCAATGTGGTTGGAACTGACATACTACTCATGTTGCTTAATCTCTCAGAATTATTTCTGTGAAGAATCTTTAATATGGAAATTAGCTATGAAGTTCTGTAAAGTCTACCAAACAATCATGTTGAAAATGACGAGAGTTGCAATGTAAACTTGATTTAACATAAAAGACTGTGACATCGGATTATTTCTGGTAAAATAACAATTTCTGATTGATACGATAGAAACTGACTTCTAATACTGAGAGCATAATATAACTATTAATGATTACACAATTATTCCGATTATTTGTAATATATAATGGTGTATATTAGCGACTATAATTCATGAATAATACCATTTACCAATAATCTTAAGCTTTGCTGAGATAACTGTTTCTGTCCAGGACAATGAGCACTTGTGTTCAGTAGCATTAGAAAATTTGAAATGGAACAATACCCAGTGGAAGTCTAAGTTACGTGCTTAGAAAGGGAACAACTTGAAGGGAATATCTTTATTGTTTATGATCTAACAACTGAAGTTAACAGTGGTTTTAAATGAAGTTGTATAATTAAATAAGTAATTAAATGTGCTAAATCACCAACTGTCAGTTTGAATGGGAATTATTAAAACTAGACTACGATTACATAAAACTGAACGTTTTCCATTTATAAGAGTGGGTAACTTTTGACGCAACCAGTTTTGCTCCACAAACAATGCAGTAGGTACTGTTTTTTTAAGGGGTCTTTTGAATATTTTTGTTATTGAACGATCTTATGTTTCATCTATTAATATTAAAAGATTGGCTTAAGCCAATAATGTATTAACGTTTGCTAGAAAAACAGTCAAAAGTCTGCAAAAATAACTACAGTTAATAACGAATAGACTTAATTACCAGAAACAAGCGAACTTCAAATATTTTTTATAATCACTCTGCCCTAACTCATCAATTGGGTATCCAGCTGTGGCCGATCCTTTTTAATTTTTGTGTTTATTCGCTTATTATAAGCTAAATATTACGTAAACATCTATTAACTTCACAAATATCTAAATTGTATAAAATGAAACCGACATGTAACACATATAATGACTACATAATGAAAAATCGTTTCTTTATTTTGGTATATTTCCATTGACTGGCAACAGTCTCGCACGAGACGCTTGCAGTTTTCACATAATCACATGCTTCTTTGGGATGTTTCAATTCCAACTACTATCGCAAGTGTAAATAAAGAGCATTAATTTGCAAAGAATCATTTATTTTAGGAATTTAATATTTATGTGAATTAACTTTTTCTACCCGCCATATTCAGCAATCGTATTAAACTTGAAAAGTGAAAATTTAGCATTTTATACAAATTACCTTACATTATGTAAGTAGAACAACGTAGAAAGATTAAAATGTTTATAAATCGGCAGATTTTCTTTCCTGCTAACTTACAGTTTACTTCAACTTCTGCCTCATGTAGAATTAGAAGCAGAAAAAAAACACTTTTGGTGAGAATATTATCCTTATTTAGAGAAAGATTAAATAAGTTAACTACTTCTGGCATGGCATAACTTTATTACAATGAGCGTAGTGTGTATATATTTGTATCTATTTATGTGAATGACTGAAATAATGAATCCAATGTGGCACCATCTATTCACAACGAAAAATCCATAAAAAGTTTTTCACACTCTGAGTAATCAAGGTTCAGATAGAAAATAACTACGGTATGTGTAACAACCATTCATTTGTAACAGAATACAGTTTTAAATAAAAATACTCTCCTAGCAACAACAACATGACTTTTACTGCGACTGTATATGAGAGTTTGATTGTATCTTTATTTGAATAATCTTCCACTGCAGTATTGAAAAACTGGAGTTATTAAAAATTGTTAGTTCTTTGATAAAGGGCACCAGTATAAAAACATTACGGAATATATCCCCACAATTTAACACTTTTCCAGGGTAGTATTTTCCCCCAAAATAACTTATTACAAATTGTTCAATGTTTTTAACTTCTTCAATTAGATATCAACAATACAATTAGTAATTATTAGCACAAACAGCAACTCTCAGGGCGTCGCAACTAGTAGTGGGAAGTTTTGTTTGTGGCCAAGCGTGTTAAGGCGTGCGACTCGTAATCTGAGGGTCGCGGGTTCGCATCCCAATCGCGCCAAACATGCTCGCCCTTTCAGCCGTGGGGGCGTTATAATGTGACGGTCAATCCCACTATTCGTTGCTAAAAGAGTGGCCCAGGAGTTGGCGGTGGGTGGTGATGACTAGCTGCCTTCCCTCTAGTCTTACACTGCTAAATTAGGGACGGCTAGCACAGATAACCCTCGAGAAGCTTTGTGCGAAATTCAAAACAAAGAAAGAGTACCTCAGTTTACATTTACAAACAATACCTCAGTTGACATTGACAAACAAAACTCCAAATTAGTTGTTACTTTGTAAATCATTTCACTACGTTTGTCATTTTGATAATGAAATATTTTTTTGCAAATGAGTATTTCTATTATTCTAGTCCGTCCTATGGCTTTCGTCGGCTATTTGTCTCGGGTTATTTAAAAGAAAAATGTTTTATCTAAAGAAATTTCTAAAACTTCTCAAAACTGAGACATCATAAGGAGGAAGACCTATACAACCTTGACATTGCTGAGAAGTCCAGAAAAACGCGTGTAGCTGGTAGGACATTTTTTGTGTACTACAATATAACTTACTCATGGCCTTTAGATCCACCCGACCATTTTGTGTTTCTGGGATGTTTATTACATTTAAAACTTAGGATCAAAGAAAAATAAATATTAGTTCTAAAGACGTGTTTATTTAATACAGACAAATGTGGTAGTACCAGTTGTTACTTTCATGTTTCGGCTTTTGATACATATAGTAAGAAGAGCACAAATATCCCACTGTATGACTCATACTAATACACCAACACCACCTTTTATATTTTATTTCATCTCAGTGGTTCAGTAGATTAATATTTTTTGGTAAAATAAAGCTTTTTAATACCAAAGTGCTTAAAAAAATCTTTACGTTTATTTAGTATCATTTAAGTTATTTACCTTCAGTACATAATTTTTTGTTATTAAACACAAAGCTACACAAATGACTATCTGTGATCTGACCACCACGGACATCTAAACCTAGTTTCTAGCAGTAAAAGTCCGCAGACATACCGACCTGCCACTTGGGAGGGCATCATTTATTCGAGCTGTATCCTCCTACAACCTAATTACCTATATACGACATTGCAAACAACAGACATACAAAGCAGTTGCTAAAACATAGCTTACCTGTCACAATACAATGTTTCTGTCCTTAAATAAACTGTATAAAAATGACCAAAAATCTTCAACATTTGCTTGTGCATTACACATTTCCCTCTTGTTTGTTTGTGGGTAAGCACAAAGGCACACAGTGGGCTATCTGTACTCTACCCACCACGGGTATCGAAATCTAGTTTTTTGGCATTATAAGCCTTCAGTTTTCCTCTTAGATTGAGGAGGAGGAATTTAAAAGCTGGCGGTTTCAATGAATATTTTACAATTCCGACATAATTTAGATGTCTCTAGAATAATTACTAAATTATAGTAGCAATATTTTCTGAAAAAAAAAATTGTAAGAATAAGCTTTTGAACCATATAGGACATACACAACAATAACAAAAGAGATCAGCAAAATTGTACACACTAACATCGCAGCCTCCTAGCAGAAGAACTTCACATTTTTTTTCTTGTAGTGAGTCTTCTCTGCATCATAGAACCATGTTTTTAATATCTAATTAAAACTAGATAAAAATGTCGCAATACAAACCACATCTTTACCAAAATTTACTCATTATAATCGAGCAGTAAAGTGTGGAATTACATATTACATACTGTTTTGAGTTTTAAGTTTCAAATATTATTTGAGATTTGAAAAAGAATACCAGTTCGACTATTAGGTTGGATAACTCTTTGCTGTAAAAAAATTATGAGCTTATTAGATTTCAAGAGATGCTGGTTTTATCAAATTATAGATCATTCATTAAAATGTAAGTCCGGGGATTAGGGGATTCCACACGAAACAGAGGGTCGCGGGTTCGAATCTCTGTTACAAGCTTGTCCTTTCAGCCGTGGGGGCATTATAATTCGACTTAAAATCGTACTACTTTGTGGTAACAGAGTAGCCCAGAGGTTAGCGGTGGATGGTAATGACTAGCTGCCTTTCCTTCTAGTCTTTCAGTTGGTAGGACAAAATAATTTTTGTGATTGTAGATTATAGTTATAGATGATTTTTGTAAGACAAATATTATTTTGATTAATTATAGAGTACAGAATAATTATTTCTAATTCATACAAAGACCGTAACAAGTTGTTTTTGTATGGATTATTGTAACTTATTTTCATAGAATAAAGGAACTGTTATAGTTTTGACAAAATAGAACAAAACAATAGCATGTTTAGTCAACGTTAACAAATTTTACTTTTGATTTGAACGTTGTTGTGATAGTCCTCGAATAGCTGTGCGCGATATTCAAAAACAAACAATCAACATGCTAGGAACATCAGTTATTACATTAGTCCGATGTTTTAGGTCGTTAGAGATCAGAAAACCTCGCACTCAGCACGCTTGCAAGATCTGACAATAATCATTCAAAGTCTTAATTATAACTCAATGCCTAAGGTCTGTAAATCTTGCAATTTTTTTTCTGTTATTGTTACTGGATCAAGTTTATCAGTTGAACTGATTATTATTATTTGAAGTCAAGTTTTGTGACTCTCGAAAACCTTCACATCTTTATATTATCAACGATATATTATTTGTTGAATCAATTTTATGTTACTTTTCCATGTGATAACGATGATCACCTTCACGGTATTTTTTATTAAATCAAAACCCGAAAGTCTCGTGCAAGTTGTCAATTTTATTGTTAGTGACATTCTTATTTATTATTACATATTTTCTATATCTTTTTAAATAAGGTATGACAATAACTTTGTTCAAAGCATTTCTATAGTTGAATCAAAGACCACAGTTTTCACATATGTAAGCAATTTTGTTAATTATCATAGTGTTATTTTCACTGATGAATCAAGGTCCGCTGGAATCACACATGTGAATAGGTTTATTATCTCAATGCTATTTACTAATAAATCACTTCTCTGTGCATCTTACATGATCTGATGTTAATACTGTTCTCGGTGTTTTTGGTCTTTCAGAAATGCTTTTTCTGTCTTCTACAAGTCTTATTATTGGTAAAGACTTATTTGTTTTAAATAACACAGCAGCTTTCACTAGGGTTAGTGGTATCACTGTTGCTAGAGGTTTGTCATGTTAAGGAACTGCATATGTCGTCAATAAATTATTATTATTATTGTGGTTGTTAATTGCACCTTTGTTGCTGAATCAAATATTTGCATGTCCTGCACGTGACATAGCAGCACCAGTTATATTTGCAGTGACAACGTTCTGACTTTTCAATGGTTTCACTGCTAAATCCCCGCCCACAACACATGGAATCACACCCGTCTGTAGCAGTTGAGCTTCTGTTACAAAACCTGATTCAGAAAACGAAACAAAAACTACATTAGTTTATTTTTTAAACAAATTATATTGTTGAAACAGGGTTCTCATATTTATACAGCAAAGTTATTGTTTATAAAAAGTATGTTATTACAATTAAATAAGGCTAGTTGAGCGTATTCGTATCATGAAACTTCTTTCAAAAATAAAATTGCAAGAAGTAATAATTAATACACGGGGTATTTATTTAAAAAACAAAAAACAAATACTTAACATGACTATGTATTAAAAAGCAGTTGTTCCATAGAAATAAATTTCATTAAAGGAAGACTGAAAATTATATGCTTTATTCAGAAAAGTGAACACATGAAATAGGTGTTTCAAAAAAGTAATGACTGAAAAATCATAACACATAAAAACATGTCGACCGCCCACCAGTTAAGAAATGTGGAGCAAGTGTATTAAAAACGTACATACCCGACACAATAGAGTAAAGAACTGAATGAATATTTTAAGAACTTGGAGTGAAAGAAAAATCAGATATTATATAACTTATTTAATGAACCACTTGCAAATTTTTATCTGACATTAACTTTGTTAATATAAGGCAGAAGAGTTTGTTGTTTTAAGAAAGATATTATAAGGTAACGTTTACACCGAAACAGTTGCTGTCAAACAGTGTGCTAAAAGAAGTAGTGTCTCAACCATTATTATGTCTGTTCCATCCTAGCCAATTTGGTTAAAAATCTCGTTGGAATGGAATACAACTAAAAAACATTCTTCTTTTCACTCAGAAGTTCTTATTACTGCGGCTTTAAAAGATAAGTATGGCGTTAATCGCCGTGCGTTTTATACCTGTCTGTTAGTGTTGTTTTATTTTATCAAAGTTTGTCACTATCTACAGGTGTTAACTGTGAGTCTAATGCCTATTATCACAGCGAATAGTTATAATAACGATGTTCCAATGTATTAAAAATATGACTGTTAGATTATATTCCAAGATGTACAAAACATAAATAAAAAAGATTATTTAATCATCTCGTACATTTGACTTTTCTCACCAGTGATAGGTATAAAAGATTGTAATAATAACTTACCGCCCTCTAGTGCCTAAAGATCCAACTTTTGGATTAGGTAGGCAATAATCTGGAGATTTGGTGACGAAGATGAGATCGTCTTTTCCATAGATCCCCATTTGACTGTTAGCTGGTATAAGTTTTAAGCGACTTCCTCTCCACTGGCTGTCCACTTCAGTAGCAATATAATATTTTCTTTTTAAAAAATCGGAAACTTCTAAAAGCTTCGGCAAAGCCTTCCAACATGTTTTGATGTTACAAGAACCAGATACGCCATGACACTTACACTGGATAATTACGCTGATGCGTATTACCTATCAAAAACACAAAGTATGATCAGCATAAAATGAATAATAAACTATTCACATTCTTAACGTTTTCATTGTTTTAGTGTCTAATATCACAATACTGTTATGGTGGAAAAGGTATACGAATCAAAACGTGAATGTTAACAGAATTCCTTGTTTGAACACTGTGTATGCAATTACAAATCTGTTCTCAAACCAAATAAAGGATCATAGACTTGTTTCTACTCAAAATTCACATTTCACAATCATTCTGCTGGAAATAGAATTATAAACCTGAATCACGCTTCATGTGCCCCTGAACTAAGCGGCTGGATAAGAGTTTCTGGTATAATAGCTCTTAGTTACCAATAATTGTTGTTACATGGACTTTAACGGATAACGGAATTAGCTGTTGATTTTATAATGAGCCCACAAATATGTTACATGATATAGATATCAATGTAGCTAAAAGTCTAATTTGATCTGGAAGCGTAAATAAGTAATCTAAGAGTCTTGTAAATATTATATGTTCATTATTACATGCAGCTGTAGAAACTGTGGATGTATTTCAATTTCACCTTTATAAGTTACAAGATAAGAAAAACTATTTCTCCGCCTCACTTAATCTACTTTTCAAATTCCACAGAAACTGATCAGTTTAAAGTGAAATTTTTAACTGCATAGCAAGTCCAGTCATTGTATCTTGTGTCTTAATTTACACATTGAAAATGTTTTTTGGGAGCTAGTATTTCATTGTTTATACTGTATTCTACCTACACTTGTTATCATAAAGCCAAGAGCGATATCGTGTGTTCTATCCTATGTTATTGTTAAACAATTTAAAATCGTGCCTTGTTTCTTAGAATACACAAATTTTTAACAGATGTTTTTAATTTTATATCTTATTTTACAAACTTTTAACACGATACCCGATACCTTTTTGTACACATATATTTAATATCAATCTAAGTTACGTCATTTTTTATTGTTACATATATTTAATATATTATACTGCGTTTTATTACGTCTTATTGTCATATATACTTGTAATATACTGTTCTATTACATCTTACTGTTACACATATTTAAGATCGGATACTCCATTTCATTACATCTTACTGTTACACATATTTAAGATTGGATACTATATTTCATTACTTCTTGCTGTTACACATATTTAGAATATTAAACTGTGTTCAACTACATATTATTGTTACCCATATTTCAACTGTTATATTATATTCACTACATATTATTGTTACACAAATTTACAATATTATACTTTGTTTTTTACACTTTATATTTAATGCATATTTAGAATGTTATGTAGTGCGTTCTACTTCTAACATATTCGTATGAGATATGTTGAATCTTATTTACGTATTGGATATATTTATAATCTTCCTTTGTGTTTTATATTACCCTACATGCCTGTATAACAGTCGAATTTTTGTGACTTAGTTATCAGGCTATAATTTAGATGATATTGAAATGCATGCTCGGTAAGAGTCCACAAAACACGAAACAAAACAATAAACAACAAAAAGTAATTCTATTTTTTTCATCTACAAAAAAGAAATGTAAACATAAAAACTGAAGCATTATTTTATCTGAATGTTTTCGTTTGTTTTCACAAGTTTTTGGTATAAAGTGTGACCTGTCCGGGGGTGGTCGGGTGCTCTCTTGCAACGGAAAACTACGTCGACTTTCACACGAGATATAAAAATTAAGATTATGTTGTCGACAAATCATGGTTCGACTATCGCACGAGTTCAAACGGTACTTCTTTCTCAGGCTGAAACATCGTTGTTCTTTGTTTAAAAGATTATTTTACGATCTCTTCCAATCAAACATTTTTTGTTAGTTTTATAGTCAAGTGATTCTAATGTTTTTATTAGTTACACTCTTGCTTGTGGTTTACTCACCCTCCTTCCCACCTTGTTGTTATGTCTGTTCATGATTGCTTCTGTCGCTTGTTGCCTCCAAGGCTTATCACAAAACGAACGAGCGAACTTAAGTCCATGACGCAGGTTGTCAGCACAGCCACCCCACTTAAAATCTCCATTGGGTGCCTCTCGCGGCACGCGTCCACATCCACAAGAAAGAAGAGAGCCCGCACTGCAAGCTCGTGCTATGGTGTGCCCCACAGCAGCGGAAGTCAAGGCGAACACAAAAGCTTGTTCTCTTGAACCTGACAAAAATAACAAAATTAACGAATCAGTTTATCATAATACGATGCGATACATTCCAATAGTCGTTAGAACTGACTCATTTCTCTCAGTCTCTCTTTTGTTGTAACTTCGGGTGAAGTAAGTTGAAAGTATATATCCTATACGACCTCTACTGATTAGTTATTCGTTAATTGCAGAACGTCAATGAGTATAATAGCAAATTTATTTGTACAAGTCAAGAGCTTTATTTTACTAATCAAATTACGTTGTTAAGTAGTAAGTTTTTAGACAATATTCTAAAGATAGAAACGACAACAATCCGCATAATCTTGTCGAAACATCGTGTTTTCATTTGTAAAAAAAAAAATATTTATTATATATTATATTACTATTTATTACCTATTAAAGCCGGTTCCAAATTTTTATTTTCTAAAAATTGGGTTCCTCGTCATCAAATATAGTCCGAATTAACATTTCTAGAACTGCTGTTTATCTACTGTCGACATTTCTAAGGAAGTAATCTTTATTTTTGTTCGGCATTTGAAAACATCGAACTGACGAGAAAGTAGTAGTAAAAACAATTAATCCTGGCTAATACTTGGAGATCAAGAATAAATAGCACTAACCAATATTTTGACACCCGAAACAGATCGTTCAATTCAATATTTTACAATTGAACAGATCATGTATTTTAACATCAAGGCCAGACGGTTACACTCAGTATTTTGAGAACAAGAATTTATAGATTTAACGTCAAGAAACATTAACCAAAGGCTATTAATAAAATAGCAGTGTTGTATATTAACTTCATGATCCTTTGTCGAATTTTTTGATACCTAAAAGAAGAAATTCGGATTTCCTAAACTGCATTGTCAATATTAAGTCTATAAACTATATTCAATTAATACGGGTACGTAGCTAACCAAATTAGGTCATTCTTTTCACAAATAAGGACTTTCTGTGCTCTCATCTTTAATTGTGAGGGGATAAACTACAAGAAAAACATTCAACAGCACCCATCGCCGATTCTTGAGCCACTTTATTGATTAATGCGATCTCACCATCACTCATACTCACAATTACGGTAATGGGACGCGAATCACATAATTTCGAATCCATATTCTTGCACGTTAGCCTGTAAGTCACACGCAACATAATAAATAAAGAATAGATAGACATTGCAATATACAGACGGTAAAAAAGAATATGTAGCTCCCCCATAAAGATGATAATTCTGTTATATTCATGTGAGACTTCAAAGCATTTGTAATATTGCCTTTTTTACCAGTGAGCATGCAAGTAAATAAAACTTAATTATGAAGTTAATACGGTTTGTGATTTGTTTGCTTTTGAATTTCGCGAAAAGCCACACGAGGGCTATCTGCGCTAGCCGTCACTAATTTAGCAGTGTAAGACTAGAGGGAAGGCAGCTAGTCATCACCACCCACCGCCAAATCTTGGGCTATTCTTTTACCAACGAATAGTTGGATTGGCCATCACATTACAACGCCCCCACGGCTTGGAGGGCGAGCATGTTTGGTATGACCGGGATTCGAACCCACGACCCTCAGATTACGAGTCGATCGCCTTAACACGCTTAGCCATGCTGGGCCGTGGTTTGTGATTTGTCTTGGTGTTTCGGTTTCGTTTTCTTCTGTTTGGAATTTTTTGTTTGTTTATTTGTAATTAAGCACAAAGGCTACAAAACAGACTATCTTACCTCTGCTCACCACGGGTATCGAAACCTAGTTTATAGACAGAAATTTGCTATGGCCCACTCTGTTTTTGTGAATACAACATTATAACCTACTGGTCGAATCTGAAACAAATAATTGCAAGAAATGATAAAATATTCAATATAATGCAGAGTATTTTGATATCTTTGAAACGAATGACACGAAATATTTTAGAAAATATGAATGTGCGATAAGGTTGCAACGAGATACATAATTGAAATTATTTCCAGCACGTGTTAATATCTACGAAGCTTCAACCACAGGTAGCGGTTCTGTTTGCTGTGTTAACCGTGAATATTGAATCTGAAACTAAAACAGCGACTTTCCATGATAGTTACACACAATATATTTTCTCTATATAAAGGGGATACTTCGATATTGGTCCCCCGCTATTACAACGGTAAATCTTCGAATTTACAACGCTAAAATTAGGGGTTCGATTCCCCTAGGTGGACACAGTAAATAGTTCGATCTGACTTTGCTATAAAAAAACACACAGACATTTCGCTACAGGGTCAAAATTAAGGGTCACGTGCCCCCGGTGCCCCTCCCTTTGTTTCGTTGCCTATGTTACAATATTAATTGGTAAAGAATATCAGCGAGATAAATACCTGAAGTTAAATCATATGTTAACGTAGGTACAAAGGTTATCGAAGAACAGTTCCATCGTCTGTTAGCAAAGGTTTCTTGACAACTTTTTATAGCAGCTCGAGCAGCATTAGCAACAAAAGACATCATTTCCAAATTACGCTTACAAAGCCTTTCCTGACTGGCCTGCAAGAGATTCTCTTTTTGGGCATGCATACATTGGGATTTCTTTTTCCAAGCCATTCTAATTTTACCTAATGCTCTGTAAGAAATAGAACAAAAAATAAGGATTAAATTATATTATTTAAAAAAAACACACACAATGAAACTATTTATTAAGATGTATCGTATTTTATTTATCTTCTATTATTTCTGTGTTCGTCGTATCTCAGCATAATGTCTCCTGGTATTGAAAGAAAGGCCTCGTCGGCACTAGATGTGGTAGATGTAGTAAGACTGACATATTCATAACTCCGTATGATTCACAGAACCAGTGGTTGTGCGCAAATTATTGAGAATTATCAAATATTTCTTATTATCTATAATAACAATCTTTTAAATTTTGTCTCTAATTAGTGTATATATTTAAGAACCAACTGATTTGTTCACGGTTTTCCAGAATTTTCTACTAAATTAATTCGCGAGTTCCCTTTCACTTACCTTAACAGTCAGCATAATCGCTAACAACCACTACAGTTTCGAGTACACTGTATAAGCAAGGAACAACTCACAGATATTTCCTTATATAATTGAGTTTCTTACGGGTAAAAGAGATACGTATATGAATTAACAGGACAAGAGATCAATTGAGTTACGACGTGTCTTTCAAATACAGTTATGCACTAACATTTTTCCTTAAATTAATTATTTTGCAGGCATAGTATCTGTCCGTCGTCGACAAACAGGCACATGCTAATAAAACGAATATTTATAGTATTGTTAAAATAACCGTTTTATTTCAATAAACCTAATCTAGAAATACTAGAAATATCACATACGTAGGAAAAGGTCATTAAAAAGGGCATTTTATTATTTTAACTGTGGTTATAATGTATTTTTTACTATTTCCATGGATTACATTGAAACTGTAAAATAGATATTTTTATGATGTGCTAGTATTTCTTGGCGTCAACTAGCTTCTCTAACGACTATTATGGATGCGACAACAGGTTTTCAAAGTAGATCTTTTGTTACAGATGTTTTGTTAAAATTGTTTTATTATTTTTAATATAACCATTTAATTAATGCAAAAACAGTCTGGTTGATTCGTGCTATTATTGCTTCGCTGTTCGTATACAGGTGTTAAATGTATTACTAAAATTATGTGAGTGACAAAAATCACAAAGTATTATAATGTCTGTTTTTCCTACTAGAGTGAGCAAAAAAAAAACCCCGAAAAACCAACAACAATTATTCTCAATTTACATCATCCTAGAAAAAGACCCGGAGAATTTTCTCTGATATATTTTAACTAGTTTGTTATCGCCAACCATTTAGTTAGCTTGACGTACTTCGACTTTTAATGAACCGTCTATCTTCAGAAGCTTAGAAAAGAAGACATTCTGGCTAGTATAAAAGTTTGTTCTGCACTAATCTTACGTTAATACACTCTATTCTGATACCATAGCATATGGTAAGTACAGGAATCATATCGAACTCCATGCAACGCAATGGACCACATGGTGGATACTTAGCTGCAGATAGATACTGTGAGTTCTGGAATTTCAGATAACACGCAAAAGGTCGGCTGGCTGGTAAAGTCTTCCACGATGGAGTCAACTAAAAACAGTTTGTGTTAAACTGTGCATGTCAGCTACTGGTGTGTGTTTGGATAGAACTTACTGCATTTAACAAAGTTCCTCTATACAAATTGAGATAGACACAGCTTGCGTTAATTTTCAGCGACTCTGTTCTGTAGTTAACACTTGAGAGTAACGTTCTGTAGAATAAATCTTGGAATGATAAAAAATCCGTGAAACGTGTTTCATTTACGATTATTTTATCATATATACAATAGTTTTAATTATTTATTTAAATGCAAAATTCCTCCCATAATACACGTTCGGTATTCATCATACATCTCTCGTCAGTTTAAATTGCCGAAGGACATTAATTTCACACCTAGAGTTATTCGGGAAAAGTGTACTAATAATTATATTTTCATAAAAAACATTAAAGTCGAAATGGCTCACAAGATGTAAAATAAGATTTATATAAAACATTAAAAGATAAAACTCTTTTAGCTTCTTCAACGTTCAAAAAGAAAGAAAAAACTCTTTAAAATATTCACTAAGATATTCGTTTGATATTTTATCATATGCTGAGAAATTATGAACAACAGAACTGAGTTAAACCAGGGTGTTGTCGTGTAGGTGTACCATAAAAAATGTACTGTTTAATCAGTGTGTAAGTTTGTGTCCGGTTCACGAATGAGTTGACTCATGGCTTGGCTAATTGTAACTATTGTGCACGGAATTTACATACCGTCTCCAATATTCCTCCACTTTTATTCTGCTGAAACCTACACATAAATTAAGTACTCAGATCTATGATAAGTTATTTTCTATTCTTGGTGTTGTTTCAGTATAATAATTGATATTATGGTACGCTAAACTAGTACAATGGTTAATATGCTTATGTTAAAGTCATATAGTTATCAGTATGGTAATCAAATTTATTGAAATGTATTGTTTTCAGGTGTCTTTGAAGCAACTTGCCGTCTAAGACAGGCTATCTTATACGTTATACATACATATACAAAAAAGTACCCGTAATTCAAATATGCACCAAAAAGATGTAATTTTCTCTTAAAATAGAAGTTTTACGCAGGAAGAAAAGACCGACCGAGTTCCACATCTTCTTGGGTCATTCGTATAAGAGCAGTAAAGACCCTTGGTTGACTTACAAGTCTTACTAGACATTAGAACGAAATTGTTTTCGTCGAAAGTAAAACAATAAAGTGAATAAATACTGATGACCAATTTAACTTTTTTCCGTTTTTTTATTGCTACGTATGTACTTTACAAACACAGAAAACAAAATAAAAATACTGTGGCATGTTGTTTTTCTTACTTGTGTCTTTCGAAATAAAAATAAATGTGTATGAAATAGACGTAACAAAATTCGAGCTTTCGTGTACCAGATATATTCTTACTGATGCTTTACACTCAGTGTTGCTTCCTTTTAATACTTCCACTTATTTGGTATTTTATCTATACCAGCTGGAGTGAAGAAAATGGACATATTATGTTCATTTACCTACTAGTTTCATGAGTTTACTATCCTCTTGTAAAATTTAAATGTTAAAATTATAAATCACACATACACACAAATTAAATATTCTTTATCATATATTTCTAAGAAAGATCATATGGAAATAAAAGTTGTTATTTCACAGATATTTTTAACGTGAACAGATACGTTTTCCAGTTGTCATGTTTTAGTTTTTTTTTAAATAAAAGTAACAACTTTTACACTTGCATAACTACTCCGGTTTCTTATAAAAATGACACTTCATTCAATCTCATGTAATCACTTTAAAGGAGATGGAAACGTGCCCGACATAACCAGGTGGTTACATCGCTCGACTCACAACCTGAGGGTTGCGGATTCGAATCCCCGTGGAACCAGAGCATGCTCGCTCTTTTAGCCATGGGAGCGTTATAATGTGACGGTCAATCCCCCTATTTGTTGGTAAAAGAGTAGCCCAAGAGTTGACGGTGGGTGGTGATGACAAGCTGCCTTCCCTCTAGTCTTACACTTCTAAATTAGGGACGGCTATCGCAAGTCGCCTTCGTGTAGCTTTGCGCGAAATTCTAAAACGAAAAATCATAAAATACCTTTAGAAATAGAAGCAAATTTTACAAAAGTCTGTTATAATTAAGCTAGTTACATATACTTACTTTCAAAATCTTCTAATAGATGATAAAATGTTTATCATTAGTGATAAAGCTCAGTAATTAGTGTGCCAAAGGTTCATAACTTGCATCGCGTTGTCACAAAATCGCGTTATATACTTTGGAGATGGAAATGCATTATTAGAGTATTCAGAAAGTTAATGATTAGTGACTGTTAACGAGTATTCTAAAGCAACTTAAATACTAGTGTGAAGCGAATTTTCATTGAGAAGACACTCATTTTCATCAAACGTGGTGAGAACTTATCAACTACGTTTTCCAAACATTGCTGTTTTTAAATCTGTTCTACCGCAGAACTTATTTAAGGCTTCTAATCAAAACAAACAATACAAACGAATTACTTATTACACTTCCAATATTTTAAACAAATCTTTATTTTTAGGTATTTTCATCGTAGTTTATCTTAAACTTTGAGTTAAAGAAAGAAGCATAATATCACGAATTTTTTTCTATAAAATTATCTTGAAACTCCTTTAACTTTTAAGCATAAAATAATTTAGTTCATTTAACTCTACTTTAGCTTTATGAAAGAACAGCTCTGGTTGGTCACGATAACTAAGTAACTACACAAATGGCATAAAAATGGTCTGAAAGGCGCTGTGTAAGATTTCTATTCGTTAACTCTTCTCTCACTACCGCACGGATTCCTTCCTTTATTCCATAGTCATTATCAACGTCATTTAATAGTCTTGCATAAAATAATTTACTTGTACAATAAATAAAACAAAAATTAAATTATTTCTGTTCAATAATATTTACGATTACCATTAGTTACCATTTTTCTTACAATTCTTCTACTTATCCAGTAAGTTAACTCCTCCTTTGAGGGAAAACGTTTTAACGCCATTTCTTTTCCAGTTCGATCACTCCCTCCTTTGTCCATCGAACTTCTTCAACTTCAAAAATCGTTCTTCGTTTACAACTATCACTGTGATGATTAAAAATACCACGCAAGATGAAGACGCGTCTGATAAAACTGATAACAAGGAATTATTCTGTGGAATCAGGAACGCTCTGACAGCAGATATTTGGGTCATTGCGACCTGGCTGGTAAGCCGAAATATGTTGATATCGAGTCTTGTTACGTCTCCTTTTTCTAATTCGAAGTGTAAGTAAATTAATGCTCATAACTTATTTCTTTTGTCCACGCTCAAAACTAGTTCAATAAATATTGAAAGAAATGTAAAAATTACTGTTTTTCTGCCATTTGTAAATCTTATCCCACTGTTTTCTTTAATTTAAATATTATTATTATATTTTATTGTCTGAAACTCAAATTTTGGTGGGTTTTTCAAGCTCTTATACGTCCGGACCTTCTATACAGCAAATGCCCCGTTTGCCTAAATTCATATGTACTGCTTTAGCAAGTTCTGCATTAGAAATGGCTATGTCTGAGCCTTTATAGTCCCTGAAATAGCTAGTTATCCCACGCGTAGCATAAAGTGCAGTTCATTGAAGACATGAAATGTTTTGCTTGTCCCATCAATTCTCATAACACTAATAACATTACATCTTTGGTGTAAGTGAATTGTTTTTATCTTTCTCTATTGGTTTAACATATCTATAGCTATATTTACATACCTGATTAGTACACCAGCCCTTTAGCTATTTTGTAACTGACATTCCCTAATTAACTGAGGAAGGCAGTGTACAAACAACTAGGATATCTTATATAGATTCTATCATATATTTAATTTTTGTACCATTATGTATGTGAGTACTAAATTTAAGCAGAAAGGAAGACAACCTTGAACTTCCTCCAGCACTGAAAGGTAGTTATGTATTTATAAATTATCCCTCTTATTTTTCAAAAGATCATAAAACACCATGTATTTATGATAAAAAGTCCACTTAACTGGACTATTGAGACACAATATACGAAACTTAATGTTGGCTATTATGCTCGTATGACAAGTTTATAAATGTTAGACCCGCTTGTGCTAGCCTGTTGATATATTTTGTTATGTATAATGGGAGTTATGAAACGTTTTATATTCAGTCATGTATAATGGGAGTTATGAAACGTTTAGCATTTTCGTTCAACAAAGTTCAATCTAACAGGAGAAAAAAGGTAAAAATGATACTAGTTTCAGTTATTAACAAAGCTGAGATATATATAATCTGGATAAAGAAATGGAAGTTGAAAAGTGCCTTAAAAGTAGAGTTGGTTGGTTTGGTGTTTCATGGCGCAAAGCAACTAGGCTGTCTGTGCCTAAAAGTAGGGAGAAATATATTTTAGAAACTAGATGCACATATATGAATGAGATTTCACCGTATTACTAATAGTTTTAAAATTATCTGTTGATCACTTTTATCCCTTTATCCCTTGTAAGTTTCATACATAATTATCCTGACTTTTTCTGTATTTAGTTAAGTTGCTGTGTAGCGAAAGAGAGAATCAAACTTTTTATCAAATTATGCTTTACACAACTCATCTGTTATGTAGAATTAGGAACGTGATTTAAAAGGCACTGGTAATTTTATATTCGCATAAAATGTATTTAACTTAAAGAAACCACTTTCTGCTGGTAATAAATTTAACTTAAGGCAAAATGAGCAATATGCGAGTGTTTTGTTATACTATGTAGAGGTCTCTTTCTGAAAGAAAGTACAAATATTTTAAAGAACTTTAAGCATTATAAAAGTGATTTTTTTAGCAAAAGCCAAGTCTCACAGAAACTATCGTGGATGAGCAATGCATACAAAACTGTACAAAGTACTTGTTTAAAATAGAATAGATTATATTAGTCGATCAACTCCTCGGGTCAACGCTGTATAATAAAGTCTTAAAGAGCAGTAACACTGCATTTTGTATAGTCTGTGTGTACCAAGACAAATGATCGGTCTCGCCGCATTAAGCTGTTTGATGTACGGACCAAAGTACATTCTTCATCCCCTTAGACCACCCCACCCCACCCGACAACTATTAACTCTCTATGAGTATCATCAGCCCTGTGAGCGCTTCACAGGAAATGAACAAACTTTCCATCACATAAATATGAAGATATGCTCAAAGCATTCTTTTTTAATTTCGATAAGCATTATGCATTGTGTGAAGTTGTACAAATCCCTAACAGTGTATGAGACGAAGAGATGCATGCATATATATATGTATACACACATACACTCACAGAGATATGTAGTTAGACAACTATCGAACCAGTAATATACAAATTAATTTAATAATTTCAAGGTTAGATTATACACGTGTATGCAACAGTTTCAAATTTTATGTGAAATTATTCCTCGTAATTAGATCCGGAATATTTTTCCCTTTGGTTAATTAAAACTTACTAGTGGATTTGAAAAAAAGAATCTCTCCTGAAGCTACAGTTTTATTAAAAACCTTAGTGTACAGTAAAAATTCAAATCTCAACCTATTTACACTAAATGTGGTAAACAAGAAAGTTATGATCAAAACAAAAAGCTTAAGACAGCTCTTCCAGCGAATGGTTGTTAAAAATGGAATTAAAATTTTTAGCTATTAAATACGTTATGTCCTAATAGAAAAAACGAATATAAACATACTCTATCGTGATATTGGAAACTGTTTAGATATTAAAACGGGCAATCATATTTATCATCCAATACATCACCAAAGTAACATAAGCGTTGTGGTCAATCTGATTGAGTCAGTGAAATAGAAATTATTAAAAAATCACCTAATTTAAACCATATCATAACGTAGACTTTTAATAAGCATAACAAATATAAAATGCGAAAGATTACTTACAGCCACTGAATAGAGGTCACGTGAGATATGAGGATAAATAAGAAAAGGCAGACTTTAATTAGTCCTATTTGCATATCGTCGGAATAATCGATCTTTGTTAAACAAAGCTACTTAAGTGGCAGCATTCCGGAATATGACAAGTTTTCTTCAACGGTGAGAAACACGTGAAACGTTTATGTCCTAGAGAAACTTTTAAAATATAACTGCTTAATAAGGAAACTCATGAGTGGTCAGAACGTGGACAACGGTAAAAAAAGAAAGGTAGCCAATTTTCTCTAGCAAAAAAAAGAAAAGAAAAGAAAAACGAATTGCCTGTATATGGTATTAAGTGGTCACTTCCCCTGTTCGTCATCATGATCGGTTTATTTTACTCCACGAGCCTTCTTAATAGATCGTACTAATACCGCTAAAACAAGATAAAAGCGATAACATCCTGCCTCGACGCAAATACTGGGCGTCAAGAAAGTGAGGGACAACTATAGCGGCACCAATACAAATTAAGACCAATTGGCTTCCCCTCTGTGACAACACTCCCTACTGCACCAAGGGTGTCTTGCACCTGCCAGGAGAGAGATAAGAGCCGAAATTGACACCGTAGGTCTTTCCGACAGTGTAAACTATACAGGAAAAGTCAACCCGCCAAATCAAATAGGCTACTTCTTACTCAGTGGGAAGACCAATTACAGCTTCCGGGGATTCACGTGCCCGATTAGCGGTCATGTCCTGCTAGTATTGGTTTAAGTCAGCCGCGAGCGTTCTCTTTACTTCCACTTAACCAATCCGCTTCTACAATTACAGATCTGCCTCTTTCTCGCCACTGCGGCCCTTTCATACGCAATTAAATCTCTTCGTAATCTTACTGTGGGAATGAAATTAAGTTATGTTAGACCTGAAACAGAAAGAAAAACCGAATTAATTGTTGACTGTCGCATTTATAAATTGAGCCTCGGTGAAAAGGAACTAAATCGTCAACAAATACATTTGCTAATTTTACTTGTTAGTGGTGTATGAAAATAAGATAATTTAATTTTAGATACACAAAACACAAGGAATTTTACCTTATGCAAACGTTATCACAAACTTATGAGTGACGCATAAAAGTATCTTATGAGTAAGAATCATAAAACATTATAAGAGAGGTACCTGGTGACGTAGAATGCATACGTGTCTAACAGATTTATCTCCTACTTGCAAGATGCATTTTAATCAACAGGTACCTGAAGTGATGGAGACACGGTTTGATAGATTTATCCTCTATTTGTATACCTCTCGTGTAAAACGAAACGAACCAAAAATACAACTTTTTAAAGGAATGGTGTGTGTGTGTTTTCTTATAGCAAAGCCACATCGGGCTATCTGCTCAGTCCACCGAGGGGAATCGAACCCCTGATTTTAGCGTTGCAAATCTGGAGACCTACCGCTATACAAAGAACGAAAACATATTTTCTGGACTTCTGTTTACTTTATAAAATATGAACATGTAACAGCAACAGGACCAGAAAGGAGCGATGTCTTAACTTCATTGTGGCCCCCCAGTGGCTTAGCGGCATGTCTGCGGACTTACACGCTAAAATCCGGGTTTCGATACCTGTGGTGGGCAGAGCACAGATAGCCCATTGAGTAGCTTTGTGCTTAATTTGAAACAACAACTTCATTGTGGTTTAATACAACATACTCTGCCGATCAGTAGGTTTAACCAATATAGGAGTTTGATTCATTGCCTATCAAATATGCATATGTATTGAAGAGTTGCTTTGAGATTACAAAAATATTTCTAGATTTATAAGTTGATATTCACAATATTTCTGTAATTTAAAAATGCACTTTAAGATCAGACAATTATTAAAAGCTTCCGAGAACAAATCGTTCTAAGATGTGCAAAAAGTTATGTTGAAAACACAATGGTTGTGCAATGAGGGGGAAGGTTTATGGGATAGCTGTGCTTTTATGTTTGTCCAGTATTCGATATTAACAACAACATGTAATTATATCTGAGTAAATCAAGAATGCTGCACAATAATTAAACCACATAGATAAGTTTAGTGTTGTCATCATAATTTTAAAAATGTCAGTAGTTCGTTGATATTTGTAAATTTGTTTAGTTCTCTTTTTAGATAATCTGTTCTCACATTTTGTTTCATTATTACAAATATTTTCTTATAAATACTCATAAAGTTAATTTTCTTTGCAGAAATCACATTAAATATATGATCAAGGTGACCATTTCTTGATTAAATCCGATGACACTCGAATTCCGATAAGAAGTTAACGCTTCTAGAACGGAAGCACAGCGATGATTATTCCTAAAAGTCACTAAAGAATACTTTTCTAATACAACTCACATCAAAACTTTGTAATGGTGGAATGTTAAGAGCCACCTACAATTAAGTTAATATACTAAAAATGAGTGTGTAAAGAACGTAAATAGAAAAAAGAATTTCTTGAACTTGATGTTGAAGTCAAAAAGAAAATTACTCTAGATCACAGGTTGTTTTAAAATACAAAAAACTTTGTTTCAATAAAGAGAGTATAAAGCTTGAGTGCACAACGTGGTAAAAATAAATATGAAATCGAATCTATCATTCGATGCGTCACTTGTTACAGAGTTATATCAATTTCCGAAAATTCCAACCATCATTAGTAAATCTAAACAAAAATAAATGAAAAAAATAAGTTTAACTCATATTTATTTATGAAATAAAAATAGGAATTTAAATGACAATAAGACAATTCATTGCTTATGAATCAGCATTTACCTGCACTTTCAAATGCATTTAATAAGTTTAAATTTATCCTCACGAGGTCAACGTTTCAATTGTTAACATATGGTTCAGCATGGCTAGGTGGTTAAGACATTCGACTCGTAATCTGAGGACCACGGGTTCGAATCTCCATTACTCCAAACATGCTCGCCCTTTCAGCCGTGAGGACGTCACAGTCAATCTCACTATTCGTTGGTGAAAGAGTAGCCCAAGAGTTGGCGGTGAATAATGATGACTAGCTGAATTTCCTCTAGTCTTACACTGCTAAATTAGGGACGGCTATTGCAGATAGCTCTCGTGTAGCTTTGCTCGAAATTCAAAACAATTTTTAACATATACTTTGTCGCAATATTTTTACTTCATATTATCTATAGACCTGGGGAAACTTGGCACAAACCCAGGAAACCGGGCTCCCTGCCCGGCGCGGGACACATATCTTTTATAGGGCCTGGCATGGCCGAGCGCGTTAAGGCGTGCAATCGTAATCCGAGGGTCGCGGGTTCGCGCCCACGTCGCGCTAAACATGCTCGCCCTCCCAGCCGTGGGGGTGTATAATGTGACGGTCAATCCCACTATTCGTTGGTAAAAGAGTAGCCCAAGAGTTGGCGGTTGGTGGTGATGACTAGCTGCCTTCCCTCTAGTCTTACACTGCAAAATTAGGGACGGCTAGCACAGATAGCCCTCGAGTAGCTTTGTGCGAATTTCCAAAAACAAAACAACGAAACTATAGAAATATTTATACTAAATAGAAATCTTTAACCAAATTTGATTTACACTACCATGATGATGATGTTTATCATTATATTACAAATAAACTAAACTTACCTAAACTTATAGTTCATTTAATTTTTTAACGTTAAGGAAATCGATGTTTAAAAGCCTCTCCGAAGTAATTGTGAGAACATGTGATTATTCGTTTGTTTCCGTGGGCTAAATTTGAGTCACAAATCGTACAGCTTCCTGCTTTAAACTGTAGTTACACTTGCATCCTACATACGTTAGTTCACATGTGGGTTTCTGACAAAAACATTATAGTACACAGAAACTAAATTAGACAATAATCATGACGCTTTGTGCTTTCAAACCTTACAGGAAACATAAAGTTGTTTTAAAAATTTAAAAACACTTAACCAACAATTGTTCCCGGATGAAGGGGCTCAATTATGGGCCCTAATAACCGTTTAAATTCTGACGCATCATCAAACTTTGTAAAATATGTTTGTGTTTGAAGAAGTTGTATCACTGTGGAATGTTTTTATTCATTTGGTCAACAGGCCCGCCATCTACTCGGTCAGTACCATTATGTAACATTCTAAAATAGTTGAAACTTTACGTTCATTTAGGTCTGACAACCAGTTGTTTTATCTCGTATGGGTGTCATTTTTTACAATATAATAAGGTCGTTACAAATGTAGTAGACATTCATTTGTCGTACGTCTTCACATCGAATAGAATATGAATACGCCATAAAATTATACGTTTGTTCAATTTCGCATAAAGCTACATGAGTGTTATCTGCGCTGTCTCTAGTTTATGATTTATAAATTAAGTGATACACTTAAGGAAGGCATTTAATCAACATTACTTCCCGCTAACTCTTTGACTACGCTTTTTCAACAAAATGTGGGATTATCCCCCACATTATAACACCCCAAAATTGAACCCCCGTGTTCTGTGATGGAATTCGGACCCATGTCCTGCACATCGTGATTAGAACACCTTGGCCACTAGGCTGTCTCATGTCTTTTATAAAACGATCCATACAAAATTATATGGGGTATTTTTTATTACATTAAATTTCTAAAACAGCGAGTTTAACTGGAAAAGGTTTGTTTGTCTTTAATTTCGCGCAAAGCTACACGACAACTATCTGAGCTAGCCGTCCATAATTTAGCAGTGTAAGACTATATGGAAGGCAGCTAGAAATCACCATAGACCACCAACTTTTGGACTACTCTTTTACCAAGGAATAGTGGGATTGACCCTACACGTTATAACGCCCCTATGGCTGAAAGTTTGTTTGTTTTTGGAAATTCGCACAAAGCTACTCGAGGGCTATCTGTGCTAGCCGTCCCTAATTTTGCAGTGTAAGACTAGAGGGAAGGCAGCTAGTCATCACCACCCACCGCCAACTCTTGGGCTACTCTTTTACCAACGAATAGTGGGATTGACCGTCACATTATACGCCCCCACGGCTGGGAGGGCGAGCATGTTTAGCGCGACGCGAACCCGCGACCCTCGGATTACGAGTGCACGCCTTAACGCGCTCGGCCATGCCAGGCCGTGGCTGAAAGAGAGGGCATGTTAGGTGTGTTAGGATTCAAACCCGCGACCCTCAGATTACGAGTTGAGTGCCTCAACCATCGGGCTCTTACAAGAGTGTCACCTGTTTTCTTTAAGTTCCAGATACATAGTTTAAAAATTCAAAACGATTACGGAGAGATTAGCCTCTCGACATATATTGCTATATTATTCGTTTTATTTATTAAAATGTCAAATCTGTCAGCTCATAATTCTGATTTTACTAAAATGTGTTTCCTCCTTTTAAATATCTATTGAAAATCAAAAGATACAAACAAGGCCAAGTCAACAGAACACATGAAATATTTAAAGAGTCATAAACAGTAATACCAGGTATTTGATTCATATTTTGATGTGTAAGTTCCATTTAATAAGTGACTTTAGGTTTAACAACAATTACTGTTGCTTGAAACTACAAATCTCAAATGTTTCTATTACGTTTTTTTTTATCTTTAATACTAACTAGTATGTTTCGTACTCTGACTCAAAAATGTGGTTTAGAAAGAACAATAAAGCCAGAGCTAACACTTAGAGACGGTAAAACTAAGGATTGTTTTAATAACGAAAAGAATAACATGCATCCTCATTTGAGTTAACAGCCGAAGAATAAATCGTACCCCTAACGTTTCGAACTTACGTTCAATACGTTGCATCTCAACACTCAGTTTTAGTGCTACACCTTTAAGACATATGCTAAATATTCAGCAAAGATTTGATACGAACTTTCTGATAAATGACCAATATTTTTATTACTTATGTTATAATGTAAACACGCTTCAGTTGAAAAGATTTCTT
Source organism: Carcinoscorpius rotundicauda (assembly GCA_011833715.1). Classification (NCBI taxonomy): domain Eukaryota; kingdom Metazoa; phylum Arthropoda; class Merostomata; order Xiphosura; family Limulidae; genus Carcinoscorpius; species Carcinoscorpius rotundicauda. The sequence continues at coordinate 11,238,519 of CM022405.1, read as the reverse complement.
AACAAATATGTGAGACACTGTGAGTAATCTAGTCGGAAATTACGAGGGAACTTCGTAGCTTATTTCTTAAGAATTAAAGTTCAACTTACGTTGACGTCAGCTTAAGCTTTGAGCATCATTTAAATTTTTATCGTCTTGTACATTTATTTAACGTTGTATTTAATAAAAGTATGTTTGGTTGTTCGTTGTTAAGCGTAAAGCTACACAATGGGCTAAAAAAGTTTACTTTCTCAACTTTAGGTTATCTCAATCTATCAGGACTTTACCAAGATTAAATAGTTCGTGTAGTGTGTCGACATAGAATGCCAACTTGAAGGGAACATGAGTTTTCATCTTTGAAGTTGAGGATAGATTATATATATATATATATATATCTTAGTGAGAGAGAGGCGCAAAATTTGTTTTTCACACAGGACGCCATTAATGATCGATACGGCTCTATAGTCTACTATAACTTCAATACTCATTAAATCATTTTTCAAAATTCACAGTAAATTCTGTGGCTTTGTTAATATAAGATACAAGCTAAAGGTGTCATGCTGACTTCCGAAGATATTGCATGTTAAAAGATTTAAACTGTGGTAGAGAGCTCGACTCTTCTCTTTGTCAGGATATTGGTCTTACAGACCAGGGAGGGTTAGGTTTGCCTGAACCTCTTCCTCTTGTCTGTGCTATTGCTTGCCAAGTGCATATATGCTATAGTGTCCACAGGAACTTCAGTCTTCAATAATGGATGCAAATAGCCAATCCTCAGGAGAGATGCTATGATAAAACATTAACAGAAGGAAATTTTCAGCTTGACTGCCATGTTTGATAATCACACATAGCTGTATAGGCAAATAACTCCATTCTGGCTGAGCTGTAAACACATTTTGTGTAATGACAGTTCAGTGATGTGAACTATAAGCTACAACAATCACATAAAGTTTTTACGTATGTCAATATTATAAAAAGCTTAATTTCTACATTCCCAACAAATCTCTTCAGAAACTATTACTACATGGAATTATAGGCTGACTCTGAAAAATAGTGCACTGTGTCATATGATCTGAACTCAGCTGAGAAAAAAAAAGTTGAATAAATATTATAAAGTTGCAGTCTGTCTTTCCTGATGACTTGTCAAAATGTCAAGTAGTTTTGATTTTGAAATACCAGATGTATAAAAATGGATTATTTTCAAAGTTTATGGATATTTATATACATTTATTTGTAGTGTCATAATATATTTTTTATGTTGGCAACATGAATATATTTCTGGGCTTATTTGTGAAATCAAGCATGAATTTACCTCTTTATTTAAATTATATTTAACTTGTGTCAGATAGCAAGCTCTTCTTGTGAACAGAAAGGTTATGAAACCTTCTGGGTTAAAAGCACTAGTAATTGCATGTGAAGCAGTTATCTTAATTTCAGTTACACATGTAACATGTGTTGGCTTGCAGTTTTACACCACAACTTTCCACCCCTTCCCAGCTGAGAGCCAGAACTCTGTTTTTTAGGCAACCAGCCAATGGCTGCACTTGCTGACCAATAAGCCCACTCTCCTGGACCAAAAATGTAATGCAAGTCAAGTTAAAAGAGCAACACATGAACTGTTCTATAGAAGCTTTATGGATTAGACATTCACTAGTGCTTGAAACAGGTACATTCTTACACTAGAAGTCCTGTTCCATGCATTTATTAATAAAAAGATGCAACATGTATGATGCATCTTCTCCACATAACTTTTTCTAGTAAAGATAAAGATATGACCTAATTGTTCATGATATTTAACTTTACATTAGTTGATGAATTCCTGATCTATCTTGTGCTTGATGTGGGGTAGGATGTCATCTCACTTCTTTTCTTATCAGACTTGAAACTGCCCTCTCAGTTACAGTTGCCTAGGGTTACACTAAATTTTTACCGTACCTTTCTTCTCCATTTTGCATTAGTATGAGTGAGATGTGACAAAGCAACAATGAAACAAAGTTGTTGATAAACTATAAAAATTCAGAGTGGATAATTCAGAACAATACATGTTGGCCTAATTTAAAGTCATACCCAATCCAATTAGGTTCTATTTATTTTTCACATTCCAAAATTTCATAGACTATCCCCTCATAGTGTTTTTCAAGTTCAAATCTTCCACAAACTATCCTGCTTTTACCCCACTTAAAACTCTCAACCTATCATAGGGTAGGCTGATTTAAGTTTTAAGTTGCAGTTCCATAAATACATTATTTCTGGCCATTAGTTATTTTGTATTCAACAGTGTGACCAATAGAATAACCTGGCAACAGATTCAGACAGCCTATCTGATCTACCCTTGACAACAGATCATGTTCCACTGATCAAAGACTAATTTTGGTAGATGCAATTTACCATTGAAAGCCTTTTCACTGACTTGCTTGCTGTCTAGTACCCTGATGTCAGAGTGTTAAGTTCCAATTGAATCCTCAACTGGTGCATCTGTTACAATCAACGAGTATGTAGAGCAGGAATGCACTAGTATAATATATATATATATATATATATATAAACTGCAGATAGCACTACACAGTCAAAAATATCACAAGTTTTGTAACTCATGAAACATGACCATTTAGTTTTTCTCAACATTCACAAAAAGTCCATGTCACTACTGTGAAGAAACAGTGGTGGGAATCCCCATCTGAATGGTAGAACCATCAGATACAAAGGTATATAATTTGCTTCATGAGAGATATTCTAGGTGATCGATTGGCCCTCTGTTGAATTACTGCTTAAAAATTGCAATTAAGTAACATGTTCAATTCATTTTGGTTAACATTGAGGTGTATTTTATTTTTACTTATTGAAATGAATGACCTCTTTAATTTTTGTCTTGATTTTTTTTATAGTTTTAATGTATCACGCAGACCATAAGAAAGAATTTAATATTTCAAGATTGCCTTTGTATACCTTACAACCTCCAAAAGAAAAGCGATAATTAAGCTCACCCCTTTGATTCTCCTTCTCAGCTCTTGTAAGGTACTGCCTAATTTTTGTTTATGTTTCCATAAATTAATCACAGTAAATTATAATTTCAAACAAAATAAAAAGTCTTAATTTTAGTCTCATCTGTTCTTACCAAAATGCAAAATCTGGATCCTCAGATTTTAGCACAATAAATCAGAGGTCTTTACAAAATATTTTACATTTCAACTCTTTCTCAAAATAAAATAACCTGGAAATTTTAATCTACTCCACAAGATAAATCTGTTATTTCCAGAATCATCTCAGCAGCCCTTCCATGAACCCTTTCCAATAAGCTGACAAATATAATTTCTTTGGCTCTGTTGTTTTTTGTTTTTTTTTTCCATTTGGCTCAATTTACTGTCATTTAGTTTGTCAAGTATTGTATTAATTTCAGATATTCTGTACTTTAATTTTGTTCTTTGTTACTAATTTCAATTTGTAATCTGTTTCAGTAGTTTTTTTTATATGTTTGTATTTATTTATTTATGGCAAAGCTACTAAAGGCTACTTATTGCCATCTCTAAGTTTAAATATTTTTTCTATGTATAAAAATAATTTGTTCTTACTCTGCTGTTTTAGTAATTGTGATTGAAATTATGTAATTGTTTTTGTTTACAACATTATGTGAAAGAAACAAAATTATGCATGCTCAAATAATAACTGAAAAGTTTAATATACAATTCTGTGTATTCTTGGTTTTATTAATACAAATCAGCAAACTGATATACCAAACAGTTGAATTAACAAAGGTCACTTTGTGAGAAAATGTTAATAAATAAGGGTAATGAACAAGTTCAGACTAGCCTTACCAAAATATAATTCATTCTTTTTTTATGTTCCTTCAACCTACATAATGGACAAAGTAAGAAGTTATGGTGGGTTCTTTGTAATCTATTTTTAATTAAATTTATAGTAACAATAACAATCTATAAAATATTTTAATACTGATCTGAAAAATGCCAGCGTTCTGAACATAAAATCTGTGTTTTGAAAGTTTCATGTTTGAAGATAATTGTAGAACTAGAAGTTGAAGTGTAATTTCACACACAAAAAAGGATAGCACTTGTAAGTAAACAAATTACTTACATTTGCTGCCTTTGAGAATGCTGTTACTGATGTATTACAAACTAATTTGGATTATTTGGCAAGTTCAGCAAATAAATTGTAGATGGCCTTTAAATGTAATAAATACATGGCAATGAATCCGAGATATCATGATTAGAATTATAGGTATAATTTTATGGTAATAACCTTGATGTTTTAGTTAATCAGTCTCTTAAGCTGTCTAAGCAATGTGCTGTTGTTAGTGGCATTGCAAACAGAATTTCATGTTGTATCTACAGAAATTATGAATGCAAGCCTAAAGAAGTTATAATCTATTTCATTGTATAAGTCATTGGTTAGGTTGCATCTAGAATATTGTGTCTTACTTTAGAAAGAACATTAACTGTTGGAAAGATTTCAGAGAAGCACTATAGGACGATACCTGGGATGGAAAGAATATTATGTGAGGAGAAACTAAGATCTCTAAAATTATTTTATCTTGGAAAAGAAAGAGTTAGAGAAGATCTTAATGGTAAGAATGGTAGGATAAGGAGACGACACAAAATTTTGCCAGGGTAGAAACCAACTTCAGCTGTGACAGCTTTACTTTTCTTTCTAACAGGATAGTTGGCCTTCAGGTGTAATGAATGAAATTAATTTAAGAGAACTTAAAAAAAAGGCTTAATAAATATATAAATGATAAAGACTGGCTTTGAGTATTTTTATTTTAACATGAAGTTTACCAAGTACAATGCCCAAGATGGACCAACAGATCCATTGTTTGTATTAAATTATTTGTGCATGTATACAATACACAGTGGTGACTACTAATATGTTCATGATACTCTAATCAAGCATGAGTTCCAGTGATCAGCCACAACATTATTTACAGGTAAGGAAATATGAATTAAGTTATTACAAATGTTAACATGATAACTTCAAATATATTATGATACATATATAAATGATTTGTGGTAGTAAACTGTTATTGCTTAAATATAACTGGTTTTCTAACAGAAAAAAAATGTTATTCGTGTTTCCCATACTTCTTGAATACATGAAGGCTATTAGCAACAAAATAATAGTGTTTTATATGATTAATTTGGTGTTCTCTAGTTATAGTTAACTTTTTGTAGTGATAGTATTCTAAAAGCATACACAATACAATGTTTCATTTTGGAATAAACAGAATATTACCTAATACTCTGACAATTTCACAGTAAACTTCAAATTTCAAATACAGATATTTTCAATGATCCTCTATACATAAAAAAGCTATAGATGGATATACAAAATATAAATATCATTTGGTTAAGATTTCTAAATGTGTGACAATTCACAAAATTCTAACATAGTTTAATCTAAACTTCTAATATCATAATAAGTTTACAGTTGTCACAAACACATCTACACAGAAACTAAAACGAGAGTCAAATAGTTTCAATACATCTGAGCATCTAGCATTATAATTTGTTTTCTTAAAATTTGACTCACTTTATACCTACCAACTGAAATAGTTTCAGTCATTTTAATAACAAATATTGAATTATCGCTTAAAGGTGTATTTCAAAACACAGAAATCTGTGCAATAGATTTTCAACAGACTATTTTTTTAGAAAAATTATCATGATTTATTTTACAAGTATTTTACAGATTTTACCTCTGGACACTCTATGATACAACTTTCTTCCATATTGGAAACTATAAACTCCCAAGACAGGTCATCTATTGACACCTACAGTGAGATACATAGAATAAGTATCAGAAGTTTTAAGCTAATTAAATTTAATGGCAGTATATGATGCTATCTTTAGTAAATCTATTCAGAAACCCAGATCTATAATTTCAGATAAGCTAGCACAATATAAATAAATAAACACACACACATAAATACACATATATACACCAATGTTTTTAAGGCAACTGATGCACAATTTTTAGTTATCTTTACTTGCAATTTTATTAGAAGTAAAAATCCATACAAACCTAAATTATATCTTTCGTGGCAGTACAAATAAACAAAAACCATCAGCTATAATTTTCCAATACTGAAAAGGGATTTCCAAAAGGCACTAACTTCTGCTCACATACATAACTATTTTCTGTCAGTGCAGCTATCTATTTTCAAGATGTTTTCCACATCCCACAGGCCTTTCACTCGCATGCACCCCTTGATTCACATGGTTTAACTGATTCTAACATGCACACCTCCATTAATAGAAGTCACACCCATCATTTGACCCATATGATTCCATCTATGCTATTCTAACTATCACTTATGATTTGAGACAGAAACTTAAGCAACCAGTTAACAGTGGGAAAAGAGGATTGAAAGTGTGTGCAGAAGTAAATGTCTGTTGAAAATACATTTTCAGGAAAGGGAAGTTATAACTTCTGACAAGGTACTTTTCTTCTACTGATGTGAGAGAAAAAGTAGAAGCATTCTTTTAAAGCACCAGAAGGAGATTCTAATGAGGGAACCCTCTGCCCTACTCACAACTGAATGGAGTCTTTACTGTTAATTTTGTATATATCTCATCCAGGAGGCTACCTCCATGGTCCATTATTCCAGAAGCTTGGAAATGGAAAGTGATAAAGACTCTCATACTCCACTGGACAAAATGGGGAGAGAAAAATGTGTTGGAGAGTCTGGAAGAATATTCACGCTGGAAACAGTGCAATGTGCGACCATGAAACCAAGTTTTCAAAAGCAGACTAAACTAGATTTATTCATTTTAAGAAATGGTAAAGATGGGCAGCAATCCCCTTCTGCTTTATCCATGAAGTCTATGGGTTAACATGCCCAGAATGGGCATACTTATAAAGCCTGAATATCATGAGGAATAATCTACAAGCAATCTACGTGATTCTAATGAACAGTGTGCAATTTGGGGTCATGGAGATTCTGGAGGTTAAGTCAATATAGCCTTAAAGTGCAAATTTTGTTTGTACAATTGTAAGAAAGTGAAGTATACTTGGACAAACACCACTTACCAGATAAACAGGCCCTCACTAAATACTGTTCAGCATACAATTATGTGACAAATAAACTGATGAGAAGAAGATCCCTGGTGTTAAAAAACAGGTAAAGAATAGGAAACAGAAATAAGTGATGATCGAGGCTTAAAGCAAGAAAACAATCAACCAGTGAGGAAAAAATCTAGTGTTGTCTCACTGATTCTACCCTGGATTCCAAAATTGCCAAAAGATCTCCATATATCAACCCAAGGGGCCAAGATAAGTAAGAAGCAAATTAACTTAAGATTGTACTGTGTCTCTCCCCAATAGATCCCAACAACAGAGGGACTATATGTGCAAAGAAAGTGAGAAATTCGATAAATGTGCCAATGTGTATGTAATTATGGTAAATATATCCTGGGAAAAATTATCAGGTGAATCACATCAAAGAAGAAAGGAATGGCAAATAAGTGTCACAAGACAGACATTAAGATGAGATGAAGGTGAGAAAACTGGGCAAGGGATTAATGAACAGAATAATGAAAATGGGTAAAACTTATTCTAGGTGCTGAGAATTAAGGAATGGAAAACCAGCCTTATGGTAAGCTGAAACAAAGAAATCTAAAGTCTACAGAGGGTAAGACATGTTAGTAACCTCAAGTAACTGAGATACAAAATACTCAACATGAGCTTCAATATCTGAAAAAGAATACAAAAAATACTGAGAGAAAGGAGTATTTGTAACTAGGATGGGAGAGGATTATATGAAATCAGAGACAGGCATGAAACAGAACACATCTGTGAAATTGTGCAAAAAAAACAACAACATATTAGTCCTAGTTTATTCCACCCTATGAACTTGGGAAGACACTGAAAATTCAAGTGGAAGAAAATGGCTGTCAAATGCATTGTCACCATGAATAGGTTTGGCTTGTTCATGAGGAAAATAGGCAACACAGGAGAAGAAGGTTGGTTCAAATAATAATCAAGGTCTTAATGAATAATGCTGATAATTCTATTGTTGAGGCCACACCACCTGAAGCCTGTGTAAATGTGCTGGTAGAAGGTATAACTTTCGAAGTGGGAACTTTAACTTTGGAATTCATAGTTCAAAATCAATAACCAAACATAACTGTGTTGGTAAATAGAAATAAAAAGTATGAAAATGTTTGTAAGTGCACTATGACTAAATTCCATAACTGGGTAGAGATATATAAAATAATTCCACTTTGTCATAAGTTACAAATTAATACTATTTATAATAAATGATAACTCAATAAAAGTAAATCTTTATAGAGTTTAAGAAAAAAAAACTTGAAGAGAGTGCAAACTAAACATCTGAACACAGGTAGATAAATAGCATTAAGGGAGTCATTTGGATATGTGGCACTTTCATTTGTAGAGGTTTGTTGGAAGACAATTTTCATGCAAGAATCAGTTAAGCCATATGAATCAAGGGGTGCATGGGAGTGAAACGTTTTACAAACAGAGGGCAGCACTGAACAAGAATAGTTAATTGTGAACATGAGAAGAAGTAATGTGCCTTGTCAGAAATTATCTTACTTGACAGTAGCAAGCTTTACATACCTCATAATTATTTCAATTTACAATTATCTTAATTTGCAGTATAGAGATTTACAAACCTTCAAAATAGTCTTAATTTGTAGTAAAGAGCTGTAAAAACCTTCATAATGATAGTAATTAGCATTATACAACTTCACCTATATATTAAAATGCCCTTTGTGGGAGTACAGAATATTGATCTATTTAATTGAAACAGTTATATTAGTTATGAGCTCAAACCAATTATAAGTTAGCCCAAATGACAGTACAAGTTTCTATAAACTCAACCTTGGCATCATTAGTGGAGGGACAGGTTATAGAACAAAATCAGGTTGCTATACATAGCACAACTAAAGATATATGGAAATTTATTATGGTGTTAGAAAAAAGTTTTGTGACAAGCCAGTTTATTAGAACATTAGTCCAGCCCCTATACACATTTGTGGAACACTTAATATACTGGCATAAGTAATGTAAAACTGATTATTGCTTTTAAAAGCAAAGTTAGATTTAAAGAAAATGTGAAGAAACAAGAGTGGATGTCTATTGATTACGAAGTTCTTTTAATCTACCAATAACTCTTTGTTCAGCTATTCAAAGATATCTGTCAACATTTTATTAACTGTGGCAATCAAAAGGAAATGCTTCTATAGTCACAAAGATTTGTCATGTCCATTTGATAGAGACCGGCCAGGGAAAAAGCCAATTAAACAGGCTTGTAAAGTGGAACAGACATCAAACCATGTTCCAGTTGACAGATTCCTTTAATAGTGAAGAGGAATGAGATATAGTCAACTGCACTAACCAAAGGACGTTAAAAAAACTGTTATATAGAAATTTTAAAAATACTTATTTGAGATAAAAACAGAAAAGCATGGCTTTAGTGGTATTTAGAGCACAAATTGTGAACAGTGAATGGGTAGAAAACATGCGAGCTAAACCAAAAAGTTGTGTTTTATTCTTATCTATATTAACATAAAAGACAACTGCAGAAGGTGGTATAACAGAATGGGATTACATTTATTGCAGGAGTTGAGCCTTTTGTTCCTTTACATACACAAAACACCAAGATACCCAAACATTCTCACAACTAGTATTTATTCCAAAAATTGTATTTTAAGAACAATAGACAAGAAATTTTGTAAAATGTACTGCAGTAATAAAATTTGCTCAAAATTTCCAAAGGTGTTTAGAGGAATATAACAGTAACTGAAATCATCCTCCTTGTTCAAAACAATCACTATATCTAGTGATTAAGTGTCACTAGAATAACATGTTGCATCATATACCACAGGTATCTTTTCCAGTTATAAACCATACTTCTAAATGAATGGATTATGATACAAAAATACACCTTTGAGCATGCTTCAGAGCCTATTCTTGACTAAATCCAACATGACATTGCATTAAAAGGTAATCACACCTGATATAAAAGTCTAAACTATTATTTACTTTCCCCCCTCATAAATCTGTATAAAACTGACATAGATCTAGTCTGTTACTTTCTATGCCAGTACAGATCTAATTGCACCACTACAAATATCTTAAGTGGCAGTGCAAATTTTGTGAACTTATTATTATTACAGATTTATACCACCTGTAAACTGCTGATCCTAACATTAGTACAAAACAATGCAAAAAACTGTAACCTGAGCTCAGTGACTGTTTGCTCATTTGACAAGCTACACAAGGTTTGTTTGCACTAGCCTTCTCTAATTCTGAACTGATATACATGGACAAAGATAGCTATTAAAAAGCATCAACACCACCCACCATATAAAACCTGACAAGTATAAATCCCCACAATTACATTATTGACATGGTAATCTATTCAAACTTAACTGTTATCATTTGTGTTTATAAAGAGAAATGCACAAAATTTTCTTCTCCACGCAACCCACATTGTTAAATCTAGTCAATACATATTTATAATTTGTACATTATTAATTTTTGTGTTAAGGTAGGCCTACAGAAAACCAGCATTTTATCTATATAGACATAACATAACTTACATTTTTAGCTCTAGCAGCACTCTGTAATACAGCTGTGAGCAGGCCTGTTGGAAATGTAAATCCTGCTAGCCAAATCTTTACAGGTGGCTGTCCTGTTAAGCCCCATTGAGCCATCTGATCAACTCGCATTACCAGGTCTCTAATCCATGATCCTAATGACTTAAGTAATGGGTAAGCCTAAAGATATATCAGAATGTTTTAATTAAGTTTGTTTAGTAAATTTCTGATGATATTAATTCTTTTGTACACAAGTAGGTATACATATAGATTAGCAATTATCGACTATTGGCATGGAAAAAAATGAAAAGCATAATGATAAATCAGTTAATACATGTACACTAATTTAAATAATAAGTACATTTCAGAATGGTAAATTATCCACTTGATCTAAGGTTATTAGTAATTTATTTAAAAGCGTTTTAATAAAGCCAGTAAAACCCTTGCATCATGTAAAGCCAAAAATATTTCTTCTAATTCAGAAGACATCAACTGAAAACATTTTACTGTTGCCTTCAGGTCATTCAGTGAGTTACGAATGTCTCTAATCAGCCAATTATACCTCTGAATCTAACATGAAATGAAATACTTGTATTAGTGATAATGATTTTACTTTATAAGAATATCATTATAAAATCCAAGATTCACAAATGAAACTAATTATGTTCATGAATATTACATTTATCTATATTCTTTAAATAATCCAGTGCTGTAAAATTGAATACACATTGTTGAAGATAAGTGTCACAACTTTAGGCTTGAGTGTCAAGTTCCTTTTAACTTAATGCAGAGAAAATTTCGTATATTTAAAACCAAACCTTGATCAAAATCAAGAACATTATATGATATTATTTTCTTTAAAGAAATAATAGAACTTGGATAAACCATCCCAGCATAATGAGAGGTTTGAAGATTTGGTTGGACAGAATAAGTCTTAAGTAAAGAAAGAGTATGTTTGAATAACACAATTAATTACTACTTATTTTGTATTCTACAAATACTTTCCATATATTTCAGGTTGAAAACGGGAATAGTAAAGTAATAATGCAACTTGTAAGACAAAAATGAAATGACAAAATGTTAAAGCCAGCAGGAATATTACAATACTATAGCACTTACCAACAGCTTTAGCCACTTTCAAAGCAGAGGCTCATTTTTCCTTCAAAGCACAAAAACTAACTACTTTCACAAAATCGTATTGTTAAAGCTGAAAAGTTTCTCTGTCATATCTGATACTCCTAAAGCATTTGTACATCAACAGTGCTATGTCGAACATAATTAACCATCCCATGAAATAACAGATATATTCCCATAATTTGCGAATAAATTATAACATCCTGAGAAAAAAAGCTATTTAAAACATATATTATATTTCAAATAAAAAGAACCACAAAACAATAAATAAATATAGTTACTTCCTGAAGAAGAACAACGTTCAGTGGTGATTTGTCAGTAGCTACAATGGTGAAAACCCCTTCATAATCAATATAATCTGGTGATTTAGATATGATATCTGAGATCAACTTGAGGACCTGCACAGAACACGTTTTTATCAATTTCTTAATATTGTATTATTATTCATGTATACAACCTAGAAATAAGATCTATAAAACATGTATGCATAGCAATAGCAAGAAAGAAATACAAAATTAAATGTAGAAGTAATGATACAAAGGGATACCACATGTCTGATTACACAGATTCTGATAAGTAAAATATACCGATATTTAATTGCAATTTATTATTAAGTTGTTTTACACTAATAGCCATATTAATTCTACGAATTCAATTTCTTTTCGAACTGAAACTGACTACCTTTTGTTCCTTTCCTTCTGTGTGCGTGGGTGATAAGTGAGGTCTGAAGAGACAATAGTGTGTCAAAGAGAAGAGAAGCATCCTGAACTCAAGAAGTAATGTCAGCATTTGGATGCTAACCAAAAGCTTCTGGAAGGTCTGAGGAAGGCAACACATTAATATATTCTATATGAGAATGTAGGGTGCCATCTTTAGGGATGTAGAAAGTGGGCAAGATTGACAGTCTATGAAGAAAGAAAAGACAACTTCATTAATACACTAAAAATGTATGAATATTCTTAACAAAGAAAGCTTATTGCAATCACTATTATTATGTGATAGAAAATGCTCTCTTAAACAATACAAAGACTGGCAATACTTCCATTATAACTTTAAATAGCATGTAAAGCAGATGAGGTGATTAATTAGTAATTGAAAAATTCTTAAATATATGACTGCTTAGGTGAAAAGAAAAATTCTGGAATATTTAGACAATTTTATGTTTCAGATTGTTCAGCTGATTTAACTGTTTTTGTGTTAGGTCTACAATAAACATAAAATTCAACAATATTTCATATCAAAGATCATAACAGGATAACATAACAATTGCTCTTCCATGCATCATCCTTAATCAGTTAAAAAAGTTAAATGTTAGAAGCAAAAGCAATATCATACAAGCAAGGATTACAGAGGAATTGTGCTGAAGAATCAGTAATCATACAAGCAAGGATTACAGAGGAATTGTACTGGAAAATCAGTAATCATACAAGCCACTGCTGACATTGTTAGTTTTAGTGGTCATGGCTTACAATTGCATGTTGCTGCAATGGGCTGAAATTAGTAGTATGTTAGTGTGATACTGGACGCTATAGAGTTTGGTTGCATTGTGTGTGTCAGAGCTTATTGTTTCGTTTCACTATTTTAGAAGCATCTGTGCAAATTTTGTGAAGGAAGATGGTATTATCAAATTATAAGAAGCAAAAGTATGAAGATGAAAACAGAAATTTTAAGACAGAGTGGGAGGAAGATTTTGCATTCAGGTAAACCTTTGTGTCTTGTCTGCAATGTGCTACTCAGTCATTACAAAGCCAGTAACTTGAAATGCCACTAAGAAACAAATCACTAAAACTTTTTATATGTTTATTCACCTAAATCAGAATTATGGAAAAACAAGTTAACTGTGTTAAAATTATCACTAAATAGCCAGTAGACACATCGACAACATTCAGTAAGGAAGTTGATACAATAACTGAAGCTAGTATTGTTATATCATGGAATATTGCTCATGCTAAATGCCCATATTCTAATGATGAATCTGTTAGGAAGAATATAGCTGAAGCTGTTGCAGTGTTAGATCCAAATAACACAAAACTTCAGTGACTAATTGCACAAACACTAGCTTCATGTCACACTACAGAGAAATGTATCTCACAGATTAGTGCTGATGTTGCAGGCAAAATGATTTAAAAAATTCCCTTGCATTCAGCTTAACCCTTGATGAATCTACAGATATGCAAGACAACCCACAACCGGCAGTAATTTTTTGTTATGTTTCCTCTGATGTAATGGTAGAAGAAGAGATGTTGGAGTTAGTAGCACTAAAAGAAACAAGTTGTGGTGTTAACATTAAAAATAACAGCCTTAACAAATGCTGATATTCCACTAGATAAACTCTTCAGTGTTGTAATAGATGGAGCTTCTGCAATAGTGGGGAAAAATGCAGGATTAATTGCACTTTTGAAAAGTCATCCCAACTTTCCAGAGTTTCTCCCTGTTCATTGCATTATTCATTGTGAACACCTGGCAGCTACATACCCATTGATGTCTCTTTCTACTGCATTGTGAGATGGATGTCTAAAATGGGTTTGTGGATCTGTTGGAGCCAATTATTACTTTTCTTGAAGTAAAGAAAAGGTTCTATCCTCAGCTGGGAAATGATGAACGGAAGCAAGATCTAATGTTCCTTAATGATATAATGAATCATCTACAAACTCTCAACTTGGCACTTCAAACAATTTTCGGCTATCAGAATAAAATAAAACTTTTTCAAAGAGACATATTGTCAAGAAACTTCAGTTATCTTCCCAACCTCAAAAGAAGAGTAAATACATTCCCTGATATTGAAATAAAAGACCATAAACTGGAAGATTACAAAGATAAATTACAAGAACTACTTGATAATTTCCTAGACAGGTTTGAGGACTTGCAGAAGCTGAAGCTCTGCTTCGCCTTTCTTTTAAACCCATTCATGGTTCATCTGATCAATGCTGGTTGTCCAATTCTCGAACTTCTTGTTACAAAATCACTTGCAGTGGAAATGGAACTAATGGAAATATGTGAGGGCCTCGATCTAAAGATGATATGCAAATCCCATTCTACAGTTGAGTTCTGGAAATAAGTTCCAGAAATAAAATATCCTGAACTGAAGAAAACCAGTGTGTGATTCATCTCAATTTTCAGCACAACATACTGCTGTGAATCACTGTACTCTGTAATAAAGTTTGTAAAGTCGAAGCATCGTGCAATCCTTACAAATCAACATCTGACACAGTTAATTTGTTCAGCCTTGACAACATATCAGCCAGAATTTCAACGACTTAAAACTCAATATACTTAAAACAATAATCAGCTGGGATTTTGAAAACATTTGGTACATATATGTGTACTTTGTGATTATTGAAAGTAATACAAATGAACAGTTTAAAAACTACATACATGAATAAATATTATTACGTACATGTATTTCTTAATATTTATATAAAATTTATGTAACAAAATGTACATGTAACAATAAAAACGTGTGTATAATATTTGTTCATGTCTTGTAGCTCTCAAACATCTGAAGTTTATTGTATGTGGCTCATACATTAAGCAAGTTTGGCCACCCCTGTTCTATAGTAAATTCCAGTCATGAACATAGCATATTGTTTTATGGAATATCTATATTGTGTCTTAAATTATTTTATATATGTATAATGCTTTATAACAGTCACAGGAAGCAGAGATAGTTCTGAATTCGTGTGATCTAATTTCCTGATTGGTCAGCTACAGAAAGAATATGGAATGTGAGAGCAGTTTTGATGATTTGAGTCAGTATCATGTACGTTTTGAATGAGTAGAAAATTCCTGTAAAATTTTAGTCACCCTTCCTTAAATTTTGACTTACTGACTGTGTGTGCTTTAACTTCAAGTAAACCATATTCAATTTTGATTACACAAAGTTTTTCCTTTGTTTGCCTTCTCATTCGGTACAATTTATTTATCGTTTAATTAAGTTCAATATTAACACTTTTTTTATTCAGATGATCAACTTGCTTTCACCTTTCTTCAGTGAATAAAGTTTCATTTTCTTGATCAACATCACAACTTTGTTTCCATTTGTATCTAGTCATTACACCTGTTCTTCTATAAACTAAGTCTTTGGATCTCCAGTTATTGAGAAGATAATGAAACTTTGTTCAAGATTAATTCATGGAACATCAAAGATTCAATAACATAGCATGTTTTTCTTTTTTTCTTAAAGATAGGAGTGACTATAATATTAGATTTCATGCAAGTAATGCAGAATATAAGAGAGTTTTTAAAATAGTAATAACAGAGAGAAAAGGACTAAACTATATTGTTACATTGTTATTATCATTGTTATATATGCAAAAAACTCCTTTTTAAAATGCATGTAATATTTCTGCTAATCTGATTTAACATGTAATCACAGATTATGAAAGTTGGACAAAAGAAACCTATATATTTAAAAATTATTTCCAGTTTGCCTGAAAATATAAAAATTGTCTTGTTTTTATTTGAGTATAAGAATTGATTCTATTTACCTATAAATTTATATTAAACACCATGTGTTAAATACCACACTAACAAGCAATTTACAAAAAGTATAATCAAGGGGCTCTGTTATGTAAATGTGTAAATATTTTGTAAACGACAACATGTCGTGTTGTGCTTGGATTTTCATTTCTGTTATCTATGTTTCCATATTTATATTATTGTTTCGAAGTTTAAACTAATAAAATATGTTGTTATTCATTTAGGGTAACATTTAGAATTTTCTTGAATTAAGTAGACCAATCATATGTTTGTAAATGAAATGTGGCGTCCTAGTGTCTAGACGACAAGTCTCGTGCAAGAACGGACATGCGCGGATTGCTCTGGAGATCTGTAGAAAGTTCGCGGTTATTCGAGGGGTCTTGGCCTACAATATATAAACAGACGAAGATGCGAGAGACAAAAGAGAGATTCAGACATCAGTTTTTATTCGAAGAAAGAAGAGAGTCAGACATTAGTTTTATTTCAAAAAGAAGAGAGTCAGTTATTTGAGAAAGATTAAGTGTTTGCTGTGATTATTCAACTTGGATTTGTGACTTCCCAATGATTTTGACCCTGTCCAGTCCACTGTGGATTCTAAGCCCAATATTATTGATGTACCTGAAAATCTTGTTGAGGACAAATTTAAGCCTTTCATCACTGAAGGTTTTGTTTCTTTTGTTGGCGATTCACGTCTACAACCAATTAAAATCCTGCGGGATACTGGAGCTTTTCAGAGTTTGATTTTGGAAAGTGTACTTCCGTTTTCTGAAAAGTCATCCGTTGGGGCCAGTGTGCTCATTTCTGGTGTAGAAGGTGGCGTCGTTTCTATTCCTCTTCATAGATTAGATTTACATTCGGACTTAGTTTCAGGCCCAGTGACTGTGCGTATTAAAGCTTCATTGCCTGTTGAAGGTGTGTCTATGCCTTTGGGGAATGACTTGGCTGGTAGTAAGGTGGTACCAGAGGTTCGTGTTGTTGAAGCATTTGTTATTAGCCCCAGTACAGAGCAACTCGTTGAAGAGTTTCCTGATGTTTTTCCCGCCTGTGCTGTTACTCGTTCTCAGGAGTCCAAAGAGGATTTCTCTTTATCTGATACATTCATGTCTCACATCGATGAGATTTCTGACTCAACTTTAAATTCTACTGATGACTCTAAGTCATTTTTCAACTCTCTTCATCGAAATAAACTTATTGAGGAGCAGGACAATAATCCTGAAACTCGTTCTCTTCTACAACTGGCCGTTGATGAAAATGAAATAGGAACTGTCCCTATTTGTTACTACCAGAAGTCAGGTGTGCTAATGAGAAAATACAGACCTCCTGACGTTGCTGCTGATGAAGAGTGGAATGTTATTCATCAAATCATCATTCCAAAATGCTATCCAGTAGATTCTGAAATAACCTCACGAACTTCAAACAATAACAAGGGAACACCCTCAACCCAGTTCTTTGAGTGTTTGTGGCAGTAATTTGGTGGAAACGATCAAAAATACCTTGTGACTCAGGATAGTATGCACTGAATGAAACTTGATGGAGGTTTAGATCATGCATGGCTTGTTGAAATCGCTTGTACATAAAATTTAAGCCTTGATCTGATTGCACAACTTTTGGAATCTCGAACATGATAAAGAATTTAATAAGAGCCTTGACAATGTTTGGAGCAGTGATTTTCCTCAAAGGGATTGCCTCAGGGAAACGTGTAGAAGCACACATGATCGTCAAGAGGTATTCATTTCCTGCTTTGCTTTTTGGCATCGGGTCAACACAGTCGATAATGACCCTTGAGAACGGTTCTTCAAAGGCAGGAATAGGCTGCAGTGGTGCTTTTGGAATCCCCTGACAAATAAACAAAAAAAAAAGTTTTCACAAGTTCAAACTTTTTTTTTACTTTTAAGGGGGAGAGTGTTATGTAAATGTGTAAATATTTTGTAAACGACAACATGTCGTGTTGTCTTTGGATTTTCATTTCTGTTATCTATGTTTCCATATTTATATTATTGTTTCGAAGTTTAAACTAATAAAATATGTTGTTATTCATTTAGGGTAGCATTTAGAATTTTCTTGAATTAAGTAGACCAATCATATGTTTGTAAATGAAATGTGGCGTCCTAGTGTCTAGACGACAAGTCTCGTGCAAGAACAGACATGCGCGGATTGCTCTGGAGATCTGTAGAAAGTTCGCGGTTATTCGAGGGGTCTTGGCCTACAATATATAAACAGACGAAGATGCGAGAGACAAAAGAGAGATTCAGACATCAGTTTTTATTCGATGAAAGAAGAGAGTCAGACATTAGTTTTATTTCAAAAGAAGAGAGTCAGTTATTTGAGAAAGATTAAGTGTTTGCTGTGATTATTCAACTTGGATTTGTGATTAAAGTTAGATCTACGGAAACTGTGATTTTATTTCGTCAATCTCTACGATTCATCTGAATTACTGTTTGTGCTGAGAGTCGGCGAATTTATTGAACTGTAAACTGTTTCTGAACTTCTTCATTTAAGCTTCGGAATTTCTTCGTGGGGCCAAATTCACACCCTAGACTGGAATTTGAGACTTTCATTTTAGATCATTATATTAGATACAGGCCAGTACCATTTTGTATCGTGATTAATTTTGAAGTTTGAAACTAGTATTATTTTGTTTTGTAATTAATTTCGAATGTTGTAACTTAATATCTGTCACTGTTATTATATAATTTATGTTATATCTGTTATATTTGTTAATAGTTTAGTGTAATAAATTATACAAGCTGTTATCTGCGTTTTTCTGTTGCGTTTAGTCTACGAAGAACATAAAACATAAAAAATACGTAACAGCTCACTTGTAGAAAGGAACTTTTACCGCATTATCACAGAAAAACTTATTGATATATGTAAACAATAGCCTCCTATCCCATTCATCAGTTATATGACCTCCATAAGTGATTCCTGCAATGAGACACTTAAGAGCATCCCACAGGGTTTCTTCATACTCATCCAAATGTAGACGAAGAATGTTATCTGACATCTAAGAATTCAATACAAACATGACCTGGTTGTAAAGATAGTTTGAAAACAATAAAATGATAATGATAATGAAATATGAAAATTTAGTTATTTTAATGATTCATTAGATGTTTGTGAGTTCCAAAACTAATATTTTTGATGCTTATGTAAATAAATAGAATGTTATCATTGTATAATATGTAAGTTCTAAATTCTGAAAGCTATATAGAACAACCACAGAAAAAAATTGCATTAAATATAAATTAGTATTTGATACAAAAAAGAGCTCTTATCAAACAGAGATAGATATAAAGGTAAAATAATGCACACACCTCAAAATCAGAATCAGTGAAACTGTACATAACATTCCAGCCAAGATGCTGATATTTATGACGCTCCAAGAGAATAGAGTGGAAGAAGCAAAGACAAAAAAGAAATCTTAGGTAGTTTTCTTTTTGTTGACATTGGCTAGCTTGGGACTCTATTATGTGAGAGTACAGTCTCTTTAAGTTTGCTTTCACTCCCTGCAATAAAATCATAAATATATTAGTGCATGTATGTCAAAACATTTTATTTAATAGCACTATTAATATATTTTCATACAGAAATAGTTCTATGCAACTTTCTTTTTCAAATAATTTAAGAATTTAATTATGGAAGAAGGTTTGAAGTTACATCACTTTAGAAATCAACAAATTGACAAAAAAGTTGTAAAATTTGTTTAAATATTTTTCATTTGTGTATATATTAACTTAAAGTAAATTCACGTGTAAAACTTCTGGTAAATTGTCATTTTTTTATCCTCCAAAACATAGATAAATGCTACTAGTAACATTATTGAGGCCTTCACATGTACATTCACAGAATTATTTACTTTCGTATGTAAAATATATGGATAATGTATTGTGTCAGGTGACTGATTGACCCTAGAAATCCAAATTACTAGATATATTTGGATTAATTTACGATATAACAAGAAACAAAAAATGGCAAGAAAAAAACAACTTATGAATTATTTATATAGGTCCTTGCCATATACCCTAAACTCACAGAGTTGTGTGTTGTTATCCATTAATGATGTGCTATTTGTTCTTAAAAGTTTTATTTGTTTGTTAAGAAACAAAGCTACATTGAGCTATCTACCATGTGTTTACAATAGTGAAAATGAACCCTGGATTTTAACATTGTAAGTTTGTAGACTTACCTCTGTCCCATCAGGGAAGAGAAACATTTTGAAGTTAATTTGGAAATGTTACTTATACGTTTATTTCAGAACATTCATAACTGTTATTAGATACTTTGTGATGCCTTACTTATAAGTTGACACAAAATCAATGTTTAATACTTACCTAAAGTTCTCTACAATAATTGCTTATTTTGTGTTTGAAAATTAAAGCATAATGAGAAGGCAAGGTATTGTTCAACATTCACAGCACAATTATTGTGTAAGAAAATCTTTACTTTTGGAGGTTCTGTTGTCATTTTTGTGGCTTGGTGTAAAATGGAAACTGAAAAATTGGGATGTGATGCTGAGCTCAACCATAGGCGAAAATCCTGATGTATGGGTTCAGACTGAAGGTGTTCAATTATTCTTTCTAACTGAGGCATTCAGCTTAAAGATAAATGAGAGTTGGCGAGAAAAATCCATTTACCCTAAAAATATAAATCATGAACAAATTAGGGAAAAACATGCATCACTAAAACAAGATCAATGTTATTAAGGTAAGAAATTCTTACATATTATTTTAAATAACTACTGATAAGAATACTTCAAGGCAGCTTCAGTGAGTAGTCTAAGATTTGAAGAATGAAATGTTAATGTCCTAATACATTATGTTACCCATTTAGATAATGTGAACAAGAAAACATTTTTACCTATAAAGAAAACAATAAAAGCTTTATTTTGAGTTGGAAAGAAGTATTTCATAATATGTTAACAGTGAAAAGATATGAAACACAGCTGGATTTAATTCAATTACACCATTAGGTCAAAAGAATACTTGTAAGAATACTTCTTATCAGTAGTTGTTTAAAATAATATGTAAGAAATTCATACCTTAATTTAAAGCATAATTTTTTATTTATAAGTTGCAGCTAAAAATGAATTTAAGGATAATTGCGTAGCATCAATTTCCAAGAAAGAGTGATAACTGAAGTGACCTCAATTGCCACTAGTACAATAAACATGCTCTTCATTTGGTTCACTAGTTTATATTTGATAAAGAAAACAATAAAATGCAAGTAAAGTTTTGTGATATGTAATATTATGGAACTAGAATATAGTTTTCCTTAAACATCTGAAATATGTATTACAGAATTTTGCAATCAGATAATTTGATAAATAAAATTCATACAGTACTTCTTCTGTAACAATTTTGACAAGTCAAAATAACTTCCTAAACAGGATGAACCTTTAATGATATTTTACTTATTCCTTTGTAACACTCATATATATATATACACACACACATATAATTATTTATCATATGTAAAGAAAATCATTATTTTTTCTTGATAGAAAAGGAATACTATTTCAATGCATCATTGTACAAAACCATTAGGTTTAGGTTCAAAAAGATCTGTAGTTTTAGGTCCAGTAGTTTGTAATTTTTTTTCATCTAAAAAAAACTGAATTTTTACTCAATAATGAAATGTAAGCTATACAGTAAATGTACAAAATATAAAATAATAACTCAAATAACATCTAATTATCTACTTTGAGATTATTCACTTATTAAAAAAACTATATATATATACACATACACACACTAGATGGTCAAAAGTATGTAGACACCCCTTCCAATTGTTAAAGATCTATAAAATCAATACAACCATGCAATCTCCACAGACAAACATTGGCAGTAGAATGGGTCATACTGAAGAACTCAGTGACTTTCAACATGGTACTGTCATAGGATGCTACCTTTCCAACAAGTCAGTTTGTCAATTTTCTGCCCAGTTAGAACAATCCGGTCAACTGTAAGTGCTGTTATTATAAAGTGAAAACGTCTAGGAGCAACAACAGCTCAGTCATGAAGCGATAAGCCACACAAGCTCACAGAACAGGACTGCTAAGTGCTGAAGTGTGTAAAAATCATATGTCCACAGTTGAAACACTTGCTACTGAGTTCCAAACTGCCTCTGAAAGCAATGTCAGCACAATAACTGTTTGTTGGGAGCTTCATGAAAAGAGTTTCTATGGCTGAGCAGCTGCACACAAACCTAAGATCACTATGTGCAATGCCAAGCATTGGTTGGAATGCTGTAAAGCACACCACCATTGGACTCTGGAACAGTGGATACACATTCTCTGGAGTGATGAATCACACTTTACTATCTGGTCTTAGCAGATGCCAGGAGAACACTACCTGCCTGAATGCATAGTGCCAACTGTATAGTTTTGCGGAAGAGGAATAATGGTCTGGGGCTGTTTTTCATGGTTTAGGCTGGGCTCTTTAATTCCAATAAAGGAAAATCTTAATGCTACAGCATACAGTGATATCCTAGAGAATTGCATGCTTCCAAATTTGTTTCAGCATGACAATGCCTCTGTGCACAAAGCGAGGTTCATAAAGACATGGTTTGTCAAGGTTGGTGTGGAAGAACTTGACTGGCCTGCATACATCCCTAACCTCAACCCCATCAAACACCTTTGGCATGAATTGGAATGCTAACTGTGAGCCAGGCCTTCTTGCCCCAACATCAGTGCTCGACTTCACTAATGCTTTTGTGGCTAAACTGGAGCAAATTCCCACAGCCATGCTCCAAATTCTAGTGAAAAGCCTTCCCAGAAGAGTGGAGGCTGTTAGGGAAGCAAAGGGGGGGGGGACCAACTCCATATTAATGCCCACAGTTTTGGAACGAGATGTAGCACATGTAGGTGTGATGGTCGGGTGTCCACATACTTTTGACCATGTAGTGTAGATGACGAACATTAAACAACAAGGAAACAGAATGAAAGTTAGGCCCATATAATTGTATTGTCAACCTCTTTTATTCCTTCCTTGATTAACTGTGTTGCTATAGGAGATTGTCCTTGTCCTAATGAAAGTGAACTAAATCTCTGATGCATTCCCTGAGTTTTGGCCAAATAAAGTAGTGATCCCGATGGATCCTGTAAGAAAACTAATGATTAAGTTTGAAATATAAGGAAATTTTATATAAACACTTTATATATTTTGGAATATATATATATACATATATTCTTAAGTAATCATAAACCAAATCTAACACCACTGTCAAGAGTCAAACATGAATTACATCAGTTATACATAATAAATGATATTCGTAACTTTTGCTAAACCACAAGCAAAACTAAATAAATAAAGATAGAAACAGCGTTAAAGTGACCATCAAATGCCTACTTAAGACAGCAAGTGATTCCATTGTGCACAATATACAGCAATCTCAAAAACTGAACATTAATTCAAAAAGAAGAAAATGCTCCATTTGTTATCAAACCATAAGTACTTGTTACTTTTACTAAAAGCACTGAAATATCATCTTTAGAATAAACATTTATAGTTGACAATTCTTTTTGTGAGACATATTTTGCATTTACATATACTTAAAGTATTGGAAAAGGAAAGACATGAGAAGCAGTAAAATATACAAAAAAAGAGTAGAACAAGACTATTAAATGTGAAAATGAGTTTCTGAAGGCAAATGGTTTAATTCTTTGTACAAAAAAGTACCTGAATGATTACTGTAAGGTTTCCCTAAGAAAATACAGCAAGTATAACATATCGAAATTGCAACTATACAAGGTAATAATAAATACAAATATGTATAGTAATGAGAAAAAAAACCCCATGAAAAGTGGACTATTAAATGTGTATATGTACAGGATAGTTGACACTATAGAAGTGTTGTAATGGAATATTATTCATAACTAATAATGTTAAATAATATAGTAGTAAATATCCAAATCATATTTTATGCTTTATTGAAGAAAGTCTTTTTTAACATCATCAGACATTTTAAATAATCCAAAAATGTCCATAAAAAAGTTTACTAAACATAGGATTTACAAAAATCAGACATAAATAAACAGTATTTTATCAACAATTATCTGTTTTTGATTTAAAAATTGAATGATTTGCAATAACTGTTGATAAAATACTACAAATCATTAGATTTTAAAATTAAAAACATAATTTATTGTCATTACAGAGAGGAAGTTAGAGAGGAACACATGAATTTAGAAAAGTCTAACAAAATTATACTCATGGAAAAAGAAACACTAACCACATCATGAGAAAGAATAAACATAAGAGGAGTTTTAGCAGTTGAATCTTCTAACACAGCCAACACGTCAAGCACAGGAGGTTCCACAAACCTGTAATAAGTGCAAAATATTAATGCAAATTGTTATATTTGTGTAAAGCATAAATTATACAATATAACTGTTTGTTTGCTAGCTACTCGTAGTTCTTGTAAAAAGTTTACAAAAGATACATGCCTGGATCCCATATTGTTGATCAGAAGTGTTTTTACACAGTTTGTAACTCGATCAGGGCATAAACAACGTACAATCAACATCTTCTGTAATTCTTCACAGGTGTTTTCCCATTCAGATAAAACAAAAAATAACATTTTACAAACTTTCCTCAAATTCAGTAATGGATTTGTACACTGCGCAAATAAAAATACATAACATTTAATGAAAAAAACTGAAAAATCATTACAAAGAATAAAAATATGATTGACTTTTTTTAAATATCAGTAACTGAACACTTAAAACTATGTATGCAAATGAATAAAAAAATCAGTTAATATGGATGTTATTTTGAAGTTTATCGAAAAATATACGAAGTAAAAGATAGAAGTTCAACCAGCAGATATTTTATTCAAAACCAACACCACTTTTTGAAATAAACACAAAGAATAAACATCATATTAGAAATTATATTATCTGGAAAACAGTATGAAGATCGGGAAGACCTTTTGAAATTTGCATGTTTATATGAAAAGAACCAATCTTTTAAAACTTTGTAGTTTTGTTGAGGTTAAGAGCAAATGAAGTTGCATGTAAAAATATTTTTGCATAATAGAATAAAGCTGTATGTAAAAATATTTTTGCATAATAAAATAAAGCTGTATGTTAAAATATTTTTGCGTAATAAAATAATGCTGTATTTAAAAAATCATTAACAGTAATCTGCAACTATTATAAATGAAGAGCAGAAATAGATACTACTATAAATTATTCTACATATTTTCTGATATCAGAAATAAAACTGAATCATATATCTTGGGACTAAACAATATCTTTTAGAAGTAGTTTAGTTATAAGTGAGTCTTAGTCAATCCACTCCACATATGGACTCATCCAGGCAGAGTCTACTTGATAGTTATTCAAATACAACATATGTAATGCTTCTTGCCTATCCATTCTAACTCAAGGCCCACATAAAATCTAATATATATCTCTATGCCACTGTATTTTCTACAGATTAATGATAAAAAATGTTTACCTGGAAGTGAACAATTTTCAGGTTGGGGTTTTATATACCATTGATACCAATCTTGGGGGTATTGTTCAAATGAATTAGCAATACCAACAAAATTTGGCAGCTTGTCTAGTTCTGTTATGTTATCCCAAGCTAAGTCTGTTAACCAGTATGGACAGGGATTGTCCTTTTGTTCCTGATTATTCAAAACCTGTTCAACAAATATAGGTACTTATGATTCAGACAAGTATATCTCCAAATTTTACACAATCAAAGCCAATGCAAATACTATAACAAAAATAAATTAAATTTTTTAAAGCCATACAATATTTTAGATCTCATCCACTTTCAAATAAGACTCAATAAATGAAAGATATTTACAAACATAAATTTATTTAATCCTTAAACAATGGGAATATTGTATGTAACAGCATCAATTGATGATGGCTGCTGTTTAAGGGTTAATTATCTAAGAATATCTTCACTAAATTCTAACATATTTGTCATTTCCAACCTTAAAGTGACAGGTTCACTAAATCTTAATTTATGTTTCACCAAATAACTACAAATAAGATGCTACAAATACACAGGTTCTAATTTAAGTTTTCATTCTGTGCATTTAATTAATTGTGTAAAAATACAACAACAGATAATTATATAACATAACCTGAATAATAAGCTACTTTTGTACCTGCCAAGTTTGTAGTTTACACATATACACATTTAGAGTTAATACTGAATGAGAAGAAGTGCAGCATTTGTTATTTTATGCATGGTTCTCTAATAACTGCAACATCAACATCTGTATATTACTAATTAAACATTTTAAAGAGGAAAAAACAATTTGTTCACTACTGAAACCCAAAGTTTTTAAAATGTATTATTTTCTAAAAGATATATATGCTTGTTTGTGAGTGCATATATATACACAACAACCAACTTTATATGAAATTAATAGTCCAAGTCACTGCATACTAATTAATACCTGTAATAATAAATTAGTACTCATATTTGGACAAACATAGTCATCTCATTCACAGTTTTCTCAGTTTCTAATGATATATTCTAATAAAACTTATAAATAATCACCAAAATAATTCTCAAAATAATATACAAAGGGTTTCGTACATTATATTAAAATAATTTTGAATACACATATTAATAACTCACATGACAACCACAGCCAATAATAAGTTTATATTTTTGCATTTCTTGGTATTTGTAGGTAATTTGATGCTACCACAAACTACCCACTTTTCAAAAAGATATGCAATAAACATTCAAACACTTAAGGATGTTAGCATTTTCTAACAAGAAAATGTATTTCTGACAACTACCTCTTCCTCATAGCAATCTCGATCTTCATTTTCTCTCTAGGCATTGGTTTATTTTATTAATAGTGCACTAGTCTTTTATACCCCCATCTTTATTGCATTACTGCAGCAACATGTGCTGATCATGTGACCACCTTCCACCATTTCCACTGTGCCCTCTATATAAGCACAACACAATCCTCACTTTTGAGAACTGGCATATAGAAACCCCAAAACACCAGCAAATCAGTGGTGATGATGGGTGAAAAGTGGGTAAGTGGATGTAAGTACTTCTTGTAAAAACATTTTCAGGGTCAGAAAATGTTAACTTCCAAAATAGTATTTCCTCAGCTCCCCACAGCTAGAATCTCACATTAAAAAGGTGGTGAGGCTAATAAATGCTAAAAAACAAATGATCTAGTGGAAAGCAACCAAGTGAGTGAACCTCCAAGAGCAGCATTTGTAGAATTTGGTCATCCAAAGCCCCAAGGAAAACCCACTGAAAAGAAATGTAGGACAGATCAGTGGAGAATTAGGATGTATTCAGACAAGCATGCAGCCCAAACAGATTGATAATAGGTCTTTAATATCCCATCTTTTGGGGAATAACAAACAGATGATAGTAAAATTCTAGATGAGCAGGCACTACATCTTCTACAGTACTCATGTGATGAAGATCAAGACTGACTCTGCTAAACCTTAGAACTAGACATGATTCAGTGGAAAAGGGACCAGAAGTAAATGCATACATCCTCAAAGAGAACCTAACACTCACAGATCTGTCATGAAGGGTGTCTAAATGGTGGAAAAAGAGTTGTAACCATCATATATATGTTCATCCTTTACATATCTCATTTAGCTGGAAAATGAAATGGGTGTTCATGTTATTCCATGTAAAGAAGTCACTAAACATAGTGCCCATGAATTTCTTGGATCAAAATTATGAAATAATAAGAAAAGCTTGCAGGAAATAGCATTACAGTTTTGATATTACAGCCAGACAACAAAGTAATTTATAATGGAAACTAACCTGCAGAATTATTAACAAGATGCATGGTTTAAAGACCTAGCATGATAAAACATGGTAGATTAGACTATAGTGGGATTCCAAAATTGTTTTAAATATAAAGTACTCAACCCCTGCATATTAACCTTAAATACTTCTGGCCCAAAGTTTTTGATTATTTTATCATAAACAAGATATATAAATCTTCTTAGAACTTACAATGCCTCCTCTCAAGAAAAAAATATATTCTTCCAAGTTAAGTTTTCCTGAAGCTTCTAATATCTTAGCACACACGTGAAAAGCAAAAAGTAACTTATGTCTTTCAAATAAGGCTTGACAAGTAAACCTGTAACAAGTGATATTCAAAGAAATTTAAAGCATTTGGTTTATTTATGAAAAGTTCTTAGAAATTAAAATATAAATGTCTAATAGAAAACATGTTTAAAAACTTACAACATTATCATATACAATTTTTGTTATAAAACACCTACTGTGTAAAAAATTATACAGGATGGTCCCTAAGAAAAATGTTAATCCTAACAAATTGTTAGAAAAAAAGATAAAATAAAATAAAACTTCTGAACAAACCAGGCTAGGAACAAAGATCAGAGCCAAAACCAACATTATAAAGAATACAGTGCATACAATATATATTTCTTATATTCTTATTTATACTGATTAGAATCCACTATTTCTTCAGTTATGTAACCTCAAATGGTTCAGGCAGCTAAGAAGAATTAGGTTACCCTAAAATCCATATATCAAGCTAACAATAGAATATAATATTTAGCAAAAAACTATATCATAATACAAAATTAAAAATAGTTAAAATATGAATATTTAACATCATAACCATATTCTTAATAAAAACAGAAAAAACTTGAGTAATTTTAATTAAAAATAGCTTTCGAAATATTTAAGGAGTTAGATTTTCTTTAAATTCTATTTCCAAAGACCTGATAGGAGGACAGTGACTCACAGAGTTACTTTTTCACAACCAATCTTTGCACCAGTAATATTTACACATTTAAAATTTCTTGTAGGACATGAAGGGATCTCATGTCTCCACCTCAGAACTAAAACAGCATTTTACAAACTGTCATCAAATTATTCAAAAATAATTTTTTTAAGTTTAAAAACATTAAAAAAAAACATAAAAAAATTCTGGTTACTGCTACAAAAGTTAACATTTTTCTTATCTGAAAATATATTTCTGAAAGGTACCCAAATTTTCACACAAAAAAACAGTTTGATGCCTCATACATCTACCTATTAGACAAACCTCTCATCAACCTTAAGCTAACTCCTACCTAAAAATCACATGTTTAACGTAAACTGTACAATAGCCCTCCACCAAAAGGAGGGTAACACATCTTCTTTGTGCAGTGACTCCCCTTAGGCACTTGTGTTCCAAATAACTTTATTCTTACATAAGGCAAGAAAAAAGTGCATACAGGATAACTAGAATCTCACACTGAGACAGTGAAGAGGATAGTATGAATTTTAAACCTGCATCAGCTCTCTTCTGAAAGTTCCTGAGGGAAAGCCTATGGAGTGTTGCACCTGATAGAAAGGGTTCCACAGAGGCATACACAAGGTACTGCACTTGATCATGTTCAGAGTATACTCTTCACTTAGATGAATATGAGGGGAAAGGTAAACATGCTTCAGGTGTTTCAATGACCAGCCATGCACTCATGCAAAAATAGTCACCAAGCCAAAAGTATGGTTAGAGTACAATCATATTTTACTGTGTGAGTTTCACCTCCACATAACTGTACAGATAAGAGAGACAAGTGACAAATCTGTTTTGCTGCATGAAGAGGGCATCTTAACTGTTTGTGGACCGACTAGCTTCGCAATATTGCTCTAATTAATACCATATTGTGTCATACATAATCAGTGAGAACCTCTCCATGATCCAAGATCCCAGTGGCTAGGAACTGATAAATTGTAAGTTGCAAAAGTCTTTCCACTTTAAGAAGGGGAGTGGAGAATCTACACAGGGGATACATGGAGAAGAGCTCAGATTCCTCTCAGACACTTCCTGGTAATGTATTTTACTGGAGACGGTGCAAAGAATGATCACAAAAATCTATTTTGAAAAGTTGGAAAGCATGAGCAAAATAAATGAGCAATAATTTCCTTGGTATCTGCTTTCTCAGCTGACAATAACCACATATTACAGAGATTAATAATCCATGGTTGAACAACCATATTTGAAAGACTGAAACTTTGGCCACTGTAGGATGGCTTAGAGGAAGAGAGTGGCATATGGACCAATGTCGAAAAATGTTTCACTTCCACTGCTACACATGTATGGTCAAAGGATGACAAAAATGCAATATGAAGAAAGCTACATGACTAGAGAGCCTGGTCCTGTTAGTATTTGAACAAACAAATCCCATATGTGAAAATGAAAGGACAATATCCCATTGGAAAAAAAGAGATGTGTAAGGTTGAAGCAGGAGAAAGAAATATGGGGAAAGAGGAAAGAGAGCCCAGATGTCAAATAGTAAGGAAGAGGAAACCAGGGTTGTGCAAGCCAAAGATGTGCCACCAAAAGAATCTAACAAGGAACATCTCACATCAAGACAAGTACAAAAGTAAAGACACAAAGGAAATGATAGGCATATAGACAAAAAATGAGATTCCTGGCTGAGAATATCAACCATCAGGGTCAAAGAATCAGAAACTGGAAATTACAAGTGGAAGTTTATGCATGACCTAAAAGCTATGATTGTGGTTCTAGTGAAACCAGAGTCCCCAAAAGCAAAAGAATCTAATATGCAGAGTGTAAATGAAAAAGGAATCTTGGTAACAAGACATTCCACAGTTCACAGATGACAAGATAAAAGCTGAGAGATGAAAAATATGAGGTGATGGGTAGATATGAAAAAAACTTTTAATGCTTGACAAGTCAGCCCAGCCAAGCAGCCCCCTGCAGAAGAAGTGAGGTATGAGAGAAGTCAAGACGGAAGGACAGCCTGTCATTTATGTAATAATAGAACTTTAACCCCAATCCGTATGGTAAGCAAGGAAATCCATGACTGGATTGAAAATGTAAGGAGGAGACACAATGTCAAGAGAAAGGACATGAAACAGAAAAATGTTTGGATAGGGTAATCAGAATATGTAAAAACGTTTCTAACATGTTGGGTTTGGTCATTCACAGAATGGGAGAAAAGAGCCACCAGAGAGAAAAAAAAACATCCATTCAAAAATGTGAGGAAATAAATGGATGCCAATCCACAGTCTTTTTAAGGACCACAATGAGATAAGAGTAATATTATGAAATAGGAGTAATTACCCTCTAGATGGCATTCTTGTCCAAGAGATCACAGATATTTTCCCCAAAGCACTAAAGATAAGCAGGGTTGGAGGAAAGAGGAAAGGAAACTAGAAAATAAAAGTGGAGATATAAGCCATGACCCAGAACATAAAGAATTCATCTTTTAGCTAACTGTAAATACAGAACAAAGATTGGTGAAATGAGACTGATGTGCACCCAATAAGCCAAACCAGACAGGATAGTCACTGATGATAGAGCAATGACTCTAGCATCATAGTAAAAAAAATGGAAAGAAGGATAAAGGGAAGTAAAAGTGGAAAGGAAAGATGTAGACTGAACAGATCTACAAACAAGAACAGAATGATAAGGTTGAGAAAAACAAGAATCAAATAAGACCATGAGAACAATGCCAGATCACCTTAGCCTATGGCTTCAGAATTCAGGAACACCACAAAAGATGTCCAGCAAAGAAAAAAAAAAAGAGACCAATGAAAATCATCTAAACATTAGCTAAGAAAGTATTCTAACCCAATAAATCCAACTTGTAGAAAATCTAAAAGTGGTAAAAAGAAGTGTACAAACCTCTGCAGAAAACCATCCAAAAACATGGTGAAGAAACAAAAAGTAATGTAAGAAGAATGTATGAAAGAGACAAAGGCATGAAAAATAGGCACTATTCAGTGATGTAGTAACTAAGTGGTTCACCCCCAAGCAGTTAAAAAAATATTTGAAAGATTGTGAATCAAGAAACTGAAATTAAGAATAACTAAGCTCACAAAACAAGGAATGTGAGTACTGGTTGACAGTTATTCAAAAACAAGTCTGCATGGACTATAATAACAGGAAAAAAAAGGAATATAAATTAATCTTAAGTATGGTTTTTATGTAGTGAAGAATTGGAAATATCAAAAGACACTGGAGAAAAAGACATAATTGCAAAATCATGTTAAAAAAAGATTAAAAGAATGTTGATTTTTCTCTACGGATAAAGTATTACCTAGAGCAAAACCTGGTGGGGAAAACAGCTGGTCAAAATCATTGTTATTTAGTTCATTTTCAAATTGAAGAGAAAGGACATCATCCAAATGGGTGGAAGGAGGAGATCCTGTATGCATAAAAATTGTTCAACTCATTGAACAATGTACGTACATAACATCCTCCACAGAAAAACAAACTCTAGTAACAATAGTAGATACAGTTACCATGTTAGTAACAATGTCACTATCACAGAATGAAGAAGATTTAACACATAAGCAGAAAAAAATCCTTGTTCTTTTTGTAAAGAAAGAAAGAGTTATGCTTGAGTGAAATTTAATTTCCATAAATTTTTTACAAATGTCATACATTTAATTACTGTGTTAAAAGCATGTTCATTTGAGACAATGCTGAGAAAAGGAATGAAGTTATTTCAAGTGTAAGTGCTTAATGGGAGTTACTGTACAAAGAGGTTGTGTTGCCCTTATATCGATGGAGTTCTATTGTTACATGAATATCAGAATGCACTAAACCTTAATCCTTCCATTTACATCTTCTATGAACATGTGAGAAATTTCTAGTCAATTTTTCAAACAAAATGTTGATTTTGATAAATAGTAGATACAAAAAATTTTAAAAGTGAAGTCTAGAGAACTGATATCAAATCATACATTAATTTTCTAGTCATACAGTTCTAAATCCCAAACTGAGGTGCTATTTTTCAGTCAAAAATATTACCAGTGTTTGTGTAACTGATGAAAATGAAAAACAAAAAACGTTTCAAACATCATTAGTCTAATAATCAGCCAACATTGAATTGGAGACTATGATGGCCTTAAAAGGAATAATCTTAATGAGTTCTAGCACTTTACAGGTTGTTGGTTTTAAAAAAAAAGTACTAAAGCACAGTTTCAAACAGACTACAATAACCTAAATATTACATTTCCAGTGCGAATAATTTAGAAAATTTAATATTTTGACAAACCATTTTGACATTTAATTTATTAACCAAATGTGCATGGGTGGGAGTCAGAGAGTAATGTCATGACTGTTTACAAAATTATATTCAAAACTTAATTATACTACATTACTGTCAATGCATATTAATAAATTTTGCGAAAAAAATACTTAATAAATTGTATTTTAATGTAACAGAAAATTTAAGTTCTTAATTTCAAAAAGAAACATTTAAATAAATTTGCAATCCTAACTTCTTTGTATCACATGACAATTTTTTGCTTTGAATCGCCCCTTTTATAAATTCATTCCACACCCAATTTTAATATAAGTTATGCATTTATAATATATCTATAATAAAAGTTACTGATAATATATATATATATATACACACACACACAAAATAAACTAATTTTCTTGTTTTGTGTGTTATCCCTTTTTTCTTTAAAAAATATCAATACCAATACTTCTCTCTGACATTTGCTGTTGGATTGCTTACAATAAACAGAAAGAGAAGGTTTCAATTTACTACTACCTTTATCACAAAAAATTTGATTAAGTTTCACTGGGGGCCAAAAGACTCAAGAACTCCACTTACCCTACATTTCAACATGGTTCTACTGTGTTGCAGCATGCAAACAATCATATGACAACCTTCAATAACAGGAACTGACATATCCTCTTGTTGTGGCTGACTCTCTCTGTACTGTATAATTCTATCTTTACTTTCACATTAAGCATCAAAAGGGCAGGAGGTGAAAGAAGGTAAGCATCTATTGTATATATATATCAAGAGTAGAAAAATTATAACTTCTGATTCCATACCTTACCTCACATTGATATAGTGGAGGGACCAGTGCAAATATACCTAGATGAGTACTTTTCAAAAAGCGTCTAAAATCACTCATGGAGTGTGACATCTTTCAGCAAAGGAACACACCCATGGAAGACCACACTACATCTGAATTGGTATGGATATACATGCTACCAATTCAGACAGCAATAATTCACATCTAAACTATGATTGGATGCCCCCAATGGTGTACAATGGCTAGGGTAAATCAAACCATAATCAATGGATCAATTCCAGTCCAAAATCAAGCAGCATCAGGTATGTATTGTCTGATCTACAGGATGGTTCCTACCATTTCACATCAATGACGTTGAATGGAAGACAGGTTCTATTCTGCCAAATTAGACCTGGCATGTGTGCAAGCCCACAACTAATACCAGCCACCCAACATCAAGACAATGGTATGAATAAAAAGTGTAGTTTGGTGGTTTACTCAAATCCATAACCTGTAAAAAGTGGGAATTTATCATCTAGTTCATAGCAGGACAAGGGATCCCTACCATTATATGGGTGAGGTAGTATGTTGGCTGATTCAGCTCTAATACAACACCAAATCACTTGGAAACCAGGCAGTAGTAGAGTGAGAGTCCCAACAGGAGGGCATAACTGCACTTTTGTGATTATCTCCAATCCAAAACTAGATATCATGAAGTACTTGTCTTCCAGTTTGTAGAAGGAGGAGAATTCACATCATCTACACTGACAGAACATCACCACCATATTTTCAAATGAATGGGATTCAGCACGTTCATCAGCCCAGTAGCTAGGAGCTTGTAAGTGGCAAGAATTCTCTTACACCACTTGAAGAAGAGGAGAATAATGTGGAGTCTGGAAGGAAGGCAACTCTGGAAACAATGCAATGAGTGACCACAAAACCCTATTTTAAAAAGCACACCAGTCCTGATTTATTCAATCAGGATCATAGAAATAGGCAGCTATTATATTGCTGGTTTACTCACGATAGTTCATGAGTAAGTATGGTCTGGAACAAACATATTTATGATGCAATATACCAAAAGGCAAAATTACTAGCAGTCTTGCAGAACACCCCATCTCAGCAGTTAGGATTATATACCTGAAAGATTTTAAAAATTGAATTTAGTTGTTGGGCCAGACCCTTTCCAAAATTATATATTGGGAACCAATTTCCAACCAAAACGTATACCTAGACAGGCACCACTCACCAGTGGGATCCAATATAAAAAAGCTCATGCTCTATAACGATAATAACAAACAAACACACTTATCTTCTCACAGTTGAATTGATGCATGGAGCATGACCACAAGTGGTACATGATATCTAGATGAGGAGAAAATGGCCACCTGATGTAGGTAATGAGAGATGAAATTGTTTAATGTAGTCAACCTACTAACCTGGATTATTTCTTCCAAAAGACAATGGAAACGAGCAGTCAGAGAAAAGGTAGGATACTGAATCTGATGAAAAGACAACCAGATAACACACTGGGAATTAGGAGACAAGGAAGAATAGACTGATATGATAAGTTGGCAAATCCAACATGAAAGGGTGGTAGGTGAAATATCTCTTTGAGAAGGAAGGTTCTAATGGATACATAAACAGGAATAGAAGCCATGAAAGAAAGCCAAGCAGATAATATAATCCTTAAGAGCACACACAGGACATAGAGTCTATCCAGATCAGAATGTGAATACAATGGGAAACGGAAGGGAAGGAAATTAATGTAAAAGAGATGTTGCCTTCCTGAGTCACCACATTTTGAGAAAATAATTGCAGTCCAGAAATGGGAGTACATAGGTACTGTGATAAAGGTCATGTGATATGTACAGGGAAAAAACATCCGACCTTCAACTTAAAAAAGAAAAAAAGGTTAAAAATAAACTGTGAGAAGCAACTGAAATAGGGAACAGATAACCAATGGTTCAAAAGTGGGTTGAGTAAAGTTCTGGAGAACAACACTGAAATTCTCATTAAGGAGGATCAAAGGATAGAGAGGACAATGAATTTGGAAGTAAATGAATGAAGGGAGATAAATAGGCAAACATTGTATGAAAACACAAAAAACTGAAAGTTTGCTTGATATCCAGGAATGGTGGATATGAAAGAACCACCATTGAAAAGCCAGTTAAATCACTTGGAGACATATGGAACATTAAGACAAAAAGGTGAATTACCATGATGCATAGACCACCCAAAAAAAACATGAGCAAAAATTAATACATCTGAAAATTACTATGCCAAATCAAGAAGTGAATATTAGGTTCCACGGTATAAAGAATGTCGGCTGCTACAGGAAATTATGTCATATTTCTTTTGGTAGAGAGTTGTGGCATGATCATTTGAAGACAATAATACAGCTGAACCATGCTCAAACATAGGGTATGTAGGATTTTCAAATCTAGTGGTAAGCAAAAGAATTTGCACATACAGAGGGTAGTACTGAATAAGAAAAGCTAGTATGTGAGAGGAGGATAAGGCACTGAATCAGAAATCATTTTGCACACAGAGCAGTCAGAGTCTGATTGTGATTAAATAAAGCAAATTCAAAGAAAAATATTTAGTAGAAGTACTTTATCAAATAATTCTGATTTTGTAAGTAACATACTTATAACATTTGTTGGCAATGTAAAAAATTTCATGAAGATACCCTTTGTAAATTCAGAACTACAGCATACATTGTATTTCTAATAAGGGCTTAATCCAAAAAACTGACCCCATAAAAATAAGGTCATACATTATTTCAAAACAAATTAGATTCAACTACTTTATTTCTCTTATCTTACTTGTAGACAGCATATGTGTGGTAGTCATTTAGTTTCTCAATTCTATCTTCCAAATGTGAAGAACGTTGGGACTTTTCAACAGAAAATATGAATAAGTCAATATAGGAATCTAAAGAAAATTGATACATAGGATCTATCTGCCCCATGTCATTCATTACAAAGAATAAAATGGAAGCTCTCTTGGAACAAGATTGGTAGACCTAGAATAATAAAAAAACTAATACTTTTAGGTAAAAGAAACAAAGATTCATAATAAAAATGTTATCATGAATTTTTTTTTATAAATGGTAGAAATTAATGTTTTCTTCAATTTAAAATTTATTTCCAAAAATACCTCATCTCACACAACAACTATTACTTGACTGCAAGGATTTCTTCACCTTTTCTCATCTAAATATTGGTCAAATTCTTCTTGCTTGTTTCAATCTTTTATTCCCCACTCAATTGCTTTTAATGATATGTGTCTTGTTACACTTTTCACATATGTCAATGTGCCCTCTATCCTGGTTGTGTATATAAACACCTCATCCAGATAAAATTGTCACTTTTTTTAAACTGACTCAATCCACATTCTCTAACACCACCTCTTAATGGAGAGGAAGAGTGTAAAAGAAGTTCAGTATTATTACAAATAGAATTTTGATTTAAAAAAATGTGAACTTCTGAAATATATCTACTTCCATTCAAACTACAGCTACAATCCAACATTGATGAGGTAGAGGGTCTAATGAGAGCATAATATATATAAAATGTTTCTGCACAGCTTGTAACAGTGTACCATAGGTGTACCAGTAGAAGAAGTACATGGGGGAACAGCACTACATTTAGAAGAAGTATGCTCTTCACCTAGAACCTAAATCATGCTCTGTGATTGGACTATGACATGGCCTTCCATCACTACTAGCCAGGTTCCTAAATCCCAAGCTGTTAATTAAGGCATTTGGACCAAAATATCTATATGTATAAATGGATCATACCCTGTAGCAATAGAGAGATGCATACCAAGCCACTGGAATTCCAATGAGAAAGGAAGCAACACAAAAGCGGACAAACCCTTTCCTTAACCCAAAGAAGTACAAAGGCAACACCCCAAACCTAAAATGAGAGGATCATGTATGCCATACCCAATCTGAAGAAACAGAACTTGTATGGTCTAAAATTATGAACAATCATACTCATCTCTCAAGGGTAAGGCAAATTCCACTTGTCCCCACAGTTATGGGAAAAATGTGGAACAAACTGTACTTGAGCAAGGACCAAGAAGGGAATCAAGTACCATTCAAAATTTTGAAAAGATAGTGAATCCTTCTCCATAAACAATGTAGTGAACCAATATTGTTAAAAAAATAAGGTCTGTGCACAACTCGACTATTATGAGTAGTGTCTTGTTCAGGCTGATGCTTCTTTTACCAACATCTGGGAGAATGATCATCAAAAGTACTGGATAGAAGAGTCCCAGCTCTGCCATTTATTTCAAGAATGAAGAAAATTCTCAAACACAATGGAATAAGAACCTTTTATCACCATTCCAGTGACTGGAAAATGAATGTGATAAGGACTTCATGGTGCTGTTAGTAGAATATGAGGAGAGGAGAGTTAATGTGCAATGGGGGTTCTATACAAAAATGCTCTGGAAATATTGTAATAGGTGAACTAAGTTCCCTAAATTTTTAAAAACAAACTGACCCTGATTTACTCAATCCTATAATCAGTAGGTATAGGAAGAATTCCCTTGTGCTTTACTTATAATAGTCCATGAATGGTGGTCCAGTAGAGTACAATAATACCATCTGGTCTGCCTCTCAAAGGTCTTATGGAATACCTGATTTCTACAGAGCCTGTTGTATCTAGGTAAAGTATATTGTGTTATTGGTTGCTAGTACAGAATCAATTTGATAAAGCACACCTGCCTGTGACTCTGAAAAGTAAGGAAGATACTCACTCCTCACTATAATCTAGTGGATTTGCTTAAGATAGTTATAAAAGGTAGTCAGAGGAAGATACTGCTAGATAATGTAAAAAATGTGGAATAAAAGTATTGGGAGAGATCCTTATATTAGCCCTCACTATGTCCTGTAGTAAGCAGTTCAACTGAGTCTCTAAATGTATAGAAATATGATGAATCTGATTAGATATGACTCACTGAGGTCTTCTTACCTGTGAAGAAAGCCCAGACTGAGCAATATGTGTCAATTTGCATACACACTTCAACAAATTGACCTGGAATGAATTCTGAGAAACTGAAGGATCCCAATGAATAAAAAGGCTTTGTACAACACCTCTAAATATGTTATTTCAAACAACATAACACTTCAAGGCCCTTCAACATAACAACAGATCAGGATCTGACTGGCCATAGGGGTGAGAAGTAGCAACCAGGTGAATTAGTGAAAGGATGTATCCTCTTCCCCAGCTATCAGTGTCTTGGGTAAGTATGACCTAAGTTTTAGGAGAACATATGTAGAATAATAAAGTATTTTATCCACATGCAGTACAAACAAGTCAAACCAGCAATGTCTGCAGGCCAGTAGCAACAAAAAAATTAAACTTTAAGGGAAAGGTGATACATGGTTACATGAAGCTAATGGCTCAAATGAATGTCAAAAAAAAGCATGAAATAACATCTCAGTATCAGAGTTAGGAAACTGAAATGGTCATTTGGGAAGAAGGACCCAAAAAGACTTGAGGAGGCTGGATAGCACTGGGAACTCAAATAATTCTTGTCTCTTCAAGTATCTAAAGACATATATCAAGGCCACCCGAATGAAGGTAATTGTGAAAAATGTTAAGCCCCTGTCAAAGGAATAGACCAAAAAACGAGCTATGATTGGCACCTTCTGAACAAAGAAGGCTTAACCTCCTTGCAATACACAACTGTTGATATGTGTGACATTTACATTTACAAAAATCCATCTTTGGACTATGCAGTAACTGAGATAGATGCATGGCAAACTTTTGAGTTAAACCCAAACACCATGTGAAAGACTGCATAACCTACATGCATGAAGCTTGAGCTTTGGGATGGCGAGTTATATGATGTTAGATTATGGCTGCCTCAACAGAGACAGCTAATAGAGAAAGTGGAAAAAGTAAGCACGTCCTGAAGGTACTGAAGAAGCAGGAACCAGAGTTAAGGTGGCCAATCCAGAATCACCAACAGAACACAACAAGGGGTTGAACTAATCACAGATAGTACCCTGGGTAACATACAAATCAGTGGGAAAGCATAGATGTACAATCTATGTTCAGTCCTATCTAAATGTGTCTATTGCCAATGCTCCAGGGGGAGATATTAGAGATCAAAATGCCAGTAATTGAATGATTAAATAAGTGGCAATCACATAGTTCGTTAATATCTTGAACCAAGAGCAAATGTAACAAAAACTCATAATGCACCTTCCATCCTGTCTCAAAAAAATCTGAGTGGGTTGGGGAAATTGATCTACCATCAAATTCATTACTCCCAAAACATAGGATGATATGATGGGAATGAACCCAGAGAAGAAGACCTAAGGTGTGAAAGCAAAGAGACCTACACTGTGTGTCCCCCTTGATAGGAAATGTAAGACACAGTGAAATTGTTGAAATGAAACATGACAACTTCCCCCTCATTAAGTCTAAACCCTGAGATATCACCCTTCAAATAGCAATAATTTCTGAAACAGTGGTCTATATGGAAGCCTTGTTATCTGTTCATAGGCTTTGGAATTCTTGACCACTAAGATATGCACTCCATCCCTGAAGAGACAGATCATTTGATAAGGAGGTGGTGGAGGAGCATCTATTGTAGTATTGTTCCAATCTAACCATCACTTCAGATCGAAAATGTTGATTCTGAATAAGGAGACTGGGGAATCCAGTAAATCACTAATCATGATTCACTGGTTGCTTAGAAACCACTTAAGGGATCTCGCGTAATTGTCCCAAAGGAATGAAGAATTTAAGCAATGCCTACATCTATCTGTGCAGTGGGAAGAGGAGGAATGACTAAGAGTAAGATTATCTGTTCCATAGCATGGAGCAAGATTGAATTTGGCTGAGTTTGAACAAGATATGGGCTGAAAAAAGACACCTAAATGGATGATATATTGTGTTTAAATGAGAATAAATGTCTTGGCTATAATAATAAAGCCTGCTTTGGTCACTTCTGAAAGTAGTTTGTTGGTTGGTTTGGTGTTTTATGGCACAAAGCAACTAGGCTATCTGCACCAAATATCCAGTAATAAGTTAAAATTAAAAAAAAATTAGTAAAATTCATAAAAAGAAATTAAGGTAAAACAAAACAAAGTTAGAAAAGATAAATAGAATTAAAATCAATTTTTCCATCTACTCTATTGAAGTAAAAGAAAAACTACAGTGATACAAGTTGTAAAGGACTTTCTGTTGCATAATTGCAATTATCATAACTCATCAGGAAGACTAACAGGTAAGTTCAAAAACCACCATTAATCATCTTAAGTTGGTCTTTCCAGTCCTGGTTCCAAATTATTTGACGCTATGGTGTGAACTAATGAAGTGATTACAGGGCCAGTAGAGAACTAAGCGAGTAAGTATAAATAGTGCAATTTGAGTACTGCTCAATTTCTATGTGATTCAAGGCAAGAGAAATGGCATATAGTTCAGCAGCAAACACAGAAGCTGTAGAGGGGATTCTATGCACAATTACCAAGCCACAACAAACCATGGCAGAGCCTACACAGTCACCTGATTTCAAACCATCTGTATAAATAGCAATGGAAGGATGGTTCGAAAGATGTCAAGCAAACAGCAAATAGTATTTCTAATTGGAAGCATCTGCTTTTCTCAGATAACTTAAAGATAGGTCACTTTTGGGGACTGTAAACAGCTGTGGTGAGATTGGCTGACCAGTGGGTATAGCAATGTTATCCAAGGACAGATCTAATTCATCCGACTGCAATTGGATACAAAGGCCAAAAGGAGCAATGAGAGGTCATCTGTTCTTAAAAAGTATGGCCCACTGAGAAAGAAAAACACAACCCTAAAAATGAAGTTTTTGAAGCATATAGTAAAGACAACAGCAAACAGCAGAGGTGCAATGAAGGTTCATGAGATACCATGTATAAGCTCTAAACTAGTGAAGTGCAAAAAGCCCTGATATAAACCCAAATTCCTTAATGATGAATTGGGTCCAGCATCTTTAAGGCTGAGGAACTGGCAGAGCCACAGACCAGTGACCCATAGTCGAGTTTTAATTGAATAAGAGCATGATATATCTTTAGGATAGAATGTCAATACACTCCTCAAGTGGTGGAAGAGAGGACACAGAGAATTTTCAGTGCTCTTGTACATTTGACCAGCAGCTGCTTGATGTACGGTATAAAGATTAGCTTACAGTCAAAGAAAAGCCCCAAGAACTTTGTCTTAGGGACTGCATCTAGCACAACTTAACTGATATAGAGTTCAGAATCCGGGTGAATACCTGGTTGGCAGCAAAAGTGCATGCAAACGAATTTAGAGAGAGAGAAATTAAAGTCTTTTTTTCTGTGGTCCACTTAAATAAATGATTAAAGGCGGTCTGTAGCTGCTGCTCAATATACCTCATGTTTGATGACTAACATGAGATGTGAAAGTTGTTGACATAGAGTCCGTTTCCAACAGCAAGAGCAAGTTGTTCAGTGATACCATTAATCTTTATACTGAAAAGTGTGACACTTAGAAAACAGCCATGAGGAACTTGAAGTTCCTGTAGAAAAGAATGAGAAGGTGTCAAATCCACACAAACTTGGAATTGCCTGTCCATTAAAATTTTTTAATAAAATTGTACAAATGGCCATGTAACCTATATATGTAAAGGTCTCACAAAGTGCTATACTTCCATGTTGTATCATAAGCCTTCTCAATGTCAAAGAATATTGATACAAAATGTTGTTGTTTGAGAAAGGCTTTTATTATTGACGTTTCAAGTCGAATGAGGTGATCCATGGTAAAGTGCTGTCATTGGAACCCACAAAAGAGTGGGTGAGATGAGGTTTTTTTATTCTAGGAACCAAAGAACACAAGCATTAACCATCCTCTCTAAGTTCTTACAGAGATAGTTCATAAAAAGGAATTAGACGGTAGTCAGAAGGAATATTGGGATCCTTCCCAGGCTTACAGAAAGGTAGGACAATAGCCTAGCACCAGACATCAGAAAGAACATTCTCCTGCCAGATCTGGTTAGAAACAATCAGAAAAATAACAAGAGAAGCAGGAAATAAGTAGTGTAGCATTTCATTGTGTACATCATCAGGTCTAATGTACTGCCAGACCAATGAAGGGCCACTTTGAGCTCAACCAGTGTGGAGATACAATTATAGTCATAGAAACAAATCAACTTGAAAGGAAAGAAGTGATCACTCTGCCCAAGTCTTGATGGGTAAGAAGGTGGAGGAAAAAATAGGCTAGATATCTGGCAAAAGCTTTCACTTAAGAGTATTGGTAATGCTTGGAGTTTCAGCTACTTACTGGCCATCAGAGAGCAAGATCAAAAGAGGGACAGAATTATATTGCCCATGATTGTTTGAATCTTGTCCCATATGGCTTTGGAAATGGTGATAAAAGATATGCTGGTTGTGAACTTAATCCAAGATTCCTTCTGGCTTTGATGTCTTACCCACTGAGCGTATGCATGGGCCTGCTGGAAAGTGATGCAGTGCGACATTGTGGGATACTTACGAAAAGTATCCCAAGCTTGTTTTTGAGCCTTCTGTGACATTTGGCAGGCAGGATTCCACTACGAATAAGGATATCGTGGAAAATGCGTTGATGTTTTAGGAATACATTAAGCAGCTGCCTGTATAATACATTCAGTTACTGCTGCCACACAGTTGTCTACGGATGACTTACAGACGATGGCAGGATCAAGTTCTGCAAGAGCAGTGAAAGAGAGCCAGTTTGCTTGATCCAGCTTCTACTGAGGCATGCGGATTGGGTGGTACTGATCATGGGTAGTTTCTTTCAAAATTATAGAAAAATTATCACTGCCTCATGGATTATTATCAACCATCCATGAAAAGTGGGAGAATAATGAAGGGGAACAAACTGAGAGATCAACAGCATTAAAAGAAGACAAGGTTCACGAAAATACATATTAGAGTCACTATTGAAAAGTGATCAGAGAGCAAAAGCACTAGAGCAATCACTCCCATCAATATGAGTACTTCCCCAGATGGAATGATGTCCATTAAAGTCCCCAAGGATAAAAAAGAGACAGTAATTGTTAAATGAAAGCATCAAGGTCTGACTGATCATAGGTCTTTCCAGACGACAGGTACGGAGAACAAACAGTGATGGCACTACCCAAGGAAACACTGATGGCTACAGCCTACAAGGTTGTGTCGAGTGGCAAAAACAGGGTGGGCATATGCTGATCAACCAACAGTGTCATTTCTGTACAAAGAAAACTGCCAAAAGGTTACTGTAATGACAGGTTTCAGAAATGTTTCCTGTAAGGAAAGACATACA
Source organism: Carcinoscorpius rotundicauda (assembly GCA_011833715.1). Taxonomy (NCBI): domain Eukaryota; kingdom Metazoa; phylum Arthropoda; class Merostomata; order Xiphosura; family Limulidae; genus Carcinoscorpius; species Carcinoscorpius rotundicauda. The sequence goes on along the minus strand of CM022405.1, from coordinate 11,194,296 downwards.
GGATGGTAGGAAGCTATCAGTGTTTTGATGTCATCCAGATTAGAACGTAAACCTTGACAGTTCCATTGTATCAAGGTAGCCATTTTTTTTTATATGTAGGCGAATGGTGTGGAGAACCCTTCTGTTTGCAACCATGTCTTTTTTCTTTACTGTCTTTATTTGAGGGAGGTCTATTGTCCTCAATGGATCTTGCCCTGGGTAAATTGGGCAGGTCTTTGCTGTTGGAAGAGGATTATAGTGACTGAGGACGTAAACAAATGATCATTTTGCATCATGGGGTTGGTGAAGAAGATGTATCTGAGGAAATGCCCGTACCCGGAACCAAAGGAAGCAGATTTTGAGATTTGCTGGAATGTATGTTAGGGACAGAGATGGGTGTTGAAGTTGATTCATCAACTTTGTTAATCATGGAGATCAAAAGACTTTTTATTTGTTTTGAGAATGATTCTTTTGGAGGCACAGAGAGACCCATCTGCACTCTTACTGTAGTAGTGGAATGAAGTGCAGCAGCATACATCTGAGATGAAATGGTGGACAGCAACTTTTAAGCCTCATAGTGAGTAATGTTTTGAATCATTTTCATATGCTGCACCTCTTTCCTTCCAACCAGTTAGGTCAAGAACAAATGTAGGATGGGTGAGAGCCATTACAATTAATGCATGAGGGTCCATTTCCCACTTATAAGCATTGTGGTCCTTGCCACTACAAAGAGCACATGCCAAGAAATCACTACATGGTGCCTTTGAGTGACAGAACCATTGACACTGAAAACACCTGAGAGGTGAGAAATGTATGGCTGTACCCTGCAATTAAAATAACATTTGTAAATGTCAAAATAAGGACATTGGTCAGCATCATAATTCCATCTTTGCAAGTTTCCATTTAGAGGATCCATAATAAAAAAAAGAATATTGCAGTGCCCACCCACCATGGAGCCCTACGATGGAACACACCACACTGCAGCAACACCAGGATTTTGTGAGCATTATACCCAAACATCAGCATCAGATGCAACTTCCACAACACTGGTACTTGGTTAAACCAGTCCATGTAGACTAGCCAACTGACCCTAGGGGAGCTGGCTACTCCAATGCCCTCGTTTACAGAAATTCAAGGTCAAAGTTTTGTGTTAGAGCTGGACCTCTCAACCACTAGGAACCTCTCCTCCCTTTCACAGGTCACCATGCATGGCAAACACGTGTGTGGATGTTTAGATCCCAGAGGAGGTAAACTGAAAGAACAGAACCTTTCCTGGGAGGTCCACTCACCACATAATTCTGAAAGTAGAACAATGAAAGTAGATGAGATGGTGCTAACTGTAACCAGTTGTGCAATGGTGTGTGCACAAGTTTAGGGAATGGAGGTGATGACAAAAACACTCATATGATTTGGCAGAACTCATATGGTACCAATTCTAGTCCAAAAGGCAAAGCCCTAAACAGCAGTACCTTACTCTTGTGTAAAAAATACAGATAGTGGAGGGATAACTCTACTATGATAATGTGCAAATAAGCATCAGTGACATCAAACTTAGTCGTCTACAGTCCTGGCAAAAAACGCCAATGCACAATGAGGAATAATTCCATCATGTACCTTTGATAATCTAGGAATTCATTTAGACAAAAAAGATCTATGAATGGATGACAATCTCCCATCTTCTTGCAAACATTACACAGGAATAAAACACTGGAAATACTGGGGTGACTCTCACCACTACTTCCTTGATTGCTCTAAAATGAGGTTCCAAAATCCAAGAATTTGTGGAAAGAAGAAACAGTATAGGTTGGGTAGATAATAGTGATAAAGATGTGACTGATCCTGATACAAGCACCCACAGATCCACTGTGAAGGTATTCCACACATTCAAAAATTCTCAGTGCTGTTTGTTTGGTTGTTTTTTTTTTATGTAAAGCTATGAGAGCTATGATTACAAACTGTTCCTAGTTTAGCAATGTAGGACTAGAGGGAAGAAAGTTAGTCATTGCTACCTAATGTCAACTTTTGGGTTACTCTTTTACCAATGAATAATGGAAATGAGCATCACTTATAGTGCCCCCATGGCTGAAATGGTTATCATCTTTGGTGAAATGGGGATTGAAACCCAAGACCTTGGCCATGCTGGGCTTCTTGAAGTTGAACTCTCACAGACCTCCAGAGACATACAGGAGTAACTGGTGCCTCTGGTATCATTACAGACAAGCTGAATAACGTCACTGATGTGTATAGAATCTATTCTGAGTTCCAATGGGCCAAGGTACTGATGTTGATTTCAGACACTCAAATAGAGACACAACAATGACCTACTGCAGGAGATGAGTAAGCCAATTATGAGCAAGGTGAATGTAGATGGGCAACATAAATTCTTGGTTCCAAAAATTCTGGACTGCTCACAAAAACCAATGCTGGAAATGTATGCAGTGTGTTGGCTTGCCAAACAAACATAATTGTTTTTTTCTTTCTTTATGAAAATCAAATAGGGTACACAAAGAACACTCAAAATATCTCCAATGGTCATAGTACAGAGAAACCTGTTAGTGAAAGCACTGTCAAGAAAAAATGATAATATTATCTGAGCAAGGTACTAAAATACAGTACCAGAAAAGAGGACACATTGATGTAATTGAAGAGTGTCATGAAATAGATATCATAAAGGTCAATCAAGTGGGGAATAGAAGACTGAAGCAAGCAAAAAAAAATTAAGACCAATACTTAGATGGGCAAAGGTAAAAGAAGTCTTGCAGTCAAGTAATAGCATTAGTGTGAGATCGGGCATGTTGTGGAATATATGTACTTAGAAACTGCATAAGGTGCATCAATTTTTGAAAATAATTATATATTGTAACATAATTCAGCATTTAATTACTGGGCACACAACTAAAAATACATAATAGATGAAAAATCATGGATAAAGTAAAAACATTTCAAATATATTTTCATATACCTCATTCATCAATTTCTAGTTCCCAAAATCTCATTAGAAGCATATTATTTTTAACATTATCTTACACTAATATTCAATATAAATTTGCAGAACATTATAATGTTATAAAGTTATTCACCTGACTTAAGATTTATGTTACATTAAAAAGAACATGATTATGCTATAAAAAATTATTAATCCTAAAGAAAAGCCTTTTCTACTTACTTCCCGAGCATTGTCAATCTTTGCTTCAGTTTTCATGCTGTCAAATGCTCAGCTACTTGTTCATCTGTGGCCTTAGAATTGTATAAAGCATTAACCAAAACCTCATCATCAAGAAGAGATCCCTTGGCTTCATTTAAAAGCCTGAAAAAGTAACTTTATTTAGATAATAGGATTTCAGAAAATTGAACTTGTATGTAAAAGATGGAATGAAAATAAATAAACCATGAAGGAAAAAAAATGTTGCTCACACACATAGAAACACACACTGGTAAGATGCATTGAAACATCATAAAGAGAAGAATCTCTATGGTTATCAATGACATATCGTCTCCTTCTGAACTAGTTTTTAGTTCCAAATTTCCAATGTTATAACCATAATGTAATTAAATCTAATTTTTTAAGTTCTTCTGACTGATTTTAACATTCTTTACAATTGGTGGTTTAGTCATTTACATTAGCCAAAATAATCTGATTTGCATTAAGCATAAATGAACTTGTACTGTTTACAAATATATTTTCCTGCTGTGTAATATTTGAACATTTGAACATCTTCTGATTTATGGTGTGTCTCTAAATTTAATGAAAAATTGTTTATATAGCCAAAGGTTGGCTCCATGCCTTGTTTGTTTATGATACATCCCAAGAACATATGAGGAGACAACATGCCAAAGCTATTATGCCACCAGTTCTATTGAGAATCTTGAATTAATAAAGTAAAAATCAGTGCTTTAGCACTAACATCACCAAGAAAAGTATCAGTCTTAATAAGCATCCTTGAAAATTTAAAATAACACATGAATAAAATTTGAAAGTGTTTTTTAATATTTATGCATTGTATCGAGAAATAATCCCTGACTCATTTACAAGTCTAAAAAAGTAACAATTTAGAAAACCAAATAAAAAACATTAAATTTGAAATGTAAAAGCTGGACTGACATGTTGCAAACAGACAAAAATTAAAATGATGAGCCTGTTTTAATAATTTTGCATAAACTTATGCAAGAAATATCTGCATATAGCTATTCCCAGTTCTAACCTAACAGTCAAAGAATATAGCAGTTAGTCAACAAACAGTATCCACAACTAAATTTCGTACTAGCCTTTTTATTAATCAAATACTGTGAGTTAACCATCACTCTTATAGTACACCTTCGGTTTGAAAATATGAAGCAAGTTTCTGTGGCATTTGGTTTGTAAACTCTGAATCTCAGAATTCAAAGTCTACATATACTAACCTCTAAGTCAGTCCTAGTCCCTACAATTATCAGAAAACTAAGGTGTTTAAGGTTATCTCTTAAAAAATATGTTACACAACTCAATTATACCACAAAACACACAAAAACATAAGTGTGTAAACTCATTAAAAACAGAAAATATATAAGAAACATAAAATAGTGCTGGTTGAGGAACATTCCAAGGAACATTGACCCTAAAATTTAATTTTGTTATTTTAGTTAAAAAATTAGTTCAATTCACTTAATTTATTTTATAAATTTTATTATTTAATAATATTAAAATTGAGGATTCTTTACATACCCACAAACTAAAACAAAATAACCGATTTTTTTTTTTACATACTAGAAAGTTGAGATAATGTTCTAGTGCAAAAATAAAACAGCATATATTGAGAGAAAACTACTGGTTTGTTTATAAATAAAATATGTTTTGAGTACTTGAGTATCTCATCTTCAAGTTCAACTCGCTTCTTCCTGTCAGCAGCAATTCCTGTAGTTAACTTGTCTTTATGATTTTCAAGGTCTGGCCTTTCTTTTCTTACCACAACACTTAGCAATTGAGCTTCCAACCCTGTCATTTAAAATTCATAAAATTGCAGTAAGTAGTGATTTTCATGCCTGTAATGTGTGTGGTATATAAAGATACCATACACTTTCTACCTTCTTATTTCAGTACAATATGTTTCTGGATTGAATCAGTTGTACTGTGTATGTGCAGCTTTCAAATATAATGTTAAAGAAAACCACCAAGTAAGTTTTGTTATAGCTGTCTTTGTTCCTTTATTATTCTCTGGACATATCACCTGTTCCACTGAGGAAAATATAGCTGTAATGTTACATGTTATACAAGAAGCTTTATTCTCCAATGATATTTTGAAACTAGAATCTCTTTTATGTTTCATTGTGAATGCTCAGTTATGTGAGTAATACTAACAAATATAGATAAATTTGATGTTACTTATTATGCATGGTAAATTGGATCTATCTAATGTGTCTTGTGGAATTTCCCATTCAATAAAGTTTGGAGGCATGATGGTTTTAACCCAATAGATGTGGCAGTAAAAAGTATATACGAATTTGTGTTTTTTGTCATAATAAATTATGCTGTACCAGTTTACAATATGTCCAGTTTCTTTATTTCGTTCTTAGAAACTTAGGTATTCAGAGAAATTCAATATTACTCTTTATTATAGCACAGAAGAAGTATGATTTAGTCATTGTTAATCAAGACTTGCAACTTGGTAACTATGTGAGAGTTCAAATAATATCTGTTCTTAAAGTTTTTTCAGTGCACTTGTATAATTTCAATTGACCAGTCATGTAGTAGACACACTCTGTTCTGGGTAAATTCAACACTACCTGTTAAGTACGTAATGTCAGAAGTTTGTACAGAAAACAGTTGCAAGTAAGCAGAAATCATCTAAAAACACACACACTATTTTTTTGTTTTCTGATCTAATGAAGAATGTTCTTTTGTATTTTACATTGTGTCCAATTTCTTTATTTCTTTCTCATAAACTATGTATTATTGTGTAGCGTATATTTTGACAGATCTCTTGTTATTAAACACACCCATCTCATCGTACAATTTAGAAATAACCAATTCTACCTGAATATGCCTTAAATACAACATGAAAAGTATAGATATTTTAAGTGATAGGAACTCAGAATTTAATTAAGTAACAATATTTCAAATATCTAGATATTAATAAACATATATTATTTTATACTTTGCACACTGAATTTTTTAAGCAATTCTCAAAACTAAAATTCTTCCATGTATGTAAGAATGGCTTACAGCATGTGAAAATGTCAAATTTTTAAATTTTGACATAAAAGTACATTTATTGGAGGAATGTTTTAAAAAATTAATATTTGTTAAAATTCCCTTATCTCATAACCAAAGCTCATGAAAGTTGTAATATAAATTGGTCTTTTTTAAAAAATATAATTGATAATAGAAGAAACACATATAATAAATTCACAAATTAGTTTGTGTAAACTTTATAAAAACATTATAAAATTAAGAGAAAACAGGATTTACAATAATAAGATAAAGAAAGCTGCTGATAAGTTTTATCCACAGCAGAAAACATTAGTTTTAAATTGATACACATTTAACTGTTTGAAACTGTGATAGATAAATTATAAAAATCACATAAAATTATGGCCAGAAATCTCTATTTTTAAGTAGAATTTTATAATCAATGCATATATTTTAGTACAAGTGTTTTTAAATGTAAAAATGTATGATAGAGATCTTGTTAGATTCTTTAGGATAAATATTAACAGCACCAGCATCATTTACCTCATTTCTTAAGGCAACAACTATGTTATACCATTTTGTTAACCATAAGTGTATGGGTTAAGCAAATGGAGCATCTGTTTTCTTATAGCAAAGCCACATTGGACAATCTACTGAGTCCACTGAAAAGAATCAAACCTCTGATTTTAGCATTGAAAATTCATAGACTTACTGCTGAACTAGCAAGGGATTAAAGAAATGGTATGGTTAAAGTGTAGATGCGCCAACCATGTACAGTACCATTCAATAATATATCATGTATTTGTTGAGAAAATTATCAACATGTCATATTACCCTATATTGCTGATTTTGCAAAAGTTGATGTTAGAATAGAGAAAATACGCGATACAATAAAAATGGATAAGGAGGAAAAAAAATTTAAATATGCATACAGGAAGATGCAGAAATTACTCAAAGACAATTTGCAAACTATATGATGGACAAAATTACTTTTTCATCATATGAACATCCCTTTCCATTCTTGACTTATTAAACTGCCTTTGGCAGTTCATAAAATCTTAATAACATTTCTTATTTTTTATATATACAAATTTAGTACTGTTGGCTTAAAATTTGCCATATTTTATGGGATATATTTCTTAAATTCGGAATTATATTGAAAAATTATTTCTTTAATACAATGTTAGTTTAATCCATTTAAAGGGAAAAATAAACAATTCTCTCTATTGCTTAATTTATTCATAGTGTATTCCCAATAAAAATATTCTAATCTCCTCACAATTTTTTCAAACCTAATTTAACAAGAATTTTACAATAACAGTTTGAGCCATTTGTTTCTGAATAAAATTAACTGTAACAATTACTTGCTAATTAGAGGACAAATTTAACAAGAATAATTTTATGTACCTAACTTACAAAAGGTTAAAACTAAAAAAAAAAGATCCATTTGTGTTTTGAGGCAAAATAATAATATAATTAAACTTGCTTTCTGTCGTAAAAACTAATGAAAAAGAAACAACCTCATTATACTGCATTCAAAGAAAAAGTTAACAGAACGCTATTTTATTTTTGAAGTCAATAGAAGTTCCATAAATATTACTTAAAGTATCTTCAAGGATAAAAACTTACAAGATAAAACTTATCCTGTTCTTTGAGGGCAAAATTCACCACAGTAGTTTTGCTAAATATATTAGGAGTATAAATTGGGTTACTAAGTTTAGTAGCTATGTAAAGGGAAAATTCCATGTTGTATTCAATTTCTTTATCACCTAGTCTGATCATGTATATTCCTCCTTGCTGGATTAGGGATCGAGTAAGAATTGGAAACAAGACAGGATCCAATTCTTCATTAATGTTTTCTAGCAATACAGTATTGTCAAATTGAATAGCTTGCTCTGGAACATGTAGAAAGTCAGGCTGCTGTTGATATATCACCTTTAACTCCTATATAATAAGATTAATATGATAAAAATCTTTAAAAAAATGAATAAAATCTTCAAAGAAAAACTTACAGTTACAGCATTCTAATGTTGGTGTTAACAAAAGTAACTGTGCATGTAGATGTGTTTTCTTTTAATTAATGAATATATATACACATACACATCACACATTATTATTGGTGCTAAGTGTAACTGTGACATTAATCAATACTTTTAGTCTGTGGTGTACAAACTGTGAGACATGCTTCCCAAGGAGGCATGGAAAGTCATGGAAGTGCACAACTATGACTGTAGGAGCATATAAATTACATTTTAAAGTACAAATTTAAAAATAACATAAATATTACTACTGTTAAGGAATAATATAGGAACAACTATTAACACGGAAAAATAACATATACAGCATATTAAAAATTAAGTAATAAAGAGTGAAGTTCAGAATAAACCATGCATAGACAGATGGATGCCGTGGAAAATGTTCATGCACAATTGATCTTGAAAATATAAAGATTAAAAGCTATACTATTATATTACCACCATCAGTTTATATGTTTCTGAATATACATATATATATATACTCTTCAAAAAATGAAACGCAAAATGGATATTTTTTTATTTTAATGAGAAATATATGTAATAACGTTACAAGCTCTGAGTATGTGATGTTACACGTGTTAGGGCACTGACTGTCAGACCAAAATTACAATAAAAGTTGTGCTCTTTGAAAACGAAGGAAAACATCGGATTTTTCGTCAAAACGCATTCGTGTCCAATAAATTTGTTTGAGAAATCTGCATGTTCTGCAAGTGCAACATGTGCAAAATCCCTGTAAAAGTGACGAGTTCTCGGTTTCCATAGCTCAGTATTAAGCCACCGACACGCAATACAGTTGTGCCAAGACTGACTAAAGCACAATGCAACAACGCCATTGGTCGCTTGGAAGAAAGCGAATCTCAATCAGACGTTGACAGAGCTGTGAATGTCCACCAAAGCACCAACACAAGGCTATGGAACCGTCACCAACAACGTGGATCAACTCGTGACCGTCCACGATCTGGCAGACCTCGTGTGACCACGTCCGCACAAGATCGCTACATTCAGTAACGTCACCTTCAAGATAGGACCACAAATGCGACGTCTACTGCCTCAACCGACCAGACCAAACGCAACCATCGACGAGATTCTTCAGCCTCATGTGCAACCCATCATGGTGAACATCAATGCCTGTCCTCACACAGCCCGACTCACCACTGTCTACTTGAGACAATACAACATCAACGTTCTTCCCTGGCCCTCCAGATCACCAGATTTAAAACCCATCCAACATCTTTGGGACGAGTTGGACCGACGTCTGCGATGGCGACAACCTCAACTGCAGACTCTACCTCAGCTTGCAGCAGCTTTGCAGGCTGAGTGGACAGCCATTCCACAGAATGTGATTCGTCATCTCATCGCTTCCATGAGCAGGAGATGCCAAGAAGTTATTGATGCTCACGGGGGGCATACTTGTTATTGACGCTGAGTGGCGTTAAACTTCAACTAGTGAGCATGGACTTTGCCTTTGCAAACTTTGGATGTTCAGCAGTGAATGTACAAAGTTTCATACATGTCATACAGAACTACCCGAAATAAACTTGTTAACAATTTGTCTCAAATTTTGCCTTTTGTGTTTCTTTTTTTGAAGAGTATATATATAATCTTGAGTAATAAGCTTAAAAAATGGCACCACACATATTTAGAACAGATAAATAACACAAGGGTGAAAAATATAGAGACATAAAGATAGAATACAAATAAAGGTTGAACCAACAGAATGGTAGGAATATACCAACTATGATTTATAACTGTATTTTGCAGGGTTTTTTTTACATGCAATGAAATTATAGTTTAAAAATTCAACCAGAGGAAACTTTCCCTAAGAGCTGAGTTAACATGTTTATATTGGATATATTCCATTCATCTGAAATTTGTAACTCACTGCCTACAAAAATTTTATGTTTTTAAACTATCTAAATACAGATATATATATATTATATGTATATTTTTACTACATTATTTATGTTTTCTGCATGTCATCAACTTTTCCTGCTCTCCTAACCCTCCTTGATTTAAAATTTCATGCAGTTGAAATTTTAATGTGCAAACTAAATAATGCAGCAAGACTGTAACCTTAAATCTGAACAATGACAGGCATTGTGACACACTTTACTTTATCTACATGAACTGTATTTTTCCAAACTAACAGCTTGAAGAGAATGTGAAAAATAAACTACAAGATGCTTCAATATCTTGTCTAATAGCAACCAATTCATACAAGACTACAAACAAACATTGATTCTTTAAAATTATTAGAAAAGGGAAATGTTAACAAAGATAACATTCAAGTTCCTCCCACAATTACTCAATTTGAATGAGACTCACTTGCTTTATTGGTTAAAATCAAGATAACTGAAGTCACTGACGCAACATTGAAATAAGCACACATACCATGAACACTTTTTGTGTTTCACAGTAACTTCCAAGAGCCTTTGTTTTTTAGTGTTGAAATCTAGCATTATGATAAACAGTACCATTTAGGTATACCTTGCATGCTATTCTAAAAGAAGCAAAAAGACCTCCTATATTACAAAAAAATTTTCATACTATTAAGCCACCTTCAACTGTTGGAATAAAACAAGTAAAATGTCATACATAGTTTTTCTCTATGATTTTAGTTTACTCTTAATACTGAAGAAGATAAAAGATAATATATTTGGCAATCTAGCTGATACATTTTTAGTCATTCGCTGATAACAGTTTGCATTATAAGCATTATCAAAGACGTTTCCCTGTTTTTATCATAGATTAGCAGCATATGGAAGTTAAAATTTTCTTACACTGGAAATGTATTTCCAATAGCTTCTTACATCCACTCTCACAAAGCTATCTTGATCTTCTTTTTTCCTCTCTGCACTGACAAAAAAGTGTTCATGCTCAGTACACCAATATATATACTCTATTGATTGTGTGCCATAACTGAATATGTACGTAACATGTAATTATTCTCCACCAATAGTACTGCACCACCTATACTAGTGCAGCTAATTTTTTAAGTTATTTCTGTTCAATCCTCAGATTTGAGAACTGGTAAAAATTTAAAAGAATAACACTGGTAGCAGGAAGGAAGGGTGGAAATTGGAGATACACACCCTGTGAAAATATTTCTCACTGTAAGAAAATATTAACATCTAATGCGATCTGGTCTCTCTCTAAGCACAAAGTCAGTCTGGCTCTGACTGGGAAGTGAAGGGAAACAGGGTGGTCCAATAGAAGTAAGTAGAAGTTCCAATGATTGAAGAGTGTCCACTGAAAGTAACACATAAGAAACTGAAGTCAGTTTGAAAAACAGATATCTGAGCTGGAACACCTGGCCTTCATGGATGAACAGAAGAAAACAACGCGACTTAAGTGCAATGGAAATATAAAGATAGTCACCTGTGACATTGAATTTGGTCATCCACAGTCCTGGGGAAAGCTTTCGCTGAAGTTCCAGGTAGGACTCCATAGTGAAGTGTTGGTTGTGCAGAATGAAATTCAACCTGGACAGAGTGACAATAGATCTCCTGTCTCCAACCTTAATAGGGAACCATGAAGATACAGAAATAAAACTTCAGTTGTATGGGGCAAGCTCATTTGGTGGTCTCTTTACAAAGCATGTTATAGAAAGTCTCAGAAACGCCTGAGAGATGTAAGATCCTGTGGGGATGGAAGAAAATAGAGAAATGGCAAAGGGGAATTGGGGATCAGAACTGAAGATAGAGACCTTCTGATAAAACCCAAAGATCTGTTATGAAATGTCACCATACAGCAGAAATGTGAAGCGATCTGACCTCTACTTATCTGCAAAATTCCATAGTAGCATGTGTAATAATGACATCTGTACGCCCAGGTGTGAGAATAATTAGGAAGGTGAGGGCCTGGGCAAAGTGAGAAGGTGAAATAAACATGTGGCCAGAGATAACAAGGAAGAATACAACTCAGCAACATCACTCTTGGATTCCAAGAAATTGGGTGACTGTCACATACGGTATTGCACAGGAAGGATGCTTCACACAGATCCCATACGTATGAATGATGGAGATGCAGCCTTGCAAGTCATACTTCCCTCTCCAACAAGTCCCAACATCATGAAACAAAGGATGGAACTGAAGTGATGTTAAGAATGGTCAGGAAAGCAATGAAAAGCCTCTGACAATAATTGGAGGGATGAAAGGTAAAGTAAAAGGAGTAAAAATGGGAATCTTGAGAACTGAGCCTGATTGAAATTAACAATTGCTCCCACATTCAAACCCCAAATGGGAAGTAGAAGATTTCATTTCTGAGAATCCAAATATGGATTTCAAGAGTAATGGTACACCAAAGTATATTTGTGTGACAAGCAAGGGGAACAGACCACACCAACATTCAACTGAAGTTGGTCTGAAAATCTTTGAGCAGAGACCATAATGCTTGGTAAAGGGAGAAAAACATAAAATTCAATAGAAGGAATTTTACCCCATAAGGAAGAATAGCAACACAGGTGATAGAATACAGATATAAAATACCACATACCTGGTTAACAAGCTGTAAAAAAGGGGTGAAAGATGAAATCTCTTGAAGAAGTGTAGATTCTGACTGACCAAAATATGAAGATGCCATAACAAGAGTTTAAATGGTCTTTTCTCTGATATTGTATTCTTACTCAGAAACATTGCCAAGTAAAAAAGGAAGATATTGCCAGCCAAATGTATGATTCTAGCTCCCTGCAAATTAAGACCTGTACCAGCAGTATTATTGCTGTAGTAGGAACTCCCATATTTAAAAACTAAACTAAACTAACGTGGCAGGGGTTCAGTTTAGAGAGAGAGAAATAAGAAGAGTTCTCTCCCCAACCGGGGTGTTCAGGAACGTTGTGGTTCCTCTTCGTCCCCTTTCGTGGATTGTTATTAAGATTAAGTGGTGTTTTTTTGGGGTTTTTTTTATTTAAATAAATTAATTATTGTTAGTATTCTTGACTATTTGGGTGGAAGATGTCTCTTCTAAATGTTGTCTTGGGTGGAGGCAAGGGCAGCAGCGGAAAGGAAGCCCGGGACCTGTCCCGAAAGGAGGAGGTTGAGCAGATGTGAACATGAATATTATTCAAATCCAGATCAAAATAAAACAATTCAAACGGCACGATTCAGGGTCTGGCAAAAGAGTTGCCTGGGCTGGGATCTATAAATCCAATGCCTGAAGATTTTGATGTGGGGAAACGGGAGTGCCCCGAGAAAACCCACTTTCACAGGACAGGTGCCGAAAGTTTTGCCTGTCGTGTGCCCTGTATCAGAAAAGGAAAAAAAAGGAATTCGTGTTAGTGACATGGATTTTATTTGTTTAGATTCTTTGTAAAGTAGATTGTGATTCTTGAAATATGTTGTAAGGTGAAATGTATTTTGTTGGTGCACTTGATAATTTGTGTAGTGATGCCGTTAGTTTGTTTCTATTTTCTGCTTTTAGATAATATTTGAGAGAAAGTTCTGTTATTCTATCTCTTATAGTTGGTAAATTACTAATTTGGTGTAGATAGTTTGTTGGCGTAAATGATGGTAGGCTAAATGCGGATTTTAATATTCTGTTTTGCTGCACTTGGATTTTCTGGAGTGTGTTATTTGACATATTGTATGTTACTTGACATCCGTTCTCTATTATTGGACGGATGTAAGCCTTGTATATTTGTATAATGGTGTTCGGTGCGCATTTCGATTGTTTGCCAGTTATGGTCTTTAGATATGAAATCCTTTTTCTGATGAATGAGTGTATATTGTTTATATGTTTTTTCCATGTTAGTTTTGTGTCGAAAGTGACGCCAAGGAATGTGATGTTTTTACTCATGTTAATGGTTGTGTTTCCAAGTGATAATTTTATTTTTTCTAGATTTTTTCTTTGCTTCTTAAGTTTCCTATAGAAGGTGATTGCTTGTGTTTTTGTTGGGTTTAACACGACTCTCCACTTGTTGCTCCATGTTGAGACGTTGTTTAATGATTCTTGTACGCGGGACATGGCCATTACTGGGTTTCTGGAGGTGCTCCAGATTGCGATGTCGTCTGCGTATTGTGAATTGTGTGTGTATGTTAGATTTGGAAAAGGTATGTCACTGACGAAAATTATGTATAGAAGTGGAGAGAGGACTGATCCTTGGGGTACTCCTGCCGTTATATTAAATAATTTGGATATAGTTTTGTTGACTTTTACTTGTGCTGTTCTATTTGTTAAGAAATTTGAGATCCATTTGACTATCGTGGGATTTATTTGCAGGTGATTTAGTTTATATATGATGGCGTTGTGCCATACGCTGTCGAATGCTTTTTTGACATCTAGGAATACCCCAATGGTTACTTGATTGTTGTTGTAAGCTTTGTAGATTGATTCGGTGAGTCGCGTGAGGTGATCTGTTGTTTGTCTATTTTTTCTGGAGGCATTTTGAAATTCTGGAAGGATGTTGTTTGATTCACAAAAATGTAGGAGACGGTTGGAGATAATTCTCTCCATCAGTTTGCCGAGGCAACTTAACAGACTGATGGGGCGGAAATTATCTGAATTTGTTCTATAAGTTTGTTTCTTGGGGATCGTTGTTATGATGGCTTTTTTCCACGTGTCGGGATAGTACCCGGTCGCTAGTGAGATGTTCATGATGTTTGTGAGGTGTTGTAGTAGGAGAGTGGAGCTTTTTTTCAGAATAATATTTGGTATTTGATCATGTCCGGGGGCAGTGTTCTTCAAGTTTTTGATATTAATTTTTAGCTCGGTTGTGGTTATTTTTCTGTTGATTAAACTTGAGTATGTTTCTAGTGTCTCGCCGGGGAATCGTGGTGAGAATAATGCTTGGTTTGTGTTTATGTAGTTATTGAGATGGTGTTGGTGTTGTGTGTCGAAATCTACTGAGTTTAAATCGCTAAAAGAGGATTTGTAATAGTCAGCCAATAAGTCAGCTTTCTCTACGTCCGTCCTTGCGATTTTATTGTTATGGATGATATGTTGTAGCATGTGATTTGTGTTTTTGTCTGAAGCGATACTCTTGAATTTTTTTCAAAATTCTTTTGGATTGTTCTTGGTTTTTTCTAAGTTTTTACAGAAGTTATGCCAATTGTTTTCTCTTACTTTTTTGATTTCTTGTTTAATTTTTGTATTTGTTCTATTGATTTCTGTTTTAATGTGTGGATCGCGTGTGACGTAGTGTGTTCATCTTAATTTTCTGCGTTTGATTATTAGTGCGTGAATTTCTGGTGTTAAAGTCCATTGAATAAGTGATTGTTTTCTTTTTGATTTAGGAATTGTGTTTTTAATGGCTGTTTTATGGCTTCTGTAATTTGATCAACATAGTTGTCTAGTTCTGTTTTGTTATTTACATGTTCTATTGGATGGGGTAAGTATGAGTCCAGAGAGGCATTAAAAGTTAGCCAGTCTGTTTTAGTGTAGGTGTAGGCGGACGGAGTCACGTACGCCACAGCAGGGTGGCGCGGGTGAATCATACATGACATGGGGAAGTGGTCACTGGTGATTTCATCATGTACTTTAGAGTTAGATATTCTGTTTACTATGTCCTTGGGTGCGATGATGAAATCGAGTACATCGTATGAGCCGTTAGCAGCTGAAAAGTGTGTAGGTGTATGGTCATTGATTAGGTGCATATTATTGCTAGAGATAAAATTTTTTAAGCATGATCCTCTCCGTGTGTCTCTGTTACCCCTTAATTCTGAATGTGGTGAATTAAAATCTCCAATAATAATTAGTTTGGGTTTACGATTAACACTTTTTTGTAGGAAGTTAATATCAATATCTTTGGTTGGTGAGCAATATACAACTAGAATCGGAATAGTTAGCCGGTTGTTGAAGTGAATATTACAGAAAATGGTTTCATTAATGTTAGATTTAAAGGAGTCTTCTATCGAGATTAGATGCGATATTTTCGTACTGAAGTAAGCTATTATACCTCTATTGTTTTCTGAGTGAGGTATGCTGTGTGAGATGAATCCGGGAATTGTAGTGTTTTGTTTCTCTGTGCAAAGTGTTTCTGAAACGATGATTATGTTGGCGTTTATATGTTTGTTTATGTTGTATATTTCTATTCTTTTGTCTTTGAGATTTCCTTGGCAGTTGATGTGTAAGATTTTAATGTGTTGTGTCATTGTGTTGTGTCATTTCCCTTGCATGAATTTTGAGTGAGAGGTGGTGTGGTTTGAGGTGAGGAAGGTTAAAGTAATAACTTGAAAGGCTGCAAACAGCTATGAGTGACTCGTGCCTCGATCCCATATTTAATACAATGAACTTCAAATTTATACTAAGTTCACTTAGATTTTGGGAATCAATATCTATTGTAAAAATTAAAAATGTTAATACAATTGAATGCAAATACAGAAATTGAAAATTGTGGAAAAACTGTCCAAACTTTTTTTCAAATGGTAAAGAAGCTCAATCAAAAATGGTAACCACAAACAGAAGAAATTGCACATTAAAATGATGTAGTGCCAATTGAGAGAATGAGGACTGAGTGGGAAGAGCAGAAGAGTTAGCTGTGCAAATATAGGAGGTGCAATATTAATGGTGGAGAGTAGTTACATCCTATGTGTAAGTTCAACAGTGACACAAAAGTGGTGAGGTATATAGACTGGTGCACCAAGTGTGAAAAAAAATTTTAGCAGTGCCTCAAGGGTTGATAGATGAATACCCATTAATATGTACTTTTTAAGTATTAAAGATCAATCTTATTTAAAGTCATATAGAATAATTGTAATATGACAATATTTATGAATTTATAAGACTCAAACTGCAACCTAAAACATCAGATGATCATACTCTTTTTAGATACACAAGTATTTGTTACTGTACGTACATAAGGATTCCTAATGAAGTGATAAGTACATTTATATATTCTTTATATATGCTGACTTATTAATTAGACCAATCCATACTCTTTTTTCTTTCATGTTACGTATCCACTTGACAGCTTGTCCTTGTGGGTCCACAATAAGAGGACAGCGATGGGCCTGTGTGACAATAATTCCATTTTCTGTTGAAAAAGAATCATAATGTAAGCCTCCAAGGTTCCATTCCCGTACAGTAGTTGGACTCGCCAAGAAGGATGAGGGGTTGAAGTTAGGACTACAAGGAATTCCCAGAGCACTAAGCTACAAAACAGCATAACTGTCAATCATAAAACCTATATTTTATAAATTTCTAAAACGAATAAGTATAATAGTTTTCTTTAAAAACTTTATCCTATACAAACATATTAACTGTCTCAACACATGCTCGGTCAAATTGACCAACTACATGGTATCTTCGTGCTCATTCAAAGCCTTTATAGATTTAATCCTTTCAACGTGCAATATAGTGTGTATATCTTCACAAAAATTTGGCACTCTTTGACTTAAAATTACAAATATTTCATACGTGACTCCATCTACACTCCTCTAACGAACTATTATTTTAAAGTTTGGCAGATGTTAGTACTGGAGAAATGTAGAAAGAAAAGGTGGGAAATGTGAGAGGGGTAAGCCCCTATCAAACATACATTTTCAGTATATGGAAATTATAACTTTCAATATAGTACTTCTTTTCACAAGAAAAGCTAGATGAGAGAATCATATATAAAGATTAGAAGAGGGGAACTGTATAACTTCTGAGTCAGGTATACTCTTTATCCACCTGGAAATGTGTGATACACAAAGGCAGAAATTGAGAGAAACCCATCCAAGAGGAAGATGATGTAGCAGGAAAATGATCCTAGCCAGAGAAAGATATTGTAGCTTAATCACACAATAAGATGGGCAAACAAAAAATACATCCATTGGTACAGAAGACCTAGAGAACACTGGACCATACTCAGAAAGTAAGTTACATTCAAAACCTGTTCATGGGGTACCAATATCAACATAAGGGTAGGATAAGGGTTATACCATCTTATCCTAAAATCTAACACTGGTTGAGTGAGACCCACTCTGATTCCCTTGTATAATTCTAGGATTAGCTCTGGGTTATTAATTTGGGAACTTGACATCAGTATTAAAAGGATATCTATCACATGCAAACAACTCCTTAAGCCACGAAACAGGCCAAAACCATCCAAATGGCAATAACAACCCCACAAGAGGAGAGAACAAGGGATAAACAAGGATAGAACCAAAAAATCTCATGAACTGTTACTGTGACCCACAACAAAGATATAAAAGATCAATGGGAAAAGATAAACAAAGGTAGGAGAAATTGGAAGAGGGCAGGAGCAGAGAGTAAAACCATTGAAATCAAGACTGATCTAGCCAATAAGTAGGACATAACAAGGTGATTATAGTAAATGAGAAAAATTATCTGATGAAGTAATCAGATGAGTGGGTACACGTAAAGATACTTGCATGTCCAATACTGGCTAAAGGCATTGACTGCCAAAGTCTGGGGATGAGGTATGGGCAACCATTAGAGGTAGTTTGGTGTTAAGAGCCACAACAAAAGCATTCACATGGGGAGAACCTCATCAATGGCAAAGATCCCTGAAAATGAGGGTATCTAATAGCCATTATGTGGGATATATACAGTTGGTGTGCAAGCAGACAGCACATGACTCACAATAAGATGAATGTGATGTGCATTGGCCAAGTATAAGAGACTTTACATTTGAAAACAGATTACTGGATTGTTTGCCCCCATTGGTGGTTGGTATGAGCTACCACTGTAGAACTGTCAGTATGAGCTATTACAAGAGAATGTGAGGTAAGCAGATGGAAGTAATGCAATATTTAAAATATGGCTAGAAATTCAAAAACGTTGATGTGCAAGGAGTTTTTGTCCTCAGCCCAATGACCCAAAACTTCTTGATCCATGCTCCTTATCCCTGAAGGGATGCATCCATGAAAAATATAGATCTGGACACAGAAGAGAAAGCAGCAAGCTCTTTAAAAGACGATTCCAAGCAAGGTTTCGTTAACCATGAAATGCCTCCTAAAGAGATTTCATATGAGGATGACAAGTGATGTTATTGATGATCACACACCCACAAGCAATAGAGCCTTGTAAACAGTAAGAAACCGAGCCAAGAGGGTGTGGCAAACCATCAGGTCTACTGAATGAAGTTGCAAAGAAGAAGGGCTTAATATAAAAAAGATTCCCAAATAGATAAGAAATTGAGTGACTCTGATGGAAAACTTCTCCATCTTGATTAACCAGCTCATCCAAACTGTCTATTATCATTGGCTAATTTCTTTTCAGAATGACCCAGAAGTAGCCAGTTGTTCATGTAATAATGAGATTGTAGTCCCAAAGCATGGATATGATGAGCAAAAACCCAGACTACTCAGCAAAGTATGTAAGACACCGAGGCAAACCTGAAGAAGAGGGTCTGAAATTGATAAACCATCCCAAGATGGACAAACTAAAAGTTAGAGTGAGACTAAGGTAAAACTGCTATATGCTAGTAAGCATTGGAAGAATCAACTTTGGTCATCCACAACCCTGGTGAAAATATCTATCTCTGGATGAGAAAAAGACTCTATTGTGAACCATGGTGGTGAAATATGTTTTAGGCAAAAATATATTGATTACTGGCCACTAATCCCTGGTTTTCTTAAAAACGAGACAAAAGGGCAAGAATAAAAGCCTGGGAAAGATGGGGAACAGATTCAAATGCATGCTGCAATACTAATTCCCAAACTATTTCTGAGTGATACTGGTTTATCAAAAGACCTTAAGAAGGATGGAAAGAAACGAGGTATGGAGAGACAGGTGAGGAAAGAAATTGGACAGTGAATCCTTCAGATAAAATCTGAAGCACCAATTGATTGCTGATGAAGGAACACCAGTAATGAACACATTTGAACAGTTGAGCTACCACCAGATCTGAACTCAATGGATTATCACTAGCACTGGTGACAATGGGGTGGCTCATTTGGCTAAGCAACAAAAAGAAATACCACAAGTAGAACAGACAGGCAATTTTTTAAGAAATGTCAAGATTAAATGAATGTGAACCAATATAGCATCATGAGCCATAAGATCACAACAATAAAAAACATATGAAACGCCAGAGTCGAAGATGATATGCGAGATAAAGTGAAGGAGAGAGGGGCAAGAGTATCTTCAGAAAGCCCTGCAGGATTTCTGTTGAGAGCCTTGGATAGGTGTATAAAGGAGAAATAGCAAAAGAGATTGGTAAGGGAAAAACACAAGCAAGAACACTGAGCATGGATAAGATGGACAGATGATTTGGGGAGCCACCACTAAAATAGCCAACAAGCAACCTAAGAGCTGTTGGTCTAAAAAGGGATTGCCAGCATTATGGTAGGAAAGTGTCAACCAATCTGAAGTTTACAGTTGGTGTGGAATGCTAATCTTAATTATCAGGCAAAGTGATCAGCATGAACCCAAATGTCAGGGGGAAAGAAAAACTAAAAAGGGGTGAAAAGATTGGTCATGCAATAAGAAAGGACATGGTGCACAACAAACAGGGAAAGGAATAAAACATCATAAACCTGAAAAACAAAATCTGTAAAGTTTGCAGTAGGACCCATAGAATCCTCAGGTTGAGAATGGGAAGGAAGAAAAGCAGATAAATCCACCATAAAAATGTGCACTCCTGAGGTATGAGAGAAAATGCTGATCACTGGTGTAACCTCTGAATCGATAACATTAACTTCATAATTCATTCCACAAAAGCTTCACCAATCCAAGTTCAATAAATAAGGCAACAAAATTTAACAGACACTAATAAAAGAAACACGTTGAATGAAATTACATTAACATAAAGACAAAATCTGGAGGAGGAAAAGACGAACAGTCTGCACAGAATCAGCCTTTTCTGAAAGAGCTTGGACGTTAACCAAAAACAAAAATTGTCTCATGTAGTGTTCAACCTCCCAGCATATAAAAGCTGATAAACCCACAATTGGATCGCCCACATCTGAGGCCTGAGAGAAAATGCTGACCATTGATGTAACCCCTGAAGTTATAACATTAACATCAGAATTCACTGTACAAATAGGTTCACTAAATTTCAGTTCATAAAATAAAGTAACTAGAAGTAACAGATACTAACAGAAGAAAGAGATTGAAATAAAGTACCTAAATTAAGAAAACAACTACTTTGTGAGGAAACAAAGTTGAACATAAAGAATTAAACAAACAAACAAAAAATATGTCTAAAACCAAAGTCTGCCAAAAAATGAGAGAGTTTGGTGGAGAGAGTCACGTGTATCATGTGGGCTTATCTTGCTCTTACTGGTTAGGAATGATGCATGATGTAATTTGTGATGACGAGAAACCCACTTGAAGTAAAAATGTAACTAAGTACGGTTGGTATGGGTATTAACACTTTTACCAAAATCTTCAGATTAACAAAGAAAATGACCTAAGAAGGTCGAAATGTTGTTCTCTGCTTTACTTTGGTAAAAGTGTTAATATCCATACCAACCATCCTGAAATACATTGATGCATGATGATTTGCATGGAAAAGCAGGTGTCTTGTGACATATGTAAAAAAACGATCGATTATAGAGAGCAGCACTAAACAAAAATAGCAAATATTGTAAAAGAGGTAAGTATTGTATGGGAAAATAGTATTTTTAGTGAATTATTTTTCACAACCTAAAACCTTTATTGTTTCAAATTGCAACATACAACTAATTAGTTCATTTAGTAGATTTAAGCTTGTAACAGTATACATCTATCAATAATTTTACATTTTATTGTCCTTTTGTTTGCCATTTGAACCGTATCTAACCACTATCTGAGTCATTATGAATCGTAAATTACTCAGGGGTACAGCTACAACGGAATGTGTTTGTACCTCTGCGTCGTGAGTAGTTTTTCCTCATAACTTAAAAAGTATTACGATTAGGATAATGAAAGGAGAGTATATTATAAATATCATACAAACACACATCTGAGTAAATTTTATTAAAATTAAACGAAAATAAATTGTTTATAAACAAATAACCAAAAATAGGAGGAGTAGAAAGTGTTCGTACATTTCAGAATGTGTGAAAAAAACTGATATTCCCGTTAAACGTTTGTTTAGTTTGGCGAATCAACTACATTATACCATTCCAGAACTAAACACTGGGTTCATAATTATTAAAATTTAGCAAGCAAAAAATGTACTTCTGGCAATTTAGCACTGTCTCTGTCATTATCTGCTTGGTCATCATGGCGAACAGGAAACAACTGTCCAGTGATTTAAAAAAACGAATTATTGTAACATACAAGTATCGTGAGTCTCTTTCCAGTATTGCTACACAACGTAATATGCCAAAAGTTACTGTTGAAAGCATAATTGCCAAGTTTAAACTCACAGGATCAACTGTAAACCACCCTCATTCAGGATGCCCCACCAAAATTCCAGAGAGAGCCAAAAAGAAGATTCTCAGAAGAATTAGTAGGAACCCTCGTTTAACACGTAATGACATACAAAAACTGGTAATAGAAACTGGGGTTGAAGTAAGCACCTCTACAGTTATGAACATGTTACACTATTCTGGGTTCAAAGCATGTTGTCCTCAAGAACTCCATATTTGAAGCCTGTTCATTTGGAAGCACGAGTTGGGTATGCAAGAAAGCATGTAGATAAACCCTTTACCTATTGGAAGAATATTCTTTGATCAGACAAGACTAAATTCAAGCTTTCAGCCACAATGATGTTCCCAATATTTTCCGTAAGAAGAGGAAACAAAATCTTCTAAAAACCACCGTCCCTACAATTAAACACAGAGGTTGCTCGATCATGCTATGAGGTTCCTTCAGCTCTTCTGGTGTAGGCAGCCTTTATCGCATCAACAGAATCATGAAAAAAGAAGAGTACGTTGATATATTGGGCACTTATATCAAAAATGATGCTTGGAACTTGTGACTTGGACATCGTTGGATCTTCCAGCACGACAATGACCCTAAGCACACATTGAAATATGTGTAATCCTGGTTGCAGAGGAACTATATAAGCATTCTGGAATGGCCATTGCAGTCACACGATCTCAACCCAATTGAAAATGTTTGGCATGAGTTGAAGACCAAGGTTCATCAGCATCATCCAAAAAACTTGCAAGATTTGGAGGCCTTCTGTAAAGAAGATGGAAAAATACCAGTAGAGTACTGTCATACGATTATGGAGGGCTATGAAGTGAGATTGTGCCATGTAATTCACCTGAAAGGCTACACAACTGACCATTAAAGTAGATGCACAAACACTTTTTGCCACTCCTATGTTTGGTTATTAGTTTATAAACAGTTTATTTGTCGTTTAATTTACATAAAAAATATGTAGATGTGTGTTAGCATAATATAATAATATACATACTATGCTTTCATTATTCTAATCGCGATACTTTTTAAGTTATGAGGAAAAAAGTACTCACGATGCAGAGGTATGAACACTTTCTATAGTAACTGTGCATGCAGCTTATGTCATGCTATCAAATTACATTTCCCATGTACTTCTTGCATGCGTGTCTTGTGAAACATTTTTATCATATTATTATTTATTTTACCTTGTATAATTTAAACTAACTTAAGAATATTCTTATTTTCACATTTTAGTTACTTTTACAATAATAAATGAAGAATGAACATGAAAAACAAGAAATATAGTACTTACCCATTTTTTTTCGTGCTGTTGATTGTTGAGTACATTTATGCTTACTTTTTATACTCTAGGTAGTTGTCCACGAAATGATTTTTATTTAATTAAATATTGCACTGAAGATCATTGATTAATAATATAAAAAAAGCAAACAATTTCTCCTAACTCTCACAGTTTTGCTGGCTTTCTAACTGTGTGGCAAGACCCATTACAAATTTGTCCAACTTAGTCATTAAGATTCACATTGAAACATTGCTTGTACTCTTAGTGAAACTGACTATTATCTGTTCAGAACACAAAGTTATACAGTATGTCATTTGACAATAAAAACCTTGCCTTTCCATCAGTTTTATGAGGTATGTAATTAAATGAAACAGAGAACTATTAACAAATCCTGAAAAAGAGGATGTGATAGGAGTAGTCTGACTTTCTATTGATAGTTCTGTAACCAAACAAAATTATAGGCAATAAAAATTATGGTTTGTCTGAACAATGATGATTCTATAGAGAGTAATTAAAGTTTAATTTCTTACTCTTTGAAGGGGTGTTGGAAAAATTAGAGAATACAAGATGCCTGGAGAAAATATGTCATGTGTTGTACTAGGAGAAATTTATGATTTTTAAAAATATTTCCTCGTAGAATTAAATACTTAAAGCTTATATACTACTAAAATATGGATTATTAGCTAAGACTTTATGCTGATCTCATTAGTATAATGCAGACATAAAGTCATTTAATAAAATTTTGAATATAAAATTGGGAAGCATTCTGTCATGCACAGTAAAAGATACCTAGAATAAAGAGTTAAGATAACAAATCTTGCACAATCTATTACATATTTTGTAAAAGAATTTAATGATTTTAAGTGTGTAAAAATTTTAAACATGTCAAAGCTATAACAAGTAGTCTGTAGTATCTACTAACTGATTTTCCTTGTGTGTGAAATAACTAAGTAATGAATAAAGCAAAGTTTAATTTACAAAGTAGCTTGTCAACATGTAAAGGTTGAGTGATTTGAGCTAAATAGAACTGATTTAAATCACTCAATAGTAATAAATGTTCTCCCACTATTAATCAAATGTTTGGAATTTAACAAAAACTCCAGAATGAATCTGGATTCAAACTTGATGATGAGGAACCCACTTTAAGACAATAGTATACAGACAGCTTAAATAATAGATAATGAAAACTTTTTATTACAAGTATAACCTTGTAACAATTGTAAAAAAAATTTGACAAGGTTTTGTGATCATTATGTTTCTGATGACAGTATTAATTTTAGAACAGAATATGCAGTTGAATCATGTAAAAGTATGTTAACTTCAAATATAAGGAGAATAATTCATGAATAAATAGTGCATTCAGAACTAGATTTAAAATTCCTAAACTATTTAATCATGTTACATTGTCATATAGATATGTAGAAGTAAGATAACCTTGTCTATTCCAGTTATAATAAACAAATCAAAAGTTCAAACTCAAAAGTGTCTCAGTGTTGTAACAACAAGAGGTAATTACTTGAAATTTACACAAATGAAGGCCATTAACATTAATCATTGTTTAGTATACCAGCAAGAAGTTAAATATATAAGATTGAAATAATATATTTAACCATAAATTTAAGATCAGAAAGACAAGGTTCAAAAACTAATTCTTACAGGAGGTTAGTACTCTATTCTTTAAATTATAACATTTAAATTTGTATACTTTGAGCCAATTTTAAACAAACATTTTAAAAATGTATATTTCACCTGCATTAACCACTGATGAATCAGTTCATCACGATACTGTGAAAGAAAAGATCCCAAGAATGACAGGAAACCAGCAGCAACTAAACAGTCTCCAACCAAGAGGTTTAATCTTTCATCCAGATCCTTTTGAATCACAAGTTTTACATATAGTAAGTGTTTATTACAAAGTAAAAGGGTATATATTGATAAAAAAAATCAAAAACACACACTTGTAACTCATGTTTAGTTTATTTTTGGAGGGTATATTGACATCAAGAGTATTCAATGTGTTAAGAAATAACATAAATCAAGGACATGCACACAGCCCACACTTATTTTATAATAGCAGACAACAAATAAAAAAGTGGTAGGTTACGTATGCTCATGATTATTGCAAACTAGCACAGTATATAAAAATAATTTTTATTTACATTAGCAAAAGTAACAAATGCATACATTTGCATGTGGCTCTGTTTGTTATAGATTATAAAGTGTATAGGTAAAATAGCATGATGTCTCATGTTTATTGCAAAATTACCACTTATAGATTTACAACCAACTACCAAAGATTCTGATAATAGTATATTAGGATATATTTCTGGGTCTTGAGACAAACTTTAGCATTTATTTGATGCATTGTAAGCACAGCTATTTATTGTAAATGTTTAACATTTAGAAGAAAATATAAAAACAGCAGATATATTGTCATTTCTGAAACTAAACTGTAATAATATGAGTTTTGGGAATGCAATAAAAAAGAAACAAAATCAAAAATGGTTATGCCATAAAAAGTAGTAAGAACTTAAGAGTGAAAGTATTTAATTATATATTAATCAAAATCAATGCAAAATATTTCACATATTACATACTAAATAACTTCCAGCAACACTTTTTACTTCAAAACCCATAACTAATTTCAAGAAATTTCCTAAAAACAATAGTTTTATAAACACTATCATGACATTCATACATACTGAGGTATTTTACATAGAAAATACTTATATGTATATCATTTGCTTTAAGCAATGCCAAAAATGATAATTAATAAAAACGTAGTTTCCAGTTAATTATATACATATAAAACAAAATTTCAGGGAAAAATATTTATTTCTTTGAATTAGTAGCAATACAAAACAATGAAAACAAAATTAAAGAAATGATAGGATGTTAAAATAACCAAATGTATGATATGTTTTCTATTTATACAATTCTATATAACATAAAGTACTTAATATAAAATATACAAAAAATATTTCATTCTTTATAAAGATACCTACATTTTTAAAATATCAAATGATTTATTAAACAAATATATATCAGTTAAAAATGATTCCACATCTTATGACAGTCTATACTAATATTACAAGTATAAGATTTGAAGCAACCAACCATCACATTTTCCTCCCAGCGTACTTTTTCTGAAGCTAGTCCATCCACTAGCTTATCAGCTCTGTCCAGTTTAATTACTAACATCTCTGCCTTATTTCTCAGCTCTTCTTTCCGTGCCAGCTTCTCTTCATACTGACACTTCAGTATCTCAATTTTATCATTAAATTAATAAAATCATGAAAAGTTGAAATAAGAATTTAAATTATAACTTAAAATTTTGAAAATCCTAGAATGCCATCACAAATATTAAAAAATATCCTCATTTATAGAGAGTATACCCTGCATATTGTTGAATATTATACATTGTTATTCAATCAAAAGAAATGTCTTCAAAAATATCAATACTTTATCTGGAGTCCAATTATAATATATAATATATATATTTTAAATCTACCATTAAAATGTATTACACTAGTATTGTGTTAATACCTCCAATAGTTTATTTTTAGCTTCAGATAATGCTGCTTGTTTTTCAGCCAACTGAGATTCTGCTCTACATAAGCGTTGTCTTTTGGGTTCTACAATCCTAGAATAAGTAATGTAAATTTATTGAAAATAATGGCAGGCTAAGTGATTAGAACACAAAGATATAACAGAACATTATTTAAAAATAGTGAAAATATTATTTAAACTCAAACATTTTTCAAACTTAAATCCCAGTTAAAGGAATAAATACAAACCTGAGAAATATTTGTGGAATTATGCAAAATAATTTAAGATATGTATCAATTCTTTATTTCATGCATATATCTGCAGTCAATTTGACTTTATAAGTGTAAAAACAACAACAAAAAATTATATCTTTGGAATTGTAGGCATATACAAGGGCCTTAAAATTTGGAATGAATTAATTATGAATAACTTCTGAGCAGTAACTGGTAAACTGAACAGAGCAATGAAAACTGTATAATAAATAAAATTATCACATAATTAGCTTTAGCCTGAAATTAATCAGAAATAAAATAATACAGCAAAATTATAATGAATATGTTTAGGTTTATAGTATTCAAACTTAATGGATATATGAAATAATCTTTTTTAAAAAATGAGTTACAAAGATCTAGTTTTAAAGACTTGTCAGTAAAGTATAAATCTTTTAGTAATTAGTCTGTTGAGGTACAATGATCATAAATAATGCTTTTGACAATAAATACTTTAATCAGAATTTTACTGTAATCTCACAAGAATGTATTAGTAAAAAGTATCATTTTCACAAATAAATTTTTGGTTGAGACCAGGTGGATACATTGAGTTATTTCATGGTCCTAAGGCAGAATGATTACTGTATGTGTAATGATAAAGTTCTTGTTGCACTAATCAGAATACATTAGTTATTTTTTGTCATGAGGTTTTATTCAGTCAATGATCGCTAACACTTCTTTCAGCACTGTTTCTAGATTGATTCAAAAGACACATACTAAGTTTCGTAGTGGCATGAAAAGATTGATATAATTCTACATGATTTTAGGAATTTTACAGGGATTAAAGGAATTAATAAGTATTTCAGATTTTCATCACAACTTTAAACAAATATTTTACTAAATATGTTTTTTGTTCTAATTGCCATCCAGATACAAGATAACCCATTAATATTAAAACATGGACACAGAAAAAATTAAACTCTTGTATTTATATACTAGCATGTCTTTTCATTTTGGAACTACTATTTATGATCTGACAAATGTGATGTAAACTGTTGGCACAATGTTAGGTAAAGAACCAAATCTCACTATCACTCTGCAATTCATCAACTGTCTAAGAGAAAGCTACAATGATAAAAAATTGAGCACTATACATTCTTAAACATGGAACTTATAAACTATGCTTGTAGTAAAACTTATGTGTGCTGAATTTTGTAGTGTTCACATTATCTTTACAAATTATACATTCAAAATGTAAGTTGTACAAAATAACATAATATTACAATGACATATCAATTGTACACATTTCAAACTAAAACACACTAAAGTACATTTCACAAATATATATTTTCTTTTTATTTATTTATACTTAAATAAAAACAATGCCAAAATGTATTATTTAATATAAAAATTATAAAACTAAATATTTTTATATGCCAAAAATATTCAACAATTAAAAATCATTAATACTTTTAGCAAACATTCAACAATTCAATAAAGCAATAATGAACATGGTACTTTTTATTAAAGTGAACTGACAATCAGTAATAGCATTGTGCAGTTTTTAAAACTTAATTTTTAGTAAAACTCAGTTACTTAGTTCAAACTAATGAAGTTTAAATGCCTTTTTCATCTATAACCCAATTGTTATGAACTTTCATCAAAACTAACATTCTGATATTTTATGATATTCTATTTTATTAAAACTCAATACATTAGTTCAAAAGTAAAATAGTCCAAATTTCACTAAAATTTATTAGTTAGATTTATGTTTTGTTCATACTTATATACAATGTATACATATTGAAATAAAATTTAATAACTTTCTACCTAAAATACATATTCATGTGCTTTCAGTGAAAGCTGATTTATATTTTCCAAACTAATGCTCATGTTTCATAAAATTTCATCAAATGTATCTATTTACTATATGTTTTAAACATTTCAGTATACGTTACCACAAATACAGATAACATCATTTGAAAGAGATATAGTTTTTTTGCTGACTGACTGCTGATCTAGTAAATCAATAGTTGGTAGCAGCTATGACATAGTAATATTAATAAAATAATCAGTTGTTTGAATACAAACTTGAATATACCTATAGACTTTTCCATAAACTTCCATTGCTCGTACCCACATAGATAGAGACCTTGCCGCTAGAGAAACTTTACCCACAATTTCGGGACGAAAGTCTGGTTGTACTACATACTTTCCAATTCTATTTAGGACCCAGTCATTAATGTTATCTTTATCAAAGGTCATCAAATGATTAATAAAATTTGGATCACCTGAAATATAAAATTACATACTTCTATATATAAATTGCCCAAGTCATGAAAATAATATAACACAGTGAGAGAGCAAATAATAAAAGAAAGTTACTAAAACTTAACAGTTGCAATTACAATTACATCACAGGCTGATGCAAAACATGTGTAGAGATAGAAATTTGTTCAAAGCTTGTCAAATGCTCAAGAAATTCCTTGGCAGTTGTACAAGAAGTAACAGTTCGTGATAGTGCAGAGAGGTAAATAGAATTTCTGAATTATAGTATTTTTTTGTTCACTTTGATACTATGAATTATTTTCATTTACCAAGTTGGCGTTTTGCCTCCACCCATGTTGGCTCAGAACCTCTGAGAATCATCACAGCTTCCATCACTTTCTCCGCTAAAACTGGTGGTCGGCCATAGCTTTTAACCTCTCCAATGTCCTTTTTGTTGAGAGATTCAAGTGCCTAAAATTAAAACATAAGACTGTTTTATACATGAAAATTTTCAAAGCTATGGTATTAAAACAATATTTTAAATTTTATCAGGAGTAAAATCAAATAACAATCATTCTGAATAGTTACTTTTTATTAAACAAAATCATTTAAAAATGAATTAATATTGCAAATCTTAAAATGTTTTATTGTAAAAAATTAATATTTAAAATAATATAACTGGCTTCTTTACATAAATGAGATCATAAAGCATGTGTGATATAGATTGATGTTCATATAAAAAAATAAAAACATACTTTCATTGCTTCTTCTAGGGCTGGAAGGGTTTGATTTAGATCTTCTAATGCATGTTCTGCCCTTTTTTTGCATGTGATCTCTTCTTCAGCAATTTTCTCACTTCTTGCTGATACTAACTATATGCAAATTCAGTAAAGTCAGGCAATTAGTAACAATACTAGCACTCCTAATTATATTTATCTAAAAACTGACTTTTATCCATCATTTTGTTTTCAGCATTGGCTATTTACTAAGTACAACAATCAAATACAAATGTCTTTTTTATTTATTTACATATCAACCTTATTTTTTATTTAAAATTTGGTGACTTGAAGTCAGATATGTCTTCACATTGTAATTTACTGAAAGTGAGCATAACATGGATGCAAGTAGCCTGTGTTAAACTTATACCAAAAGCAAACGGAAAAGGAATTTATAATATATTTCTCTAGAGCAAAGTAATGAGCAGAAGAAATATTTATGTTTTTCAATTATCAAATTAATAGCCTACACAGTGAGTTGAGCTTTAATAAAGCACATTAGTTCAGTTCAGTGTTTGTTATATTTAATTAGCAATTTTATTAACACTACTGATTATGTTAAGCATTTATTTCCCACTAACTTTTTGCTGTTCATCTGCTTCTCTCTTCTGCTGTACTATGATTACTAAATATTCATTACATTCTTTCTGGAACTTTGCAACCTGAATTTGGGCATCTTCAAGTTCCCTGGACATAAGCTCCACTTTCTCTCTTGTTTCATTTATCCTGTGAAGGCCTGATCTTAATTTGTGAATTGCTCCCCCTAAATCCTTGTTTTTCTGTGCCAAAAGCCTTATACATAACCAAAACTATCATAAGGTATATGAAACAGAATGTAATTATGCAATACATTAAAAACAAAAACTTTCTTATACATCATTTGAAATATATTCAAAAGGTTGTTTACAGAAGCGTAAACTTTATTTAATAAACGTTTTTCAGTTTAATTCTTTGGACAACACAGATCATTTCATTAGAGACATAAAGATTATATATATCATGGAACTAGCAGTTCTCATAATGAAATCAAATAAAAAAACTCTATGTTTTAATACCTTTTGTAGGTAGATACCATATCTATGTAATTCTGTGGTGTGATGTAGGTTTGCCTTTTCATCTCTAACATCATTCTTTCAGACATAAACATCACAGACTTCTGCATTTGGGAAAACATTTTAGCTAAATTCATCTGCATCTGAAATAGCAAATTTATGTTACTTAAAAAAACATTTTTATTAATAACCTATAAATGTATTAAAAGATGTATTTCTTCAAAAAACAAATATTTTAATTGTGGTGTTTATGCTCGTATTTCCTCTGAAATTTACCAATACATATTCTTACAAAACAAATTTTTACTAGTACTTTGTTATCATTAGGTTGTTTTAAGTAAACAACATGAAAAGTATATATAGTTGATATAAACAAGTTGTAAGTAATTGAATATTTTTTTCACATTTCTGTGAGTGAACATTTCAACTTGTACTACATTTTCTACTATAAATAATTTAAAATAATTGCCAAATTGCTTTATAAGATATCATATAGCATGTGCAATAAATGCATAACAATACAACTGTTGTTTTTAATGGAGATCACACATGTCAAATAATTAAAAGTACAAGGAATAAAGAAGTTCACACAGGAATGATGTATTGTAAATAATGGATAGAAAATATGAGTGCTGCATAAATATACACACACCTTTGGTAAATATAAAACAAAATGTCACACTTTTCTGCATTTCTAATTCAGAATTTAATAGCTCAAGACGAGTTGATGTATTAATTCATTCCAAGATGACATCCTCTACTGTTTAAGTTGTATTGTACCCAATACCAACTTGAGTTTGAGATCATTTTATGGATGTCACATAAGGTAGATATACTTCCAAATTCTAATGATATAATTTTGTGATTCATCAGCAATAAGGAGAAATTAGATTGTGAGAATTGTTTTGGCATTACTGTTAAACTTTCCAATCTTAACAGGGCAAGTATGTGCAAGAAAATCTTGTCTGCATTATTCCTTTGTAAGGTTGGTGTTATTCCTGTTTAATCCATTTGTGAATATGGCCTTTATTTTCTCATTGAAAATTTCAGCAACAGTTCAGTTCAAAATAAAAAACGACTTTTCATTTTATTAACTTTATCATAATTATCCACAAATAGATTTTATTTCATTTTATTATCTTGTTTTTAATACTTATACCTAATTTTTAAACTACTTCTCAAACTTACTGTTACACATCTTATTACATTAGAGCCACTCACTGCAATGTTTAGTAATAACGTTTTTTTTTTCTTTGGCACATTAAGTTTTTGTCTCTTTCAACCAAGCGATGGTATATCGATACATTCATCCTCTCACATATTAAAAGTACAAGCTTTACATTGTTGCAGTGGTCATGAAACTGTGTACTTTATCAAATACAAATCTTGTAATATCATGCAGTTTCATAAGCAGACACTCACATAAATATCTATATTGATAATAGATGTATGTACCTTTTTAAGAAAAACAGAAAATATATGGTTAAAGAAGGTGTGTGTTAACCTTATCTTTATCATCTATTCTTGTTTAGACTGAATGTGATCAAGTTATTTACTGGCTTCTAAAATAATGTTACAGGGGATGTCAGCAGCACGTTTAACTAAAAGGCTTCAATATTCCACTGTCGAAGATATTTTATTTTCTCTTATGTAATGTTAAGCAATCTGATATTTGTGCATAGCCAGGCAGTCACTGTAAGAGGTCTTATAGACTATGCTAGGTTCTCCTTTCATTTAACCAAACGCTTTATAAGGTACAATGTAATTTTAAAGTACCTTGTGCATAAAAATCACAAAGAGTTATTTTGACTCTTTCAGAAAGACCATGAGCATATGGTATATTTTTGTAATCTAAAGATTACAACAATTTTATGTTATATTTTTAATAAGTACATCAACAATTCTCAGCTAAAAGCAGTTTAATTAAATATTGAATATAACTTTAACCCTTCATGATATGTGCAGAAAAGGATACCCATATGGATAAAATTAAGTGACTATGTTAAGGAGTAATGATCAAAGTCTATTCATCATCATAAAAATGTTGCAAGCTATGGAAAAATAAATTATATCAAAATAACCTAGTACTAAACATCAAAAAGAACAACTGGCAATTTGTGAAAAAGAGGATCTGCAGATGAATGTAAAAAGTATGTCTGATTTTATAATTAGTAACAAATTTTCTAGCTTATAGCTATGTAATCAAATAAAATTGAAGACTGTAAAAATTATGCTTTGGTTGAATAATAACAGAATCATAATGAGTAATTTATGTAGTTAATTCAACAGGCTTTGTTTAATCAGTTATGTTTGTAACCCCAAGTTGATCTACATAGTTTCTTTACTCTAGGTTCTAATTTGATTGGTGTACCTTCATTAAATTGCACAAGCTTTCAGTAAACATTAACAGTGGTTTGCAGACAAAAAAAACAAATTTTTAATAAAGTATTTTCACTACAACTTTCTCCATATAATATGGAATCAAAGTGTTGACTACTCAGAACGCAAAATGATTGTCATGTTGGGATTAAAATTTTCATTTGTGTAATCTCTGAAACCTAAATAAATATCAGACTGTTTCTACATAAAACTATATTTTATCCGTTATTTTCTCTGCTCTAACTCTATACAAAATTAATTTGACTGAACCTTATAATAACCATAAACAAATAGGAAATAAACTTAAAATATTTTTTTATTTCTAAATTGATTTTAAATTGTAAATAAAACTACATGTCTAGCTAATAATCTCACCACACAATAATGAAATCACTTGTTTAAGGTATAGCTCATGTTACTCTATCAAATTACATAACGCATGTACTACTTGTGAACACATGAACATTTTTTATTACTTTTTCTTTTCTTTTACTTAATCAAACCTCATCTAACCTAAAAATATTTTAAATTTTATATTTAAGTTACTTTTATAATATTAAATAAACAATACAGATGAACAACAAATGTAGTATTTACCTCTTTCTTATTTTTTGTTGTTGTTGACTGTCAATGAAACATTGTCCTATTTTTTACACTAATGGTATATGAAATGGTTAATATTTTTTAACTTAATTAAATAACACAAGAAGAGCACAAAATAAAAACACATAAAAAGTAGACACTGTCCTATAATTATCATAATATTTCTGCCTTTTGAATTATGCAATAAGAGCTGTTTAAAACCCAGCTAACTTTGTCTACATATTTCCTGTGGGAATAAAGTGTGAACTGGAAGTGAAATAAACAATTCTCTGCACAGAAAACAACATAACATAATATATGACATGACAGATCAAATAATTTAGCTTTCTACTGGTTACAAATAACCTAGTACTAAACATCAAAGA
This sequence comes from Carcinoscorpius rotundicauda, assembly GCA_011833715.1. Classification (NCBI taxonomy): domain Eukaryota; kingdom Metazoa; phylum Arthropoda; class Merostomata; order Xiphosura; family Limulidae; genus Carcinoscorpius; species Carcinoscorpius rotundicauda. The sequence continues at coordinate 11,159,394 of CM022405.1, read as the reverse complement.
GAACAACTGGCAATTTGTGAAAAAGAGGATCTGCAGATGAATGTAAAAAGTATGTCTGATTTTATAATTATTAACAAATTTTCTAGCTTATAGCTATGTAATCAAATAAAATTGAAGACTGTAAAAATTATGCTTTGGTTGAATAATAACAGAATCATAATGAGTAATTTATGTAGTTAATTTGAGAACTTAAAACTTACATAAAATTCAAATTTAGGCCATTAGCTACAGTTTGATGCTAGGTTTTATTTGTATATTATGGTAATAAAGCAGTTTAATTAAATATTGAATATAACTTTAACCCTTCATGATATGTGCAGAAAAGAATACCCATATGGATAAAATTAAGTGACTATGTTAAGGAGTAATGATCAAAGTCTATTCATCATCATAAAAATGTTGCAAGTTATGGAAAAATAAATTATATCAAAATATTATCTTCTTACATATTAAGATGTAATGAAAGAGAATGAAACAATAATGTATGCATATTAAGGAGTAAATAACTATGATTAAACAAGTACTGACTAAGAGTAGAAGTGAACGAGTCATGACATATGATGAAAAAACATATCCCACATGTTATTTGTGAAGAAGCAAAGAACTAAAAATAAACACCAACATCTAAATTTACATGCTTAGAATAAGCAACTATTTCTGAACATCAACTGTTGTGTATACAGAAACAATCAACAAACTATGACCAAACATCATATTCTAAATGGGATGTGATTAGGAAGAATTAACTATGTGTAAACACTATTTCCTATACGTAAAAGAGTAATGAACTATGGGTAAACATTAACCCCAATGAGTTGTATATTAAGGAGTAATGAATAGTTTCAAAACATTATTGTGTATGTGGACATGGTAAAAAGTGAGAACTAGAGCCAAAACATAACAAGAATATGTATATGGAAAGGAATAATTAACCAAGACTAAGCATTATATTTCATGTGTACATGTAAAAAAAAGTAATGAAACAGATATAAATATTTTATACGGGCATGGTAACATGGTAAGGTGTAATCAAAAATCGAAATATTATTTTATTTCATCTAATATGTGGGCATGTTAAGGAGTCAGAAGTAGAACTAAAGATTAACATGCATTAACCATGATTAAATGTTATATTGCATATGTATAATAGTGATGTAAACATGGCAAGGTATTGTCAATTAAGGCTAAGTATTATATATAAAGAGTACATGTGAAGAAGTAATGAAGAAAATGTAAGCATTACTTTCTACTTGGACACACTGAGGTGTAATAAACCAAAATGAAATATTAACTACTATATGTTACATGTGAAAGAGCAACTAACTGCAACTAAACATTGATGACAATGTTTACATGATAATAAATAACTGAATGCAACTAACCATTAATGCCTATGTGTAAATGTAAAAAAGAGAGGTGAACTATGATTAAAAAAATATACTAAATGATATGGGTTAGGTAGTAAATAACTACAATTAAACATCATAATTAAATCGTATTTCATATGGAGAAATGTTAAGGCGTAATAAATAATGTCTAAACATTAAGTCCTAACCGTTATGTGTCAATGAAGAATAAACTATATCTAAACAATAACGTTTACATGTTAGCTGATAAGACAGTAGGGATGAAGCATAAAAAGCAGGAGCAAATTAAGCCCAAAAGTAAATGACAGGTGTAGCACTAACACTAACAGGAGAGAAGAAAGGAAACAATGAGTAGAAAGCATATGTATGGCAGGAAAAGTTAATAGATACTCAGTAGGTAGAAAAATATTGCTAGAAAATAACTCCATTTATTTCTCTGCAACTTCTGCTTCAAAATCTGAAAAGGGAAATGTGCAGTAGGACAAAAGAAAAGAGTCCAGGTGGTAACACAGACCTCGCAATATGGTGGATGATGGTGTGTTACTCTTCTTCTTACTGTATTTGTCAACTGAGCAACTTATATCTCAACACATGATGGTTCTCACAGTTTCAAGAAGCAGAGAACTTCCTAAATTTTTGGTAATTGTAAGTGATATGTGTACTAACATCAGCAGAAAAATAATTTACATTAGTCTGTAAATTCATACTGAAAGATTACAACAATTTTATGTTATATTTTTAATAAGTACATCAACAATTCTCAGCTAAAAACAAATAAACAAACATATCTTGACATGACAGTACTGAGAAAATGAATGAGGATTTTCATACATTACTTAGAGGGAGCATTTGTGCAGAGAGGTATGTCACACTCCTTCTGATTGAGTGTTTTGCCATGTGATACGTCATTATGCAGTAGTACAAATTCACATATCTTCACATGGTAAGTGAATTTTAAAACAGAATAGTGTTACTTCCTAAGAAAAATAGCTAATCTGTACACAGAGGTGAATCATGATATCAAAGTTTGCACATCAGTGTATGTGAGGTAAACTGTTACAGGTTCAATTCTTGCAAGTCTTTTGAAAATAATGTTTATAATACTGTGCACCTGTTCCAAATGTTGTATGATGCATTTATTTCAACAGCAATTTCAAATTGCTTGTAGTAATGGATGTTATGTTATAATATTCTATATAGCATTTTCCTCTTGATTATTATAGGTTGTTTCATATTTGATTACTTTATAATTAAAATTGTATTTATTTAAAAACCAGTGAAGAAAAAAAGTTTTCAAAAAAGGAATGAAATGTAGGAATGGGTAATATCAATATTTCAAAACAAATGCAAACAAGACAGTAGGGATGGATTTGCATCATCCCTACATAATAGCACAGTGACACAGTGTTGTAAAATGTTGACAAACAAAAATAGGATAAGTTAAACTCAATTGTGGTTGAATAGTTATTTATATATATTGTTTTATGTTAATTCTTGTAAATGTTATCACTACTATGTTGTTTGCATTGTTTTTAAAGGATTGATATTAGCCATCACTACATGTATTTCATTTTTTGAAAGATGTTTCTTTACTTGTTTGCTTGTTGGTATTTACAATGCAACATTTTTCTACAGACATAGGAATGTTATATTTATAACTAAGTTCTAAACAAAATGATTTTCCTACTGTAATATTTATAGCTTAACTATTATTGGTTGGTATTTCTTATTTTACCCACTACTAAAGTTTTTTTTAAAAAAACACCAAATTGCTATAAAAAACTAACTTCAAGGGGTAATAATAACAGTTTTTACACTAGAATTGTGATTTTTTAATTACTTATAGTTATTTATACTTATAAATGTGAGTACTCCTTTTGAAACTATGTCATCTCAGTGAAATGGGTTGACACCATTGTTTTGGGTTTTCAGTTATCATGCAACATAAAAGAAGCAGAAGAAAGAACAAGAAGTTCAAACTTTTTACATTCATAGAACTCACGACTCAGTCTTCACATAGATATTGTTATAAAAGGAAATACTATATAGTATTGTAAAGGAGATATTTAAAATACAATTTTGGTGAACAATATGAGTCATCCATACATAAGCAGTACTACAACCTGTCTAATAATTACAGCCTTAAAAAATAGTTAATAAAAATGATTTTTCTCAATGTCTTACAGCTATAGCATTTTGTGTTATAAGTTAAATCACCATCAAATACATCACAGTATTTATAACATTCAAGTCTTTTCAATCAAAAATTTGAGAAAGGTAATTCTTGACATCAACTTGTTTCTTACTTCCTTCTCAGATTCACCGAGATGAGCGTGATCAAGAAATTTGAGGGCAAACTCCACTAATGTTTCCTCTGGCCATTCTCCAAACCAATCAATAGTTGTACATCTGACTAATGCAGGGTAGTTCAGAAGCCTTTTCCTATTGATTAAAATATGTACAAAAATAAAATAAAAATTTAAAACAATGTTTAAAAATATTCAATTTTACTTGAGAAATATGTCTTAAATTATTATATTTGGGCAAGAAAATGAAAATATATGCACACACAAACACATGCATACATATCTAAATTTTTTTAAACTCACAAGGGTAGTAAAATAAAAATGTAAAGCCATACTATAAAGCCATCATAATGACATTTTAATTGCAGTTACAGTAAACTAAAATAACCTATTATTATATTAATTTGGATATCAAATTAAATTTGATAAAAGAGAGACCTTGAAATAAAGTATTCCCACTGCAATAAACAAATCTATTATTGCATTGATTTGAATATCAAATTAAATTATCTTAAAAGAATCATGATTAGATATCTTTCTTACCATTACAATAAACTAAAGGTAATCAAATATTACATTTAATTTCAAAATTTAAAACTTTTACTATAAAGAAAATTAAATATTTAAATATATGCCAAAAACTAAATAACTGTTACTACTATCAAGAAACAAAAATAATATTTTGTTATTATGTTGACAATCATGTTAAAAGTAAGTAAATGTTAAATAAACACATATGAAATCAGATACTTTTCAGTACAAGGAACTAAAAGCAACAAAATTCAAATTATCCAGCAGAAAGATGAAGGTAACATACATGTTTAAATTTATGTAACTGTTTTAATTGTAAAAGGAAATAAAAGTAATATATTATTAACATTTGTTTATGTCAATTCAGATTCATTCAAATAATTTTAAAATTAAAAATCTGTTTCATACTAAAAAGAACTTAATGTAATCTGTAATTATATTCTGCCAAGTATTGAATCAATATCTCACCACAGATTCCTTGATGGTTAAGAATGAACATTTTTAGTCCTGTGATTAACTTTGGGGACAAACCAATTATAATAGGCCAATTTGTGCAGATGCATGTTTGAATTATAGTACATATGTTATTGGCTTACAGCACTAAATATGTTTTTTGTATAGATTAATGATCATCCAATAAAATTATTAGATTTTTTGTACAAAATAAAATTAAAGAAAATATTTAAGATAATTTATAACAAACACTGTTTTTGCAACAATTATAAACAGTATATAGTTGTATAGAAAACTATTTACATGAACTCAAACTATTTTCTTCCATAATTAACTGTCTTTTTTTAAGATCACCAAATTTATGTGACCCTCCAAAAGATAATTTCTTCCAAACAGTTGATTTAGCTTGAAGTAGAACCTACAAGTAACCCATAGAATTGTTTTTAATCAGACCTGTATGGTTCTCCAAGAGGGCTGATACAGAACACAACATGAAGATTATCTTTAACTTGGTCTAGAAACAGGTCAAACAAGGCTTGTTTATCTTCACTGAGCTTTCCAGATGTAACTGATTTTTTAAGAGATGAAACCACCTAAATATACACATATAAAATAAAAAGAAGCTTTAGCTACCACTACTTTGACACTTCAAAAAACCTTATTTTTCTGAATACAACAGAGTATGGGTTTCTGAAAATAAAAAACAACAAAAAAGTTTAAAAGTGGCTTTGATTTTTAATACATATACTAATAATAATAAAAAAGGCTGACATAACTTGATATAAATATGAATAATTTGTCACTTTAAAAATTTAAAATTCAAAAACAGTTAAAGTGGAAAATAAATGCATCATTTAAAAAGATATTATGCCATTGTTAACATGGTATTATAATGTTAACAGTGGCAAATGTTTTTTTCACTGATACTCTTCTATCCCATTTTAGCTCTTTTTGAATTTTAAATAACTTAATAAAGTAACAATGAGTATTATTACTCTGATACCTTAATAAAGGAACTTTTTAAATATTATATTTTACACTAAAAATTTAACTAGATTACTGGTAAGATTACATGCCATAATGTTATAAACTATATATAATATTTTGATTAAAGTAAGATGGGATGAAGATCTTTTGTGAAGGTGAATAATGACCATGCAATATTTTAAACAATACTTACAAATCAGTTTTTTTTTAACTCCTAATGAAAATGCAAATAATGACTACATATTGTGATATCAACTCTAGTTTCTTACTTAATTGTTCCATCAAAAGGTAATTTCTTTTTTTTAAACTTCCCCAAATAATAAGTTAATACAAACATAAATTATAATGAAACAGACTTTTTTCATTTTGGTCTTCAGGCTAAATGTATCTGGAACATAATGAATAAGAAATGGAGAATTGTTGGTTTACTTTTCCATAGGCTATCAGACCAAAAAATGTAATTACAGTTGGTCTAAAGTAATCATTATCTATTACATACGCTAGCTTTAGAGATTCCTCATTTAAAAAAAATTAATTACATTAATTTAGCTCTAATTGCGGAACAATGCACTTAATTTTAAAAAAAAAAATGCAAGTTTATAAATTATAAAAAGATCATTTTCCTCTGTAACAATCTTAATCCAACAAAAAAAGAATAATTTATTTTGTCAAATTGAATGTGGATTAGTATTCGTGAAACAAAGTTTCTGTTTGTTGCTAAACACAATGTTGCATAATGGTTCTGTGTGCCAGTTGTGCCTACAAAAGGGATTGAACCCCACATTACAGCATTAAAAGCTCTCAAATAAGCCACCATGGGACAAAAGTATCTCTGAGTAGTTAAAATGTCTCAAACATTAAACAAAATTAAATCTCAAAGAAAAATAATAAATAATATACAATGAAAGAATAAAAATTTCTTTTTTTTATTTTTTTACCTTATCCAATTCTTCTTGTTTGAAGAGGTTGGGAACTTCTCCACTGCTCAATATATTGTTAATATCATCTAAAAACCCCTCATGGTTTACTTGACTGTCAGTAAACAGGAAAACTGTGGGTTTTTTCTTAATTCCTGTCTGCCAGAAGAGATTCTTCAGGTCTATGATATTGATTGGAAAAGTAAAATTGGACAGATTACTGCAAGATAAAACACTGATAGTACATTAGCACAGGAAAAGTTAATCTTTTCCTACACTGAAAATATACTTCTAATGGAAGTTTCCCTTCTCTGCCAATCTTATTTGTTCCAGCTTTTATACCCCACTAAATTGCCCATAGAGATTTAAATCTTATTATTCTCTTTACTTACATCAATGCACCCCCTATACCAGATATGTATATCAGTTCCCTTCCATTACTTATTATTCACGTTTTGAGATAGTCCAAATTAAAGTGGTCCAAAATTAGTCATTTTATGGCGAGGAAGGTCAGGATAGTGTTAAAGAAGGTAAGTATTATCAAAAATACAGTGTCGGTAACTGAAACTTGTTTATTTTGATTTACACTATAGGTAGAATCCCATATTGACAAGGTGAAGAAGCTGATGAGGAAAAAGTCTACAAAGAAAGTTTCTGCATAGAAAAGTATGTAAACATTAAAAATATAGTAACAGAACACTAGTGCAGTCTAAACTACCCCTGAAACATTTTCATTCTTTGCCCAACTACATGAAATCAAATTCTTGGGCAGTAAAAGTGGACTAGCCACAGAGGTAAATTCCCAACATGTTAAAAAGAACATTAATTCTTCAAGACCCTGATGAGATTCCATGTCTAATCTTTGGAATTATAGGACTGTAGATGCAAACTGAGATCCAAAGTGTAGTGGCTAGGGCAAAAGGACCATTGTATTGTTTAGACTTGTTTAGTAAGGTGATATTACTTGAACCCAAATTGAAACTTACAGAATGTTGCATGTTAATTCACCAGAATTATGAAAGAAGACAAGAAACACCAAAATGGGCAAATCTTGCCCCAGCTTGAAGAAGTGCAAAACACAACAAGCCAAATTCAAAAGAATTTCTGGATCTGTTACATCTCACTCAACCTATAGAAACAGAGATTACCTAGTTGTTTACAAGAAATGATACTTTGCATGCAGAATTATGAAGAGTCAAGGATCCTCTTCTCTGGTCACTGAAATAAAGAGAATGGCCAAAAAAGAGGGATTTTCACAACCTAAACAGATAGTGTAGAGTTATCTCTGAATCACAATTATTAAGAAGCTCCCAGGTTGGCTAGTTTGCTCCTAGCATACATCTGGAAAAAAAATCTAAGGGTATGGGTAGGATGACCGCTACCTTTACCTTCTTTTTCTTGAGTGGAATAATGAATACAAGAATTACTCAGGAGGAATAAACCTCTATTCTCCACTCCAGCAACTGGAAACTGGGAGTGATAAGGACTGCCAAGCTCCACTAGTAGAAATAAGGGGGGGATACTCGCACTGGGGAATCCTGAGAAAGATGCTTGCAGATAGTACAATAGGTAAACCACATTCCCTATTTTGAAAAGCAAGCCACTAAAGTTTATTCAATCTAGGGCCAGCAGGGATGGGTAAAATCCCCTTGGCTTTACTCATGATAGTCTATAAGTGGCAATTCAAGAGTGTATTTGTTTTCATCTTATAATTGTATTGCCACCTGAAAAGTCAAAAGGTGGTTTTATTGAAAAATCTAATCTCAATATATCTTGTTACTGCAAAAAATTATTGATTAGTCAATTAGAAGCTGGTGCAAATTTCAAAACAAGCTCACCTGACCAGATAACATTTGCCACAGAATGGGATCCCAATGAAAATGGCAAAATGGTCCCTGAAAGAGAAATGAAGTCACTCATCTGTTTTACAAAATGAGCCAGAGTATGAAGAATAGCTGGAGACAGGAGTGGGGCAAAAATCTTCAGAGAATGCATCTGCTAAGTAATGTACGTGAAAAAGATATAAAGGTATTAAACATGGCCTGCATAGAAGACTCTACTATCTGAAAGGAAACACAATTGAATTGTCAGAAATGTAGAGATATGTTAAATTTGTTTAGCTGACACTCAAATACATCTTTGTCCCTCCAATAAAAGCCCTGAGTAAGCAATACATTCCAATTGATAAACCCAACCTGTCAAAGGGTAGACATAAACCTAAGATCCTTATAGACAAACAAACAGTGACATGAACTCCAAAACTCTTCAGTGAATGCAAAATAACACCAACTAGTCCAAACCAGCATAAAAGACAACCTGGATCTGAGAATTTATAAAAGAGAAAATAGAGGGAAGAAGAACTGGAGAGAAAGCCACAACCACTTCTCTAGCTGCTGAAGTTTGGGGAAAAAAAGGAACTATCAAGGTACAAAATGGTAAACTATCTGTGAACATGAATCTCAAATGAAAATTGTCCCATTCTAGCTGAGGGCATCTATGCTCAAAGCCAGAGGTTGGAAAACAGAGAACCAGAAGGATGGGAGCTAGGCACTCCAGTGAGTGGCAAAACCAATGTACTGAATCATTTGAAAGGAGAGCTGATAAAATTTAAAAAACTGTGATTCAACCATCAATTCTGTGGGAAGAATTTCAATGAGACACGATAACTTATTAGCTACTGAATGTGATGAGATCTGAGAACAATCTGATGACTGTGGGCCATAAAAAATGATCTAATATCAGAAAAAAAGTACCTGCAGTTCGTGCCCACTTGCTAAGAAATATAGAACAACATGAAATGTCTGTGTGAAGCATTATTACCTTCTCTCACAACAATTTAGAGCCTGAAACATAGGTCATTAAATCACTAGAAGTGCTAAAAGATTAATGTGAAGAGAAACTTCCTCTTTAACACAGGCCTTTGAATTCCACATACCCTGCACAAGCTTCTCATCTAGAGAGAACCATCTGTGAAAGCATGTATCTCAGGATGTTACGTTGTCCCTGTACAAACACTAGTTAAAATGAAATGGGCTGAAAACCAACAGGGTCATTGACAATATAACATATTCTTGCAAATATTCTAATGGTTCCATAATAACCACTGAAGAAATTTCCTGTGGGTCTAACCCAAAAGAATAAGCAATTCCAATGATGCCCACATCCCTAAAAGAAGAATAAACTGTACATGTTGGTGGTAAAGGAGATAACAGTTTTAGAAAAATAACTCGTAGGGGAAAAAGGGTTTGACTGGGATGCAAACTGAAAAATATCTCAAAATGGATGAGGCACTGTGAAGGAGTAAAACAAAGTTCTCTGTTTGGACCAAACTTCCAGCTCTCACAGCTACAGATAAAATAATTCTAGTGTGACATTTTGCCACAGTAGTAAGAAGAATCCAGCCTTCAAAATAATGGTGAGTTGGAATGTAAACTGAGTGAAAAATGATGTGAAAAGGATATAAATATCCAGCAAAAGGCATATGGGATGATGGCAAGACCAAGTGGTAGAGCACAAAACTGAAAAATTTGTCTCTCATGCAGAAAAGATCCTGAATGGCTTGTGCTTAACAACTAGATATAAGACAAAATTTGAGGAGGATAAAGACAATTTTTATGGTATACAATGGAAGATGAAATGTTAAATGATGGACCAAGCCTCTGGTAAGAGCCTGAATGAGCCATTGACTGGAAGTAAAAGTCTCCCATAGAGACCCAAAATGGTCTGAGTTGAGCAACTGGGGGGTAGTTACTTATGTTGTTGTTGGCACTCCACATGAAAACAAGATGGCTGTTGACAAGGGTGTAACCTCCATATTTTCCAATAGAATTTGGAGGTGATAAAAGATACCTCAACAGGAGATGTAGTTAAACCACTATGTAAAAGACTAGAAAAGGTGAAAATGAGACACATCCAGTCAAGATTCCTTGGACACTAAAAAAATCCAAAGATCAAATGTCTAAAAAAAATAAACTTTTCAGAGACCTATAAGAGCTGAAGAAGGAAGTTGAACACTCTCAAGCAAGGCATCTTTCTCCAAAAGATACCAGCAACAAATTACTAGAGATCGACAAAAGTGCAACAGTTGATAATTTTACCACAGTAGAAATTCAATAGCTGACTAAGATCCCTGAAAATTGAACAGAATACCTATGAAAGGCCTCAAATAACAGTTGCAAAGATGATAAAGAACAAAAAACTGCAAAAGGAGCAATCAAATCCTGTAAAACTAGGTGAGGGTGAGATGAATAGAAACATAAGTCCGAGGAGTTGGAAAAAAAAAAAGAAAAACGTTCAACTTCTGAAAATCTAAATATGGGTCCTCCAAGCAATAGAAAGATAAGGCACATTTATCTAATAAACTAGAAAGACAAGGCATTACAGCAGCCTCTCTCAATTTATCTACTAATCTCTGAGCATGCAAAGCAATGTCTGGTAAAGGTGAACCAGGTAATTAGCCAAATGACTTACTCCATGAAAAGTAGAAGAAGAATTTTAAGCCACAGAAGAAAAGGCATAAAATTTGATGTACTGCAAAAGAAAATGCAGGAGGTGGGATGTCTGTTCAGAGCTTATGATTAACTGACTGAGTAATTGAAGGAGCCAGAAAAATAAAGAGTTTAAATTTTCATCAGTCCATTCCTGATCCTCCTACAAGGTTAGCCTTTGATCTTGCAGAAGAAGAAACATTAGTCCTCAAGAAAGACTCCACCTTTCAATATATTAAAAAGAGTCCTCTCCCTGTCATCCTGATAACACTGGATCCATATGTGGCAGATTAGGAACACTAGGAGACTCAACACCAGAGGCATGAGAATTCACATCCAAACCATCTAATAATTTTAATTTTTTTGTAATTGAAATGAAAGAAAAAAAACAAAATCCTCAAAACACAATAATATGGGTTGAAAACAAAATTATCCAAAGTGGTTGGTTGTTTAGTCATTTGGAATTTACTGGTGCAAAGCAACAAACAACTAGGTTATCTGTGCAAAACAACTGGTAAGAAATATAAAAGTAAAATTATTATAAAATGTAAAAATAAATGAAGTTAAAAACAAAGCAATGTCCACAATTGAAATTAAAGACTTAAAAAGAATTTATAAGGCCAATAGCTCATAAAAAGTTAAAAATATGAGGAAATAGACAGTGTCACCAGCATCAATGATACCATCCAACATTACAGAAATGATATCTAAAATGGTGCTGCCATTCAGAGTCACAATGACAGCTCAACAGTAAAACGTGGGCTAATGTGACTTGAGTGTTATAAAGGCCACACTTTAAACAATCAGTCCCAAATAAAAGAAAATTATGAGCTAAAAACTGTAACTAATACAAAGCCTAATTAGGACAACTTCCTTTTCCATTTCTTTCAGAAACAAGACAGCCAAAGAACAAAAGAAGATTTGATCTCTAAAAGCTTGTTATGATGTTGCCCTCTCTAAGTTAAAACCCAATTGGTATGAGCCAAAGTCTTCAATGCAGAACTGTAGACCACATACAGGATATGCATGGCCGTGATGACACCAGAGCAGATAAACAGCTGATGTGTCAATGAGTTTGTTCCCATGAATACTGATATAGCCAGGTATCCAGAAAAACTGGATAAAAACAGAAGATGAAGAAAAATGGCCAGTATTTTTGAATATCAATGAGAACAGGGTGATTATTAAGGATAAGTAATTCCGGTATCAGTAAAGTGCTAAAAAATTGGTGTAAACAGTACAATCTGTGAACTGCATAGCTTCCAGGACAAGAAATATGGTACCCAACTCAGAAGTAAACACTACAACTGTAGAGAAGATCTTGTCAGCAGCCATAAAGCCACAATAAACCATGGCAGATCTCAAAGAGTTACCTGATTTTGAACCATCAGTATAAATAGAAGAATAGTTCAAAAGATGTTCAGCAAAGACAAAAAAGGGTACTTCCAATAGGAAGTATCTACCTTCCTCAGATAACTGAAAGAAAGATCACAAGTAGGGATGGTAACAAGCCATAGCAGGATGGGCTGATAAGTAAAGGCACCAATATCATGATACATGCAATAACTTAATGTTGAGAACAGTAGGACTAGGTGGGATGCAATAATAAGAATAAAAATTTAATGGCATACTGCAAGGAAAGTTGCTATTTATGGAGGTAAAGAGAGGGTTTATGGGACTAAGTGTACAAACTCTGGACTAGACAAGTGTGGAGATCCCCCAAGACAAGTCAAGGCTCCAGATGGCAAAGGGGGTTCAGCACCTCCAAGGTTGAGATCCTGGCAGAATCATCTATCAGAGACCCATAGTCCAATTTGGAGCATTAAGTATTAATTAGCTTCTCAAGGGGTAGAAAAGAGGATACAAAGAATGTACAGTGCCTTGAGCATGTGACATAATAACTGCTTGATGCAAAGAATGAAAATCAGCTTACGAAGAAATATAAACTCCAAGATATTTGCCTCAGTCACTCAATTGCTTGCAAAAGTGTATGCATATAATTTTAAAGAAAGGAAATGTAAAATTGTTAGCTATGGCCCACTTCAACAAGTAACTGAGGGCAGTCTAAAGATACCTTTCAATAAACCTCATGTTCAACAACCAACATGGCATTAATCTTGGTACTGAAAAGTGTCACACTTAAGACACAGCCCAGAAAGACTCCAAGTTCCTGTGAATTTGGATACTTGGTGTTTTACCGTGTAAAGCAACTAGGCTATCTGTGCATTCTTGTGGAAAAGAATGGGAACTGTCAAACCAACATAGACTTGAAATTACCTGTCCAGTAAAAAGTTCCAAATTAAAATGGGCAAATGGCCTCATAACACATAGAAGTGAAAGTCCTGCAAAATGCTGTATCTCCATGTAGTGTCATAAGTCTTCTCAAGGTCAAAGAAAAGATAAATGAGATGTTTCCTCTTGAGAAGGCTTCCATAATTGACATTTCAAGTCAAATCAGGTGAAGCATTGTCAAAAGAACCCATACTAGGTAGACAAGAGAAGGTCATTTGATTAAAAAAAGCCATATCAAACTAAAATTATTCATCCTCTCTGAGACCTTACAGTGACAATTGGTGAAAGCAATTGAATGACAGTTAGAAGGAATCTCGAAATCTCGAGCTTAAAGAAATCGAAGACAACAGCCTATATCAAGTATTAGGAAAAAAACTTTCTTCTTCAAGATTTGGTTAAAAACTACTAGAATAATAGCAAGAGAAAGAGATAAGAGATGCTTCAGCATCTAATAGTAAATATCATCAAGTCTAACCAACATACTGCCAGACTAAGGAAGAAAAGCTTGAGTTCCACCAGTGTAAATGGATGATTATAGTCATAAAAACAATTCGCTCAAAAGGAAAGAGGCACTCACTCCACCTGAGACTTAATGACCAAGAAGGCGAGGGAAGAAACAGGGGTGTTAGATGCATGATAAAAGCTCTTGCTGAGAGTATTGGCAATGTTTGACATCAGCAACTTCCTGGCCTTTGGAGAGTAGGATGGAAATGAGACAGGAAGTATACTTCCAACTGACCTCCCAAATTTTGTGCCACATGATTCTGGAACTGGTAATAGAATTAATTCTAGTTGTGAACTTAATCCAAGATTCCTTCTGGCTTAGACATCTAATCTGCCATGCATGGGTGTGAGCCTGCTGGAAAGCAATGGGTTCAAAAGAATAGTATACCTGCAAAAGGTATCCAAGACCTGTTTTTGAGCCTTCCATGCCTCCTGGAAAGCAGGACTCCACCCTGGGCGAGGACACCATGGAAAACGTGTTGAGGTCTTAGGAATAGACTAAATGAATGATAGCCTGGATAATACACTCAGTTACTACAACCACACAGTCATCTATTGATGACAGACAGATAACAGCAGGATTAAGTTTCAATTGGGTGATGAAATAGGGTTGGTTAGCTTGATCCAACTTCAGTCAACGAACATGGGTTTAGTAACACTGGCCATGTCTAATATTCCTCATAATAACAGGAAAATGATTACTACCCTGTGGGTCACTGTCAAACTTCCAAGAAAAATGAAGGGGATAGACAAAGAGATCAATGTCAATAAAAAAGCTGACTATGTGCATGAAAATTAGTATAAAAACCACTATTGAAAAAAGAAAGGTTGTGATCTCAGAGCACACACTCTATAGAACAACCCATCCCAACAGTACCAGAGGGGATTGTGCCTTTGAAATCTCCCATGATTAGAAAACGAGATGGCAACTCTTCAACAAGGGCATGAAGGTCTAATTCATTGTCAGTTTCTCCATGAGACAGGTAGTGAGAACAAACAGTGATGGTATGTCCCTAAAAAAAACAACATGAGCTGCAACTGCCTCCAAGGATGTATTGAGCTGCAAAGACAAGGTGGTCACATGCTGGTCGATCAGCAGTACTACCCCTTCAGGGACTCATCCATTACACAACATGTCATGCCAGTATAAAGAAAACTGCTGAAAGGGGACTGGTATTGGTAGGTTTCAGAAATGTAAAGAATGTAAAAAATTACATACAGGATAATAGGAATCAATTAAGGTATCAACATTAGAACAGAAATCTCAACAGTTCCACTGTAGCAAAGTGGCCATTTTTACTTAAGTGAAAAAGAACTGGGTGGATAATCCTACAGTTTATGACTATACTGTTTTTCTTCATTAGAAGGAGGCCTGTTAACCTCCACAGATCCTACCATGGCTTGAGCACATAGTTCTCTGTTGGTAAACATAGATTCTAGCAACCGAGAGAGTGAACCAATAATTGTTCTGCATCTCAGGGCTGAAGAAGATAGACCTAAGCAAATGCAAAAAGTTGGGGTCAAAAAAAGTGGACTGGGCAGTAACTGGAAAGAATGGTGATGATAGAGACAGAGTAGATGCTGACTTGTCAACTTGCATATCCAAAGAGAGCTAATGACTCTTCATGGTGGAGAGAAAACCATTATAAATAATATAGTGCAGTTCTAGTCACACTTGTAGGTGTCATGGTCTTTGCCATCACAGTGAGCACATGACACAGAACCATGACTAGATGCCTTAGAAAGACCTCACCTTTAAAACTGGAAACATCTGAAAGGATTGGGAATATATAGCTGCACCTTTCAATTTTAGATATCATGCCTTGACAGCAGCAGATGGACATGGTGATGTAAACATTAATATCAGAACACTGATAAACAGCATAATTCTATCTTGACAAGTGGAAATATATTGCACATCAGAAATTCTTTGGCTTGAGAAACCAGTGAGGATCTACAACTTGGGATATTTTTCAAATCCTTCTCGACAATAACTCTTTGTGAAAAATCAAAGTAGTGTGAAAAGTAACCTCAATGTGTATACCCCCAATGGCCTTCTAATTCAAAAGGAGTTCAGTGTATTTTAGAGAAGATATTTTCACCAAGACATTCCCAGATCATGCCTTCTTGACTGACTTTGGACAGCCTGAAAATCCCTCTAATTCCTTCTGAATAAGAAAGAGACATTTGCCTCAAATTTTGTTAGACAAGGAATGGAAAATCAGAAAACAAGGTAAAGAATCAAAAGGAGTTTAAAATCAGTGGTCAAAATCACAAAGGTGTGGCTATTTACCAATCAGTTGTGTTTTTACCATTTTATTTTTGGTTTTGATAGGAGAATCCATAAAAAAAGGAGCATGATTTAGTGTCCACTTATCCCACCAACCATAGAGTCCTACAAGGGGATGCACTGCAATGCCAGGGTTTTGTGAACACTACCCAAATACCAACATAAAACATAATGTCTTAGGATGCCCAACACTGGTACTTGGTTAATCCTAGCTTAACAGAACCAGCCAATCCACCCTTAGGGAGCCCCCAAGGCCACCTATCTACAGGAAATCAAGGACAAATCAGTGTGTTGGGGTTAGACAGCTGAACTACAAGGTTTCCTGCCTCTCCTTCACAGGTCACCACTCATGAGAAACACTTGTTTAGACACTTAGATCCCAAAGGAGATAAACTGAAAATACAAAACCTTACCTGAAAGGAACCCCTTCCCATGTACAGATACAGGAGTCCACCTCAAAGGGGATGTATATATAACTAAAGTTATGCAATACGTAAAAGAAACCCATAAAAAGCATGTAAAACCTTTATCATAACATTCTGCAAATTCTGCAAGAAGTTTTAAGTGTTGAATAAATGTTAAGCAATAAATAATATTTTGGTATTTTAACATATACATTACTTACTTGACCTTAAAACACCACGAAAAATAAATGTTTATTGCTATCAAATATCTTTTATCCAATGTACAGTTATAAAGAGTTCAAAATTTGTGTTGATGTTTAAAAAGTTCTAAATGGTGATTAAATGCTAATTAATAAATATTCTTTAGGTATTTTAACACACGTATACTTGGACTTAAAACATAAAGAAATATTAATGTTTATTATTTCTAAATATCTTATCCTTTGTACAGTTGAGAAGAGTTTAAAATTTGTTAGAATGTCTAGATTATTTTTTCTACTTCCTGACCTAGAATACAGTAAAAATACTAAAGAGTGCTATTTAACTCTCTCTTAGAGCACACAGGTACTTGTTTGCATGATAATATTTTATTTTTCTGCATAGTTTTTATTTGAAATGTAGTGATTATAGTGATTAAACAATTACTTTAAGACTGATGAAATAAGTAAAGAATAGGTGCGTTTCTGAGATACAAAAAATTCGTTTTAACTAAATTCTATTATTTCATTTACTAATTCAAAACGATTTCCCATTATTTTTAACAGAATTCTGTACTAGTCTTTGTAAAGAAAATGCTCTTGATTATAATGTTGGAAATCATTACATATAGGTCATGAACCTGGCAATGCACTTCATGTTGAAGTAAATAATTAGAACATAATCAGTTTATAAGCAACTCCTCTATTTTGCTAGTGCAAAATTTTGGCTATTTGAGAGATTTAATCAAAGGTGAACTACAATATAAAGCTTGACTGAAAAATTTATTTTCATAGCATATATTTCTAAGGTTACCCAGGTTCATTTTTATTGTTTAAGATTTTCTTTAACATTATAATATTAAAATATTGTAATATTTTCATGTTTTACTGATTTTTCATAAAGTAACCTATAGACCTGTGGAATAACAGCAAATTTAGTTTCAATATTTATTACAAAGAAGTTATGAGTAACTGAGTTCATGAGAAACAAATAAAAAACTTTTGTACAAAAATATAATGAACAAACTTTCTTCTCCATAACCTCAGTTTGTATACTTGCTTCTTATGTTAGATACTTGCATTAATATCCAAAATTGGTTTCTCTTTCAAGTTTTTTCTAAACAGAGTTAGGTCAGACTTTCCCAGTGCAAGTAGTACTATCCACATAATGGCCAAGAAGGTTATAAAAATGAGATATTACCTATCCTATCATTAGATAAAACTGCTGTTCACGTTCATATATAAGGTGCAGCTTTACAACTGTTTCTCCCATGAGCAGGAGAGGACCAACAGCAAAAGGTAGCTACATTAGTAGCAACTTAATTTTTTTTGGGTGAAAAATGTATATACACCTGAGTACTCAACAAATTTTGAAAAATTCTATATTAAAACAAATGATAGAAAATGCATTATATGTTTGCAGTCCACAAAAATGCCATTTTTCCCAATAAGAATGGGTGTCTGCTCTTAGAGGCAAGGAAGACATCTTGCTATGCTAAAGAGTTTTTGACAGACACTTTTGCCAGTAAGTAGAAGACTTACCTTCTCTGAATTCAGCAATTCCATAATTTCTTGACACTTCAACTTCAAATACAGAATAGTTACATATGTAGGCTGCTAGACGAGTCAGACTCTTCCATCCATTCCTATTAACGACATACTTCCTCTTGGTTGGCAAATCACCCGAATTATTCGACATACTGTATAAGTAAACAAATATTTCAGTTTATTTTTATTTTAAATTTATTTTGTCAGTTAAAATATACTGTTACAAACGTTTTAACATTTCTGTATTCATTTCAAAATCTAATCAAATGCTTTAATTCTATATCAAAATGTAACAACTTGCATAACCCATTAAGTTCACAAATTAATTTCAGCAAGAGATCATTACTAACATAAAAAAAACATTCATAATATAGTGGTGTTTCATTTTTCAAGGACTTTGAAAATTGGCCAATGCTGTGGATATTATTTATACTTAAATTTTAAGAATACTAAATGACATAATAATTCAAAACAGCTCATTCTTTTTATCTAAACAACACATTTCCAAAGTATTCAAATCTGATAATCTCACTCACAATATTACACACAATTGTACTAATTTTCAATGTACTTGATATGACACACTTGTTAAGTAAAATTTGATTGATGTTTAGTCACCAATGAGAAAACTAATGACTCACTGTGCTTAATTGCATCCTGAAAGAGTACCAAATTCATTGCCACCACCTGAGGCATAAGATTATATTCTTCCAGTTTGACCTCCAAATGATTTTTCAAGGTCTGAAAGTCTTGAATGTCTTCATAGATTCCTTGCTCATTCATAAAGCTTCCTATGGAACAGTCTTCAGTATCAAAACTTATCAACTATTGAAAATGTATTATTTCTGTGATTTAGAGAGTGGTGATTACTGTTGATTGCTATTACTTTACTTTCATGAAAAAGCACTTTTTCGAAGTACAGTCAACCTTATAATTCTTGAGATAAGAGATAATAACCAAAGGAATCTTATGTAGGAATTATACTGAATGTACTTTCATTTTCTGCTGTGGAACTACCAGTATTTTCACCAACATATATATATGTCTCTCTGTGTCATTAGTTTAAACTCCAAACCACATTCCATGGGAAAGTTTTAAAATAATAAACTAAACTAAAATAAACAAAATGTATAAGCAGCAGCAGAGACAAATGTTCCTAATGGACAGTAGCATTTTTTATCTACTTTTTGAATTGCAATAAATGGGAACAGAAAAATAATGGTTTTAATCATTTGTAATATCAAAGTCCTCCATAAAGTATAAAGATATTACACTGTACTTCGAAAAAGAGAGGATTCATACATGAATACAGTGGATTGAAAATTTAAACTACATTCATAGACTTGATATCAAGAGTAGTTACCAAGTAACAATGTAGCTGCAATCTATTACATTAAATCAGAGTAGCAAACTTCCAACTAAAGACAGCATAACAGTTAAATTTGGTAATTCAATAATAAAGCAATCTCACCAGATCTAAAAAAAACACAACAAAAGGTTTGTGAATCTAATA
The DNA here is from genome assembly GCA_011833715.1 of Carcinoscorpius rotundicauda. Taxonomy (NCBI): domain Eukaryota; kingdom Metazoa; phylum Arthropoda; class Merostomata; order Xiphosura; family Limulidae; genus Carcinoscorpius; species Carcinoscorpius rotundicauda. The sequence goes on along the minus strand of CM022405.1, from coordinate 11,139,598 downwards.
TGTGGAAGGACAGCACTTTATTACCCTTGAAATGAAAAACACAAGCTATATAACTAAGTTGAAACTAAAAAATGAACACTTTATTACTGGACAGAAAGAAAGAAACTGGCTGCACATGCTAATGGAAAGATAGTGAAGCTTAATAAACAATGGCATCAAATTGTATTTAAATGGAGAAACAAAGTACGAGATTACTATATTTAGCAAAAACAAAAGAAATAAACTTTACTGACAATAGAATTAAGCAATACATGATCAGTAGCCATCCGTGTAACAGAATAAACAATAACAGGACTTCTCTGGTATTCTTATAACAGCACAATGAACAATTTTTCTTAAAAGATGGAGGTAATCTAATTGGAAAATGCCAAAACTGCATTCATAATACACATTCTCTCTATAATTGACAAGCGAGAAAATATGGATTGGAAAAGAAGAATATCTATATCCTTAATAAATAAGTTCAGGTAGGGCACAATGCAACTATCCCATGATACAGTAGTTAAATTTCTTGGATTGGTCAAGCTATATAAAGTAACATTTCAGGCTGAATTTACACACAACTTCAACCGAATTTAAATTTTTCAGATCAGAAGTTAGAAAAATTGTTCAGGTATAAAATATAGACTAATGTAGAGAAGCATATGTACTATTTGTGCTGCTAATTGGTCTTTAAGTGTAAGGTCACATAATGTTTAGTTTAACACACCCATAATCCTTCCACTGAATTTTGAACAAAATAAATGCATTAAAAAAACTTGTTGCCTTCAGCCATAGCAATCAGGTAATTAGCCCCTGTAATTATTCCTATTACTTACTATGTATTAAAATTGTTGTTGTTGTTTTTGAATTAAGCACAAAGCTACACAATGGGCTATCTGTGCTCTGCCCACCACGGGTATCGAAACCCGGATTTTAGCGTGTAAGTCCGCAGACATACCGCTGAGCCACTGGGGGGCAATTAAAATTGTATTATTGTGGAAAAAAAAAGTTCTAAACAAACCTACTACATTTTTAATAACAATATAGTAATTAAAAAAAGTGTAGTTACTATTTTAATATTAATTAGATATTGTAATTACTTTGTATACTCCAACTCTATTCATAGCAAAAATATACCACAGTAATTGTCTACTTTCCTTCCTTGTGATCATGCATTATATATTCTAATGAACTGTCTTTTTTTTTTAACTATAAATTAAGCATGATTTAACATATCATACATAAATTTTATGGTTTCTTTAAATAAATATCCCAAAATGGTCAAAACAGACGATTACTTGTACCTGACGAATAAATATAATTTCTTACAGAAAATGAATTGAAACTATGAAGAAAGATTACTTCTAACATACCAAATATTGGCAACTGTTTATTTGGACATATTTTATGATAAGCCAGTTCAAAAATAGTGCCTAACTTGTCACTAATCAGGGACATGAACCATTCTTGATCTTGGTTATTACTCAGACGGTCTGAGAATACTCTGAAACACTCATGAATCCACAGATGTGTTACACTTTGTCTGGTGTCATGAAAATCTTTATGTGCTAGTAGCAACCCTTGAAAAACCTAGTAAGAATATTAATAAATACACTTTACTTCTTATATCAATGTTTCAATAATCACACTTATGGCCACACCATGTTATATTAGCACAATCAGAACCATTCATTCTACTTAACACATTTAGCACTGTACATAATGCATTACTTTTTGTTGTTTTTATTTTATAATCAGGATTTTTCAGCAACAAGATATAAACACTAAAAATCATTGATTTATAAATTATGGAAATTTGTAAATCTGACCTTAAAAATGTTTTTATCAAAATTTTTTTCTGTGTAAGAATGAGGAGAAAAAATGCAAATCAATGTGTAAAACATTAGAAAGTTTTAAAATTCTGGGCTACTTTTTGGTAACTAGTTAACTGATCTTTGGGCAAATATAACATGATGCTGCCGAACTATTTATTGAAGCAGAATTTTATTCAAGTTTTAACAAATCTGTACATATCATGACTTGTCATTATTTTGAAAATAAAGAACCAGACTAGAAAGTAATGGAAACATAAAACAAATTTAATTTTTAGTTAATAAAAACTTCAAAGTATTTTTAAATCATGTCCTGTGAATTATATTCAAACCTCATACATGACTATAAAGCTGTCCTTATGTAATAAAGAGCTAAAAATATTCCATTAATCAAATGTGGAAAACTTTTAAGGATAAATTTTTAAGTATTCAAGGTAAATATATTCCTTATAGAAAGAAAAGAGTACTTGAAAGTAAAAAAAAACATGTTGACTCACAAAAAGTATAAGAGATTAAATTAAAGAAAAGCATAATAAAATTAAACTGACTGTTATAACAGGAGATTTAGAAGATTAAAAAAGTTAGTGAAACAAGAACGTAGAACATCAAAAAGGATGTATGAACAAAGATTAGTTGATAACAAAAAAATTAATAATAAGAATTTCTTCAAATACATTAATGGAGAACATGAGGATAGGAACCTTGAGTAATGATAAAGGAAGGCTTGTATCTGATGATTATGAGGTGGTTGGAGTTATTAGATATTGCTTTTTCCTCAGTTTTTGCTAATGAATATTTAAGCAGTAATCCACAAATTGAAAAGTTGATAGATGGAAACAAGGTTGAACTAGATTACTGCATTAATTCGAAGAGGTTTAAGAAAAAAAAGTGGGATGTTTAGAAAATGATAAGATTCCTGGGCCAGATAATATTTCTCCAATTATTTTGAAGGAAGTTAAAAATTTGATATGTGAGCAACTTATTACAATTTTTTGTTAGTTCTCGAATATTGAGCAGGTACCAGATGATTGGTAGTTAGCTACTTTAACTCCTCTTTTCAAGGGAGGTGATAAAAATTGTCCCAGTAATTATAGATTCTTTAGTCTTACATCAGTTATGGAAAAGGTTTCGTTAAATCTATTACAAAATGTATTTCAAAGCCATTTAATAAAGTTTAGAGTTTTACTAGAATGTCAACAACATTTCTTTAAAAACAAATCTTGTCTTGCGAGTCTTTAACAATTTTGAAAAAGTTATTGCTAATGTAGATAAAGGTAAAAGTATACATTTGGTGTATCTGATTTTTCAGAAACCATTTGACAAGTTGCCACACAAAAGGTTTATAAAAACTAACTCTATAGGTTTGAGGGATAAGTTAACTAGTTGGATAGAAAAGTGGCTTGATGGGAAAATGCAAAGAGTTGTTATAAATGGAGTTCAGTAAAAGTAGAATAATGTTACAAGTGGTGTACCTCAAGGCTTAGTCTTAGGACCATTGCTCTTTATGGTTTATATTAATAACATAGATGAAAAAGTGGTAAAAAAAATTACTTAAATTTGCAAATAATATTAAGGTTGCTAGCTGAGAAGAGGATGCTGATGATTTACAAAATAATTCAGATCATAGTGAGTTGGACAAATCAATGATAGGTGGGTTTTATTATTATTATTATAAATAAATCCAAGATAATGCATAAGGGTTACCATAATTTGAATTATAAGTATAATTTGGATAGGAATAACCTTGACATTGTCAATGAAAGAATAGAATCTTGTTGTGATCAGTCTCTAAGGCCATCTAAGCAGTGTGCTGTTGCTAGTGGTAGGACAAATAGTATTTTAGGTTATGATTTAATCATATAGGCCACTGGCTAGGTGACATTTGAAATACTGTTTTCAGCTTTGGGTTCCTTACCTTAGAAAAGGCATTGAATGGTTGGAAATAATTCAGAGAAGGGTTACTAAGAATGGTGCTTGGGATAAAGGAGTTGTCATATGAGGAGAGGCTGAAACGTCTTAAATTCTTTTCTCTTGAAATATATAAAAATTAGGAGAATTCTGATTGAGATGTTTAATATTGTAAAGAGAATTGATAGTATTGATGAATCATGAGATGGACCAATAGGTCCTATGATGTTCCAAAACATCTGTTATAAATAATTCCTACAATTAAGTAAAATGCAAAAAATAATGAAAAACAATGTATGAATTTTAATCCACTTAACCCTTTTGAAAACGGTTCTTGAAAGATATTTTGATATACATTGATAAGCGTATATTATTACTCTCTAATTATATGAGGAATAAATAGTTTTAATGCATTTTTTTTAGTTTATTACAATATGCATGTATAATACTGAAAGAGCCTTACATAGCAAAACTAACTACAAATACTAACTTTTGACATACATGAAAAAAAAGTTATTCTTAGTTTGATCTTATTCTTGTATATTTATCAAGCTGATTAAAAATCGTTATAGTTGGATGTTATTATTAGTTGAATCCTAAAAAAACTTTGTTATTCTATCACCGTAACTTACATCTGTAAGAACTTACAATTACCTGCAAACTATTTTTACCTCTGCACACTTTGGTTAAACGCTGTAAATTTTCATTTATTTCTAAGTTAATGTTACTACTAATTGTCGCTTTAAAATTTGATAATTGTTCCTGGACCCTTCAGTCTTAACCTTTATCTATTAAATTCAAAAGGTTTAAAAGTATATGTACAACTATTTTCTAAGAGCCAATATTACCTTTGATATATCTCTCAAATTGAACAGGTAATGGATATTTGCAGGAGTAGGCAGCAGGTGAGAAACTACAGCTTTATAAACATCTAAAGTAGCTTGTACCATAAACTCTGCTAAGGGTTTGATATCCTCTTCAAAACTGATAAACTTCTGACTGATCATGGAACCAAAGATACAATGGATCTCAACATCCTTTACAACAAAGAAAATATGGCATAATGCAATGTGATGAAAACTATAATCTCTTTCACTGAAATATGTCTAAAAACATGTTAAGAAATAAAAACTTGATGACTTATTGAGAAATATTAAAAGTAAAATTGCAAAACTGTCATATTTACAACTCCTAAGTTTAACAGAACAGGATACTGAAATGATAATTAATCTCAGTGATAAAATAAAAAAATTATATATTTAGTAATTATGATTCCAACTAGACCTATTGTCAGTCTTGGTTTTGTAATATAATTTAAACTTTCAAATACAATTATCCAGACCTATGACTGTATCAAAATTACTTGAACATTAAGCCCAAACAGTGACATTACCTAATTCACAAAAATGTATAATTCTTTCCAAAAAAGGTATAATATAATTTAATTTATTATCATTATCCACACAGAATTTTGATCAATTTTAATATCTCTAAATTTCTCATTAATTTGTTTGTATAAAATAGCTCTTGTACTCTTTTAACATTACATAAAATTGTTAACAGGCAACTTCTAAGAATAATAAGGAACAACAAAAAATATTTGAAACAAACGGTCTCAAGTAATAATTAAAAATACTCATATAACTCAATGCCAGACCATAATACCATACGTTATAATTTCAATCAAAGGCAATATTCCCTTAGTTTAACTTTTTATCAGAGTTTGTGTGGATTTGTAAATCCAGTTCCACAGACAAGTGCTCTATTAAATGCAATAAAGGATTAAACCACTAACCTATTTTCATAAGGAACTTTCCAACAACTTATACTACCATATTCTTCTACTCTCATGAAGAACTTTTCAACAACTTTACTACCATATTCTTCTACTCTCATAATGAACTTTTCAACAACTTATACTGCCACATTCTTCTACTCTCATGAGAAATTTTTCAACAAGATATACTACCACATTCTTCTACTCTCATGAGGTACGTTTCAACAACTTACACTTGCAAATTCTTCTTCTCTCATAAGGAACTTTTCAACAACTTATACTACCACATTCTTCTACTCTCATAAGGAACTTTCTCAACAACTTATACTACCATATTCTTCTGCTCTCATAAACAAAACCAATCTTTTGGCCTTGTTGCATTATCATGAGACAAAAAACTAGATGCAAATACTTCTGTAGTAGTTCATTTTTTGCTCTTTCTGAGCTAAGTGTAAAATCTGGAGCTCTTGCATGCCACACAAGTTCTCTACCAACTGAGCATAAGAGTTAACTCAGTAGTTAATTTTTGTTAAAGTACCTTTCAAACAACTGAAAGGACCAGTAGAGTATATCAACAAATTACATGAAATATGCAAAGATTCTGAAATATTTTCATTTTAATATCAAAGATATAAATAATACATATAACAGCTACTCAGAGAAAAATATGGACAATTTCATTAAAAATAAGTGACTATTGAATTTACAATTAAGTTAACAAAATTGAGAAATTTACCAGTCTTGGAATATATTAGTGTTAAACTCAAGAATATCTGAAACTTATTAAATAATGAGTCATACAATCTTTCTCCCACTTTCAAAATACTTGAATGATTAATACAATCAGAATCACACATTTTAAAACCTATATTCTTTTCATCCTACATACAATTACTTTTAGTGTGGTGAGAAAAGGACTAAAAACACTATATATATATATAATTATAAAAATTAAAACTGGACCACACTGTATAGTTTCTCATATTTAATTACCATCAGTATCTGTTCTAAACCTTGATAGTACTTTAATAACAAATACTAAAATATGATCCATTTTTAATTTTATAAAAGCTAAACATTTCTAAATTTTATGATATTAAGTTACATGTTCAAAAACCATAAGATGTTAATAAAAGTATTATTATTACTAAATCGCATATTTCCCATAATCATAAAACATTTAGAATATCAAGTGGCAGTTCTAAACCTGTGGAAAAGTCACATTGATGAGGTTGAAGTGGTTTTGCAAACGCTGAGAAATTGTATTTCTTCCACCTACAGAACAACCCATAGCAGCAAGAAGGAACATATTCTAAAATAAAAAATGAATATTTTATGGTATTTAAAAAAATAATTTATTTTATAAATATGTGAAAATTACATTATTAGAAAGAGATATAAAAGTTTTCTCATTAAAATATTTTGTAAAATAGCCACTTTTAACCTAGATAATCAATGTAGTACTAGCCTACCATCATAACAGGTCAAGTTTTATATCTTGAAACGGAAACGTATATCTTTAAATTCTTTTGATGTGTATTGTTTTATTACAAAATCATGACTTCAAAACAGATAAACTGTAAAATTTAATGCTTTGTTAAAATACTACTTTTGAAAAAAGCATCAGCACTAACAAACATATTCATGGTACTATATTGTAGAGTAACTATTATTAATATACAAGTCCAACATACATGATTATGAACATTATTTTTATCATTTCAAGTTGATTTTTTTTGAGAAGCTACAATATAAAAGATGCATAAATGATTACTTCAAAAAATATTCCTGGAATGTTAAAAAGGTACTTTATAAAGCTTTTAGGCTTTTTTTTTATTAAACATAAAAATGTATTTCAAGTTACATATAACATAGATATACTAAAACAAAACAACATGCGAACCTATTTTTAAAATTAGTTGCAATAATTCTTACCTGAATATATTTTACAATTTGCTTTCTCCTATCATACCAAAATTTATAGTCTAACCATATACGAATAAGTTCAAGTGGAGGCTGAGATCCAAACACATCTTTATGTGGCAGATTAAAGTCGTCCATGAATATCATTAATTTCTTACCACCAAAAGGGACATAAGTTTTCTTTGTGCGTTTCTCAAGTTAGCTTTCAATTATTTCCTGAACATTATGGGATGAGGTCTGACCACACAAAAAATTTAATAATTAGTATAAATGGAAATATTTTGAAGAAATGAAAACTGTGATTTTATTCTATAATTTAAATCTGAACGAATACCTTGTGTTATAAGTAACAATTAATGCAGATTATTTGTTTTTTTATCATCAACAAAAATATATCATATATATTTTACAAAAATGATAAATAGTAATACTTATAGCAAATTTCCAGTTATAGAAACAGGTTACATAAAAACCCTATAAAATAGAATGAACATACCTTAGAACAAAAAAATCTCCATAAGGACTACAAAAGAACAACAGTATTGTATGTACCAAATATGTGTACGGTGTAATTACTGACTAATGTGCATGTGTATTTGTGATATGCAACTAACACCTGATATCAATTTCCTACGGCATATATTTCACATTTACAAAACATATAGTCTTTTAAAGTTTTAATTCAGAACTTAATAAATCCTTGATAAAACTTTGTATAACAGACAGCAACTGCCTGTTGTGGAGACACAAGTGTAGAGGATGACATTTCAAAAGTCTTCTGCCAGACCTGAAGATGAAAAGCGGGAAACTTTTGAAATTTCGTCCTATACACTTGTGACTCCACAAGAGGCAGTTGCCACTCATTCTACAAAGGTTCATCATGAATACTTCGCCTAAACAATTTATCATAGAATGATAAATCCAGTTGATGTTATGTGGTAATTCAACCATGTTACCATCTTTAGCATGATCCCAGGTACCACTTTCTCTAACACGATTCAGTCAAAATAAAAGTTATCAAAAGTTTAAAGGGATACTTGTATCATGCTACACATTACTTGTATGCATGTATGTGTGTGAGAGACTACTCTGAGTGTCATGCAGAGCAAAAATACTTTCAGATTTCTATTTATGACTTGTCAGTTCTAAAGAAATTGCATTGTGAGAGTAGTTAATTTTAGCTCCTTCAGATAAATTAGTTTCTGTTTTTAAAGAAGGCAAAATCTAGAATGTTGCATTCTTCACTAAGAATATGTTGAATATCTATTGTCAAATTTTTATCATCAAACAAATATACCACATTTTTTCTCACACAATAGCTGTTCTCATTTAGTGCTGTCCTCTGTATGCACAATTTTTACTTGTCTTGACACTTCCACCTACCCTTACATGTTTTATATGGTACAGCTATACCATAGTATGCAAATACATATGCACAATAACCATCCACCAATAAGAGAGCAACACAACCATCAGTTACAGCTGACTATTTTTATACTGTGGATCCCAATTAGATAGAAAAGAAGCACTGAAAGTGAAGTGAATGGGTGGTAAGTGTGAGGGAATGTAAGTATTTATCTGAAATACATTTTCAGTGCAGGAAAATTATAACATCCAGTACAATAAATTACATTCTCTCACATAACAGCTAGAATTCAACAATGAATTGGTGGAGGGACCCATGTAAATGTTACCCAGATAAGTACCCTTTAGAAGGAATCAGAAGGGAGCTCATGGGGTGGGAAACCTCAAATGAGAGAGACATGCACACGAGACTGTACCACATTTATACCAGGTATGCTATATGCTCATGGAATAAAATGTGTGTCATAAAGACAGGTGGAAATGACACACATCCAATAAGTAAGTGCATCAGACTGTAATGTCAACTCCAATCCAAAACTAAGCTGCACTGAGTATTTGTTAATCAGTTTGCAATAGGAAGAGAGTCCCAACTATATTAACCTCAAGCCAAGAAATTGGAAGGAAAATTGATATCACATTCCAAAAACCCAGAAAATGAACATCTATGCAGATTCAAAACACAATTAACAGATTGCAGCCTTTGAACCTGATAACCAGGCAATGGTAGGAAGACAGAATGCAATTGGTGGGTTAACTGCAATCCAAAACCAAGCGTGAGGGATTATGGTTGCTAGTTCTGCTCCAATTCAACATCTGACCATCTGGATATCAATATACAGGCAGCAGTAGGATGAGAAATCTCAGCTGGAGACAATGACAGAACACTATCATCCTACTTTCTAATGAGTGGGAGTAGACAGACTTTGGAGGTTTCCTTCATGGTCCACCACCCTAGCAACTAGGAGCTGGTAAGTGACAAGGACTCCTGTACTCCACATGAAGGAGGAGGGACAATGCAACACAGAAGAAAGTACAAGGTTAAAGGAGGTATACATATGGAAGGGAAAGAAATAGGTGTGAATGGAATGTTCCCTTTGTAAGCTATTTACATCTTTGAATAAAAATGAAACTACTAACCAGATACAGGAGAACATAAATACAGATCGGTTAATTGGTTGGTTGTTTGACATTTCTAGTGCAGAGCAACAAAGCTATCTGAATCAAATAATAGGTAAAAATTGAAAATAAAAGTGAAACCATCAAAATACATAAAAAAGAATAATGTTAAAAAAGTCCAATTTTCAAATTAAAAACTTAAATAGAATTGAAATGGCCAATGGCCCTTAAAACTTTAAAAACACATATGAGGTGGACAGTGTCATCATCACCAAAATGACATTGCCCAACATTAAGGGTGAACCCACAGTAAATATATGTCTAAAATTGTGCCGTCTCTCACACTTGTAATGACAGCACAATAGTAAAATATGAGCTAACGTGACTTGAGTGTCACACAGACCACACATTGATGTGTCAGTCCCAGATAAAAGAAAACAATGAGTTAAAAAACTGTGACCAATGCATCACCTAGACAGAACAATTTCCTCCTTCTATTTCTTATGGAAGCAAGACAGTCAAAGATCAACAGAAGGTTTGATCTAGAAAAGCTTGTTACCATGTTGCTCAGTCCAAGTCGATTGCTAGTTGGCACAGAGCCGAGCCTTGAATGCAGGACCATAGTCCATGCATGAAACAGGTATGGCCATGATAGCACCAGAGCAGAAGAACTCAGCTGTAATGTCAGTAAGCTCATTCTTGCAAATAATGAAGTGGTTTGGTATCCAGAAGAACTGAATAAAAATTGACAATAGAGAAAAATGGACCAGTCAGTTTTGAATATCAGTGAGAACAGGATGAAAATTATCATGAAGCAATTCCATTCCAGGGCCAGTAGAGAGGTAAATAAATCAGTGTAAATAATACAGTTCGTGTACTGCATAACTTCTATGTAATCAATGGCAAGAGAAATGGCATACAACTCAGCAGTGAACACAAAAACTGTAGAGGGGATCTTGTGAAAAACCATTGAACCACAATAAACCATGGCTGAGCCCACAAAAGCATCTGATTTTGAACCACCTGTATAAATGGAAAGAAAAGATGGTTCAAAATGTGTTCAGCAAACAGAAGACAGTACTTCCAATCAGGAGTATCTGCTTTCTTCAGATGACTCACAGAAAGGTCCCATTTGCAGATGGTGATAAGCCATGATGACCAGTAGAGACAGCAACATCATCCAAAAATAGATCCAACTCAGCCAACTGCACCTGGATACAAAAGTCAAAAGGAACAATAACAGACTGTATATTCTGAAAAAGCATGACCCACCGAGGAAGGAAAACTCAACCCCAGATAGGATACTGTGGTAAGGATCAAAATTTTGAAGTATACAGTAAAGACATTTGCAGATGGTGGAGATGTAAAAGAGGTTCATGAGACTCAGTGTACAAATTCTGAACTGGAGAAGTGCAGAAAGCCCCTGTGCAGAGCCAAAGCCCCAAATGGTGAATAGGGTCCAACATCTTCAAGGCTGAGGTCCTGGCAGAGCCATAGCCCATGGATCCATAGTATAGTTTTTATCAAATGAGGATCTGATAGATCTTTAGCATCGAACATCAAGAGGCAGAAGTAAGAACATGGAGGATGTTAAGTGTCCTTGTGCACTTGACAAGTAACTGTTTGATGTGTGAAATGAAAGTCAGCTTACAGTCAACTACAAGCCCCAAGAACTTTGCCTTGGGGACCATTGAAAGCACAACTTCTCCAAGACAGAGCTTAGGATCTGGGTGAATACCCCGTTGGTGGCAGAAGTGCATGCAAATGGTTTTTGAGAGTAAGAAGGTAAAACCATTTGCTGTGGTTCACTTCAGTAGATGAATTAGAGCAGTCTGTAGCCTCTGTTCAATAAATCTCATGCTCAAAGACAAACACGAGATGTGGAAGTTTTTGACAAAGAGTCTATTTGCAACTGTAGGGAAGAGTTTCCACTGATGGCATTAATCTTTATAATGAAAACTGTGACACTCAAGACACAGCATCAAGAGACTTCAAGTTCCTTTGAGAAAGAAAGGGAAAGTGTCAAACCCACATGGACTTGCAATCATCGACCCATTAAAAATGTTTAATAAAAATGAGCGAATGGCCATGCAATCCATATGAGTGGAGGTCTTGCAGTATGCCATACCTCCTTGTAATATCATAAGCCTTCCCAAGGTAAAAAATATAGAAACAAGATGTTGTTGCTTGAGAAAGGTTCCCATGATTGATATTTCAAATCAAAACAGGTGGTCCATGGTGGATTGCTATTATCAGAACCAACACTGGGTGGGCAAGAGGAGATTGTTTGACTCTAGAAACCTAAACAAGACAAGCACTAACCATCCTCTCTAAGATCTTACAGAGACAGCTCACCAAAGCAACTGGATGATATTTTTAAGGAATATTGGGAACATATCAATACTTAGAAAATGGAAGGGCAATAGCATGCCTCCAAGCATCAGGAAAAACATTATCCTGCCAGATCTATTTAAAAATAAATAGCAAAATAGCAAGAAAGGCAGAAAAAGATGGCTCTGAATTCTGTAGTGAATATCATTAGGTCCAACTGATGTACTGCCAGACTGATGAAGAGCAAGCTTGAGTTCCACTGGTATAAATGGAGGATTATACTCATAGAGAAGATCAGCCAAAATGGAAAGAAGCAATCACTCTGTCCCAGTAGTGATGGCTAAAAGGTTAGAGGATGAAAAGAAGTGTTAGATACGTGGGATAAGCTTTCACCAAGAGTATTGGTGATACTTTGGGGATAAGCAATGTCTTGGCCATTAGACAGCAAAATTGAAAGGGAGCAGAAGTATAATACCCACTAACCTTCCAAATCTTTTTATCTGCTCCACTGATTGGAGCAGATCAGATGTGGAACTGGTGGTAGAAGAGAGGCTAGTTGTGAACTTAATCCAAGATTCCTTCTGGCTTTAACCCCTTATCTGCCAAGCATGAGCAGAGTGCGATACCTAAGAAAGATATCCCAGGTCAATTTTTGAGCCTTCCATGCCATGTAGCATGTAAGATTCCACCATGTATGAGGATACCATGGAAAATATATTGAGGTTTTGGAAATAGACTAGACAGATGCTTGGACAATACAGTCAGCTACTGCTGCCACATAGTCATTAAGCAATAGCTTACAGTCAACAACAGGATCAAGTACTTAGAGAGCAGTAAAAGAGGGCCAGTTGGCCAAGTTCAGTTTCTCACTGAGAAACATGGAGCAGGTGGTATCAACCATGGCCAGTCTCCCTCAAAATGACAGGAAAATAATTACTGCCCCATGTGTTACTATCAAGAGAAATGAGAGAAAAGTGAAGTGGAGCAGATAAAAAGATCTGCAGCAAGAAAAGACTAATAAGGTGCATGAAAATAGGAATAAGAGCCAGTACTAAAAGGGAAGGGTTGTGATTCAAGAGCATACGCTCCACAGAATAACTTCTCCCCATCAATATCAGCACTACCCCAGAGGGAACTATGTCCATTAAAATCCTCCAGGATTAAAAAGAGAGAAGGCCACTGTTCAATGAGAGCATAAAGGTCTGGCTGATCATACACCTCTCCAGGAAACAGGTAGAGAGAACAAACAGTGATGCTGCAACCTAATGAAACATGGATGGCTACAGCCCCAAAGGTGTATTCAGTTGCAAAGACAAGAAGGGCACATGCTGATCAACCAGAAATGCTATTTCTCCATGCAATGGTCCATCACACAAATGTCACTTCTGTACAAATAAAACTGCTAAAAGGTGACTGAATCAGCAGGTTTCTGAAACTTTTCCTATAAAGAGAAACATTCAGGGTGATAAGAATCAATCAAATCCTTAAAGTTATCTATATTCAAATGGAAACCATGAATGTTCCATTGTAACACTGTGGCCATTTTTATTTACACGAAGAGCTGAGTTGAGAACCTTGCAGTTTACAACGACATCATTTTCTTTTATTAGAAGGAGGCCTTTTGACCTCCTTGGATTTTGCCCTGGATTGAGTGGGGAGGTCCCTGTCAGCAGAAGTAAAGTTCAGTGACTGAAATAAAGAACATATAATCATTCAACATTTTAGGTCCAAAGAAAATGGGCCTGTACATACACCAGAAGCTGGGGGCTGACTGAAATAGACTTAAGCAGTCACTGGAAAGATTGGTAGGTATAGAGATTTGAGTAGACATTAATTTGTCTACAGTCTTAACCACAGAAGGTAAAATACATAGTAAGAGAATGACTATGATGGAGGCACAAAAAGATCTGTCTACTTTATCATTGTAACAGTGGAATAGAGTGCAGCAACACAAAGACAGATGGTGAACACAAACTTTCAAGCCTTGAGGGAAGAAATGTTGTGAACCTTTTCAAATGCTGTACCTCTTTTTCCTTCATCCACAGAGGGCAAGTACAAAAGTAAGAGGAGTGAGAGCCACTATATTTAACACCATGAGAATCCATTTCTTACTCATATGCATCATGGTCCTTGCCACTATAATGAGCAGATGTCAAGGTAACATGACTTAATGTCTTCAAATGACTGAACTGATGATATTGGAAACACCTGAGATGGTTTGGAATATATGGCTGTACCTTACAATTTAGATAACCAGTTTCAATGGTGGCAGGTGGTTGTAGTGATGTAAGCATCAAAATTATGACAGTGGTTGGCAGAGTCATTCAATCTTTGTGAGTGAAAATACGTCTTGCTGCAAAACCTCCTTGAGTGGAGAAACCAGCGAGAATCTCTGTGATGAAACTCCTTGTGATGAATTCAAAGTAGCATGGAAAATAAACTTAGTAGCTATATCCCCAATAGCCTTCAAATGCAAGAGGATTTCACTGTGTTTTAGAGTGAATGTTTCTACCAAGATGTCCCCAAACCTTAGCTTTTTTACTGACTTTGGAGAGCCAGAAAGCATCTCTAGTCCCTTCTGAATAAAAAAGGGAGACATCTGCCCTTAAGTTTTGTCTGATAAACAATGTAATATCAGAAAATAAGGTACAGATTTTGAAGAAGTTAAAGATTGCTGTTCAGAATCTTCAAGACATGATCATTTACCTATGGTCTGTTTCTTACTATTTTATTTTTACTATTTTCTAATAAAGAAAGAAATTTCAGAGCCCACTTACCCCACCAACTGTGGAGTCCTATGTGGGGATGCACCACAATACCAAACAAGAACATTGGAGAACGCCAGGATTCTATTAGCTTTATACACAAACATTGGTATCAGATACAATGTGCATAATACCTGCTAAATATGTCCAACACTGATACTTGGTTAACCCTAGCCCAAATGAACCATTCGATTTACACTGGTGGGGTCACCCCAAGAATTCAAGGCCAAAGTGATATGTTCTCTCCTCCCCTCCATGGGTCACCATGCATGACAAACTTGTAGGTGGATGTTTAGATTCCAGAGGAGTTAAACTGAAAGTACAGGACCTTCTCTGAGAGGTCCCTTCATCAAGGGGCATGAGCACAGTGGTAATGAATATATGAAATGTCAAGGTCAAGGATATCTGATCAGTGATGACCACAGGCAAAAAGAAGGTAAAGATATTTTTAATGACAAGTGATATGTGGATCAGGTAGCCAAGGGTTCAACCTAGAAGGGGTGTTATATGAGGTGAACAAAGGAGATAAAAGGAGCTATAGGCAGGAGAGGAAAAAACTTTACATAAAAGGGAAAAATGGAAGTAAATGGATAAGGCTGTCAAACAACTAGCAATGGTAGAAAAATTATAGTTGAACAGATATGTAAAACAAAATCCTGAAACATAAGAAACACTAGAATGGAAATGGAGGTTACTATAGTCAGAGACAAACAGTAGCATTTTTATTTATAAACCATTAAAGATGAAGGATGGAACAACTGGTAAAAAAGGTTACTACCCCTGTGAGATACAAACTGCTTCACAAGAGACCAGACAAATACCACACATGAAACTGTAGTGTTTTTATGGCAAGATGACACCCAAGTGACTGAGGTTGCAAGGGAATGGAGTAGGAATGTGAGAATGGTCATGGAAAGGATAAATGAAGGATAGTAAGGACCATGACTGAATATCCAAGTAAGGAGCAGCAAGAAATACTTAACAAATAGCAGGGTGAATAAGAAGTAAAACCCAGCTAGGAAGCAAGAAGAAAGATAAGCATCAATATAAATGTTGGACCAATTCTGTTTGAAGGAATCTATCTCCAAAGCTAAAATAAATGAAACAACTGATCAGAATAAGGAGAGGTTGGATAAAGGTGGGTGGTAAATGCATCCAGAAGTTGATTACACCCCTAGGTGAACAATCACCAAAATACCTGGGGATCTAAGGGTCACTCCATGAAGAGAATCTTGTTTAGATAAAATAATCAATCCAAAATAAGATTCAGAGCACTCAAAACATGAAAAGCCAGGAGACATATGTGATAAGAATGGGTCCAGAAAAAGAGTTCCAACAAAGTCAATTCACTATAAGACATTACCAAAATCATCAAATCAACTTTTTTAATTCATCAGTTCATAACTATGATAGTAACTTTGAACGTGAAGTTTAAAATAAAATCTTTATTATATAATATCAATACATGAATTGTGTGCTAGAACACTGTTAAGGTTTTAATTCATTCTGCATATCTCAATCACTTTTGAATTTTTGAGCAAACAATTTGAAAAAATCATGAGATTCTTATGCAACAATGGTTTTCATATCTATTTAACCAAAAGAATAAGTTGTAACTATTTGAACAGACAAACCATCAATATATGAAGTTTTTAAATGTTCAATTGTTCCAATTTATCATATATTGGTAAATATATGTTCTTGTATATGAAAAATTACACAAAAAAACACAAGCAACTTAGATGTATTTTGAAACAAAGATATTGCCTTCAGTACTTCTTTAGATTTAAGTATCATATTTCTTCATTGAAAACATCAAATGTACTTTATTTTACTTGTCCTGTTTGATCAGTTTTTTACTAGAAAGTTGCCAATACCAAAAGAGGCACATGCAAATTTTAGAATGGTGAACATATCTGATGTATCAGAATGTATGTATGAACATTTAGCTGAGTGTAATGAAGCCATTCATTGAAATTATCTTATGATCTTAACAGGGATGAATGATAAACAATTCATACTGTATTGAAGAGAACTCACTCATTCATATACTGAAGCTGCATATGAATCAAATCAATTTATGCTGGTACTAATATTGTAAGCATCTGTTATTTCTGCTACAGAGAAGTACATATCAACAATGTGTATTCATTCATTTTTATTCTTTTCAAAATATCTAGTGTGTCAAAGTATTTACTTTGCATTAGTAGTGTGGGGTGGTATAATTCAATTATCACACTGGCTGAGCTAGCACAGGGCAATTAAGACGAGCATTATCCTGAACAAAATCTGTGTTTTGTACATATTTGTGGTTCATAAACATTAATAAAATTGTATTAGATAAAATACACTAGAAAAAAAGAATTGTTTGAGTAAATGACTTATATGAAGAAAATATCACATATTATACATGAAGTATGCCTTAAATCAAGATTGTTTGTTTCTTTTATTCTGCACTTATTCCAACTAAATTTTCAATCTTGTTATATAGAGGTGGTTTATTCATTCCTCTACACCAGGAATATCACAAACCAGGTATTTTCTTATTTAATTTCAGCTAATATGATTAAAATATATTGTGTATGGAATTATGTTTATCTTTTGAATAAAATAAGTGTAAAATTATAACAGAGTGAGGTTAAATTAAAGTCTATTTATATGAAATAAAATAGAATTAATCATTTTCATTTGATATGTTAAAACTTTAATAAAAACATTCATATACCTGAGCAGACATGTTTATGTTTAATACACTGTACGAAGAGTTATTAAGTTCACTTAGGATGCAACCAGCTACCAGACTTTTTCCAGTCCCAACTGGCCCAATAATCAATACAGGATGCCCATTACGGATTAAATTATAAACCAAAAACTGGTACCTCACTGTGTCAACTGTTGGCACTATTACTTTGGAGAAAGACACACTACAATAAACAAAAGTCAGGTAAGTACTTTTCAAAAGGAACGAGTTAAAAAAAAAGATATACAAAAGTTTAAAAATTATCTTTAAAGAGCTTACAGTTTTAAATCCAATATATAACTAAATATTTGGCGAAAATATATGATATTGTGTCATTTTAAAGAACTATAAAGCGACATACTAACAGTTATTTTTACTTTTTAACAATAGTATTTTTTTATTAAAACTGATATAAAAAGACCTTGAAAATAATGGCTAACTACTACAAATATCTGAATGCCCTTCAACATTATATATGATATTAAAAATAAAAACTAGTTTTTTTCATTTAATTTAAATATCTCTGTTAGTACATGAAGCATGAGCCATATGTTTAAGCAAGTAATAAAACTCTTGATTTACCATGTTATATCTTTGAAAATGTGTAAGATGACCATACCATATTGAAATAAACAAATATCTTGATGTACAGTGCATCTCTATATTTAGTGGAGTTTACCATAGGTATAATAGGTGCAAGATAACACAAAATTTAGGTTAATTCACATTCAAATATTAATCACTTAAACAAGGGTAAGTTTCTCACTTTGAACAAGATAAACATTTGTGACAAGAATCATTATTGAATGTATATGTTTTGCACTACATTCCTTTTAATTAGTCCATTAAGGATTTGAAATCACATCTGAATTGATACTTTATATACATCTGATTTGAAACCCATAATGAACTAATTTAAAGGGAATGAAAAAAATACCCAAAGTATAAGGATATTTTTACTACAAAAATTACTCATAATTTCTACTGTTTCACAACCTTGCCAATTTCTAGCATTAAATATTATACCACAAGAAAAAAGTTTGTCTGTTCTGAAGTTTAACTTAAAGCTGTAAGTTAAACAGTACTTAGGATTATATTTCCATTGATCCTTTAATCTGTCTTGCCACAATATCCAGGTAGAGTGTTGGATATCTACATAGTACTCATATACAGTGTCCTGGTTAGGAAATGACTCTTCTATTTCACGCATACATGAATCTATTTTTTTGCGACCCTCCTCATCTACTGTTCCACACACAGTCCAGAGTAGACAAAACAAGAAAAGCAGCTTCAACGTTGCACTGAACTGATTACTAGAAGATTGGAGCTGTGATGGAAAAATTAAATTGGGTTCATCAAGTTACAAGCAAGTTTATTTTTTGATTCATTACTAGAAAATTTAAAACTAATATTTCAAAAGTATATCAGTTATCAACCCTTCTCACATCAATTAAAGGATAACTGGTATTTGTAATATTTAAATATTACTGGAAAAGTCTGTCTTATCAAATAATGACAACTGTTCTTCAATTTATTTATATCTACATCGTTCATCTGATGGTTTATCATGTGATCTGAAATACAAATGACTAATCATTCAGCCTAGAATTATAATTATGCACATTATAGCATTAGATAACTGTACCTTTTGATATTTAATGAAATTCCACTTTGATATGAAGTGTGGTCATCATGAACAGTAATATGAGAGCCAATATCTTCTCAAACACTTTCAACAGCTTATTTCAACTTCTTAACCCTTCCACTGCTCATAATAACAGTTTGTCTTTCCCATACTTTCTGAAGATGCTCTTTTTGACCTTTTTTGTCTTTGTATTTTCTTGTAAGCACTTACTTATTGATCACTTCAAACTTATACACTTAATATCTTTCTAGCCATATATAGATTGCAAGTACCTGTTTATCACTGTTACTGGTGTCTTCCTTAATAATATTTGAAAAAGGGATAAGCGTGAAATGCCTCCATAGATTAAACTTCAATTATCTTCCCAGGGTCAAAGATCACCTTATACAATGTTGTTGTTCATAAACGTAAAAAATATGGACCATTCATGCATATGTGTATTTGAAACATGATGGTTTCCTTTTAACTTTCTTATGACCTTTGTTAATTAAGGCAACCAACATGGACTTGAATGCCTCTACTATCCTCACCGTAGATACACACACACATTGTAATCAGAAAGACAAATATATTTATGACACCACTCGAGCATTTTGAACATTATTTCAGATGTGGAAAAAAAATTCTGAAAAATGGAGTTTTGCATCACTGGACTATGTAAAATAACTGCAAATATTAAAAGTAAAGTATTTAGTTCAATGTCTCAATACAAAATAGAACTTCTGTGTAGATTACATATATGATGACAAGAGTCATCGTCCACAACTAAGTGTTTGGAAGATTTAACAAATTTTCAGTTCAAGTTCACTTTTTCCCCTATTCACATTGTATAAGTCCACAAGAATGGATATTAAATTAGACTACAATATTTAAAGTCTGCTGAATAAAGAGCTAGTCAATGATAGTTATAATACTTTTAGTGGAAACCTTAAAAGCTTCAACTGATGTTAAATGTTTCACCACCACTTAACCACTAAAAAAAAGAATTAAAAATTTGGAAAACTACAAGTACCTGCTTATTACTTTTTCTACAACATTCATCAAAGAGATCACACCATGAAATACATTGACAATTTTATCTTAAAACATTGTTCCAAGGTCTTTCACCTTGTAAAATACTGTTGTTTACAGGTGTAGAAACATAAACATATACATTGGTGATTATAATTATATTAATATTTTACTGCTGCTTATGCCTATGCTGTTTTCCATTCCAGTTGTATGTGGTTTAATACCTTTGGGTCATTGGCTAATTCCTTTAAATCTCTAACAGGGATAAAAGACAATAAATAGCAAAGACTGCTCTGTTAAAGTCTCTAGACTTAAAATGAAATCACACTGTTTAGATTAAAATATAAAAAAAAGATTTTCTAAATTCATAACAGTTACATAAGTTGATCTGTATTATTATCAGAAAATTAATGAATAACTTGAAATATTAAAATATTATCATTTTAGTCATTTATATTTTATGAACCTGTTTCTCCTGCAACGGAATGAAATAATTAACTGGCTGATCTTTCTGATATAAACAAAGCTCCAAGTGAATAATTGGTCATTCCTAACATTTATTTCTTTTAGCATTTTGGGGTTTATGTATTTATTTCTTTAAGCAGGATCTTCAAATCTGATGAATCTCCATGAACCATAACCTATTATTTCAATGGAACTCATATACATTATTTTTATTAGTACACTGTTCTTTGTAATAAAAATCAGTGAAGTTATAAAACACCATTTTCCAATAACTATCCAATTTTCTACTGTTCCATTTCCATCTTTCAATTTTATACCAGACTCCTACAAACACAACCTTGTTCTAAATCTTCTTAATAATGTATATAATATATGATCTCAGGACTTCCACCTTTACCCAGAAATTTTAAGAGTTCATAACATATTACAAAGTAATGATTATCCCCTTAATTTCTTACAGTGTCATATGAAACATTTCAACAAATAAAACAGAATATACCAAAAAGCTACAGATTGTCTCCAAAGTTATAGTTTTCCTACACTAAAGATGTACTTCTGATAGACACACATCTTGTCTTACAAGATTAGATATTTTTATATATGTAAAAATAGGTGGTATAGGTAGAGAAAGGTCTATATAGAGGAGCTCGACAAGTGGATTTTCTCGTCATCACGAATTAGCTATTTTTGTTAAGTGATGTTCTCTACATGCAAACTTTATTTTTATGCATGTCACAAGCCTTCCTTCTCCCCATTGAATCAAGAAGATTCAAATGTGTCTCTCATGCAAATCATCATGTGTCACTAATTAACCAATAGGAGCACGACATACTCATGTGATGTATGTAACTCCATCCACATTCCTCTACCAAACCATCACTTTAAAGTTTGGCAGAAGAAGCAAGCACAGGAAAAAAAAGGGGAGGAAGAAGGTGTGATGGGAGGTAAACATCTATCAAAAATAAATTCTCACACACAAAAAAATTATAACTTCTGATTTGGTACTTACCACTTTTCATGAAATTAGCTAGAATCTAAAATGGAGGATGGATTGGTGTGAGTGAGGAAAAAAAAGCACCCTTGTAGCTTCTAAAGGATACCTCTGATCATGAGAGAAAGAAATCTGAAGAACAGATAAGAGGCATTACACCACTTCTGGATCAGGTATACTTCTGCCCTTGTGAATAATCTGGAAAACACAAGGACAGAAAATATGAAATGCAAAGTGGTTAGGGCTCTTCAGACTGTACTCAGTAGATCTGCTGCATCCAAAACCTCTGTTACAGGGAACCAATATCCTTTTCACCTCCAAGTCAATAATTGGAGATTATGATCCACATCAGTATCTGGGTGCTATACAAGAATTAAAACCCTACAGCAATCTAGAACTAGCCATCTGGCATTGAGAGAATGGATTCAACTTGTGTAAGAAAATAGGTGGAGTAGTTCACTCTAGCCCTAAATCTCATCTACAAGAAACCAACAACCCATGAGAGTAGAATGAGGACACTCAATTAAGAGGTGAAGTGCCTGTACAAAGACTCAACTAAAGGAATTATGAAACATGTAACACTATTTGCAAGTTAATAGTGGATGAATGGCACTTCATCCAGTCAGGAAATGGGATCAACTCCAATTAAAGTGTAAATAGTATTAGAAGGTGAAGTACACCTTTAGCAGGGTAGATCAACAGCAGTAAAGATCATAGTTTACCCATACCAGCAGAATACCATTACCCGACTCTCAACTTAATGGTTGTAGCAAACTATTTTAGTGGCAACTATTCAGGAAGAATACTTCATGGTCCACCACCTCATTGGTTTGGAACTGGAATGTGGCAAAGATTCCCATACTTAACTTGAAGAAGGGGAAACTATATGTTGGGGAATCTAGAAAACTGTCATCACTGGAGACAGTGCAATGGGTAATCATGAAACCCCATTTTTAAAAGCAGACATTACCAAGTTCTTCAATTATATTATTGCAGGGATGGACAGCTATCCCCTTCTGCTTTATCCATGACATCTATGGGCAGTACAGTCCAAAATTAACATGATTATGATGCAGATACTGCCAGGTAGAAAAGCTTCCAGTGATCTTGCGAAACACTCCATCTCTACATGCAGAGCCATAGATGAGAGCACATGAAAGAAAAGAAATCATTAATAAAGACTTACTCAGTGTCATAATCATATTGTAGCATGAAGTACAGCTATAGGTGGTGGGCAATGGAATGGATTACAACAGTAATGTTCTGATTCACAAGTACTGGATGCAGATATAGCCAATGTATCCAGAAAGACAAAACGAAATGGTAAGGAAATACCCTGTGATAACAAAAACAGATGGGAATAAGCTCAAGAAAATGGCACCTGACATATGTAACCTGGCCTCCATGCCAGGGACTAGACAAAATCCAGGCATAAAGTTGAAGAATATGAAATGTGGGAAGTAGAACTGGCAACTGTGGTTGACAAAGTAAGTTGAGAAGTAAGAGGAGAGAATGTGTAAACAACTGTAACTTTAGTAAGCAAAGAAACCACAGTTGAGTGGGATAGTAAAGAGCAATCAGAAGGGTTATGGATGGAGTGGTACATATCAGGAAAACTACACAAAACAGTAATTGGATAAACAAAGCAAACTGAATAATCACACATGGGTGGAGACAGCCAAACCCAAAACCAGCGAATGTGGAACAGGAAACCCAAACACAGGTAAATGTTGAATAAGGGAAGTAGCAAATGCACTAATATGAGAGGTATACCACTAATCACAAAACCACAAAAATACAAGGGGATGAAAGGGACCAGCCTGTTGGGCAAACCTGGTCAAGTCAAGAAAAACCATCCACCATGAGGATGAAATTACACAATATGCAACATAGTATCAAATGAAAGTGATGATCATGGATCCAACATGAAGATCCAAGAGGAGAAACACAGGAATTTTTATTGAATGCACCCTGGGAGATAGATATGTGCCATCCTTGGCAAATTGGTAGAGTGGATCTTGACCAACCTTGAAGAAAGGAAGAAATAACTGAAAGCCCAAAGAAAAGTAAGGAGTTCAAAAACGTTAATATGAAGGAAAATTTTCACCACAGTTCAAATGCATAAAGCCAAATGGTGGTTGATCCACACATCCCAGCTCTGAATGGATGCATTTGTGAACAGATGTAAATCAGACCACGTAGGAGGAAGTAAGACACCCACCAAGTATGACCTATATCCAACCACCAACAGAGATCAACCACAATGTAGAAAAGAAGGGGGATAAGAGAATCCAAAAGATTCCAAGCAAGGGACCATTGGTTATGGAGGACACATAGAATGGAACTTATATGAGCCAAACCAAGGGGCATAAGAGAAGCCAGCAAAGATCACATACCAAAGAGCAATAGAACATTATAAATAGAAAGGGAGGGAGCAAACAGGATGTTCCAAACAGCCTGTGATACAGAACAAAGCTTAAAAAGATAAGGCTGGGCCTGAATAAGATGGGTGTAGAAGAAAACATCCAAATGAACAAGGAAACATGTAGAACAAAGAACGGACTTTTCTAAGTTGATCAAGCAGCTATGAGGTGGAACTAACAATTTTGATAGGCTGAATCCTGTTCAGAATGAGCAGGAACAAGTTAGTCATCCATGCAGAAAAGAACTGTGACAAATCTGTACAATTAATGGGAAGAAAAACAGTACAACATCAGACCTTCTCCAAATGTTTAGGATTTGACCATATGAAAAAAAAAAGAGAGCAAAAAAAGGTGGTCTAAATCATCCTCATCCTGAACACTCTTATCATCCTGAAGAGGTGATAGCCATTGTGAAGAAAAAGGTCTAGGCCTCATGTAGGAATCTAGCTCCTGTTGAACTGAGGCTTGTACCTCCTTGACAGAATATTGATCCTGAAATCTGTGTAAGAGGAGGTTGTGTATTCCAAGTAGTTCACAAGATAAGATATTTACCACAGTAAAACACAAATTAATGATTTGCAATAATCTGTATGAAGATGGTAACTAAAGTCAGTAGCACACTACCAAAATGCAAAAATGAACAAATAAAACTTATTAAAATATATATATATATATATATAAATTAAGTCTGAAATATCCCAGAAAAAAAAATTGCAAATTGAATGCAAGCAAAAAATATATCCAACTTGTAATGTGCCAATAAAGTGAAGTTCACATAAAGTAGTACAAAGAGAGTGAACTGCTCTCGGAGTGTATGTCGTGCTCCTATTGGCAGAGGGTTGCTCCATGCTCTATGCATGCTAAATGAGCAACTTGAATTTATTGGGTATAAAGGCTAGTGCATAAAGCAAGAAAATGTTTTTAAATGCATTAGAAGGCAGTGAAAGACTAAGAAAAGTTATTGTGGGAAAAAAGGTATGTGCAGTATAAGAAATTATGATAGTTATAGGGCAATGTTTGCTTTATGTGTGTTATCATTCTATCTTTTTGGATGCACTATTTAATTAAATATGAAATTTTTTGTGCAGTGGTATCATTAGCATAAAAAGTAGACTTAAGTGTCATTGTACCTGATGGCAAAAACCAAACAAAATAGGTAAGTATTAATATTTTCCTATCTATTCTTTATTTATCATTATAAAGGTGGCTAAAATGTAAAAATTAGAAACAACTTATGTTAAATAACGTTAGATTAGGTGAGATAATAAAAATACTATCAATAATAAAAATTTTTCACAAAGTATGACTCAGAGCAACTTATGTGTTATATAATTCAATGGGGTAACATAAACTGCTAGTTCTCTGAATGATTTACAGCTTGCATGACAGAATTACAAATTATAACTTACTTTATTCATATAACTAATTAGAAATAGTTCAAAGGTCAATAAAACGATAAAATTAAGTATAAATAGAGGTATGTTGTTGTGAACTTTAAGGTATTTAGAATAAAATCAATTGTAGTTTCCTGTTACAACTTGCACTCATTTTAAACAAAAAAGGTAAATTTAAATTTATTTCCTAATTTTATACAGTGGTTATAAGTTTGATCAAACTGACTGCCCCTACAGACTTATGGTTGTGCAAACAACAGATAAAATATAAAGATTTTCTGTAAAGAAAATCGAAAAAAATTGATGCTTATTTAAGTTTTATAAATGGGATATTTTCATATGCAAAAAGTATTTTTAATTTTAATGTGAAAATCACTTTGGACTCAAAGCAGTCAAAACTTCATTTCCATATATTTATATACAAAGTTTCTTTCTGTACAAAGGATCTGTACTGCTTACTGAAAGCTAGAAAAATTTTATGAAGTTACATCAGGTACTTTTTAGAATTACAGTGCGTGTGCTTTCATTCTTACATTGTAGTTAAAAGGTTGTGTAAAATACACAAACCTGTTGTAAAAGGATTAGCAGGTGAGTATTTCACAGATATTTTAACCACGTAAATTTAATATTTCTCATAAAAGTTACTGTTAAAAAATCTTTCTCAATAATTCGAAATATTTAAATTTTCAATTATCTTTTTGAACATTGAACATATATTCTTTTAGATTTAAACCAAGATTTTCAACATAATAACCAAAACTTATCAGAAATATCTTAAGAACAATTACCATTTTAATATTTAAAAGATGGGAATACTTACAGTTTTATTTTTCAACAGAAGACAATCAAGAAGTTTACACAAAGACATTATTCCACATATTTCTGAAACTGGAACCAATTCAGTACAATTTGTTCTCTTGAATTCTGTAAACACGGAGACATACTTATTAAAAAGTTGGTGCAATTCACTGGCCATGATAGGATCTTTTTGTTGTAGCCAAGATTCAATATAAGGCTGCCAACCTAGTTCAGTGTAGTCTAAATAAACGATTCCACATCGAGATACAGTAGCTGGAGATGCAGCAGCCAGATCTTCTACCTCAAATAACATTGATACCTGTACACATTTGTTCAAAATATTACCATACTATTTTCATCAAATGATTATTTTCAATTTGTTGTTATTTTTCTGTATCAATAAAGTAATTAGAATTTTGTGTATCAGTATTAACTGGGATAGCAATTTTTACCAATGCATGAAATGATTATGAAAGTTATTTCAAGTAAAAAAAATGTTGAGTAAGTTACAGTAATTGTTCATGTTGTAATTTGAAGAACATTTTAATAAATATTAAATGGAAATACACAGAGTGACCATAGTTTTAAACTAAATTATCCATCATTATTTCAACTAGCTAGCTGCTAAGAAATGCTACTATAAAAATTTAATACAAATTTACAAGGAAAAGTTTATGCTGCTGAATAATTTATACAGATAATTTTCTAATCATAAAATATTTAAAATTCTTCAGCTTTCTAAAAAGTGCACATTAGGTAACAAAAAAGAAAATTACTTTTAAGACATAGTATTTTTCTTTCACATTTTCTACCTAAATTCTCTTTTATTACAAAAAATTATATACATTTAGAATAACTTAAAAGCATTATTATAAATATGTTTAAAAAATAGCAAACTAGAGCCAAATTCAAAACCTGATATTCAAATGGACACATGCAGGAAGCTATATGAAAAGTTTTGATCAGAAAAACTGTACTGATTTTCTGGTGTTTGTGTAATTTTTAGCTTTTTACTCACTCTGATCTGGAGTTTTTCTGTATATGTCTCAACAACCAAAAACATTAAATTGGTTTGTTTTTAATTTCGTGCAAAGCTACATGAGGGCTATCTGCACTAGGAATCCCTAATTTAGCAGTGTAAGACTTATGGGAAGGTAGCTAGTCATTGTGCCAATTCTTGAGCTACTCTTTTAGCAACAAATAGTGGGATTTACCATCATATTATAACACCCCCACAGTTGGAAGGATGAGCATGTTTGGTGACACAGGAAATTGAACCCACAACCCTCAGATTACGAGTTGAGTGCCTAAACCACTTGGTTATGCTGGGCCAAAACATTAAATATGCCTCTCAAATGAAATAGCATTTTCATATCTAACATTTAAAAAAGAAAAGTCAAAATAAGTGAAAAGAAAAATTGGATGTTAAATATACACTGTCTACTAAATTGATTCAAATTTTAAATCCACTTACTCAGTTTTAGTAATTTAGACAAATCAGGGGGCAAATCTGAAACATTTGTTAGGCAAGTTTCTATGATAACCAGCTAAAACATTTTTTATATATGCATTTTTATTACTTTACAGATTACAGTATATTTAACTCAACTTGCATAAAAAGTTTAATACAGTAAAAGACATTTTATCCCATTGCTATTTGCAAAATATATTAGCAAAATTTAAATTAACTTATAAATTACTTAGTCACACTACTTAACAAATATTGTTTCAACCCCAGACTAAGCCCTGAAACATTAAACCAGTACTTACTTGATCAGATAGCACAATTCTTTCTCCATTTGTAAGAGTCAATACTTTATTGTCATCCATTACAGAGTTCATACTCTCAATCCAAAATGTGTCTGCAGGGCCATCTAAAATAATCCATTTTTCATCAGGTTTTTCATCTGCACAAGTCATCCTGATTACTGATGAAAGCACACCATCCATCCATTCACGATTGTTTGTATCAAATTCTCCAAAAAGTTCCCCTACTGAGAGTGCTTTAGGGTTCATAGGAAATTCCTATTTGTGTTCATTGTTTTGGAAGAAAAGAAAAATATATGAAAAAATCTAACTATAATACAGTTAAAATACAGCACACAGCAGTACATGCTGTTGAGAGTTAATTACAGTTTAGTATCTGGAAACAAATGTTAGTCAGTTAACATCACAAAGCTCAAGATTTCTCCAAGAATAACTTAGTGTAAAATGGCATTTGACCAACTAACATCATGTAGATACTTATATTTGACATTTCAGACATTCTACATAACAGTTTGTAAGCATTTAATCAAGCATTAGCTGACTTCAATCAAATGATATATATATACTATGAAATTTATCCTATGGTTTCAAATGACAGATTGAAGGAAAATATTTATCAGTTTACCATGATAAGTTTTTGAAAACACACAAAAATGTTTTAATGATCTAAAATGTATATTTCTGTGTATTGTAATTTTAATTTTGTTATTCTCTGTATGGATAAAAAAATATATATTTATATATCATACAAAATAATTTTCTTTTCCATGTTTGATTATCCAAATTTTTTGCATCCAAAAGTAAGATAACACCCAGCAACTCTTGCATGCAAGCAAGTGCTAGAAGAACCAAGTTAAAATTCTAACATATCTGCACACACTAGTAAAGCACTATTTAAGCACATCCTTTCCCTCTCATAATCAACATCCACTCTCAGGCGTGTTAAGATCTTGAGACTATCACTAGTTATTCAGTAGTAATCCATATTTTGTGTCACCTGTGAGTAGGATTGAACTCAGAACTTCTCATACACTAGGCAGCTACTCTACAAACTGAGGATACAGAGTTAAAGGGTTAATCCACAAACAATTTCTTGCAGGGATAGCACCAGCTTCTTTCCAATGAGAAATGAAAGCTGAAGTGAATTAATTGAGGTGAAGCCTGACAATTTTTCTCTTAATAAACTCAGACCATAAAGCAATGTCCTTTGAAAGGCAAGAAGGATTAAAATGTTGTGTTGGGAGCCTTGACGTCCATGTGTAAACCTGAATGTTGAGATATGCACCTCAGCCCGGAAGCAAGAATTTTGTGAAGAGATAGATCTTTGTAGATGGTGGCAGGGAAACCCATATCTTTGCACTATCCTGATCTATCCATCTGTTGAGATAGAAGAGAATGATCTTAAATTAGAAAACTGGGGAGTCCAGTTAATCACTGTACATGATCAACTGACCACATAAATAGCATTAGAGAGATCTCTTGTGTGATCATACCAATGAAATTAGATTCATGTCGATGCCCATACTTTCAAAACAGAAAGAACAGTCTATGCAATGAGAGAAGGAGAGGTGAAAAAGAGTCAAACTTCCTGTTCCATATTTTGAAGCTTGATTGGAGTCAGCTGAGCACGAATGAGATATATGATGAAAAAATCCACAGATTGCCAATATATTTTGTTGGAGCATGAATAGATAACTCAGCATTGATAGTGAAGCCTGCCTTGACTGTTTTTGAAAGTAGAATCCAGTTTTGACATTCTGCCAACTGACAAGATAGTGCCAGCAATAACCAATTGTTCAAGGAAAGGTGTGTGCATATGTTTAGGGAAAGGATGTGATCAAAAAACCATGAAGAAGATCATGGACAGTGACTCCCTTTTCCCCCTTGTTGGGTGATGCAAGACACCAGAGGTGGGATAGGAGAAACCTGATATGCCTCAGTGCTGGTATAATAATACAGAAATTCGTGCCACATGTTGGCTTGCCAAACAAACATTTTGCTTTTCTATTTTTATGCAAATTGTTACATATTTTTTATGTTTTATGTTCTTCGTAGACTAAACGCAACAGAAAAACACAGATAACAGCTTGTATAATTTATTACACTAAACTATTAACAAATATAACAGATATAACATAAATTATATAATAACAGTGACAGATATTAAGTTACAACATTCGAAATTAATTACAAAACAAAATAATACTAGTTTCAAACTTCAAAATTAATCACAATACAAAATGGTACTGGCCTGTATCTAATATAATGATCTAAAATGAAAGTATCAAATTCCAGTCTAGGGTGTGAATTTGGTCCCATGAAGAAATTCCGAAGCTTAAATGAAGAAGTTCAGAAACAGTTCACAGTTCAATAAATTCGCCAACTCTCAGCACAAGCAGTAATTCAGATGAATCGTAGAGATTGACGAAATAAAATCACAGCTTCCGTAGATCTAACTTTAGTCACAAATCCAAGTTGAATAATCACAGCAAACACTTAATCTTTCTCAAATAACTGACTCTCTTCTTTTGAAATAAAACTAATGTCTGACTCCTTTTTTCTCTCTCGCATCTTCGTCTGTTTATATATTGTAGGCCTAGACCCCTCGAATAACCGCAAAATTTCTACAGATCTCCAGAGCATTCCGCGCATGTCCGTTCTTGCACGAGACTAAACGTCTAGACACGAAGTCGCCAGTACTTCATTTACAAACATATGATTGGTCTACTTAATTCAAGAAAATTCTAAATGTTACCCTAAATGAATAACAACATATTTTATTAGTTTAAACTTCTAAACAATAATATAAATATGGAAACATAGATAATATAAATGAAAATCCAAACACAACACGACATGTTGTCGTTTACAAAATATTTACACGACATTTACATAACAAAATCAACTAAATAACACAAATAGTTAAAATATTTCCAACAACCATAGTACAGAGAAACCTGATAGTGAATACTTTGTCGAGAAAAAGTGATAATATTATCTGAAAGAGATGCTTATATACAGTACCAGGATTAGAGGGTGCATTGATGTAGGTGGAGAATATCATGTGACAGATAGTGACAATGGAATTAAGTGAGGAGTGAAAGATTGGAGCAAGCAAGAAAAATTCAGATCAGTTCTGCAATGGGCAACAGAAGGAAATCCTGGCAGTTAAGTAATAGCTGTAGTGTGAGAGGAGGAAAATATGTTTTGGAATATAGTGTTTATAGTTTGAACTTAACACTGGGTGTGGGGGCTGAAGGGATGACTAATGGATGTTTTGGAGTAGCATCAGTACCTGCATTCCTCATTTTTTCCAGCAAGGCATTTTTTTTAACAAGTTACTCAAAATTCGTTTTGGCCCTATTTTTTGATAAAGTGTGAATTGGTGGAAAAGACGTTAAATAACTTAACTAATGTACAAACCTTAACAGTGTTAAATCCTAATTCTCCATCTTTTTTCAAGGTATTAAATGCTGCTTGTAATGTACGCCAAAGGACAGTTTTCCCACTGCAAGATTCTCCAATTAAGATGATAGCATGTCGCAAGTTCTTTGTCTCATAAAACTGCAGTACTTTCATAACAGAGCTTTGAATCACTTGTAATCCAGATTGTTCCATTACTCTTTCAATAGCTTCCTTCAACTGAGAATTAAAAAGTTATGGCTCAAAGCACGATATACTCAAAATTAAAAAAAAAAAGTATCAGGTTTGTATGCTAGATGAATGCTTTAATTCTTTTTTTTAATGCAAGCATTATCACTTAAGATAAACTCTACAGACATAAACAATTATTATAAATACTGTTAACATGGATTCAGCTAAAAATTAAAGTTAAATATTAACAATTAAAAGAGATAAAAGATATGTACAAGCATAATATTTTTAACAATTAAATATTGGCTGGAATATCTTTTCCTCTCTATATATTTCATAACAAAATGTTTCTAAAAGTATATCTGATAAGATGGACAGAAAGTAGATGAACAATACATGTTTACCTATCTACTATCTTGTCTTTGGCTATGGAACTAGGCAATAAGCTACATTGTTGATTTTGATGTATTAAAATATAAAATCTACAGAGTACTAATTTATTTATCATGTAAATACAACTTACAAAGCATGTGACTAAACACATACATATTCTGAAACAAACAGAACAAGTATTCTTAAGTAAACACAAGGAATCAACAATGAAGAAAAATCATAATTAAACCAAATATTATGCAAACCAGATTACACTATTATCATCAAAATGGATCAACACGATGCAATTCACTCTTTGCTCACCTGAGTTGTATTTAAATTTTATTTAGTTTTATATATTTTTATTTTAATCTTTCAAAACTAATTATAAGATTATGCCTTCATATTTATAATTTGTATATTAACTGTTTCTAAAATATTAAAATAAAATTGTATAAAACTAAATAAAATTTAAATACAACTTAGGCAAAAAATGAGCAAATTGCATTGTGTTGATCTATATTTAGAAATACTGCACTGAAACGACACAAAGGTATGACAAAAAATGTATGTCTCAATATTTCATTCCCAAAAAATAAAACCTTCCTGAAATATAAAGAAATATCTGCAGACCTACAGTCAGCTATGTACATTCCTCAGGGAGAAAATAAATATTTTCTATTTCCTATTCAGTTTGAGAGCTATGCACCTAAGATAGTTACAAGCATAAGGGTGTAATACTTCTCCTCTACATGAATCACTCTCAGGAACAACTTTATGAAATGTGTAACAAACAAAGCTAAGTCAAATATAACTTAGAGCAGATCTACTTTTACATGTGAAATTTAAAATTGATGACAAGAAACTAAAGCTCAGAGACAGTTTGAATGGTTAGTGAAAGAAGTTTTATAAGAAAAGTACAAATGTAATAAAGTTTCTTCTACTACACATTCAAGCCATCTCCAAACTTTACATGAGAAATGTGATCTAAACTTTTTCTTTGATATAATTAACTTTAAATACACTTCCAAATAAGAAATATTTACAGAAGTTTCTACTTTATAATTAACCAAATACCTTACAAAAATACTTATTTAACAAAAATGGACTGCAAAGGAAAATAAATGAAGAAATAAATAAAATCTGTATTCACATAAATTTCTATAAAATTAAGTTTATGGCCAGCTTTTGAGGTAAGAAATAAAACATGAAAGAAAACTCCTAGGAAAAAATAACAGACAAAACTAAGGAAATATCACACTTTTATAAATACATAAAATTCATATATTAATGGCAAAATTACTGCTGAAGTTATAGAATATTTAAGGTTTTAGAATGTTACTATTGAAGTTATAGAACATTAAAGTTTTAGAATGAGACTGTTGAAATTACAGAACATTAAGATTTTATAATGTGGCTGTTGAAGTTATAAAACATTAATGTTTTAGAATGTGACTGACAAAGTAATCAAACATTACAGCTGAAGTTATAAAAAGCTGTATAATGTATATGCTGTAAAATGTAATAGCTTTCCTCAGGAGATAAGTAAGATGTCAATTCACCTACACAAAGACAACAAAGAGTTACAAATCAATTATAGTAACCAACAGGAATAATCAGAATAAAATAGAAAATAAATCAAGATTACAATGAACTCAAAAATAAAATCTAAATTAGCTCATGAAATAAACTTATAACTCTAGCAATTATTAAACTAACAAAATTAAGCAATAAAAAATTGAAGGCAAGAAGTTAAGAGGTATAACTCAAACTTTAACATGTTACAAGTGAAAGTGAAAACTCAAAATTAAAAAATATCCCAAATTAAAAGAAAATACACTTAAAATAAAAATTACTTCACAGGAGAAAGTAAGATGAAAACTGTGGAGTAATAATTCAAAACTCAAACACAACTCAAATTCTATCAGCAAATGAAAGCATAAAGGCACAACTCAAAAAAATAAAATCAGAAATGAAAATAAACAAGATATAAAGTTACCTGTATAAATATGATATTAAACAAGAAAAAGATGAACAAAAACTGGAGTGGAGAAGTGTATACCAATTTTCATGCTTTCTGTTTAAATTGAACCTCTTTGTCAAATATGAACACCTAATATGTCAAATATTACTGTTCTTCATGTTATAATGTTTCATTTCTGTACTAAACCAGCTTTGTACATAATAAAGTACTAATATGATTACATACAGTTCAAGCACCCAGGTTTAAGAAAATGAAATGAACACATTGACAATTAGTTATTACATTATAATTCATTCTTTTCATACAATCTTTAATATTCTATAATTCAATAAAATTGCATTCAAATAAAAATAAATTTACAGATATGCAAATATTGATTGTTATGCTTTATTTAAAGTTACAGTTAAAATTAAGAAATTGATTTTAAAACTCATCACAAATTTCCCAAAATCATATACTACAAATATTTAAGTTACATGTTACTATATTTCTCAATGAGTTTAAACCAAACTTTTTTCTTTAATGTTGATCCTATCTTAAATGTACAATACTGTTCACTAATTTTACATTTTAATGGCAAATGGGATAATCTAATAAATTTTAAGACAACTCTTTTACTTTTTAACAATGTAATGGAAGTCATAGAGTGCACAAACTAAATCCTGAATTTGCTATTTATTCTGTTTATATCTATTCCAGGAATGCTCTTAAAAGAACTATATTTTCATCAGTTTAAGAGATTTTTGAAATAGTATGATGAGGCTCTTTCTTATTGTTCCAAATATGTTACTTAATTCTTTCACAGCCATAAGAAAATGTATGGGTCACACTACATCACTATATAATAATACGAGTTTGGAATTTTTCATTGTGTGAAAGGTATAAAGGGTATATTCCTTCAAAAGTCCCAGAATTTACCAGTTTAAGGAACTTACATGTACTTAAAAATAGGCCAGGCACTGGAAGCATTGCTTATCTATAACTTTTACAGTGAGAGTCAAATATTTTAACCAAGTTTCTCAATCAATTACAATTTGGGATAATTCTTAGCATGAAGCATGGGCAGTTTTAGTTTGTAAAGAATTATAATAACTATCTTTTTCATACATAGGCAGAAAAGGTGTGACCACAACAAAATGACAAAGGAATAGAAGCAGTTAGAATGATATCCACTTAATGACTTTGTCAACTATTTGTTATATGAAAACTGCACATGCATAGAATAAATTATAAATTTTAAACAAAACCATATTAAAATAAAAAATTAGAAATGCATGGTATGTTTAGATACTACACTTACTCATTTTACTTCTGAATAAAAGACAACTAAATAGCTAAAGTGATAAAAATTTATATACTGATTACTATACAAATTATATATATATATATATATATATACATACATATGCAAAGAAATTTTTTTACTGACCTTGCCATAACTGACAGTGCAAGGTTCTACACCAGGAAAAAGATCGCATGTTATCCCATTAAAAAGAGGGATATCTTCTAAGGTAAGTTTTGAAATGTTCATGCCTTGTATGGCAAGAATTAACACCTAAAATATAGTGAATAGGTTAATGTTGCAACATTCTGGTTTGATTATGTAAAACTGAAAAGTACTGAGATAAGTAGAACACTCAGGTAATTATTTTGTAAAAAATATAATTAACATGGTCAACAAAAGAAAAGATTTGAACACAAGTATACCGACATGAAGGAAAAGTTATAATTTTGCTATACTGAAAATGTATTTCTGATAAGTACTTACTCCACTCATACCATTAGCTACTCTTATTAAGTGCTTCCCTCTGTATGCAAACATTTTATTCACACATGCCTCAAGCCTTCTGCTCCTATCTCTTGAAAGATCAAAATATGTTTCTCATGCAAATTATCATGCATCACTTCAATACAAATAGAAGTAAAACATGCTCATGTGATGCAAGTGGCTCCCTCTAGACTTCTCTACAAAACTCTCTCTTAGACGTTTGGCAAAAGAAGCCAGCACCAAAAAAAAATGTGAAGATGAAGGATGGAAAATGTGAGTAAGTGGTAAGCACCTATCAGAAATACATTTTCAGTGCAGAAAAAGTATAAACCCCAGCTCATGCTAACTTGTAAAAAAAATATACCACCACTCTAGTTGGTTATGACCCACACCACAGGTTTGAAGACTAAGAAGCATAACAAAACAAATATAATATCTGTGGAATGTAACCTATAAGTCAAGAGAAATGGAAATTTCAGCCAACATCAACCAAATAAAAAAATTTGCATGAAAACTGGAAATAAACTAACTTTAATGTTCTTGAATAAAGATATTTTCTAGGTTATTCAAGTTTTCCAACTTTAATAGTATCACCACAAAACATCTTTATTCATTATTACAAGTATATAAAAATTCCTGTATCTAAAATCTTATTGCATTGCAACCCTATCAAAATATTTGAATGTATAAAATCTAGATTTTGTGCATTAACACACATTAAAAAAACACATATATTCACAAATTCTTTAAAATACAAATAAAATTATTGCTCAACATTAAAATAATAAATTTTAATGAAAGTTATCATTTTCTTTTCTAATTTAAAAGAATTCGTACCACTAGATATAAATGGATATTTTGCAAGAAATTTTGAAAAGCATATCCATTTAGCAACATACAGCTACTTAGCTTCACATTTCTTTGACTTAATTACTCAAGAATTTTAAGATGCAATCATACAAATACAGAATAATATATATGTACAAAAAAGATCAAGAGGTAATGGAATATTTCAAATATGCTACACCCTTACCTCTTCATCTGTTGAATTAGGATAGCTTCTTCTTTGTTTTCCTGCATGTTGTAACACAGATACTAATCCCCTCAAACCAAAGTCATAGTGGTACTGCTTAGATAATAATTCAGCAGCCAGTGAATACAAGGTAACTACTTTTTTTTGCAAGTGGCTGTTACCAAGACAAAAATATCATAATTATAATTAATTAATATTTAGATATTACTTTATGTTTTGTCATTCAAATAAAGGATTTGCAGTGTTACTATAATTTCTGAACTATGATTGAAAACTAAGTAACCGATATGTTACAATAATAAAAAATGACTTTAGTTGGTATCAACTAACATTTAGCATATTAAAAAAGTTAATATATAGTCTATATATACTTCTGTTCATAAAGGAAGTGTTTTATTTAACGTGTAAATGTTTTTAACCAGTATGTTAATAAATCATAAAACCATTCATTAAATAAAATACGCAGAAGTGATTCCAAAGAATAAAAATAATTTTATTTTCAATTTAATATTAAAATAAACTAATTCAAATGGATAATACACCATATTTTAACAAAATTATTTGGTAAAAATTTTCTTTTTTAAACGATTATTTAAAAAAAATTATTAAATATATAAGTATAACAAAAAAAAACATTTGTTTATTAACCTAGAATTAAAATTTTACTGATCTTTACCTTAGTGTTGCTGAAACCTTCGGCAAACAAGGTTATTTCTGTTAACATGGCAGAGTCAGGAACCACCATAGCTATTGGTCGAAACATTGATTTCAAGTTTTCTGGCAACTCAATGTGACCAGTGTAACCTTGTTAAATGCAAACAGCAGTACATGATATATGTTAATTTAAAACTTTAGGCATTATTGAACAAAATAAATATTTGCTGACAGAATAAAAATATATGTGTATGTCAAAAGTAAGGTTTAAGTATCTAATTTGTAAAATTCAAAGAAAAGAGAATAATTGGGAAACATTCATTAAATTTGGTATTCTAGTTTTAGAACAGTATGAAAAAGAAGATGGTAGAAACAGGTGTAAGAGACAAAAATGACAAGTTGCTTACAACACAGAGTAAACAGCTACCACATATATAAGGCTATATCCACGTTTCTCAAACAAAAACAATGTTTTTACTTGAGAAACTAGAAATAAAAAAGAATCTTTAAAAACCTACAAGTTTGTTTTGTATTAAATTTTGCACAAAGCTACATGAGGGCTATATTTGTGCTAACTGTCCCCAATTTAGCAGTTGACAAAAGAATAGCAGGATTGACTGTAACATTATAATGCCCCCATGGCTAAAAGGGTGAGCATGTTTGGTGTGGAAAGGATTCAAACCCACGACCCTCATCAAGTGCCTTAACCACCTGGCCATGCTGGGTTTCTATAATAAGTCTAAAAAAACATTGAAGATGGCTCACACTTCATGTGTTTTTGTGAAAATAATATTATTAAGGATATTAAGATCATTTAAACTCTTCCTTGTATTTTTACTTACAATTTGTTTTTATATATATTTTAAAATCAATAAATCAAACTGAAGATGGTACATGAACAGAAAAAACTAAATTTTTTGTAAACAGTTCATCAAAAGAAAAAGATAAACTCAATACCTGCTTTTTAACTAAATGAAGATGAAAGATAACTAAGTAGCTCACTTCTTAAACTGTAGCTTTTAAATTAAGATATCAAAAATTTAGTTACTTAAAAGAGTGCAAAAGCATTAAAATTTTTACAGAAGAACAAGTACCACAATAATTTAATGTATAATTAAATTATCAACTCTGCACTTATAAATTTTCTGATTTATTTTTTATATTTTAAATGCACTACATTAAACAAATCAAAATTACAGCTTCTATGGAAACAAAGTAGTTCACACTATCTTTATATATGTATATATAAATTATGTACTTGTCAAGAAAATCAAGTTAATTACAAATGCATAATAATTTCAATAATGTTTGTTTTTTAATAATTGAAAAATGAAAATAAAATCAACAATTCTCTCCATTTTGTTCAGTAATTTATGAAACAATCTTATTTCTTACCTGGATTCATTGTAATAAAGATACCACAAGTTTCCAAAAGATTTATTTCTTGGCCTTCAAACATAAATCTCTTGACTTTAGCTGCTAGTGCTGATAAAACTGAAAGAATCTGCTGAGTAACTACAGACAAAACTTCAATACTTATACGATTGAATTCATCAAAACATCTCCAGGCTCCAGTCTAAAAATAAAACAGAAAATATAGGAAGGAATTTTGGATAAAAATAATGAAAGTCAAAGCAAAAATAAATCAAACATGTTGAAGTAGTTATTTCTTTTAATCTTTATTATGTATACATATCCTGTTGATAAATTAGAATGTAAATAAAACACAAAATGTTGTTTGATAATGTAGAAAAACTTAACAACTAAACTTCATTTTTTATTTGAAATATATGTATATTAAAACTGAGCTTGATTTGTCAAAGTGACTTTAATTCTAGAAATAAATTTATAGTTAGTATGAAAGGAGGTATTCAAATTTTTTAACTTACTGTTTTTGCTTTAATATCTTCTATTTCCAATTATCTTAGTTTTATATCTTAATACCATATACTACACTTTAATTTTAGTAGACATAATAAAACTTTATTCACTACATAAACAATATTTTTTACTGTACTGCAAGAAAAAGCACAGCACTAACCAAACTTACAAATACATCATTCATAACAATATTCAAAGAAAAGTTTCTTTGAGCTTTAAATATTGTTAGTGATAATTAAATATTCAATTGTAAATGGAAAATGAAATTACATTACAATAAACAAAGAATCTGTTTCTCATTTTCAACATAAATGAAGTTCACATTGTAAATGTTCAATTACAAAAATGTATTAATTTTATTACGAAATTAAGAAGAAGTTTCTTATTAATTTTTATGTTTAATAATGAATTCAATTAAGAAATAAATGACCAACCTGTGCTAAGCCAGCAAACATCCTGCCCATGGATTTGTAGTCCAGGCCCTGTGAGCAGTTGATGATAATAACATAATTACCTAAAGTTTTACCCAAATCTTTCACTGTTTCAGTTTTTCCTGTTCCAGCTGGACCTTTTCAATTCACACCACGATGCAAGTTTAGTGCTGTTGTCAAGGTTATGTGCACCTAAGTAAAACATTGGAGTTTTCAATATTTTAAAGAATTAGATGAAAAACTAGCATAGACATTCACATGTAGCTTTAAAAAAGCAGTCATAATAGCAAATTACCTCAGATATATTCTGTATGAAATATTTTAAACAAGTTCAAGGAAATTCCATATAACATAGCTAGTAATCTCTTACAACTTAATCTAATTTTGTGTTAAATACCTAAAAGAAAAAATACAAAACAAAAATACCTTCAGAAATAGTTATATTTACATGTACAACAGTTTTCGTTCTTCCAAGAAGGAAACCTCACAGGTTTATATTACTTGTGACAGCACAATCTTGACTTACCTATCTGTAAGTGGTGTGATTACTAATCTTTGAGGATTTCCAAGATATTCGTAACCATAAAGAAATTTGGCATATAAGAAAGTCTTCAAGATCTTTATCCCAGTAGAATCGTAACTGGCGAATCCAGTTAAAATCGGTTAAGTCTAAACAGCCCATTTTGAGCATGCTCTCAATAATGTCTCTCGCATGTACCTCAATGATAACAAGTGCCATCACTTTTTGTCGCATCAAAGACAGGTTACTTTGAATCATTTCAGACAACTTTTCCAAAGATACAACCTGTGGAAAAATCGTATGTTTGTTTAAAAACAAAGCTACATTTGGCTACCTGCTGTGTACACTGCAGGGAATCAAATCCAACACTTAAGTTTTGTAAGACTGCAATCTTACAGCAGTCCAACTAGAGAACTGTAGAAGAATAAAATATCACAAGTGAGACATAATATTTATCCTTTTTTAAGCTAATGATTAACTATAGTACTGAAATTTTTTTAAAGTTTAACTTAACTTGCACGATTTCAGTGCAAACATTTTGTGTACACAAAATTTATGATGTAGGCTTCAAACCCTAAAGAACTTACAATATAAAAATAAAGTAACTAAAAATGCAGACAAGTCTTGTTACTTACAATATATTTTGATAACATTGGTTGAAACTCTAAAAATAAGAGAAATAATTTACTTATAACCAGGCAGTTCCAACTGCAAGAATAACTTTGGTCAGTAAAATCACAAAAAAATATAGTTAACCACATAGGCAACAAAGATATCAAAATTAAAGAATAAGCTGTAAACTGTATGATCTGATAAAGAGAGTTAGTTCAAAACATGATCCTTTTCAAATCAGTAAAAGCTCAAAGCCAGGCAGTTTTAGCATTTAACTTTTACTGCATCTTGTGCCTATTATTGATTCACAAAATTTTAATTGATGCTCAAGTAATTCTTTTTATTTAGAAAAAAACCCAAAAAACTACCTGCTTTCTCCTCAGACTTTTCAGAGGTTTCTTCCCACGTTCTTTAGCTTGTTGAAGTGCTCTACTACAGTCACCTGTCCATTGTATTTGGCTGGCAGCAATACATAACTGTCCAGGCCATTCACATATACACTTGTCTTTTTTTCCTTCTGACTCAATATTACCTGCTCCCACCATGTGCTTCCTCAGGGGCTGACGACAGTTTTGAAGTATTTGATAGAGAGTCTTTCTCATGATTTTCTCCACTTCCAGTAGCCAAGATTCCACAGACCCCTCTAAAGTTAAAGGACTGATGAAGTCCACATATTCACCATCAGAAGATTTCATTCCTAGGGCTTCTGGTCGTTGTGTTAAGGCTGCCTGTTGATGTTTGGAATAAAATATAAATGTAGATGACCAAAAATATTTTGTAAGTTATATCTTAGTAATAACAATTATATTACAATAATTTAAGTCTAAATTCAGTAATTTTAAAAAGTCTAACTACACCACAAATTAAGTTCTCAATTTTAATGAATCAATTTGATTTTGGCTTTTTGCCTTTAGTTTTGCAATTGGTATTGATAAACCACAGTAAAGTTGTCCATATGCATCATACATCACTACATACAACTCTAAACAAATTATCCAAAGATTGACCCATTACCTGGAGTTACGACACATTGATCTCAAAAGTCAATTCTTCTGGAAATCATTGACCCAAAGCCACCAGTGAGTTGATTCTAGCAATCTATCTAGCACTGTAATAATAAGAAGATCTAAATGAGAGAAAGAAACAGGAATACCTCCCATGACATTCGTTCTGTTGAAACAACAGGTGAGATTGGTGTAAAGGGAAGAAGGTGATTGAATTACAGAGGACAAGAAACCCAGGGAAAAGTTCATTGATAGTATACAGTCCACTCTAAACAGAGCATGTGAAAAAGAGAGAAAACCTCAAACACACATTCACCATCAGAAGAAAAAACACTAGAGTTTGGGAAATGAAAATCCAGATTTAATATCTCCACAACAATTTGCAATTTTTGTAAGTACTTATACAGAAACACCTATTATCTCAAAAGCTCATGCACAAAAATAATATATTTCTTCACACACATATGCCAGATCAAGAAGTTATGACTGAACCCTCAGCATAGAATAAACCACCTGTGCTATGAAGGTGTGTTGCATTCATACTGATGGAAGGTTGTCAGTGCTCATTTTCATGCAACAATGAAGCAATATCATGTGGAAACCTGTAATTTTAGGTCAGAATCTCAATGCTAATGGTGAGCAAAAAGGTTTTCATACAGAGGACAGCACTAAATCAGA
Source organism: Carcinoscorpius rotundicauda (assembly GCA_011833715.1). Taxonomy (NCBI): domain Eukaryota; kingdom Metazoa; phylum Arthropoda; class Merostomata; order Xiphosura; family Limulidae; genus Carcinoscorpius; species Carcinoscorpius rotundicauda. The sequence goes on along the minus strand of CM022405.1, from coordinate 11,096,834 downwards.
AAAGATATATGTGACAGAAGGTCATGTTTCTTATTAAAATTTCATTATTATTTTTCAGTAGTTATGTATGTAATAAATTAACTATAAAGTGTGTATGTATGCAGTAACTTCCATCCTTCAGATTTGGCTGGTTCAATTACAATATATTTTTGTGTGTGAATTGGAAACTGTCAATGTTCATACGGGCCTTTCTCTTTTGGATTTGTGGCAAAGAAAAGAAATATAAATAACATCTTGGAAAAAACACATTTCCACTTTTTTTTTACAGACTTATCAATTTCCATTACAGTTGGCCTATTTGTTTACTTTAATTTTTTGTGATAACTGGAAACTGTCTAACAACATACATAAGCTGTTTTATTTTAGAGTGGTGTTTAAGAATTGGAATGAAAATCCTGAGCATATTTCTTATTCTTGTAGGCTTTTTTTAAAAGATGCAAGTACTTACTGAGTTATATAAGCCAATTACTGCATTCCACAAAGAAGATTATGCAATTAATAGCTAATGAGGTCATTGAGAATTTAATTGTAAAAACAGAAGAAAAACATTGTTGTCTAATATTGTCTTTTATACAATTTTTGCTTTCTTAACTGGTACCTTTAATTAGTGTTTATAAAACTTAAAGACTTACCTTTCCAAGCTTTAGTGATTTAATATTATCAAAACACTTCTTCAGATGAGGTTGAATAGCTTGAGGGTTTTTAGATTGGCCCAGAATTTCAAGCAGGTCGTTATTGGATAAGAAATAAAACCATGGAAACAGCTGGCGTTTTGTTTCTAAGTACACATCTAGAGAGTGCTGAATTTCTTCTAGTTTCTGATTTGTATTATTCAAAAAGCTAAGGAGATCTAATGAGATTAAAATTAAAAGTAATAGATTTTGAACTTAATGTTTAGGAAACAAGTTGAAACTCTAGCCATATATATATATGTGAAGAAAAACTCTTACAATTTCTTCATTATCATTTTGTGAATGTAAACTAAAACAATGTATCTGTCAAAACTGTTTAAGACAGAATAAATAGTGGTAATGTAAACTTTTAAACAAAACCTACACACCTTTGGCAGTTTTTTTCTAGTCAAATTTACCAACAAATTGGAAAACACATTTGGTAATTTAATAAAAGCACACATGCTTTACTAAAAATAGTCCACTGAAAAGTTTTGACAGTAATAAGCTGTACCTGGGTAATGAGTGGCCATAAGTGCATTCTTTTCTTTATGTAGCATTGAAGTGAGCCACTGCCACTTTTCATTCACTTCATCAAATTGAGTAGATTCTTTAGAAAGCTGTTTACGAATGTCTTCTCCTAAAAAAATGTTCTGAAATGATAGAAGAAGCATTATCTTAAGTGCTTTGAATCATTATTTGGCATACAACCAAACTTTTACCAGAATGAATAGAAAATTCTGTATGTCTGTTTAGCTTTTTTTTGTAAAAATCACTGATGCAACTAAAACAGCTACAGTATTTGATAAAGTACAGTTGAAAAAATAACTTTCCCTAAATTTGTTATTTCCTGGATTTTCAGTTAAAGTAGTCAATTTCAGTACATCATGTTAGAGGCCTAAGCATTCCCATTGCATTTTTTGTTTCAAGATAATGCATTATAGGTCCAGCTATGTTATCCACAAAAACAAATAACATTTCCCAATCCACATACATAAGAAGAAATAGAAATATATATATAAGCAACATTTAATACAAAGAAATGAAAACAAGTCTATCTTACTTCCAAATACATCCAATGTCTTTGAACATTAAGTATGAGCTCCAAAACTTCTTGAACTAATGCCAATGAATTTTCCCATTTGTCAATATCTTTCTCAAAAGCTCTGAAGTATCTAGAAGCTTTCATGTGAGACAGCAACAAAAGGTTGTCCTTTATGGTCTGAAAAATATCATTTACACCATACAGACGAAAATGACCACGATCTTTATAACAGGCCATATTGAGTGTCAAGTAGCCTTGATTTCCTCTATATTCTAAACCACCATACGATTTATTACTTTTACAATAAACTGTATAACAGACTATTTATTATACGAGGGCTGTTCAAAAAATACGCGGACTGACGTTATAAAACAAAATGTACTTTATTTAGAAGTTACAGGTCTGGGCCCCCCATCAAAGTACCCTCCTCCCCAACGCACACACTTATCCCAACGGTGTTTCCACTTGTTGAAACAGTCCTGGTACGCTTCTTTTGTAATGTCCTCCAGCTCCTTCGTCGCATTTGCCTTAATCTAGGAAATCGTCTCAAATCTTCTTCCTTTAAAGGTTCTTTTGAGTTTGGGGAACAAGAAAAAATCGCAAGGAGCAAAATCAGGTGAGTAGGGGTTGGGGAAGAACAGTGATCGAGTATTTGGCCAAAAACTCACGAGTTCTGAGGCACAAATTTCGCAGCAACGCGGTGTATCTTCAATTTTTCGGTCAAAATCTCGTAACAAGATCCAACTGATATCCCACACTTTTCAGCAAGCTCCCTGACAGTCAGACGTCGATTTGCCCGCACCAGGGTGTTAATTTTGTCGACATGTAGGTCGTCAGTTGACGTGGAAGGACGTCCATCTTCAATGGACTGTCGACCATCCTTAAAACGTTCATGCCACTTGAAACATGCCGCATGCTTCATAGCAACATCACCGTAAGCCGTGTTGAGCATAGCAAATGTTTCAGTCGCAGATTTTCCAAGTTTAACACAAAATTTCACAGCAAGTCATTGCTCCTTCAGGTCATTCATTCTAAAATCCGCCAAACGAAAAAATCACACTTCAATTAAAACTGCGTAACTAATACACAAATGAAGATATCTGCAATCAGAAAATGGTATCGTAATCAGCTGATCTGTGCGAACCTAGCGACACCAAGCGGATTCCTCTGGAACCAACTGGAGCCGCGCAATTCAAACAGTCTGCGTATTTTTTGAACAGATCTCGTATATTTACACCAAAAAAAACACTAAACTGCAGTTAAAAAGATTTAAAATTACAAAAAATATATACACTAATTATGTTATTAGTTTTTCACAAAAATTACAAATATATATATATAAGCAGATCTTTATCTGAATTTTACAAATCTTCATTTTAATATTTTTGATAATTGTTAATTTATATAACCAAAAACTCAAAGTGACGAAAATTTGCTTTATTTAAGAAGGAGATTGATACAAAACAATATTGCGAGTTTAACAGTTACCTCCTATCATTAAATTCTCAAATGTTAGTAAAACAATGGAAGTAAATAAGTTGCACCTTTTCAATTGCCAATTCTTTAGTGGCTGTAACAGATATCTCTTCAATTTGGTCAGCATATTTCTCCATTCCAATTTGAATGATATACTCCATTGTAAAGTCTGAAGATTTAGGATCAAACTCTTCCTGTAACACTTTCATAATCTGATCCCAGTTATGTGTTCGTAATGCTGGACTTTGTAAATTATGGACAACAGGCAAAGCTAGCTGAAACTGCTCTAACTTGTTTTTCATTAATCCAACTACTTCCCATTGGCTGGTCTGCAAATATTTTACTATTAGAAATGCACTTTTAATATTTCCACTAGATTTAATGAAGTTCTAACAATGATTAGAAGTAAACAGGAAATCACTTTAAAAGGTTAATAACTGGCAAGTAATGAGACTTCTTTACTTCCACAAATAAAAATACAAAATACAATTTGTATAAAAATAAATTTGTATGTAAAAAGTATTTCTGCACAGTTACTCCTATCAAATCAGATAAAATAAGCATTTTCTTTCAACATTTATGAAGTAAGTTTCATGATTACAAATGAAAGTTATAATATTCCTGTTCTAAAAATATATTTCTGATAGATATTTACCTCATCTCACACAAACACCTATTCTTAGTTCAGTGCTGCCCTCTTTATACAAAAAATTCTTCTTTTTTCATGCCCCAAGCCTTAAGCTTCCACATACCTTACAGCTTACAATCAACTGTTTCAAATGCATCTAGCATGTAAATCATGCAACATTCCTCCTTCAATAAGAGGGTGACACATTGTTCATACATGTAACCCCCTCTATTTAATTCTAACAAACTATCACTTCAAATTTTGGAAAAAAATATATGGAAGCACTGATTTATAATAGGGAGGAAGGGTGGGAAGTGTAAGAGGAGGTAAGTACCTGCTGGAAATATATTTTCAGTACAGGAAGATTATAACTTTTGATACATTATTTTTGCTTACGTAAACAGCTAAAATCCCACACTGCATAGATGGAGGGGCCTGTAGGAAAAAAAACAATGCAACATTCCTTAAGAGCATCTGAAGAATGCCCCTCAAGAATAGATCTTCACAGAAAAGGATAATAAATAACACCTCATATCACACTGAATGAGAAGTATACCTGATACAGATGTAGTGCCACAGACATGAGTGGAAAAAAAAGGAGAATATCTGTATGGGAAAGAAGAATAGTGAGATATGGATCTGAACTTTCATATAACAAATCATAATCCCATTGATTATTAGAATGTAGGTGAAAGTAAAAGAATGTACCTCTAGATGTAAGGCGGTTATGATGTGATGGAGAGTACATGGCAAGTTAACTGCACCCCAAAACCCAGGTTGCCAGGAGCCAACATTCACACTGGGATAGGATGAAGATTATACCATTGATATGTCAACTATAATCCAAAACCCAGCCACTAGGAACCAACATCTATGTGGAAGTTGGTTAAAGGACTATATCACCAATAAGTAGACTAAAATCCAAAATCAAGCCATTTAGAAGGGTTGGTTGTTTGTTTTTTGTTTATTTTTTTGGAATTTCACACAAAGCTGCTTGAGGGCTATCTGTGCTAGCCATCCCTAATTTAGCAGTGTAAGACTAGAGGGAAGGCAGCTAGTCATCACCACCCACAGCCAACTCTTGGGCTACTCTTTTACCAACAAATAGTGGGACTGACCATCACATTATAATGCCTCCACAGCTGAAAGGACAAGCATGTTTGGCATGACAGGGATGCGAACCCACGACCCTCAGATTACGAGTCACATGCCTTAACATGCTTGTCCATGCTGGGCCAGTGGGGTCAGTTAAGAGTATTCACCTCACATTCAGCAGACAGGTGGAATTCATGTACCCACTGATTTATGAATAGGACATATGATAATAATGTGATAAATTGAATAAACTAATAAGAGAAGCCAATATCTGGACAATCAATATAGGAAAGATGTCTCTGTTATGTAAACTATCTCACATAAAACTAATCTGACAGGAACTGCTCCCAGTAGAAAAACATCCTTGGTATTACAAAATCTTTGAGAGAGAGCTTAAAAGAAAGAACCGTATTAATCAGCTAGTACCATCATCATGATTCACAACCTGGATGGAGGAACAAGAGTAAAACTAAGGAAAGAAAACAGATATATCAAAAATACATATATGAGGACTTATGCTGAATCAAAAACACAGTCTCTTGAAATAAACATTTTATGTATTGTTATAAAAGCAACTAAAGTGTAAAACTAAGAAACTAATTAGGTTGTATAAGAGAATATAAATAAAAAATAATAAATTCAAAAGAATAATTTTTGTAATTTTCTGTCGCAATTTACAGTCACCCAAGAAAGAAAAACGGATAACTTAAATTTATTTCATATTTTTTGTGATAGTTAAAAGACTTCAAATGGATGGAACCTGTAAAGTGTTAAGGTGAGAAAAATAATATATGGCATAAAATGTTACCAAAGAAAAACTTTTCACATACTCATATAGTAGGTTCTGGAGGTTAGGCAAATAAAAAATTTGGATTGAAGAAAAAAGTATTTTTAACCTTAACAAGAAAATCACCTTGCACTCAAAATCAGTCATTCTTACTCCATATATTCACAAACAAATATTTAATTAAATTACTTAATTAAAAAATCCATTTTTTTAACTTTAAGAATTACTGATAGTGTTTAATAAAAGATTGCCAAATTTCGTAAACAAACACTTACTACATTAAAACTTATAGTATGTATCATTTCGTGGTTAGGCACTAGTTTCGAGGTTAGTCAAAATTACCAATTCTGCATAACTAAAGTAGGCCTAGCTTTGTCTGTTGTATACAGAAAATGGTATGTGTTACAAAAGAATTCTTACTCAAGATGTACTTGTGAAAAGGTTGATTCACACTCTGACAATTCACAGTGCAAGGTGGTATTCATGTGAAAAGTAAAAATACTTTTGCTCAACCTATCCTTTGCATATTATATTAACAATCTCTAGAACCCCTGAAATAAATATCTATAGTTTTCTGTTGTATCCATAAATAAAACATCTGGTATTTACTCTCCTATACCACAAACTGTTGCTAAATAAGTAATGTTGGATAAAATGAATAGCCGATAACTCTGAGATCAAATGCATAATATCACGTTGAATGGTATACCCTTTAAAACGTCATGATGAGTGCATACACATGTGGGTAATGAATTTAATTCAATAAATGTTGAGTAAGAACTATTTATAAATTTTATATTTCTGCAATAATTCAACAATAACCATTTTTTTGAAATGGCAAGTGAACCATTAGTGAATTGTAAAGAACTCGGAGAAATTACACAGTACCTCAGGTAACACTATGCATATTTCAAAAAATTAATGCAACAGCACAAAATAACTTTTCAATTCCAAAATATAAAAGTATGAGCATGCCTTAGAATCTTTAACAAATTTATCTAGTTTATTTAACAGCTCTTGAGAAACACTCTTAAAGTTTTCTATTATTAAGTCTTGGAAGTAACTTTTTCTCCAGTGGTTCCACTGAGCTTCCCAGTCTTGGGTCAGCCTCCACATCTGTTCCAGATAATTCAAATCCTGAAATAAAAGAAGATTTAATATACATTTCAAAATTCTAACTCCAGTGATGTCCTTCTGTAATCTTGTTCTTAAACATAGAGAATATTCTTAGCACACAAAAATAAAGGTTAATTAAACCAAAAATGTTGAAAAACCAAAGCCAGTACCTTTTCTAGATTTTCTAGGGTTCTTGATGAGGGCATTTCCAACTTGAACAACTGTAGCCCTTCCCTAATTTCATATTCCTTCTCCCTCATCAGTATTACCTGGTTCTGAAAGCTAGATATATCAAACAAAGCATCTTGTGAGTTGACACTGATGTTAAAAGGGCCTTTCTCATTTAATTCACTCATTAGATATGCTGACTGTTGCTTGAAATCTTCTGCTGACTGAAGAAGTCCAGCCTTGAAACGTTCCTATGAAAATATTGTTTAATGTGGTACCAGTTATAGATAAACCTGAAAGTTTTTTATGTCTACCTAACTCAGATTTAATTCACAGTAAAGTTCTTGGTTTGAAAAGCTTGAATATTATCACATAAATAATTAAGATTTTTGAATGAATGTTTTTATAAATTGTTTGAATCAATACTTCTTCACAATTTGCTCAATTCCAAAGGAATAACTTTTCTAAAGATACAAAGTACATTATAATTCCTATTGGCCATTTTATCTTAATGCATATTTTTGTACATTTAGTAAAATATTTTAATCAGCACTTTTTTATTCATTTTTATAACACATAGGTATACTATGTGTTACAAGAATGAATAAAAAGCAGTACTAATTAAAATATATCACTAGTATATTTTATACTTGCAACAGAAGTAATAAAAAAGTATAAAAAAAATTAAGAAAGAAGCCTGAACGTCAAAGGAAAAAAATAATTTAAATATTAAAACGTCAGTTATTTTCTGTGGAAATATGCAAGCAATTTTATACTGTTAGTTGTGGACAATATTCAATTTACTTTGTTTTTTTTCAGCATCTCTTCTGCTTGTTTCATTGAACATTCAAATCTGCTCCAATTTTCATCTAATTCTTCTAACATTTCTTGAAACTGTTAAATAGAAATTGATAATTCAGTACTCTACAGTAATTTGAATAGTTGTAAAATACCATTCAAAGTTTTTAAATTTCTGAGTTATTCATTATTTAAAATAATAAAATGCAAAAAATATTTTAACATAACATTTATGGTTTTTCATTAATACAACCCCACTTTTTATTTAGTTCTTTAAAAAAAAATCTGCTCAAACTGTCTGTTAAATACAGTTCAATAATATGTAGTAGTTAATCATCTAAAACCATTATCACAGTTTTAATATCCAACATAAAAAAATACTACTCAAATATTAATGGAAATTCTTTGGAGTTATCTCACTTTAAACTTTATATAACATCTTTCAAAATCATCAGATCAAAAATGTACAATATTGTCTAATAAAGTTTATCATTTACAGCTACTGCTCACAATTTAAAATTCTGGATAATTACTGTGAAAGATAAGAAAATTAGGTTAGAAACTTTCATTTTGATGCTCATGATGATGCCTAACCACTTGAATAATTAGATTTTTTTATGATATGAAAATAAAGTAAAAAAAAAAGAATAATTAGGAAAGAAATAAACTGAAGCCAATGTTTTGAGGTGTCTATAGCCAATGAAATTACCAGAGAAAGGAAAATGCAGCTTTTATGTAAATTAAATTGTTCTGCTAAAATATGTAGGACTGCACCCCGTGTTGTTTAAGCTGCAATAATGGTAAAGCATACTGATTTTAATGTGAGACATTATTATGCATTAAAGTAGTTTTTTCAAATTTAAAACTCAGTACAATAGGAAAATTTCTTACAAAAAACTGACAGTACTAATTTTGTATCTAATATGAGCATAACATTTACTCTTTCATAACTTGTTAGAAGTCTCTATTGCCATTTCTGCACTTTATTACGCATTGATGCTTTTTTGTACAAATATATAATCTTAAGCAAAAAAAGGGAAAACATACAGCAGATGTTGTAATACAAGAAATTTTAAAATCAACTGTGTGAAGATGTACTGAATTAAGAATGTGAGGACAAGTTTTTATCAAAATACCTCTCATTTATAATTATTTAATTATAATTATATATGGGAGAATCTAACTTGACAAGCATAATTATGTCTAATGTATTTTTGAATATAATGAATCCACCACATTACCATATGATATAAAACTATATCAAGCAAAAATTGTTTGACATGTTTACTTGTCAGCACTGGTATTTGTGAAACTTATTTACAATTTTTTTAAAAATACAATTATAATAAAGAAAAAAAAGAAAAGGAGCAAACTGTGCTATTATTCTTCATTATATTTATTATTTCTAAAGATGTATGATTATCAAAAAATCTTAAGACTGAGTTTTATTAAATGTAATAAGAAAATCCTTACTTTGGGTTCTATAGAGACTTCATATTTATTCAGAATACCAAACTGCCGATTAAGAGGTTCAAACTCTGCATGTTTAATTTCCATTTCTTCTTTCAACTGCTCATGAAGAGCGATACCAAACTGTAGGTCTTGCAAAGAATCTGGTACCTTCTGCAACCTGTAATAAGTAAACAGCTGTTTGTGCCAAGTTCTTACATAATTTCTTCATGGAATTCACAAGTGTGCTTAAATATTATTTTGTATCTTAAGTATTACATGTCATCAGTATCAATATGACTAACACAATTTTCTTTCACTATTTATTTTTTGAATTGCAACTAGTTACTTTCACAATTAATTTGTAAACAAATGAATATTGCTATTCCTTCTTGGTTTCTATGTATAATTCCTAAAACAAATTTAAACTGTAATTATAATATCAGCACTTATTTTTGTATAGAGGTACACGAGGAGCTATCGGTATTTTGCTTACTGGAGTGATTGAGACTCAAATTTTAGTGTCATAGGCAGTGGTGAATTTAAGGTTATGTGGGCCCAGAGACTAATATTTGTGTGCCCTACATCCCATGTAATTTTACATTGAATAATATCAATTCAGAAGGTCAAAACATTGTTCACTCCTCTACTAGTGCTTTCTCTACCCATTCCAGTCATTTTTAAATATATAATACAGGGTGGTCGCTAGAAAAGCGGAAAATTTGAGGGTCAGATGAGATCATGAATAAAATGCGTGCTTACTCATTTCTATTTTGATTTCTTTACATCATGAATAAAATGCATGATTTTAATATCATAAAATGCATTTTGAGCATCTATGAGTGTAATATAACATATGCCTTTAAAAAACTTTGTAAAAGTTATTCTTTGTAAAAATAAATAGCTGTTTGACAAATTTTCTGCTTTTCTAGCAACCACCCTGTATTACCAATGGGCCCTGGGACTAAGCCTCCTCCAGCCCCTACCTAAATACATCACTGGTTATTGAATCTCAAGTTTACCACTGAACCACAAGTGGATTACATCAGCAAGAAGAGAGGATAATTTCAAGTCAAAAATGGTGGGAAATAAAGTGCAGCTGTTACTTATGTGAATAGTATCATTTAGATGTAGAAATTAGTTACTGCCTATTTTTAACTACAATGCACATGCACATCTAGCAAAACGGATGACTTTTAATCCTAAAACCCTACTGCACAAACTTTATTTATGATGGAACATCTATAGACAAGTTTATTTTGTTTTTTGTATACTTTGTTCAACAAATAGTGAAGCCATTTGGTGAATCTATTGTAAAACACATCTTACTTCAAAACAGATGCTCAGCAAGGGGGAAACATTTATGCTTTACACACTAATACCTTATGAATGAGAAAAAAAAACTAACAAATTACAAAAATGAACAGTAAAATTACTGTTGTGATTATTTAAATAGCGTTAAGTTGTATTTTTCTGTTTTAACATAACCACTTTAGACATCAGCTGGAAGGTTAAGAAGAATCATTGTAATTCTTTTAGCTTCAACAGTGTTAGCTAAGCACACTGTAACTGCTTTATTGATTAACAAAATAAAAAAAGATTACCTTTCACTGTTAGTTGACATGAAGCTATAAAGATCTTTCAGTTTTGATAGAGCAAGAGAATGAAGAAGAGCTGTAAGTTTTTGCTGCCACATAACACAATGTCCTTGGATGACAAACTTTAATGGAGAATTATCCAGCAAAACAAACTTCACTGGCACAACAGTTTCCTCCATTTGAATGTTGTTAGAAAATTCAGTGTACCTACAGCAATGATAAATACCTGTAATTTATATTTTTCTTGTTATGTGATCTTTTAAACAAGAAATTAAATAAAATCTTTAAACTTTAAGATTTTTAAACAAAAGGTCAGCTGGTAGCTTACTTATGGTTTCAAATAATCATATCTTGTTTCTGTAATTTACACATTTGTCCTTCATCACTTACTTTCATCCCATGATTCTACGTTTCTACTCATCTTGTAAGAATAATTAAGTATGTGTTGACTATCATATTAAAAACGTTGTAACTATAAAGTCACATTCTTCATTAAATAATATTCTCCCTACAGCTAATCAGAAAAAGCATTTAACAATAAAATAATTTTTCAAAACTAACTTCAAACTAAACATATCAGACAACAACAAATGCTTTGTACAAAAAATTGATAACACAAAACTTTAAAAAAATTAGAAAGAACCTACCTAATATGAATTTCAAAATAATGAAAATAAAGATACATTTAATGTCACAGCTAACTTATAATTATACTTATAATTACAGACAATAACTCTAATTTTGAAAAGTACTAAGAAACTCTGCCAACCTATAAAACATTTCAAAATTTCATATATATATTTTAAAATGCTAAAATAATAAAAGCTAAAAGGATTACAAATGTATGGCAAGCTAAAACGTGAGAAATGTTACATAAATTCACTTTTATCTAATAAACTCTTACATTTCTATCAGACAAATAATAGTCACCATTTTACAGCACCCAAAATTGTAATTCTGACATGTACATACATACCTCCACCCAATGTTTACACATAATATAGCTGTATTGTAACATGAAAAAGCCCTCTGCCAATTGGAGAACAACACATCCTCCTAGTGCAACTAACTTCCTGTATACTGTAGGACACAACCATCACTTTAAAACTGAATAAGAAGAGATGCATTAAAAGTTAGGATAATGTGTAGGAAGTATGAGAAGATTTAAGAATCTATTAGAAGTATATTTTCAGTGTTGGAAAATGTTATCTTCTGATAACTTACCTCTACTCAAATATTAGCTACAATCCTAAATTAAAGTGGTGGAAAAAGTGGTGCAAAATTACATAGATGAACCCCTTTGGAAGGCACCCAAAGATACCTGAAACCATGATAATTGAGGATCATAACTCATCCATCAAAGTGTAAGCCAGATGAATGAGTTAACAGAGCCAACTAGTTATTGTAACAGGAGAGAGATTTCAAGAGTAATGCAAGGCTTGTAACAACTAACAGTTCACACTGGAAAAAGAAGGTGATTGGGATGGGAACAAGAATGAAGATGAGCAATTGATGAAAGGTAAATTGGGGCAAACATATTGTTTTCCTTCCAGGTAATAGATTTCTTATAGAAAAAGTACAGTCAGGATAACATAAAGAGCACACACACCTGACCTGCAACATTCACATGCGAAGAGGAACAAATGTTTTAAGGAAAAGTTAGTACAATGAACAAGAGGCTAAAGATTCTAGTGAAGGTAGGGTAAAGGGAAAGAGCATGCAGGACAACCTTGATATTTCAGTCAGGGAAGATAAAAAGGCCTAAACAGGAGTGAAGAAGGAATGAAGAATATGGGGAAGAATGAAAAGTATGGGCAATGTGGTCTTATAGCCCACAGTAGTAGAAATGGATAAACCATCATGAAATAGCTAAGTGGAAAAGTCTGAAAGGTGGAGAACATTAAGTTCAGAAGGGGAAATGGTATGATGCAAAAATTATGGATAGAAAGTGCATAATTTACATTGGTAAACAAATAAAGAATAAGAATTAACAGAAGGAGAAATAAGGCAGACAAAATGCAAAAGATAAACAAACCTCACAAATGAAGATGCAGTAGGGATATCACTGGATTACTGTGGGTGGAATGAGAATGCCAGAGAAGGAATTGGGACAGTACAAGTAGAAAGGGAGGAGATGACTGGAGAGGCTCAAGGGTTGAAACCACAACTCAGCTGGTCAGAATGTAATGATAAGAAGAACACAACATGAAGTGGTTTTAATAAGAGAAAGTATTTAGGGAGAAGACTGAAGGTGGGAATAAAGATAAAGGTTGGGACATTACTGACTGAATGCACCAATATCTAGAGCTGAATGGCACATAAATGAATAAGTTTGGTATTTAGGTGAATGGCAAAAGTATCCATAAAGAGTGCCCAGCTATGAGCATAGGCACTGGAGCACTTGCATGCCTATGGACCTCTCCATATGGATAATGTTGTCATCCACTGGAGCACTTATGAAAAAGATGATTAGCAACAAGATCTGGGCCTCTTGGGAAATGGAGATAAAGAATTCAATAGAAGTAAAAACAAATCCCTAAAAGAGAGAGAACTTTCTGCACAATGAGAGGAGAAGTATATGACATGGGAAACCAATTTCTCCATATCTCTGAAATGAGATATGGTGAGAAAAGTTTCCAAAATAAATCAAGAGAGGTCACAAAACTAACTTAGACTTGAATATCTATGACTGGATGTCAATTCAACAATTTCTTGAACATAATAAAAGGGAAGAAATGAAATTCTTGAGAAGAATGAAAAACCTATCAGATAGAGTCTATAGTCTTTAACGTCAATAATGCCATAAACTAATATTGGTGAGAAACAAGATCCCTTGGAAGAAGGAAAGCAGCATAAACAGCAGACTGTGAAGAAAGAGAAGAAAAAATAATGAAGGGTAAGGCTTTGACAGAACCTCCAATACCCAATAATCAGCTGTAAACAATGGATAAAGACCTGCATGTGACTCCAGAGAAACAACTACTCCAGTAAAATCACACATGCAAAGGAAATAAGCCAGACAAAAGTATTCAAGATGAAATGGAAGCAAGTGCACTTGAGCAAGAAGAGCATCTTATCCCAACATATTCTAACAATAGAATGACCAAATATGAAGTGAGAAGGCTAAGGAAAATAAATATGCCTCTGTAGAGAAGAGAAATAAAACCCTTGAGGAGAATGGTTTTCTAACATGAATAAAAGGCAAAAGTAAGAAAAGTAATGTATAAGGCATAGAGAGTGGAAGATAAAGGCGAATACAATTAAACTGAACAACGTATAGAGAATAAGACAAACACACATACACACTCCCAAGTCTGAAGAAAGACTCCAGAATTTAAGAGCCTAAGATCACCAATATAGCCTGCTGCTATTGCTCAAATATATGATATAACAAAAACAGAGAGAATGATATGCATGTTACTGCAGCCAGGTAAAAATAATCAAATATATACTTGCATATCTGGATAGGGAGAAATAAAAAAACATAAAAGTAAGAAACAGGAAATGAAGTACAAAGTGAAGAATAGAAGAAACATACCTGAGAAATTATGTCCCAGAAGTACAAAAAAAGACCAAGGTGGATTCAAGACGACATGGGTAGAAGATTAGGCAAAGGAAGGTGGTAGGAAAATTTGGTAACATCCCTTCTGTCATGAAACATGGGCATAAGCATTTCAGGCTCAAAAAATGATCCAAGCTGCATATAAGAAGCTATCATTTCCCCTAGAGACAAACCTGATGCCATTCAAGTTGTTAGTTTAGTGTGAACAACATCTTGTTATCCAACACCAGATAAAGTGGAAGTTACTGACACTTGTAAAATGATAATGTAGAAATAAAATGTCACAATATTTGAAAACCTCATGAGTAAAACTAAAGCACATCTTTAACCCTTTTGACCTGGATATCCTTACTATGTATGACACAAAAGTTAAGTGTCTTATATTCAAAATGTTATTAAATTTCATTTTTGTTCATGTTATACCAATTAGTATAGCATAAAATCTCAGCTAATAATTCATATTTTAACATTAAATAAGTTTTAAGTTTCTAATTCTACAAGACAACATTGGACAAAATTCTGAATTTCCCCTAATGTGATACATGTGACATATTTTCTCAAGGCAATTATTTTCTTTGTTATCCACCACCCCATGAAAAAGTACAAATTTAAATGTAAACTATTCACTATAAAATTGTAATTGCTCAGACAAACCATACTTTTTAATGCCTTTAATTTTTTTTGTCACAGAGCTACTGAATAGAAAATTAAAATCCTCCCATCACATTCACTTGTTACAACCTCTTTTTCAGTATTTGTAAATTCTTCTTTCTTATATTTAATTATATATTACCTATAACCATAGAAAGTCAGGGTTTTGATCTACCAAATAATGTACTGTATCACTTATAATAGTGCAGAAAATAGTTATACACAGTCTATAGGGTAATCAAAATGAAACAACAAATAAAATTTTATTATAAATAAATGTATACTGTTATGAGCTTAAAGCTGCTTAGGATAAACAAATACAGTTTCATGTTACAATTTGAAGTCATTCTAAAAGGGAAAAAAAAGAGGGTAATTTATATTTATTTTGATTTTTTTATGATTGCAAGGCTTATTAAATTGACTTATCCTGTTTTGAGATATGGTAGAGTAAATAACAGACTAAAAAAAACATTTTTAAACGTATTTAGGGATTATATAAAAGAAATCTGAAATTTGTGAGATGAGAAAAAGTATTTTTAATCTTAACATGGAAATTACTTTGCAAACAAACTATTCAAAACAAATACTCAATATATTCATGGACAAATCTTTTTTTGATTTATTAAAAATACTTCACAATAAAATATAATTTTTTGTATGTAAAAGACTTATAATATTAACTAAAAAGCTGTCAAAGTTTGTGAAGATATACACAATATAGTAAAAGTTAGAAGCATTACATATATAAAGACCTTAAACTGGAGAGTCATCACATATTCATTTGCATGCTTCAATGTAGCTATACCATGTATAAACCTCAAGGCTAATGATGAGCAAAACTGTTTATATAGAAGGATGCACAAATCAAGGAAAGCTACAATGTGATGGGAGGTAAGATATCATATCAAAAGTGAATTAAATCTAAGACTTGGCTTACTCAATTTGAAACAAAAATGTAATGATCACCTGAGATATTCTCTCATCCATCTACATGCTTGCCAAAGTTTCAGCAGCTGAGCATATAAATTCTCAATGCTAAACATTCCCAAGTGCATTCAGTAGCTCCTAAAGATATACTCTTTACATGATAAAATGTTCTTGGATGGAATTTTTTTTCACATATGAAATGATTGCTGTATGAACTATTAGCTTAGTTGAAATGCATAGTTTTAAGTTATGTTTGTGTTCAATTATTCTATCCACAAATAAAGTAATAACAAGAAAGCTGTTTACTGTAGTTAAGATATATCTGAAAATCATAATATTTTCTATTTTCATTACAAAGAGACTCAGAAAACGAGTAGGAAAAATTTTGGAAATACACAAATAATTATGATTAAGCTCAAATATGTAATAATAACAGTGAAAATTTTCACTTTTTATTGCACAAATGTTATCCACTTTAAAAATAGAAAAGTAGCAACAAAAACATTGGGTGCTGCTAATTGGCTGATGTCTCTGAAGTCAGCAGTTTTGAATTAGAGATGGTTATGACTGGATCTCAAAATGTCTTTCATTTGAACATTCAGTTTATGTACCATATAATGTGTCACTCAAGCTGAAAATATCAAACACTAACTGTACAAATGTTTTTCTCCAGGATTTATTGAAAGCTTAACTCACCCTTAATAAAAGACTGAGGATGTTGTGTTTTTTTTAATATCACAGTTTAGTTAATTTTGAAAATAAATTTCCATTTATCAAAGAATTAAATTTTCAATTTTACTGAAATTGCCTCATACCACACAAACAGTAACTCTGGTAAGAGTAAAAACAGATACACATCATGAACCATTAATTAAATCACATTACAAATTATACCAATACACACATCCAAATAAAAAAGCATAACTTATATATTTTAATTGTCATTTACCTTGCAATATCTGAATCAAATGATGTAACAGAAGGATTCAACTGTTGGTAGTATTCAATAAATAAATCTTTATCTATTTCCCACATGTATCGGAATTTATTCCATGATCTTAAATACTGCATCATTTCTTCTGCATTTTCTTGTAGTCCTTGTCTGATAAAGTTTCTTAACTTTATCACATCAGGATCTTTTCTCACTACTTCATAAACTGACTGTAAAAGAAAAAAAATTATAATTTATGGTACTTGATGTAAAATAAAAGTTTTCTACAATAAAATATCACTGTAATTTCTCACTACCAGTTTTGTTTTTTAAATTAATACTAAAACTGTTTCACTCAATGAAATATGCTTAATTTTATTGAAAATGTAACAAACAAACAAAACAACTAACTTTTAATAGTTATAAAGAAACGTTTGATAAAAACGAAATAATTTTGGGTTTTTTAAAAACCTTTGACCCCTAGCACTGATAACAATAATACTTGGGAAGCTTAATACCCAATATAACATTAATATTACTTACTTCCATTTCTGGTCGTTTTTCTGTAAAAGTAGTTGTCAATCTGTCAAGACCTTTAAGGGATTCCAGAGCTTGTTGAGCAGTTACAATTATTTGTTTGTTCAATGATTTGATGTGTGGGGAGAATTCAATCTTTAAAGGAAAAAATAATACTCCATTACAACATCATGATTTCTTCGAGCCCATTCCCTTGGCTATTTGAAGAAGAAGTATTTTTTATAAACTTACTATTTTCTGAAGAAATTAAAATTGTAGCAGAGATGTTGTAGTTCTTCTCTAATCACTCTTTGTTTAAAAAATCCATTAGTCAACATAGCTAATTAGTGACAAAAGTAAAATGCAATACACATGGAGCTGATTGTGAAAAGATTCACGTATAGTTCTAATATTTAATAAATTATATATAATTAAAGCTAGAGATATAATTATTTTTAAAGAGTATAACGCATATTAAATATTTACAATATACACTGCTTTATCCCATTTCCATTTACAAGAAGAAAACTTAGAAAAATTAAATTTTTAAACAGTAGAAGCATGTGATGGCCAATTTTTATAGAAGATTTAAATTTTTATAATATTTGTTCAGAATTATTTTTCACAATTCCAGCAATATGAATCACAAAACTTTGCTCTTAAAACATATTTTACTCATTTTTACCTTTAAATTTTGAAGTGTCATCATGACTTTCATCAGTGGCCTAGGGTGTAACTTAGCATCACCATTTACTGCTTGGGAAAGAGTTTGAAGGGTTTCTTTAATACTAAAACGCAAGGCTTCTTCCAACAGGTCATCAACTTATTTAACATACTTCAACCAATAACAATAAACCTTTGCAAATAAAGAGAAAACAACAATATTTTTAAAACAGGAATATTTATATTTTTTGTTTAATTAAAATCTATTTCAATAAGGGACTTACCCCTGAAACAATGAAAGGATTTCACTATTGTTGAAAGCCTGGCATAGCCAGTGGTTAATCCAGTTGACTTATATTCCAAGGGCCATGGGTTCGAATCCCTGTCACAACAAACATGCTCACCCTTTCAGCTGTGTGGGGATGTTATAATCTGAGAGTCAATCCCAGTATTTGTTGGTAAAAGACTAGCCCAAAAGTTTGCAATGGATGGTGATGACTAGCTGCCTTCCCTCTAGTCTTACACTGCTAAATTAGGTATGACTAGTGTAGATAGCCCTTAAGTGGCTTTGCACAAAATTAAAAAAAAACTGTTGTTGAGTTTACAAAGTGGGTATTATGACTTTCTTTATTTCACAAGTGTACCTTATTTGATTTCAACATTTTTGTGAAAATGTATTTCAATAGACATTTACCTCTGAAGTACCCTCTCCAAAATTCCATTATGACTACAACTTTCAATAAAACCTAAATCATGAAAAGAGAGTAAAGTTTATGTACTTGCATTTTATAAGTCACAAAAAAGTGGGACAGGGGGAAGGTATGGGAAACTAATATGTATGCTTTTCATTTGGAGATCAAAGTAAAAGTTTTTAACTGCTACATGACCATATATTCCATTCTTGTTGACTCTTCTTAATACTGTAGATTTTTGAGCACTTTTCTGTCATTTAGAGCATGATTATTTATCTCATGCTTGAGAATAGTGACAGTTTCACTTCTGTCCAGAAGGTTTCATAAACAAAGATGATTAACATGAATTTAGGTATTCTGCCTCTTACTTTCCTATTTTCAAATGCACCTGTCTTGGTCTCATGATTTAGGGTGTACTTGACAGTGTTTAGGGAGCATTTCAAGTCTGCAACAATTTGTTGGAAAGTCCAATGTAAAGCTTTTATGTGAACTCTCTGTTCTGCTAACAATTTTCTACACTTTTTGGATCTTGGTATGACAATAAAAGTTTAGTGTGAAAACATTGCTTTTATCAGGGTTTGTTGGTAGAATGCTATTAAACTGATTTCTTCTAACATATAATGGTACCATATGCTACTTCCTTCTTCCTTACTACTTATTTCTATATAGTTAAGACACTGCAAGAGGTACTGTGACAGTTATTTTAGACCCTAAATAAGATAAGTATGTTCATTCAAACAGAATCATTATGACATTCCCTTGGTATGCATAAGTAGGAATTCCAATGAATGATAAGTATTCTCACCCTGGATCATTTAGTTATCAACAGGGATCAGTGAAGCATCACCATAGTGTTGCAATTTATATTTCATAATGTAATGGAAGAATTAACCCCACGAGATGAAAAGTGTATTTTCTTGTCCTAACACTTTTGCATAGTACTATTTATATGTGTATATATAAACATGGCCCTTCCTTATGTGAGACACTATTTATTCCACCCTCTGTGCTGGAGTTACCTTCCAAAACTGGAAAGAAGAAGCTACCTGCTGGTTGATGATGCCTTGGCAGGAACCTCTCACATTTTCACTTGCACATTATTATGTGGCATTAGAGATGTTGGAAATGAGGAAGCCACTATCACTAGATGTCTCAGCTACAAACAGTTATTTTTTGATATTTTGTGTTCCCATTCATGTGATCTTTAGGGATGAATTGAGCATTTTTTATATTTTACCTAACACTATGAATTTGTCAGTTATGTGATCCACTGGACATTTCCTACATGGATGAAGAATGCATACTTCAACTACTTTATGCCTTGAATGCTTCCCTTTGAGCAGGACGTGATATGTGTCCCATTCTTGGTAAACATGTTCAGCAAAACATTACCACCTTTGCATGGATTAAAATCATCACTAGTGAAAAGGTACCCTTCTAAGAAGAATGTCTTATTTCTGAATGACATTCAGGTCCAATCTTTTAATGACAATGGCCGATTCCATTCATTTTCTTTCAAATCCAT